>OU342744.1:82550507-83150507 GCA_910589775.1 Avena eriantha | reverse complement strand
GATAACCAACAGAAAGTGCATTGGATTGGGTGGGATCATATGTGTAAAAGTAAGACCAGTGGTGGAATGGGATTTAGGGACTTTGGCTACTTCAACCAGACATTCCTAGCTAAACAAGGATGGTGGCTGCTCACTAATCTGGGCTCTCTCTGCGCAAAGGTACTAAAGGAGCGATACTACAAGAACTACGATTTCCTTCAGGCCAGCTGCCCCAAAGGTCCGTCTTTCACTTGGCGGAGTATAATCCATGGACGGGAATTGCTGAAGGCAGGCATCATCTGGCGGATTGGCACTGGTGAATCCTTCAAGGTGTGGGAGGGCAATTGGATTCCGTGGAGAAGCGCTCAACAACCTTTGGGGCGCCTTGTGGACGACCCCCCCGGTCCCGGAGCTGGTCAGTGAGCTGCTGGAAGGGGATGGGCGTGGGTGGAACGAGGACAAGCTTCGTCAGTGCTTTCCTGAGCCTGACGTAGTGGATATCCTGGACATTCCGATTGGCAGGCAGGGAGCTTTTGACTATGTCGCATGGAATCACAGTAAGAACGGTCTGTTCACGGTAAGATCTGCATATCACCTGGCTGTTATGAGGAAGCGTTGGTTATCAGGGAATGCGGAAGCTTCAGGTTTAAGTCATGATCTCAAAGGAAGGCTGGCGTTATGGGCTGCAAACGTATCGGGCAAAATGAAGGTTCATATGTGGAGGCTTGTGGAGAATGGTCTAGCGGTTGGCACTGAACTCTCTCGAGGGAAGATAAAAGACGGCGTGGTTTGTCTACCGTGCGGCAGAACAGAGGATATAGTGCACCGTTTTTGGACATGTCCCCATACGGCCCTGGCATGGAACCATCTGGCTGATCATGTTGGCTTCAGTCCACCGACCCCACCAAAGCTAATTCATAGTCATCCAGAGGTGAGGCCCTGACAATGATACTAGAGTGGCTTGGCAAAGCTGATCCGGAGCAGGTTGAATGGCTCCTGACAATGATTTACAAGTTGTGGGATGCTCGTAATGAGGCGCGGGAATCAAAACGGATCGAAGACCCAAGGGCTATCGCTGAAAGAACAAAGGATGCTGTAGTTGAGTGATGTTTTTTACCCCATGTCGAACATGCGGAGCTGACGGCGTGTCGCCGAGGTCTGGAGCTGGCGCAGGAGACTCAAGTGGAGAAGGTTGTTTTGGAAACAGACAGTAGGGATTTGGACAGATCAATTCATGGCCCCCTCGTGGAGGAGATTAAGACCCTGCTTTGTGGATTTGGTGATCACCTGGTGCGCTCTGTGCGGCGTTATGCCAATGAAGCGGCACATATTTTAGCTAAGATAGGCTGTGTACGAGTATTGTGAACATTGTTGTAAGAGACTCAGAGGTTGCTTAATATATCACAGCCATAATTCTCAAAAAAAAAAAAACTCAGATTGCCATCTGTCGCACTCTCGGGGATTAAAAACCTACAGAACTCTTATAAAAACGCTATCAACCAAACAGGCCGTTATGTTCAGTTACCTACTATGAACCGAAGAGGCCGTAGTGTTCAGTTTTGTGATCGAGAGTCCAATAATGATCATCCCGAGAGGTTAAGGGTCTCTCGGGTTCACGTGGAAACGTGCTAGACATGTCATACTTTGCCACATTACAAGTTTGACCAGCTTAATCACATGTTATGGAGTAGCGTGTGGTTGAAACATAAAAGTTTCAGTTTTTGCCATGTAATTAGACTTGTAAAATTTAGTCCATAATTCACCAAAATATGATGAATGCATGAAAATGAAATACAGGGGCAGTAGATGAAGGAGTCAATCAAAGCAGACCAGCTAAAACACTAATTTTTCTTGCGAAGACTGTCCTTAAGGGACTGTCTTTTTAGAGGTCTGCCATGGTTGCTACTAGTGTTCTGCTCACTCGATCTCACGGTAGGAATTTCTAACACACAGGAATCGATTGATCGCTAGGTAGCTAGCACCTAGCACCAACGCTCACTGAATCTATGGAGCACTATACTACTGACTACTGAGCCGCATCTCCGGCATCATCGAAGTGAGCCCGGCTAGTGCCTGCCTGATGACGAGGTTCTTCTGCTCCATCATCAAGTACGTCTGCACCCTCTGTGCCTCCATGTATGCGAGCTCAGCCTCCAGGGCCCTCAGCTTGCTCTCCTCGTCCGCCTCCTGCAGGGCCCTCAGCAGGCCCGCGCGGTGCTCAGGCGGGTGCGTCACGGTGGTGGACAGCTCGTTCAGCAGGCCTGGATCGAACGGATGCAAGACAAACAAGTACAGTATGATGATATACATACGCCATGTCCATGCCGACCGAATCGCTGAGGGAAATGAAGGAGTAGCTGGTTGGTTGAGCTTGCTGCTTACCCCGGACACGCTCGTCGGCCTCGAAACTCATCTTCCTCGCCGCCGCTAGCCTGGCGGACGCCTCGCGCGCCGACGGCAGCTCCCCCAGTGGCTCCGCGCAGACCATGTCGGCATCTTCCCACGCCGCGCCAGCTCCCCCGCCGGCGGTGCGCAAATCATGTCCGCCGAAGGCATCCGGTCCGGCTGCAGCCGCAGCTCCCCCGCCAGCCTGGCGCACACCGCAGCCACCGACGGCGCTTTCTCCGGCTGCAGCAGCTCAGCCGCCGGGCTGGCGGAGGCGCACACCTCCTTCACCGCCGGCATTTCGTCAGGCCCTTGCTCCCCCGCCATCGCCTCTCGCACTGCAGGGATCGAGTGGAGACTGGAGAGCCAAGAGCCAGCTGCCTTTATTGGCTGGAGAGTGAACAGAGTGGAGAACCAGAATTAATGCGCGTGCTAGCGTTTAAACCCGATCGAGGAGAGAGTTGCAGTTTCCAAGGCCACGCCAAGCCTATTGCTGGGGAGGTGCTAGCTTCTGCGCGGTGCCTTGACTACCTTGGCGTGCTCTGCACGACAGCTAGCCCTGCTCGCCCTGCCGCGGCCACGTCCAATCCAATCACCCTCACCCTCACCCTCACCCAACTTCAATTTTCAAGTTGAGTGTATATGCGTACGACGCTTTTCAGTACGATATGTTTCCGACCTGGAAAAAAAACCGAGGGTGGTCGGGATTTCCTGTTACCGTGGTGACCGGAAACCGGTCACCGGATGAATTTTAAAATGAAATTTAAATTTCTCGATAAGACAATTTACAGAGAAATTTTACTAAAATTCAAAAATTTCATAAACATAATCAAATTTTCGGGATTTTTTGATCGGTAAACCGGTTTCCCAAGGATACTCATGACAGGTTACCGACCGGTAACTAAAACGCTGGTGTAACCATCCATATGCATAGAGGTTTCATTTCCAGGTTCTATTTAGTACCAAGGATAAAAGGTATGGTAATTTGTCAAAAAGAAAATTATGATAAATATTTTTAGGGATCATTCTGATAAAGTTCGAAAAAAATAGATCCATAGTTCCACAGAATCAACCTTCTAAAAATTTCTTTCCAACTATAACCGAATTCCGACATGAAATTCAAAGCTTTACATTATTTTGGAATATTTCTGGACAATTATAAAGGCATAAGCTATTATTATGAAAATTTGCAGCTCATTTTCATTTCTCTGGAAGAAAAGTGACTCCGGGCACAATTTTGACATATATTATGATTACTGGATGCAACTGTTTACGGACAATCACATAGTTGTGCTATGTTTTTTCCTTTCGTTGGTTGATTCGTGTAATTTTGATCATGTAGTCAGGCTAATAGGTTCATTATGTTTTTTTTCTTTCGTTGGTTGATTCACGTAATTTTGATAGTCCTTGATTTGTAATAATTTTGGACGATGAACCTTTAATAGAAGATTGTGTGCATCTACTGATGCAGAGGCTGGGGAATTATTCCCCTTTTCAAAAATAAAGATGCTCATACAAGGACTAATTTATGAATACACAAGGGAATATAAACGCATCCGGGGCACATATTCCTAACACTAGAAGGTCCCGTTGTAGTAATTCGGCTGCCTATATTTTCTTAGGGTTAGGGTTCTAGTCAATTGTAGTTTTGATCCTAGTCTATGTTAAACTACCTTAATTATACTATACAATCAATAGGAAAACAACAGGAATCACATCATCCATCTTAAGTACTAACTTAATTACTCGGTACAATTAATACGAAGAACAACAGGAATCACATCAATCATCTTTAGCCAAGGCCTCTAGCTTCTCCTGAATCGGCGCCATCACTAAATTTTGTATATCTTATCTTGCATGTTGTTCCTTCCTTTTTCCATACCTTGCTGAAATTCATGGACGGACATCTTGAATTTCTTGACTTGGGAAAGCATCCACGTTGCAAGAAACGCACCAGAAAGCTAAGCTCCAGCGAGTACGATTCATTCATTCATCCATCCATTCAACCATAGTGCACTTAGGTGATTTATAGTGGCTCCGTGTATGCCACGAGACGACTCGCAGGAATTGTCCGTACTCGCACTGCTACCACGTATCGTCGATGATGTTGCAGTACTGATTATGGATACTAGCTAAATACCCGTGCGTTGCTACGGTCTTACTAAAAAACTAACACAAAAGTTGTCAAATAAGTATGATTATTTAGATGAATTATTCAACTTAGGTGTGCCATTAACACCTTGTGTTTCTCTCTAGGAAATAACCTATCACCCAGTAGGATCTCCCTAGAGAGATTTTGGTTATAATGAAAAGACATAGTCCCCCCCCCCTCCCCCAAAAAAGAAATCATTAATCCACTCGAAGAAATTTTCTAAGTACCCTTAATCCACTCATAGAAATTTCCTAAGTACTTTCCTTCAAACAGCTTAGATGACATGATGGTGGAGCACACGCTTGTGCTATAGGGGAGGGCTTCATACTATTGTGTTGTTCACAGACTTAGAAATTTGTTTGAATAGTTGTATCATGTGTGACCATAAGTCAACGAAAAAAAATTAAGATCAGAATCCTCATGTTGTTCCATTTGTGATACTTTTTCTTGAAGAACAAAATGTGTGATCCTCATGCCTTCAAGGGGTTATAGCCTCAGAACTCTCAATTTGTGAATATGATATACTATAGGATGTTTTCTTTGATTTATATTTGTTCTCAACAACAGAAAATCTCCCACGGAAAGAGTTATGCATCAAGGAAAGCATTATGTTGGTTTGCATTGACAAATACTACTCCCTCCGACCCATATTACTTGACTTGAATTTGTCTAGATTCGGATGTATCTAGACATGTTTTAGTACTAGATACATCCGAATCTAGATAAATCTAAGTCAACTAATATGGGTCGGAGGGAGTACTTTTGTTTCAAAATATAAGATGTTTTAGCTTTGTGAAAAGAGTGTATCTAGATCATTTTTTAGTGTGTAGGTTTGGAGTGAACCTGCAAACTAAAGGTGGTATGGATACACTTCTTTCACGAAGTTAAAACATATTATATTTTGAAACGGAGTGAGTAGTATGAAAAAGTGAAGACGGATATTCATATTTAGAGCATTATGGCCGCCGAGTAATTCATGGACCTGTCGCTTATCGGCAACGAAACTGAATCAACCAGTTAGCTACAGTAGTAAAAATATGGAAATACTTGACCAGCAGTCAGCCATAATAATTCATGCACTCAACCACATTTAGCATTCTCCAATCTAAACTGCGGCATATCATGTGGATCACCGCTCCATATTGGTTGCGTGCCAGCTGCTCAAGTGAATGCCCCTAGAGTTTTATTTTTTTTAAAATGTGGTAACCCACACTGGTCAACAATTGCAGCATAACGTGCTATAGAGCAATAATGACAGCGTAACTGAACTGCATGAGAACAAATACCATTCAGAAGTTTAACTCTGAACGGTTCTTATACTTACAAAAAGGCGACGACGACGAGCTCCTCTGGGATTCAGAAGTTCAACTCTGAACATATACCTACCCGCAAAAAAACTCTGAACATATACCTGACAGAGAGACATAGCAAGTGGTCTCTGGAAGCACGGCAGAGCGGGTTCTCGCATGCAATTTGTCGAACCAGACCCAAGAGAAATCGAGCGAGACAGAGTAATCGCGAACGGTGGAGCCCGTGCAGGAGGACAGAGGGAGGCGGGCTCGAGCGGGTCAGGCCGCGCTCGCCGTTGACCGGGAAGATGTGGAAACGCGGGGGAGGATGCGCTCGTCTGCGCTGACCGGCGGAGGCGGAGGCGCGCTGTGAGGCAGTCGGCGACGGGATAGTTTCTCCTGGTTGGGGTGTACTGGTTGTCCACGATCTGGGCAGGGAAGATGAAAAAAGGAAACACACCGGTTATGTCACTTGGCGGTGGCAATTTCATGTAAATAAACAGAAAACGAAGGGTAGGTTTAGCGTGACGTACCAGACCATCAAGACCTCAAGCAATTTAATACAGTAGTATAGATACGTAGGCACTTTGGCCTCCTGAGAAGAAAAGAGCCGATTGTTGTTCCTAATCAAGATCGAATAACCAAACGGTAACATATATCGACGAATAAAACCATCAACTAGAATGCCCGTTCTGGTCGAAAGGCGACCATGGGGTTCTACCTCCTTCGGAGGCCCTTCTTCGAAGCGTCGCGTCGGTGCTCGACGCCTCGCAGTCAGCAAGTGGTTCGTCCCCGCGGACTGCAAGGCGGTCGGCGGTGCCGCTTCTTCTCCGGATAGTGGAGCGTCACGAGCAAGAGTCTCACATGACCTCGCCGTTGGCTGGAGGTCGCCGGAGTTTGGCGGAGGCACGCGAGGGCTTGATTGTTTTTTATCTTTTAGCCCTAGGGTGTTTTTTGTTAGTGAGAGGCCCTGTTTTATCTAGTTTTGCTAGGGCGAACTAGAAGGAACCAAGCGACATGTTCGTTCAAAATAGTATAAGATATTTTAACTTTGTAAAAGGATGTATTTAGACTCTTTTTAGTGTATAGGTTTATTTAAAATCTAGACGAACTTATACACTAAAAGAGGTCTAGATACACTCACTTCATAAAAGCTAAAATATCTTATGTTTTGAAGCGCGAGCAAGAGCTAGCATTTTCGTTCTCCCTGAATTATTTGAATCATTGTCGGGCGAATAATGTTTAGGAAAATTCCAGCGTGGGCTGCGACGAGACGTTTGCTCCTGCCGCATGCATCTGTTCGCCTCTTGCACTGCGCGCAGGGATCGAGGCCCCGGCCCCGGCTGTTCCAAGTGAGAACACGGCGTTGGCTTAGCTGACTTTATTTTCCCAAGTGTCAAGAGTCAAGACAGGACGACCGTAGTACCGGAGGAAACGGCAGAGCTGAGTTGGTGCTTGCTTGAACGACGGAAAAACGTCGTACTACATGTCTCGTGCCATGTCGAATCACCGTGCCTTGGGTAGTACCGAGCGCTCTGCCGCGGCTGCATGCACATCTCCTTTGTTTTCTTCTTCCGAAAAGGGCACACACGGCCTCTCTGCATGTACTCCTCCGTTTTAAAATATAAAATATTTTAGCTTTGCGTAAAAAGTTTATCTAGACTTTTTTTTACTGTGTAGGTTCATTGAGGTTTGAAATGAACCTACACACTAAAATAGGCGTAGATACACTCTTTTCATAAAGCTTATATTTTAAAACGGAAGAAGTACATCTCTGCCCACCATTTTTATTTTTATTAAACGGATTTCTAGCCCACCATTTTTAATCTAAGCGCTAGTAGGCCTCGCTTGGTTGGCTGTTTTTTTAGCCCAAAATGGGTGTAACTTACGGTTTCGAATTGTTTACGGACCAGATCCTAAAACGTCGTTTGGTTCATTGTTTAGATTTCCCCTTATGACAAGTTTCTGGCCGTTTTCCCCTGTTAAACTCACGGACCATCGATGGTCACGCAAAAAATCCAACGATTTTGTTGTGCACGTACAATTCCCCATGTGGGGGAAAATAAACAAAGTTTCCAATCGGGGCATAAGGGTGTTGATTCTGGGCGCCGCTGTAATATTACCTCGGGCTTGTGTGGTCTATCGGCGGCGTTGCAACATTCAACGCCCGTGATTAATTTACTGGATCAGCCGAAACAACACGCAGCCGCAGATCCTAATAGTAGCATAACGTACGACGCAACCGGCACTTACGGGTTTTTCACAAATAATGCATCTGAGCGCGGGAAATTTCTTTTTCCAACATAATTCTATAACATTTTCAACTGTTAAAAATACATCTAATAGTTCTACAAATACATTCAAATAAGCTAAAAAAAATAAGTAAACTAAATGTCGCCAGTGATATAATCTGCGAGCAGCGGCCAAGCCCTTTCACTTCTGGCTCCACCGCCTCCTCATCACACCACCGATACAAAGTGGCGTCGTAGATCTTAACGACGAACACCTTGTTGTCGTAGTACTTGACGGCCAAGATGTGCCCTTTCGCGAGGTCATGCGCCTCGGCGAACTGCCTCCATCCGCTCGTGATGTACGTATCGCCAGTTTACCATGCCTATGCTTACTAATGGCGACGACTGTCTGCCTCGCGTAGCAAGACTTCGTGAGGCTCGCAGGTCGTCGAGCGCCAGCGCGAAGTTCTGAGGAAGCCGCGGCTCTTGCTAGAGGAAACAATGTGTACTAGTAGGATAAACTCGCCGAACGGCATCGGCGACGGTGAGGGTGAGGGTGACCCAGCCTCCTCTGTCACACCTACGTCTGCCGGATGGGAGCACCTGTACCTGCCGTGCTGGACCGGCAACAACGGAGGTGGTGATTGAACACGATCTCTGCGGCCGCCACTGCCGCTGCCGGGTGGGCGCCTCCTAGGCCTGCCACGTAGGACAGGCGGTGGCGACAAAGTTGTGGCATGGGCACGACCCTGGCACTCCACTGCCTGCGGTGAACCCCCGGGAGCTCTGGCCACACTACAACACCGAACACGCATCGCGTGCCATGGCGCTTATAAACGCCAAAGCACACACCTAGTCGTCGTGTTCGCGCCAGCGCGATAAAAAAAGCGGTCAGGGATAACTGCGCCGGGAAAAGTTTTTAGGCGGACACTTTTTTGGCTCGGCACATCGTCAACTGCCGAACTAGCGCTACCACGATAACACATCATTAATGACGTGACCCATTATAGTCCAGCACTGTCCAGGTGACGTGTTGTGCGTGGCCAACACAATTTGGTATCATCCTATATACATTTCCGGCACAAGTGTTTAGTGACTGCAATTATGTTTTCCAACACAACGTATTTTAATGTAGTTTCTCAAATTTAGTGTTGCTTAATTACCACAAATCACAGATAATCATAACTTAAATTACAGATAATTATAATAACATCACACATGATGCTACAAATATCATTGCAAGTTCACAATTCGTATGAATATAAGATCCAGTAGCTATCAATTTCACAGTACTACATAAACCTACACAATAGAACACCTTGTTCAACAAACATCATTCTCGGAAGAGATCCCAAATTCTTCCCACAAAAAAGTAGCACGACGCGCTTGCCAGGCTCATCTTATGTTCATAATCGTATGGCTCAAGCTCAGAGTCATCTTCTGCTGGATCAAACTTGTACGAGGATGTGTAACGATCTTGAATGCCAGTAAAGAATTCATCTGATTGTATAGCACCCTGCAGAAGTTCTTTAGTTTATTCGTCCAGCTGTGATAACATCATGTTGATCTCCCTGCCATCTACATCAGGTGCATCAGGGATGAAGTGGACGTACACAAAATTTTAGAGTTCACTAGTAACATCAAAGACGACTGAAATTGTTGTATTCCATCCTGTAGTTAACTGACTAATATGAAGGGAATATTCCCAGGAGGCAATAACAAAATGGTTATTATTTTATTTCATGTTTATGATAGATGTTGATTTCTCATGCTGTAATTGTGTTAATTGGAAATGTCAATATATGTGTGCTTAATAAACAAACAAGAGTTCCTAGTTATGCCTCTCATTTAACTAGCTCGTTGATTAACTGATGATCAAAGTTTCCCGATCATGAATATTGAATGTTGTTAATAACAAGATCACAACATTAGAAGAATGATGTGATGAACATGCACCCAAAGTATAGCAATACGATCAAGTCATTGTGTTTACATTGCTATAATATCTCATATGAAGTAACCCTAATTCTTATACCATGAGATCATGTCAATCACTAACACCAGAAGAGTACTTTGATAACATCAAACATCATACCGTAACAAAGTGACTATAAAGGTGGCTTTGGGTACTCCGAAAATTTTATATAGAGGCTCATGGATCAAGAGTGGGATTTGTCTATCCAGATGATGGAGAGATATACTCTAGACCGCCTCGGTGATATCACATCGAGACTGCTTGCAAGCACGTGACTAGGTCACAAAGGATGTCATATCACGGAACAAGTAAAGAGTACTTGTCAGTAATAAGATCAAACTAGGTATGGTTGATACCGATGATAAGATCTCGATCAAGTAATATATTGTAAGACAAAGGGATTTAGTTACGCCGTTTATGGTTCTCACGATCACAAGAGTCATCGTTGAATGTGTGGGAGTCAGTATGGATCTCTAGGTCACATTGTTGATCATTGATCAGAGAGGTGCATCGATCATGTCTGCATTATTCGTGAATCATAGGTATACACACTTAAGATACACCGACAGTTATGGGCAGATATATTATATCAGAGAAAGGTTTGAAAGTGCTGAAATTATTTTGAGGAGTACCGGAATTTTTTGGGGCAAATCGCTGAAATTTGTTTCAGATGTAATATCGGAATAATGCGAGAGGGTTTATTTTAATATTTGTTAATTAAAGTAATTGACAAATATTAATATAAAGAAGTAAAAATTGTTTTTGTTTAATGAGAGTTTGCATTTAATTTAGTGGAAATTAATTGCAAAAGTGAGTGGACTTGGATTTAGGTGAGTTGGATGAGTGGAGCCTCCACTCACATGAAGAAGGGAGAGGTGGGGGCAACCACCTTTGGGCGCCGACAACTCCTTGGGGGCTTCCCCTCCCCTATATAAGGAGGGTGGTTCTCCTATCCATCTTACACCAATCCTCACGAAGGATCTCTCCTCCCTCCTCTAGTGGTTCCCATGATCTTCGGACTAGCAAAGATTATGTTCTAGTAGTTTCTCTCGTGGATCGACTGCTTCCACTACTCCGCTGGATCGAGGGCACGGAGGTTGTTGGAAAGTAGGACGTGTGACCAAGCATGGATGCGCTGCTAGTTTGTGGTGCTCGACAACTCGATCTTGAGATTGGCAAGAGATCGTGTACATAATCCACGAGATAAAATCTCATAAAGCTTTCGGTCTTCGAGGGTAAGTTTTCTCTGGATGTAAATCCACCCATTGATTGCATCTCCTGGATAAATCTTGGTACTTTGTTGTTCATATTGTAGGGTTTTTTTTGTTTGCTATGCTGCGAACCCTTCAGTGGTATCAAAGCCAGATCTATGCGTAAATGTTTTATACGGGTAGAACACATATGAGTATGAGGGTGTTGATGATCATATTATTGCATCCTCTTGTGTACTTTGGGTATTAGTGACATAGTGGGATAAAGTGGCCCGGACTAACCTTACATGTCCTCGCATATGATACTTGTTACATGCTTAACATGCAACTAGTTTTGGCACTATAGTTAATATCTGATCTACAACAGTTACTAATAATTTGGTTATTATCATGTGGTTCCATGTTCGTAGGTAAGAACGATTATATCTTCGAAATCCCCAGGCCACATAAAATATGCAAAGATCAATTAGAAGCTTCTAGATTTATTTTGCTGGGCATGTATTATGATATGGTAAAATGTTAAAATTTTAAGTATGGTACAATACTCTTGAAAAATTATAACAAACCAAGGTTGAAGCACCATAGACCTTGGCGCTACACCAATGGAATGATGGAGATCGTACCATGATGCACAGGATGGAGATCAAGTGCGAGAACCATACCATATCACTTTTTGCATGTGATGTTTATATGCATCTTATTTTGCTTATATGGTGTTTAGTAGCTATCGGTGATGGGTGGACTTAGGCTTGTAATTTACATGGTCCTAAACGCACGATTCCTGTCCACCCCTACCTCTGAGATCAAGAACCTGAAGGCCTGCATCTAGAAGTTCTCAACCGACCTTACCTCAAATGACCTGAGGGGCTGCAGGATGACTCTCTAGAGATCCTGAAGACCAAACATGCATCCAGGGGAGATCAGAGATCAAGATTACTTGCAAGACAAGATGAAGACCTAATGTGACTCAAGAAGACTTCACCATCAAAACATAACACTGAAGAACATTCACCTAAAGAGGGACACACCATAGATGCTTGAGTCTTTACCATTAGCCTTAGTCATAGATCTAGCTTCATCTCTCGTTGGGTATCATTATAAACCCTCCGTGATCTCTTGTAAACACATTGTATGATCTCCTGATCATCCTATGAATAAAGTCTGAGGGAATCCTCCCTATTATACATATACCTTCGCCTTTGTCTTTGAGAGATCCAAACCTGTTGGCCCGAGCCGATCGCTAAATAAATAAACTCTCTTCCATCCTTCAGCAGTGAGACTGCGAGGGGATCATGAAAACTATCATTCGTCAGCTCCCGTGCTAGGCATGGGAATCCCACGTCACTCAGATCAGATCTACCACGATGATAACCGAGAGCTCTGTAACATCCTAGGGTTTTAGGTCAGAAAATAAGAGACCATGGGTGTGTGTATTGCATTCATGCATCGGAACATCTAGGGAATTTTCGCGCAAATCTAAAAGTGGTGGAGGGATCGGGATCCCTCTTGTTCTGATGAAAACGTTAGGGCAAGTGCGACAAATTTCGATATGACCACTACTGTATTTTTGTGTTTGAAGGAAAAATATTCCAATTGGAAATGTTCAAATCGTGTACTTGAATATAAAAATAAAAAGAAATAGAATTGTAAATAATAAATGAGTTTCAATTATAAATAAAGAATTGAATGCTCATTGTATAATAAGGTATAATATATACAAGGTTTAAACTATAAAAGAAAGAAAATTTAACTTTATTGAATAAGATACAACATACAAATAAAAGAAAAGTACAATAAAGAAATTATAAGAGAATTGCAAAAATGAAATTAGCTTCATTACTTTAATACAGATTACATTATATTTGTATTGTCCAATAGAAAAGAATTTACAACAAGAAGAGAAAAGAAAAGACTAAACTAATACTAACTATTTCAAAATCTTCTTTACCTTCTATCATGTTATTCTTCTTTTCCTGCAAAACACAAAAAAAATAAACACCGCACAAAGAGGGGTTATTAGGGTTAATGTTACTCTTAGATTAGGGCATAGTGTTGCTATGCCTAAACTCATCATTGAGTAGTAATTAAAGGGGCCAAAGTGTTTAAAATGTTCTTAATCAGTAAATTCCCTCGGTCCAACATCCTAGGCAGGGGCAAGTTTCACCGAGCTCTAGTAAAAAGAAATAGAAACATCTTAGGAAAGGATCCAGTTCTTACTTGGTCTTATCCACGAACATCAAGTAAACAAGAAAGCATCTCACACACACTTGCATGTGTGTGTGATGTCGGCACAGCAATAGTAGCAAACTACTGATAAGAGAGGGAGGTAGCTAGAAAACTACTGATAAGAGAGGGAGTAACTTCTCTTGACACAGTTGAAAAGTTTCATACATTCCAATTTCTCTAATAAAATTTGATGGGTGAACTTAAGGTTTTAGGAACACTTGAGTGACTCAATGTGTCCATAGTTTCTATTAGGAGCTCTCAAGTGACTCAAGGTGTTCTTAGTTATTTTGAAGAACTAAAATTTTATTTGGAAAGGTAGGATACAATGTTGCTTTATGCAAATAGCTTGAATTCCACTAACCAAAATGCGCATGTATATGTTAGGTTGCCAATTGTGTCCACATAAAAGTGACATCTTGCCAATACAATTCAAATGTATTAATCATTCATGGCTGTAACTTTTATGTTGCATGATATTTTGAGGACAAGTAAGGTTATCGTTTAGGCTGCGAACCCCACTCAGCGTGTTGCTTGTGGCGTCATGGAGCCTTTATTTATTGTTTACTTTACTGAACTATGTTATTTGAACTAGCTGTTAGGTAAGAAACTTTGTAATAGTTATATTCTTGGATCAAATGTTGTAATGCAGTGACACATTTATACCCTTTTATTCATCGAAACTATGTGTTCTAGCTAATCGATCCAAGGGACGAGCACTATAAACAAAGGATCCAATCTGTAATGGATTGGATCGCTTCAGCCTGCACAAGAAGACAACGAATACATCAAGACAACAGGGACTCGCCCATGCTAGGGAATGCCCACGTTGGGGACTCGCCCATAGGAGAGACTACTACTATACGGCATATTCTGAAGAACAAGCGGAAGAAGTGTCACCTGGTTAATATCCGCAAGCTGGCAATGTGTGACTTCAAATATCATTGGCTGGCCAGGAGCCGTGGAAGTCGACAGTAGGGGGTACTCTCGTCGTGTGAAAGTAGTGCCTCTGTCAGCCGTTACAACTTGCGAGCTAGAAGCGTCGCCAGTGCCAGTGCTTATGGGAACAACCATCACGTTGTCATGGATCACGATCACTACACTCGCCATTTTCGGTGCAACCACTGTGTCATCAGGGATGCAAAACTCAGCACTCACCGCCTACGGCTCCATCGATGCAATGTCGACAAGAATGGTGACATCACTATCAATCACCACCTCTATCATTGATGTGCCGCCCGGCGTGCCACCGGAACCTTAAGCGTTAGTCTCAGAGGGTTTTTGTCATGTATCTCTAGGCCTGACCGGTAGCGCCCCTGTCTCCTTCGCTTGTGCAGTGGTTTCAATATATATATATAGTTGAATCCATTAGTGAAAGTTGGGAGCTTACAACTTTTAGAGCTTTCGGAGTTGGCTCAACTGGTGGTTTCTTCTCAGCTGGCATTTTCTTATGGGTGCTATAGGAGCGAGTCCTACTCAAAGACAGTCAACAACCATCTAGGAAGGTGAAGCATTAATTCAATGAATTTTAGAGCACCTACTTGGGGTCGACGATGATGCGCTTCATGATGAGTCCAAAATTGAAGCACTTTTACGTTTTGTTTTTCATAAATAGAGTAGGGATCCTAGTATTTCACTGTGTTTGCACGCACCATTTCATTCTTGTTTTAATAGGATCCCAAATCACTAAGTCTCATATGAACATATGAATTGGAACTATCATATTGTGTTATAATATGATATTTTTAAGTGATAAAAGTTATTTTATGGATTTACCTTCGCACGTGGGAGAATACCAACCGAGGAGAAGCAACCAGTATCGATAATGATCGGTGGTACGGGCCAAGCCCGCCCGTCCCACCCACCCGTACCAGGTGTCAGCCTGATCGCGTCATCAAATACTTTCTCCTGGTGAAGACGAGAGCAGGATCCGACATTCACAGCCACCAGAAACCACGAAAAACCACATCTGAAAGGGCTCTGAAGGAGGAACTTGGCTGGGGCAAAATCCTAGATGACTCACAGATCATTGGAGGACAACGCATCATCCCCTTTATCATCAACCGCTGCATCTCCATCACCACCATTACCCCCATCTCCCATATATTAGATCTTGTTGTAATTCCAGATTCAATTGTGGTTTGCATTAGATATATCTCCGTACTTTTTATCCATTCAACTGATTATGATGATGTTGTTGATTACTTCCATGTGTGAGTAGTTCCTTTGTTCTTGGGGAGATGGAGAAACCCTAGAACCATTATGAATTTGTAATAAAGATGATCTATTCTTGTGTCCATATGACTTGCCAATGAAAGGGCATGTATGCCTCATGTGTGGTTTTGGTAATTAATGACAATCTTTATGGACTAATGTGTAAATTGCGTTTCACTTGTAGGTTTGTCCATTGACATTGCTTGGACCATGTGTTGGTTTCAAGGTTGAAAAAGAAGAAGCAATGTCCAAGGGCTTTGTGCCTATTGGAATCAAGTAGAAGAAGAAGAAGATCAAGAGTTTCTTGAAGAAGAAGAAGGATCTCATCATGGCTATCTTCAAGAAATCATCAAGAAATGAAGGGCAAGCTCAAGATGCACCATCTCTAGAAGATCTCATGCTTCAAGCTTGCCATTCTCGGTGATCATGGGGTGATGAAGACAAGCTCAAAGAAGAGGTTTCCCCATTGAGTATGGGGAGAATTTCACAAGTCTTCACCAAGCATGAGCAAGCAAGAGCAATCAAGGCGATACATCTTGAGAAGGACAATATGGTCTACATCAAGCTCAAGTAGAATGCTCAAGGCAAAGGTATGTGAAGGAGTTATGCCCTAGAGGCAAATAATAAAGTGTATTATTTGATATACCTCATGTATGTTCATAATACGTTTCATACTGTGCTATAACTGTGTTAATACGAAACGTTAATACATGTGTGGTATGTAAACAAACCGTGTCTCTAGTTACCTCTAGTGAACTAGTTCATTGGTCATGAGGATGGTCTATGTTTCAAGACCATGGGCATTTATGCCAACTGACAATGAGGTCATGTTATTAAGTTAAATAACATGATAGACAAACATCTGACCGTTATATCGTAATGAGATCTAGTTACATGTTCACCATTGATGATAAAACACAGAGAACCTCGCAACCTGATCCTTTGACTGTGAGGTAATGCAAATCACCATTCTAGAAGAAGCTTAGATGGTTATCAAGAATCATCTCGTAACAGGGTGATCAAAAAGGTGCCACTCAGGTTTTCCGAAGGAATGCGTAGAGGAGTACATATCAAGACCAGGATTTGTCTAGTCCATGTAACGGACAGATACATGTGGCCATCTCGGTGACATTGCATTAATTAAGCTTGCAAGCATGTGACTAGGTCACATAATGCAATGACATGATAACGAGTAAAACAAGTTCATCGGTAACAAGATCGAACTAAGGTATACAGATACCAAAGATAAAGTCTCAGATGAATTAGGTATCGTATGACAAAGGGAATGGGGAACGACTATCTCACGGTTCGAGCGATTGTATTCGTGAAACGCACGGGGGTCACATGGCCATCCAGGTCCCTCTGTTGATCATTGATATGAGAGTGATCTCTATCATGTCCAGAGTGTTTCCGAACCGAAGGATGTCACGCTTAAGGGTGGGGACGCTTGGGTAGATGAGGTATCGTATGAGAAATAGGGAGAGAGACACCGGAATAGTTTCGGTAATATCCGATGGAGATCGGAAGAGGTCCGGAAGATGTTCCGGAGTAAAGGAATAATATAATATGTGTATTTGAATGTTAATTGAAGAATTAATATTAAATATATATTTTATTTTATTTTAAAAGGCACTATATTGCTAATGGGCCTCACCCGAGGGGAGGCCCAAGTGGGCAAGGCACCTAAGGGGAGGGGGCCAGCCGGCCTAGGGCTAATGGGCCACCCGAGTGGGGCCCACCTAGGGCCAGCGGCTGCCCCATGGTGGCCGGCGGGTGTGGGAATAGTCCCACACCGCCTGGCCCCTAGGTGGTGCGCCCCCCTCCTACTATATATAGGGCCCCCTTCCCCTTGGAGACACACCCATTCCTCTCATTCTCTCTCTCTCTTCTACTGAGGACTTCCCCGTAATATTGGGGAGGACCTCATGGTTGAGTTCTCCACCTTCACACTACCGTCGTGTGATCGGCGATCTGACATCTACTTCTTCCGCTACTCGGCTGGATCGGAGCCCGCTTGACGTCCACTACACCGGACGTGTGACGAACTTCGGAGGCACCACACTTGGGGTGCTGCTCGTCTTCATCAATATACGCCTTCCTGCGTAAGGCGTGCCTCTCTCTGCAAAGGTATGAATACTATATTCCTTCTCCGTTACTTATGTCTACATAGTATAGATCCTGGTATTAGTGTTCGAGTAGACATAATTTTTTTGTTTTCTGCTACGGAACCCTTCAGTGGTATCAGAGCGGGTCTATGGGTAGACATGTCGTACGGATAGAACACATAGCAATATGTGGGCATTGATTCTCTAGTTTCTACCCTCTTTAGTATTATTGTTCATATTGCGGCACTGTTTGATGAAGCGGCCCCCAACCAACCTCACGTGGTGATTCACGAGACTGGTCCACAAATCAAAGTGGCTTAGGGGGGTGTCTGTCTCTCTGCAGTAGTTGATATGGCAGTAACACTGGAGGGCCCTGAAAAGGGAAGAAGAACGGCAATCATTGAATCCATGTTGTGGCTCGACGTTCGTAGGTGGGAAAGGGTTCTACTGCGAAAGCCCTAAAGCTGCGTAAAACATGCAATAGTTAATATAGAAGCGTCTATCTTCGTTACTGCATAGGGGCAAGTATTGTAACATGGCAATGACAAGTTTGTGAAAACTCTCATTGAAGCTGTTGATGATGATCACAAAGCTATAACCATGTCATAACACTTCACTTTAGAAGTATTACTTATTGTGCTAGTATACTTACTAGATGGTAGCATAATAAGATAATCCCTCATAGTATTCCAGTCATCGTATTCCCCTTGTGTGTGCACCACCAAGAAAGTTCTTCGGTATGAGGCGATCCAGGGTGACAGGCCTGGGTGTTAGACATATCTACGTTCACATACAGTGGTGTAAGCCATGTTGCACTGCAAATACACACGAGTTAGGACTGGCGAGCCTAGCACGCTAGAGAAGCGTGGCCTCGGGATACAAGAGACCGAAAGGTCGAGCATGAATCACATAGTTGATGTGATCGACATTAGGGAATGTCCACCTTTGATACTGCACTGATGGCCGTGACGATCGGGGGAGGTGCAGAGGATAGGGATCATGTGATCACTGAACGAGTAGAGGGATGTTCATTTAAGTGGGAGTTATTTTAGTTAATACTCGAACTCATTATTATAAACATAGTCTAAATACTTTGCAAATTCCTTTGTAGATGTCTCGCCCACCCACCTTCAACCTTAGCACTTTCCTCGAGAAGGACAAGCTGAAAACTGATGGAACCAACTTCACCGCATGGTTCCGCAATCTTAGGATCCTCCTAGTCCCCTACAAGTTGACTTATGTCATCGAGGCTGAGCTTCCAGCTAAGCCTGCAGATTCCGCCTCTGAGGACAAAAAGAATATCTGGCAGTCCAAGGCGGATGATTTCTCCCTCATCCAAAGTGGAATGCTCTATGCCATGGAGCCGGAGCTTCAAAAGCGTTTTGAGAAGATGAACGCTTTTGAGATCATTGAAGATTTCAAGGCTGTCTTTGCTCCACAGGCTCGTGCAGAGAGGTATGATGCTTCCGATCTCTTCTTCTCTGCTAAAATGGAAGAGCACAGCAGTATTAGTGAGCACGTGGTCAAAATGTCTGGCTACGTTAAACGCTTAAACGCCCTGGATTGCAAAATCCCGGAGGAACTCGCTATAGATAGGGTGCTGCATTCGCTGCCCCCTAGCTACAAGGGTTTTGTGATGAACTACAACATGCAAGGAATGACCAAGACCCTTGATGAGGTGTTCGCCATGCTCAAAACTGCTGAGGTTGAAATCAAGAAGGAACACACGGTGTTGATGGTCAACAAGACCACCAACTTTAAGAAACCGGGGCAAAAGGGAAAAGGCAAGAGCAAGAAGCCTAAGAGGGATGGCAAGTTTGTTGCCACCACCTCAAAGGCTGCCAAGCCTGGCCCTAAGCCCGGCACTTCGTGTTTTCTACTGCAAAGGGGATGGGCACTGGAAACGCAACTGCCCCAAATACCTTGAAGACAAGCGAGCTGGCAAGATAGCCATTCCGGACAAAGGTATATATGATATACATGTTATTGATGTATTCCTTACTAGCACCAGGGGTAACACCTGGGTATTTGATACCGGATCTGTTGCTCACATTTGTAACTCTCAGCAGGATCTACAGAGTAGGAGGCGCCTGAGGAAGGACGAGGTGACGATGCGCGTCGGCAATGGCTCGAAGGTCGATGTGATGGTCGTCGGCACCCTGCATCTACGTCTACCATCAGGATTATTATTGATTTTGAATAAATGCTATTATGTACCCGCACTGAGTATGAATATTGTGAGTGGGTCTTGCTTGTTGCAAGACCATTATTCGTTTAAATCAGGAACAAATGGTTGTTCAGTTTATATGAATGATGTTTTCTATGTTCATGCACCTGTACGTGATGGTTTATTCTTGCTTGATCTTAATTGTGATACACACATCCATAGTGTTGATGCTAAACGTTGTAAGCACAGTGACGATAATTCCATGTACATATGGCATTGCCGTCTTGGTCATATTGGCGTAAAACGCATGAAGAAGCTTCATTCAGAAGAACTTCTTGGATCATTGGACTTTGAATCCCTTGATACATGTGAGCCATGTCTCATGGGCAAGATGACCAGGACACCATTCTCCGGTATAATGGAGAGAGCCGTAGTCCTACTTGGGATCATACATACGGATGTATGTGGACCAATGAGTGTCTCAACCCGCAATGGTTATCGTTACTTTGTTACCTTTACTGATGACTTAAGTAGATATGGATATATCTACTTGATGAAGCACAAATCTGAAACCTTTGAAAAGTTCACGGAATTCCAGAAAGAGGTAGAGAATCAACTTAACAAGAAAATCAAGCACCTTCGATCGGATCGGGGAGGCGAGTATTTGAGTTATGAGTTTAACATGCACTTGAAGGACTGTGGGATCATCCCACAGCTTACGCCATCCAGGACACCACGGCGTAATGGTGTGTCAGAACGTCATAACCGAACCCTATTGGATAGCGTACGGTCCATGATGTCTTTAACTGATTTGTCTGTGTCTTTTTGGGGATACGCATTAGAAACCGCCGCTTTTATTTTAAACAGAGCACCATCCAAATCCGTGGAGACAACCCCATATGAGATGTGGCATGGCAAGAAGCCATTGTTGTCATTTCTGAAAGTTTGGGGTTGTGAGGCTTATGTTAAGAAACTGTAGCCTGACAAACTCGAACCTAAATCGGAAAAATGTATCTTTGTAGGATACCCAAGGGAAACCATTGGGTATACCTTCTACAACCAAGCCGAAGGCAAAACATTTGTCGCTAAGAATGGCACCTTTCTCGAAAAGGAGTTTCTTGCAAAGGGAGTAAGTGGAAGAAAAATAGAGTTAGATGAAATTGTTGACCTTCTCTCCGTATTCCGAGTAGCGCAACGGAAACTGTTCCGAAACCGCTCTCCAACATGGAAGAGGAGTCCATTGATGTTGATCAAAACAATGACGTCGAGGCTCCTGAGGTTCGCAGGTCTACAAGGGTTCGTGCCACTCCAGATTGGTACAGTAGCCTTGTAATGTGTGTCATATTAGATGATCAGGATGAACCGGCAAACTACAAAGAAGCTATGGGTAGTGCTGACTCCGAGAAATGGCTAGAAGCCATGAAATCTGAAATAGTATCCATGCATGAAAACCAAGTTTGGACCTTGGTGGATCTTCCAGAAGGCCGCAAGGCCGTGGAAAATAAATGGATCTTTAAGAAAAAGACAGATGCGAATGGTAATATAACCATTCACAAAGCTCGACTTGTCGCAAAGGGGTTTCGACAAATTCAAGGACTTGACTACGATGAGACTTACTCTCTCGTAGTGATGCTTAAGGCTGTCAGGATTTTAATAGCAATTGCTGCACATTTCGACTATGAAATTTGGTAGATGGATGTCAAGACCGCATTCCTCAATGGTCACATTGACGAAGAGTTGTATATGATGCAACCAGAAGGTTTTGTTGATCCTAAGGATGCTGGAAAGGTGTGCAAGCTCCAACGGTCCATTTATGGGTTGAAGCAAGCATCTCGGAGCTGGAACCAACGTTTTGATCAAGTGATCAAGAGTTTTGGATTTATCCAGAACCAACAAGAGTTCTGTGTTTACAAGAAAGCGAGTGGGAGCTCGGTAGTTTTCTTAGTAGTATATGTGGATGACATATTACTCATGGGAAACGATGTGGATCTTATGAATAGCGTGAAAGCGTATTTGAGCAACCAATTTTCCATGAAGGATCTAGCTGCATACATATTAGGAATCAAGATCTATAGAGATAGATCAAGACACCTAATAGCATTAAGTCAGAGTACATACATAGATAAGATTTTGAAGAGGTTCAAAATGGAAAACACCAAGAGGGGTTTTACACCTATGATGAAGAATTGCAACTTGAGTGTGACTCAATGTCCTGTGACGGACAGTGATAGAGAAAAGATGTCTGACGTCCCCTATGCTTCTGCAATAGGATCTATCATGCATGCAATGCTTAGCACTCGACCTGATGTGGCATTGGCTCTTAGTTTGACGAGCCGATATCAGAGTAATCTAGGACCGGATCACTGGACAGCTGTGAAAAATATCCGAAAGTATCTGAGAAGAACAAGGGATATGTTCCTAATCTATGGAGGAAATGATGAAGCTCTAAATGTAACAGGTTACGTAGATGCGAGCTGGAATTCAGATCATGATGACTCGAAGTCTCAAACAGGATTTGTTTTCTTGGTGAATGGTGGGGCGGTAAGCTGGAAGAGCAAGAAGCAGCCAGTGGTGGCACAGGCTTCAATGGAGTCTGAATACATTGCTACAGCAGATGCAGCAAATGAAGCTGTTTGGCTAAGGAATTTTGTCATCGAACTATGAGTGTTTCCCAATGCACAAGACCCCTGGCGATCTATTGTGATAACACAGGAGCTATTGCAAATGCAAGCGAACCAAGAACTCATTCCACAGCCAAACATATCAAGCTTAGATTTCACGTCATCCGACAGATTGTCGAAGAAGGTGAAGTCAAGATTTGCAAAGTAGATACTGAACTGAATGTAGCAGATCCTTTGACTAAAGCTCTCCAACATAAAAAGCACGAACAACACCGAGATTCCATTGGTGTTAGGTTCCTGCCTATTGTAAACTAGTTTTGTATATACTCTAGTGCAAGTGGGAGACTGAAGGAGTTATGCCCTAGAGGCAAATAATAAAGTGTATTATTTGATATACCTCCTGTATGTTCATAATATGTTTCATACTGTGCTATAACTGTGTTAATACGAAACGTTAATACACGTGTGGTATGTAAACAAACCGTGTCTCTAGTTACCTCTAGTGAACTAGTTCATTGGTCATGAGGATGGTCTATGTTTCAAGACCATGGGCATTTATGCCAACTGACAATGAGGTCATGTTATTAAGTTAAATAACATGATAGACAAACATCCTACCGTTATATCATAATGAGATCTAGTTACATGTTCACCATTGATGATAAAACACAGAGAACCTCGCAACCTGATCCTTTGACTGTGAGGTAATGCAAATCACCATTCTGGAAGAAGCTTAGATGGTTATCAAGAATCATCTCGTAACATGGTGATCAAAAAGGTGCCACTCAGGTTTTCCGAAGGAATGCGTAGAGGAGTACATATCAAGACCAGGATTTGTCTAGTCCATGTAACGGACAGATACATGTGGCCATCTCGGTGACATTGCATTAATGAAGCTTGCAAGCATGTGACTAGGTCACAGAATGCAATGACATGATAACGAGTAAAACAAGTTCATCGGTAACGAGATCGAACTAAGGTATATAGATACCGAAGATCAAGTCTCGGATGAATTAGGTATGGGGAACGACTATCTCACGGTTCGAGCGATTGTATTCATGAAACGCACGGGGGTCACATGGCCATCCAGATCCCTCTATTGATCATTGATATGAGAGTGATCTCTATCATGTCCGGAGTGTTTCCGAATCGAAGGATGTCACGCTTAAGGGTGGGGGCGCTTAGGGTAGATGAGGTATTGTATGAGAAATAGAGAGAGAGACACCGGAATAATTTCGGTAATATCCGATGGAGATCGGAAGGGGTCCGGAAGATGTTCCGGAGTAAAGGAATAATATAATATGTGTATTTGAATGTTAATTGGAGAATTAATATTAAATATATATTTTATTTTATTTTAAAAGGCACTATATTGCTAATGGGCCTCACCCGAGGGGAGGCCCAAGTGGGCAAGGCGCCTAAGGGGAGGGGGCCAGCCGGCCTAGGGCTAATGGGCCACCCGAGTGGGGCCCACCTAGGGCCGGCAGCTGCCCCATGGTGGCCGGCGGGTGTGGGAATAGTCCCACACCGCTTGGCCCCTGGGTGGTGCGCCCCCCCTCCTACTATATATAGGGGTCCCCCCTTCCCCTTGGAGACACACCCATTCCTCTCATTCTCTCTCTCTCTCTCTTCTACTGAGGACTTCCCCGTAATATTGGAGAGGACCTCGTGGTTGAGTTCTCCACCTTCACACTACCGGCGTGTGATCGGCGATCCGACATCTACTTCTTCCGCTGCTCGGCTGGATCGGAGCCCGGTTGACGTCCACTACACCGGACGTGTGACGAACTTCGGAGGCACCACACTTGGGGTGCTGCTCGTCTTCATCAATATACGCCTTCCTGCGTAAGGCGTGCCTCTCTCTGCAAAGGTATGAATACTGTATTCCTTCTCCGTTACTTATGTCTACATAGTATAGATCCTGGTATTAGTGTTCGAGTAGATAGAATTTTTTTGTTTTCTGCTACGGAACCCTTCAGTATGATCTTGATAGGTTTTCTATTTTACCAGTCTCTTGTAGTGTTGGGAGACCAGGTTTAGGATAGATAGCCGTACTATCAAGAGGGGATCTCGAGTAGTTGACTCAGTCATATCTTTCAGAGAGAGCTTAAATCTTTGCATACATAGTATCATATTTCTTGGTTGTTGTTTGGTTCTTTTCCATATGAAGATTGATAGCTTGTGGCTATCTTCATAACAAGTTCTAGTTCATCAAAAACGAATTTCCCTGATATATCTTATTGCGGTTTTGAATTTGCGGGTTTTCCGGCTCCTCACCTTGGGAGACATCTCACATATATATTCATGGTATTTCCTCCCATGGTGATACCCAATATTTTTGTTGGATCCTACACGTCGTTATCTTTCCAACAAAATTGGTTTCATCTCATCTGGAGTTCAGATGCGAAAGTTATTGCATTTCTGGTTTCTGAAGTTTCCCTGGGCAGAAGTTCTAGCTCGCCACCGGTAGTACCGCTAGGGAATAATTGCACCGGTAGTACCGGCTGAAGTATCAGGGCTACTTTCGCTCACCCTATTTTCAGTTCAGTAGCCTCTCTGTTGTGGTGTGTTCTGTTTGTCGGAACTTCAACCAGAATTTCAGGCGGTAGTACCGCTAGGGCATGTTTTCCACTGGTAGTACCGGACCTAGTTCTAGTCGAAGTTCCGGTCACATTCAGTAGGTGTTCTGTCTGGAATGTGCTATTGGTCGGAACTTCGACCGGAATTTCCGGCGGTAGTTTCGGCAGTATTTTTCTCTTTTCGCATCGCATTTCTGATCGTTGAGAAGGTGCCAGCGGTAGTACCACCCACCCAGCGGTACTAACGGCCATGCACGCATCTGTGCATAACGGACAGTTCTAAGAGCCCTTTAAAAGGGGCTCCTCATTCCCTTCGTGGGGTAAGCTCTTTTCTTGGGTTTTAGCTTTCTCTCTCTCCTCCATTGTTGACCTTGAAGAGCTTGCCCTCTCCCCTCCCCCCTCATATGATTCTTGCATCCTTTTGAGGGTTTTGAGAGAGGAGATCTAGATCTACAACCCCCACCAAACCAAATCCCTTCTTTGTGGAGGAATCCTTGGGATCTAGATATTGGAGAGTTTTGTGTTCTCCTCTTGTGTTTTTCCTCTATTATTCCCCTAATAGCTTTTGTAGCTTTGGTGGAATTTGAGAGAGAAGGACTTGCCTCTTGCATTTGGTGCATAGGTTTGAGTTCTCCTTGGATATTTGGCGAGTTCAAGCTCTTGGGCTTGTTTCTCTTGGGTTCTTGGAACCCTAGACAATTGTGTGGAGTTGTGGTGTGTTCTTGAGGCTTCCAATTGAGTTGTGGAGATTCCTCAAGCTTGTGGCATATTGTGGCCTTGTGGAGCCTTTGTGGTGTTTCTTGGGAGCCCTCCAATTGAGTTATGGAGATTTCCCCAAGCCTTGTACGGGTTCGGTGACCACCCTCAAGTGTCCCATAGTGGAATGTGAGTAGGCCTTTGTGGCAATCTCACGGGAGAATAGGGTGAGCCTTTTGTGGCGTTGGTGAGTTGCGTGCCTTTGCATCTTGAGGTGAGGCCTTGGGTAAGCATCGAGCCACCACACCTCAAGGTAAGCCATTTGTGGCGTACGGAGAGTATAGCGCCATCGCACCTCTCCAGCGGAGACGTAGCTTCTTTGGAAGTGAACTTCGGTATAACAAATCGTTGTCTCTGCGTCCATCGGCTATCTCTCAACCGAGCCATTTACATATACAATTTACATTGTGATACCAATCATGCTTGAAGTATTATAACCTTGTTGCTTGTTTTGCTTAGCATAGGTTGTTGGTGCACTTAGAGAACTGGTATCTACGCACTTCTATTTTTGTAGACAGTTGTTGGGCCTCCAAGTGTAGAGGTTTGTAGATCAGCAGCAAGTTTTTACTTAAGTGGATCACCCAAGGTTTATCGAACTCAGGGAGGAAGTGGTCAAAGGTATCCCCTCTCAAGAAACCCTGCAATCAAGATACAAGAAGTCTCTTGTGTCCCCAACACACCCAATACACTTGTCAGGTGTATAGGCGCACTAGTTCGGCGAAGAGATAGTGAAATACAAGTGGTATGGATAATTATAAGTGGTAATGGTGATAGAAAATAGCTTGATGGCGTGTGGTTGATGTGGGAAAAGACTAAAGGAAAACTGAAATAAAGACGGAAGAAAGCAAACATGTAACAGATCTAATTGCAAACGGTGTATCAATGCTTAGAAACAAGGCCTAGGGATCATACTTTCACTAGTGAACACTCTCATATAAATATCTTCTCTTCATGATACTACTCTTAACTACTCTCCGGTTGTACACTCTAATCCACGGTAGGGCTATAACAACACACCTCAAAGTAAGCCTTTCCCATCTAGAAAAACCGACACTGTCACCTTGAGTACTAGATGAGTCCAACAAACACCACAATTTCATAAAGACATCCAACTCCAAATATAACTCGTATTTGTAACCTCTAGCCTAAGTGCCACCATGGTGTGCACGCTGTCACTTTCACACACAACGATGCCAGAAAAGAGCTTGATGGGAGGAAAAGACTAAAGGCAAAAAGATGGAAGCAAGCAAACATGTAACAAATTTAGTTGCAAACGGTTTTCAATGCTTATAAACAAGGCCTAGGGATCATACTTTCGCTAGTGAACACTCTCATATAAATATATTCTCTTTATGACACTACTCTGAACTACTCTCTAGTTGGACACTCTAATCCATGGCAGAGCTATAACAACACTCCTCAAAGTCCGCTTTCCCATCTAGATAACCCTACACTGTCACCTTGAGCTCTAGATGGTTCCAACAAACACCACAATTTTATAGAGACATCCAACTCCAAATATAACTAATAACAAGTATTTGTAATCTCTAGCCTAAGTGCAACCATGGTGTGCACGCTGTCACTTTCACACACATGGGAAGAGTAGAGATCTATTAAAGCACTTGAGTAGCAAGGTAGATCGACTTGATTACAAAGCTCATGATCACAGTATGATCATGCATAGAGAGAGAGATGAACACATAGCTACCATTAGAGCCCTTAGCCTCGAGAGAACTACTCCCTCCTTATCATGGGAGTCAGCAACGGCGATGGCGATGGCGGTGGAGTCAATGGAGATGGCGGTGAAGATGGTGAAGAGGCGGCGGCGGCGGTGCAGAGGACTCCTTCCCCGCCACCGGTATCACAGGGGAGCACCGCCCCTTAGCACCTTCTTTCACGGCTTCTTGGGAGCCCTTCCCCATGGAGATGGGATCCATGGGGAGGCAAAAACATGGATTTGGTGGCTGCAAATTCGTGGGTGGAGATGTCTCCCACGAATTAGGTTTCGTCCCTTTATATAGCTTCTCGGAATCCCGTCACCCCATCTTGGGCTGCAGTAAATCAGGCCTATCGGGCCCGTCTAGACTCGGAATCAACTAAATTTTATGTCCAGAATATTTGTCGTGCAATTTCCAACAACTTTGTAGTTGAAGAGTTTTCCGTTTGACGCCGTCTTCGACCCGAAACGTGACCATCTTCAAAAAGAGTTCTGAGACAGATTTCTGGAAAATCCCAATTTGACTCCAACAAGGTTTCCACTTGTATTCTTGGTAATTCCTACACATCAAAGTGTAAAACAAGAATATTATGCACTTTTGCAACTATTAGTAGGTTAGTTCAAATAAATCATAAACTTTATATAAAAAGGTGTATCAAAAGCATATTATTAGCATAAAACCATCAAAAATTATAGATACGTTATGGACATATCAAGAACCTAGTTGTTATAGGTTTTGGTTTGATAAATTAAACTTTAGTTTTATTCCGCATTTATTAGAGCCTAAACCATAATAATTTTAAATCGCCTATTCACCCCCTCTAGGCAACGTCCATTTTCCTTTCAGTCGGTCTATGATAGATTTATGATTTGTGTTTGATCTCTCTCTTTAGATGGTATGTGTAGTCGGCCACATATTAGTTTCCCTGGGGACTAAAGTGGGGAGAAATACTTTGGACGTGTTTTGGGATCATACCTGAAATGGCCCGTGATAGATTGACGTCGGATCGTAACCTACACGGTCAAAGGAGGATAAAAGAGGGACTTCCTAAGCTAATTACGATATCCACGGGGAAACCCTTAATTGTGATGGTTTGTATGAGTGAATGCTCTTAGACATCGCAGTGGTTATTTAGAGATGACCTCACTCTTGGCTCAACAAAATGGCTTCCTACGAGCCTTGTAGTGAACATCTTATTATAGAGCTCTCTCCACACATCTCATGGCACAAGAAGTATGTTATCTTGATTACTAATACTCCCTCTGTTTCAAATTACTCCGCGCGCACGCTTACCTAGGTGGGCTAGTATTCTCTCATTTTTCATCCAAAAAATTTCTGGGATTTTTGGTATACGTAGTAAACATTTCATACTATCTATTTCAAAAATCCCAGGATTTTTTGAATGAAAAATGAGGGAGTACTAGCCCACCTACATAAGCGCACCGGCGGAGTAATTTGAAACAGAGGGAGTAATTAACAATACTATGCTAGTAGTGTATCCTACATCCCCGAGAATGTTTTAGCCCTATTGAATTCAACCATGCTTTCACACAACCTTATTACTTGCTTTCTTTACTCGTTTTAATTACTTTTCTACAAACAATCAAAAATATTTCAAACACCCTTTACTTGAGATCAAAAACAACTTACAGGTATCCTTTGGTAGATAGTAACGAGGGGCATAAAGACCTTTACCAATAGCTCTTTGTGGATTTGATATCTTTACTTCGAAACTAGCTACAATTGATCTATGCACTTGCAGTCATCACTTCACGATCTCTAGTTTCAATGGTCAGGTCAAGGAGTGGTCGGTGGCCACTCGTGTGCACTTAGAAAGAGCCTGGACTTTGGGAGAGTTTCTCTTATCCTTTTGAAGATAATATGGGCTTCCTCGTCTTCATCCATCAAGCCCTTCTCAGGGTCCTTGGCCTCAGCCTCGCTGGCTACATTAAATTTTTGACCAAGAGTACGAACGCCGAGCCCGGGGTTAGACTCCGTGGTGGCGTCTTCATCATCACCCTATCCTCCACTATCCGACTCTACGACGCTATTCGATCTCGATGATGACTCGGGAAGAAGCTGCGACAGTCCATTGAGGTGAATCCAAGTTTGTGAGCAGAAACCTGATGTTAGAAAAATATAAACCAAGACACTTAGAACAAGATAAGGATAAAAAGACTTACTAGAGGCATGAATCGATCTACGGTGAAGGGCCGAAGAGGCTCGTTTAGCTCGATGAGGTTTTCAGTAGTGATTTTCTTCAAGAAAGCCTCGAAGTCGTTGAATTCCCACTGGCTCAAGCACGTATGTGGTTTGTTATTTATCCCGGTGTATTCGCTCATCGGGGCGGAGCTTGCTCGTAGGGGAGACAGTCGTCTCTCAGATCAGCATGTGTAAAATTTTAGCGATGTCAGACCCTCCTGCTTTAGCTCGGAGATACGATTGCACATTGCCTTGACAGTCTCGATGTCGCCCGTAGAGACGGCAGCCTCCAGATGCCGAGGGTGGATTCTCTATTCGGCTACGTATGCGTGCAACATCACCTCACCTGCCAGGGTCATTTCCTTCATATAAATCCACTCCCTTCACCACTCAGATTGAGCCTTCTTCGGCAGAGACAGTTCAAAGAAATCTTTGGTGTCTGGGACTTAGAAAGTCACCCAGCCAGAGACTAGGATGGGACCGCCTTGGCTCTCCCTAGTGACACATACATGGAAGAGAGAAATCCAAAGGGGAAAATATGGGGGGCACCCTAGGTAGCACTCACAGAAGGCCACGAAAATGGCGATTTGCTAGATCGAGTGACTGATGGCTCAGTGTTGATGTAGAGCTTGTTGGGAACCCCAAGAGGAAGGTATGATGAGCACAACAACAAGTTTCCCTCAGTTATGAAACCAAGGTTTAATCGAACTAGTAGGAGCAAGGAAACACCCCAAAGGTGTTGCTAGCTGAGCCTTGGCAGGGCGCACTACCGGTGCTAGTAGCAACGTGGAGACCTGCACAACACAACCACATAACTCTATTCCAAACTTGCGATGAGGTTGTCAATCTCATCGTGTTTTGCGGAAAACAAAGGATTAAACGTATCGAATGGAAGGAAGTAATAGTTTGCAGAAAGTAAACACAAAACAGTAAACAGTTTGTAGATTGAATGTAAAGAAAAAGGACCGAGATCCATAGTTTACTAGAGGTGGCTCTCCTTAAGATAGATAACATGCTGGTTGAACAAATTACAGCGGGGCAATTGACAAACATCGAGAAAGCAATACATGCATATACTAATCATCTTGACTCCTTTGAGATTCGATTGGACATTACAACATTATACATAGACCGCCATCCAACTGCATCTATGACTAATAATCCACCTTTAGGTTATCATCTGAACCCCCTCCAGTATTAAGTTGCAAGCAACAGATTATTGCGTTACGAACTGCGTGTAAAGTAAACAATACGATTGTTCTATGAACAAAGGATTGTTGTTTTCTCCCTAGTAGCAACAACACATCTAGTACCTTAGAGATTTCTGTCACTTCCCCAGATTACCAGAGGCATGAACCCACTATCGAGCATAAATACTAACTCTTGGAGTTGCTAGCATCTACTTGGCCAAGATAGCTACTAACAACGGAAAGCATGCAAGATCACAAATAACAAAGACATGATAGAATCAATAAACAATCTGAAATAGCATCTCAATGTCCATCGGATCCCCGCAAACACAACATGCAGAATTACAAATAGATGATCTTGATCATGAACAGAGCTCACAAGATCTAAACATGAAAGCACAAAGGAGGAGAACCAGCCATCTAGCTACTACATGGATCCGTAGTCCAAGGATGAACTACTCACGCATCACACCGGAGGCTTGCATGGTGATGAAGAAGGCCCCAGGGTGAATTCCCCTCTCCGGTAGGGTGACGGGAAGAGCTTCAGATCCCTCCCAATCAAGGGTTGGAGATGACGGCGGCTACAGACCCTTTCGTGGATTTTTGATCGGGTCCTTAGGGTTTTCGTCCCGAGGGCATCTTATAGGTGGAAGGGGAGGCCGAGGGGATGCCGGAGGCGGCCAGACCACCCCTGGCACGGGCCAGGCTGGGCCGCGCGGCCAGGTGGTGTGGTGGCCCCCTGGCCCCTCTCCGTCTCGTACTCTGGCATCTGATGACTTCCGGAAAAATATGCACTTTGGCTTTTGTCCCGTCCAATTTCGAGAATATTCATGTTCTGACTTTCTTGGAACCAAAAAACATCAGAAAATAGACAGCTGACACTGTAGCTCTTGTTAATAGGTTAGTCCAAGAAATCATATGAAAAGTACTCCAAAGTGTGGGCAAAACACAAGAAAGTGGATAAAACCAAGCATGGAACATCAAAAATTATAGATACATTTGTAATGTATCAGCATCCCCAAGCTTAACTCCTGCTCGTCCTCGAGTAGGTAAGTGATAAAAAGAAAGAATAATTTTTGAGGTGACATGCACCATCAAAGACTTGATCAAAGTATTTGTAAAACATTCAAAGCTGGGATCATAGTACTTCAATCATAACATGAAAGACAAAGTTCTAGCAATAAGACAAAGAAACTATGATGCAACATGAAAAGGCACAAACAAAAGATTCATGAATAACAATTCTTTGCAAGACGTTTGTTTGTTTCACATAAAGAAAACATAGCATAATAGTATTCAGCTTGTCCCTCATAGAGTAGCAAATATAAATGCATATGACACCTTCAAAGTTCATAAGAGTGACTAGATACCAATAGTTTAAAACAAGCAATATCAAGTTATGCATCAACCAACTAGTCTTGGGACAATGCACATAGAACTAAGAATGGCCACTATGCTCTCAAAGTAGGTGCATAAAGGTAGAAGGGGTGACTCAATATAATGGTGGAAGAAAGGCCTTCATAGAAGGAAGTAGGGTTTCAAGTCTCATAAAGAGCTTCCAAAAATTATGGTACTTATAGCTTTCAGCTCTTATTGCCCCTATCATAAGCATATTTAAGGTGATTAAGGTTAAAGTGAACAAACTATGGTGTACATGCTTGACGAAGTATAAGTTAGAAATCTCATGTCCCTTGTATACGAGGGCCGCTCCTCATGCTACTCAAGTTTAGTCACCGGTAAGTCCTTGTCATCGTAAGTACATGTGTATCATAGAGAATCGCCAACGGGGTACCCCTTGCCCGATCATACGGAAGAATCCCCATATCAAAATGACAAGGCAAGCAGACAACGAGCATCTCGGCAATCTTCTTATTTACCATGGGAATATGGTGCTTTTTTCTCTCTTTCCTCTTTTCATAATCTCTTTTTTTCTCAATATAGGGCTCTTTTTTTATAAGAAGAATGCTTCATAGACAGCTCATTATGGTTACGCTGCAGGTTTCCACCATGTCAGCATGGATTAGACCAGCGGCCCAGGCGTTTCTCTAACACATATACATAACTCCATGGACTTACAAGCTCCCCTTTCATTTCACACCGACGACATCCATATACAAAAGAGCATGATATCAACTAGGTACAAGTACCAAGTGCAATGTTGAAAGTGTTCCCCATGAAAGCATGGTTCTGCTAATTCCCAACAAATAAGTGCAAGCATATACAACATGGACGACACAATGGTTCAAGTTTATTAAGGGCAAGACAAGTAAGGTGTGCCATCAAGTTCGTGAGAGCTTTAATCACTAGTTTTCTCATAACAAGTTTAATTCGGAAGGTAAACAAGGGCATGAATATACTTGAAATAGCATAAGCTAATGGGTAGGTATGGTGGAATCTTTGGAATAACTTGGTTTAGGGAGTTGGATGCATGAGTGGAACTCATACTTGGTTGTGGAGGCTAGCAAAAGACTGGGAGCGACAAACTAAGAGAGCAATAATGGCCATAATCATGCAGAGAGACAAAACATCATTGATCAAATCATAAAGTGATACTACAAGTTGAAAACTAAAGGATAATAAAGGCTATGGTGACTTTGGATAGTCATAACATGGTGTGAGCATGCGCCAAGTCAACCCAAATAAAGCATCAAAGGAGAATACCACTATACTATGCTTTAATATGCTAAAACAACGCATGATTCATTCAAGGCACATTAAGAAATCTCAATTGTTTATAACAAGTCATGCTAAAACAAAGAATACTAAGCATAAATCCAAAACAATATCAAGCATGGCATGATAGAGCGTAGGCCACAGTCAAAAACAAATTCTTTTTACCACATAAGCATGAACTTTCCTACTCTTTTCCAAACCAAACCAAACTATTTGCAAACGAATGTATGAAAGAGGGGGTCCAACCAATTTATTCAGAAAACTAAGCAAACTAAGCAAACGAAAACCAAAACAAAAACGAAAAAGAAGACGCTACAAGAACAACACAACTGTGCATGAAACAATAAAGCGTTTGGAAGAAACCTAGGATTTTTATTGATGAAGAAGGGGATGCCCATGCCAAGCTTTGACGCTTGTACTTCTTGGATATTTCTTCAGGTGACACGTGTGACATCCCAAAGCTTGAGCTTTAGTCCATCCTTCATCTCATTACTCATTCCTTCCATACACCTGAAATTTTTCCTTCATACAAAACTTCACACAATCTTTATTAGCAACATTAGTGCACTCAAGATAAATATGTCTTAAGGTTCAGTTCTAACACCAATAAACTTCCATTAAAGCACAAGCTACTGAAGCACTTCCCTCAAAAATCTCAATTCCTCAAAAGAACTCAAAAAGGAACCAACAAGAAGCAAATGCAGAAAATGGCAGAAATCTGTCAAAACAGACCAGCAGGTAAAGACGAATTTTTTCGAAAACCTTCTGTTGCTCAAATCAAAACGTGTTGAAATAACGAAAGTTAGATAACAACCTGGGGCAGAAGCACAAAAATTCACGCCTCAAAAAGACGTTCAGAGATTTTACACGAATTTTTACGGTGAAGCACAAAAATCTATTTCGGGACAGCAACTTTCCCAATCATTACTTCTCTCTCATTAGAGGTTACTCTTGGCAGAAAAAGCAAATAAAAAGGATAAGGAGTGGTTATTACTAAAGTAATAACTTCCAAGACTCATCTAAAACTTTTGGGTTATCTCCCAATAAGTACTTTTCTTTAACGCCTTTAAGTTAGGCATAAGAAGCAAGAAAGAATCAAGTGTTCTCAAATGAAGAAGCATTAAGATTAATACCAAAAATATCTTCAACAAGGCAAGGTATATCATCCAAATAAGTTCTATAGGATCCTCTCTCAATGCTCTTAGGTTCACTATTTTCATCAAAAGGGTTTTCAAGAACAATCCAATCAAGATTCTTTTCTATGGCTTCATGTATTGCTGCTAGTTTAAAGAGTACTGGTATCTTAGGTTCCTCCCTATTAGGTTCGGTTTTGTTCATCTTTTCTCGTGTACCAACAACATCTACACATGAGCCTAGCATATTGAAACGTTCAAAGACTTTCCTAGCTTCCTTGGCAACATCATAGAACTCCTTAAACAAAGTTTTTAGAATAAAATCCCTCTTTTCAGGGTCCTCAATTTCTTTAAGCTTAAGAAACATTACTTGCATTAAGGGGTTGAGGTTAACAAACCTAGCTTCTAACATATGAATGAAAGAAGCTGCAGCAATCTCATAGTTTGGAGCAAGTTCTGCAAGGGATCTATCCTCTGTATCTTCATGTTTGCTAACATGATTAAAGAATTCTTCAATATTATCTTTCTCAATTATAGAACCACTACCAATTGAAAGGTCTTTCAGGGTGAATTTCGGGATCAACATGGTGAGCTAAGGAAGAGGTGACAACTAAAGGAGACTTAATTTTTGTGTGTTTTCAAATAAGAAAGCAAACTAGTAAAACTATTTTTTATGTGTTTTTGATAAAGAAACAAGCAAACAAAGCAAAAAGGAACTAAGAAAAACAAAAATAACAAAGTAAAGAGATTGGTTATGAGGGACTCCCCTTGTGAAGATGTCCTTGACTCCCCTGCAACGGCGCCAAAAAAAATGCTTGATGGCTCAGTGTTGATGTAGAGCTCTTTGGAACCCCAAGAGGAAGGTATGGTCAGCACATCAGCAAGTTTCCCTCAGTTATGAAACCAAGGTTTAATCGAACCAGTAGGAGCAAGGAAACACCCCAAAGGTGTTGCTAGCTGAGCCTTGGCAGGGCGCACTACCGGTGCTAGTAGCAACGTGGAGACCTGCACAACACAACCACAGAACTCTGTCCCCAACTTGCGATGAGGTTGTCAATCTCACCGTGTTTTGCTGAAAACAAAGGATTAAACGTATCAAATGGAAGGAAGTAATAGTTTGCAAAAAGTAAACACAAAACAGTAAACATGTTGTAGATTGAATGTAAAGAAAAAGGACCGGGATCCATAGTTCACTAGAGGTGGCTCTCCTTAAGATAGATAACATGCTGGGTGAACAAATTATAGTGGGGCAATTGACAAACATCAAGAAAGCAATACATGCATATACTAATCATCTTGACTCCTTTGAAATTCGATTGGACATTACAACATTATACATAGACCGCCATCCAACTGCATCTATGACTAATAATCCACCTTCAGGTTATCGTCCGAACCCCCTCTAGTATTAAGTTGCAAGCAACCGATTATTGCTTTACGAACTGCGTGTAAAGTAAACAATACGATTGTTCTATGAACAAAGGATTGTTGTTTTCTCCCTAGTAGCAACAACACATCTAGTACCTTAGAGATTTCTGTCACTTCCCCAGATTACCAGAGGCATGAACCCACTATCGAGCATAAATACTAACTCTTGGAGTTGCTAGCATCTACTTGGCCAAGATAGCTACTAACAACGGAAAGCATGCAAGATCACAAATAACAAAGACATGATAGGATCAATAATCAATCTGAAATAGCATCTCAATATCCATCGGATCCCCGCAAACACAACATGCAGAATTACAAATAGATGATCTTGATCATGAACGGAGCTCACAAGATCTAAACATGAAAGCACAAAGGAGGAGAACCAGCCATCTAGCTACTACATGGATCCGTAGTCCAAGGATGAACTACTCACGCATCACACCGGAGGCTTGCATGGCGATGAAGAAGGCCTCTAGGGTGAATTCCCCTCTCCGGCAGGGTGCCGGAAGAGCTTCAGATCCCTCCCGATCTAGGGGTGGAGATGACGGCGGCTACAGACTCTTTCGTGGATTTTTGATCGGGTCATTAAGGTTTTTGTCCCAAGGGCATCTTATAGGCGGAAGGGGAGGCCAAGGGGGTGCTAGAGGCGGCCACACCACCCCCTGGCGCGGGCCAGGCTGGGCCGCACGGCCAAGTGGTGTGGTGGCCTCTGGCCCATCTCCGTCTCGTACTCTGGCATCTGATGACTTCTAGAAAAATAGGCACTTTGGCTTTTGTCCCGTCCAATTCCGAGAATATTCATTTTCTGACTTTCCTAGAACCAAAAATAGCAGAAAACAGACAGCTGACACTGTGGCTCTTGTTAATAGGTTAGTCCAAGAAATCATATGAAAAGTACTCCAAAGTGTGGGCAAAACACAAGAAAGTGGATAAAACCAAGCATGGAACATCAAAAATTATAGATACATCTGCAATGTATCAATGCCCCAAATCATGTTGGCCTAAGCTGTAGAAATGGAGGAACCGCCAGAGGAAAAGCGAGGAGGAAAATGCAAGCTTGTGCGCTGGGAAGCAAAGGAAGACGACGAACTCACCCGGTTCAGGAAGAGGCTCTGACTCGCTATGGGGAACCCTCTACCGATTGAGTTTTTCTTTGGCAGGACTCCGGAATTGATGAAGGGGAGCAGATAATTGGCCTTCACCTTGGACTTCTTCCATGCTCCCTTGGTGCCCATGGCTCGATTTTGTGAAGATGCTAGGCGGAATGGGGAAGACCGAGGAGGAAGAAGATAAACATGAGAAAGCAGAGTGGTGCAATGAGGTATCCTTCTTTGACCCCCTCCACTCACTTTATATGAAATCACCTGCGAACTTACCATTTTCCCCTCCACGGGCGGCGTGGCCATTCGTGAATGTCCAGTTTTGTCGGCCACGATTGCACCGCATCCACACCATGTGGAAATCGTGCATCTCGCGATCACTACGCTGGAATCGAGGAACATTAAATGTTTCCACTCCGTCCCGAGATGGTTTCCTAAATTGTCCCGTAGGAGCGACTCAATGGGAAGCACAATAGGAGAAGCAACAACTACAATAATACAAAACGCTCAAGGCGACGTGATTGATGTAGGAGAATCTGATATCTATGTGCGTCCTTGAGGGCACTCGTTGGCCCGGTTAACACGCCGGTAAGACCAGGCACGCGAAGAACATTTAACCTCATCGACTTTGTCTACCCTTTTGTGTTTCAGGAGTTCATCAATGACATGCCAGGACACCTAGGCCATGCCAATGCGAGTGGCAACTTGTCTCGGTGACTTAGAGATCTTGGCGAATCCCTGATGCACTTGGGGACAAATGATGAGAGAATATCCAACGGGGTAGACCCATGCTGCAAGTCGACTCGGAATCTGCAGGAGTCTGGATGCCCACAATGCGGAAGGATCCATGTGGAAGGCCTGGGAGTGGAGGCGTGGAGCTCAAGTAGTGGGATGACTCGGATCCGAAACCTCACCGGATCCTATCTTGTAAAACCCTAGCCGAGGTGCTTTATAAACCTCTATGGAAACCCTAGTAGAAATGTACTCCCTCCGTTTCAAAATATAAGATGTTTTAGATTTGTGAAGAGAGTGTATCTAGACACTTTTAGTATGTAGGTTCATTTAGCTTTGGAGTGAACCTAGACACTAAAAGAGGTCTAGATACACTTCATTCACGAAGCTAAAACATCTTATATTTTGAAACGGAGGGAGTAGAATATGTTGGAATTTTGCCTAATAAAGGTCATCCCATTTATATTATTCAACAATTCCTAAAATCCTAGAGGCCCACTTGGCCCATTCATGCAAGGCAAGAGGTGGGACAAGAGTTCAGTCCCACATTGCTAGTTGAGTGGAAGTTGGAACAGCTTATAAGGAGATCTCTTCCACCACTTGTACGAGCTTGAGAAGAGAAGACATATACACGCACGCTCCTCCTCCTCCGCCGCCCGCCTCGCCACGCCTCGCCTCGTCATGACGCGCGCGTGCGCGCCGCGGATTGCGGGAATGCCTCGAGCCGAGAGCTTCTCTTTCTTTTCTCCACGCATAAATGGATAATAATTTGAACAGTCTGCGTGAGTGTATTTTTAATACGAACTCAGTGGAGATTTATTTCGAGCTTAGTGGAGGTTGTTCGGCTTCGGTCGATGCCTATTCACTTCCACTCCCGACGCCGACTGTTCGCCTGCCTACCCATGCCTATAAGAGCGAGAGGTCGCTCCTCTCCTCAGACACACTAACACACACACCTTGCGCCTCCAGTTCCAGAGCACTGCGCTGCTTAGATCTTTCCCATCCCGTCTTGCGGTGTGCACCGCGAGCTGGGACAGTAGGCCTCCGAGACCCCGCTGCTTCGAGTCCTATACGGGAGAAGGGCGATAAGGTTTTTGGGGAGCGCTACTAGCGCGACTACTGGCTTCATCACGGACTCCTTCACGGATAGCGACTGCACCGACGTCTTCCCCAACGACGACTTCTTCCCCGACATCAACAATCTTTTCCTCGACAACATGGCTGACAACGGTGCCAACGCTAACGGGAACACCAGCGGTTCCTCTACCGTGATGTATATCATCTTCTGGTCCTTTTCTATTATTCTGGCTGTGTTTTATCTGTCTTTTACTATGGTTAAATCTCTTGGAAAATTGCTCTATTTCTCAACAATCCAAAAACCTTATTATAGGCAATTTGCTCCAAGTGGTTTCGTTGCTTCTGTGAAGCCACCTGTTTTTGAGGGTACGCATTATAAGAGGTGGCGCGTGAGAGCAGTTCTCTAGTTTCAGAACATGAACTGCTATGACGCCACTCTTGGCAAGCCTGAGGGAGAGCTTACTCCTGCTCAGGAACAAGTTTTTCGGAAAACTGATACCCTGTTCAAGGCTGCTTTGCTGTCTATTTTAGGGGATAACATTGTTGAACCGTATATGTCATTTGATAATGTCATGGACATGTGGGCTGCGCTCGGGGCCAAATTTGGGGTCTCGGACGCTGGCATTGAATTGTATGTCATATCACAACTCTATGACTACAAGATGACTGATGACCGCTCCGTGGTTGAGCAGGCTCATGAAATACAATCACTGGCCAAGGAGCTTGAGCACTTCCCTTGTGTTTTACCGTACAAGTTCATTGCCGGGGGCATTATTGCCAAACTTCCCCCTTCATGGAGGAACTTTACTACTTCCCTGAAACACAAGAGACTAGAGTTTTCTGTATCGGATCTCATTGGGACTCTTGATGTGGAAGAGAAGGCGAGAGCAAAATACACACGTGCTCGAGGTGCTGATGGAGGTTCAAGTGCCAACCTGGTACAGAAAAAGAACTTCTAGTCTCACAAGTTCAAGAACAAGGGAAAGTTTGATGGAAAAGGAAAGTTTGATGTAAAGAACAAAGCCTGACAGTCTACTAGCTTCAAGAAGAAGACTGATAAGAAGAAAGGTGCTTGTCATGTGTGCGGTGATCCTGATCATTGGGCTCCTGCTTGCCCCAACCGTTTTGACAAACGCCAACATGGAAAAGGCAACAAGACTGCTAATGTTGTCATGGGCGATGTTGAGATGAAAGATGTTGGGTATGGTATATTACCTACTGTTCTTTCATTATGTCATTCTCCTGATTGGTGGATTGACACGGGCGCTAATGTACATGTTTGTTCTGATGTTTCCATGTTTTCCTCATATCAGGTCAGAGGGGCTCAGTCCGTGCTGATGGGGAACGACTCGCATGCTTCTGTTCATGGTGTTGGTACGGTCGATCTGAAGTTCACTTCGGGAAAGACCGTGCGCCAGATGAACGTGCATCATGTTCCCTCAATAAATAAGATCTTGTTAGTGGATCACTTCTATGTCGTGATGGCTACAAGATTGTGTTTGAGTCCAATAAATTTGTACTGTCTAAGTTTGGAACATTTATTGGTAAAGTCTATGAGTGTGGATGTTTGTTCCACCTATCACTATCAGATGTGTGTAATAAAGTCATGAATCATGTTTCATCTGATCTTGTATCAAATGTCTGGCATTCACGTCTTTGTCATGTTAATTTTGGTTGCATGACGCGGTTAGCTAAAATGAATATAATCCCAAAATTCACTACTGTGAAGGGATCTAAATGCCAAACTTGTGTGCAAGCAAAGCAACCTCGCAAGTCACATACGACTGTAGAGGTGAGAGATTTGGCGCCACTAGAGCTCATACATTCAGATATTTGTGAGATGAATGGTGTGTTAACAAAAGGTGGAAAGAAATATTTTATGACATTGATCGATGACTCTATGATATATTGCCATGTGTATCTTCTGAAATCAAAAGATGAGGCTTTGAGTTACTTCAAAATCTATAAAGCTGAAGCGGAAAACCAACTTGATCGAAAGATTAAGAGGCTTAGGTCTAATCGTGGTGGAGAGTACTTTTCCAACGAGTTTGATTCTTTTTGTGCGGAACATGGTATAATCCATGATAGAACGCCTCCCTACTCGCCCCAGTCAAACGGGGTAGCCGAAAGGAAGAACCGTACTCTAACAGATTTGGTTAACGCCATGTTAGACACATCGGGTCTCTCCAAGGAATGGTGGGGGGAGGCATTACTAACTACATGTCATGTCCTAAACCGAGTTCCCACTAAGAACAAAGAGATTACTCCATTTGAAGAATGGGAAAAGAAAAGATTAAATCTTTCTTACTTGTGAACTTGGGGCTGTCTGGCAAAGGTTCATGTGCCAATCCCAAAGAAGCGCAAACTTGGACCAAAAACCGTGGATTGTGTTTTTCTGGGATATGCTTTTCATAGCATTGGCTATAGATTCTTGATAGTAAAATCTGGAGTACCAGAAATGCATGTTGGTACAATCATGGAGTCAAATGATGTGAATTTCTTTGAGGATATCTTTCCCATGAAGGATATACCTAGCTCATCAAATCAGGAGATACCTGACTCGTTGAATCAGGAAATACCCACAATTCCTGAACATACCATTCCTATTGAACACTCAGAAAAACCTGAGGAGGATGATAATGAAATTCCTAAGAGGAGTAAGAGACAGAGGACTGTAAAATCCTTTGGTAATGATTTCATTGTGTACCTTGTGGATGATACTCCTACTTCTATTTCAGAAGCCTATGCATCTCCTGATGCTGACTACTGGAAGGAAGCCGTTCGTAGTGAGATGCATTCCATCTTAGCGAATGGAACATGGGAGATCACCGATCGTCCTTATGGGTGCAAACCTGTAGGATGCAAATGGGTGTTTAAGAAGAAACTTAGGCCTGATGGTACTATTGAGAAGTACAAGGCAAGACTTGCAACCAAGGGTTATACCCAAAAAGAAGGTGAGGACTTCTTTGATACTTACTCACTCGTATCCAGATTGACCACCATTCGCGTACTACTATCTTTGGCTGCCTCACATGGCCTTCTCGTTCATCAAATGGACGTTAAGACGGCTTTCCTAAATGGAGAGTTGGACGAGGAAATTTATATGGACCAGCCAGATGGATTTGTAGTGAGTGGTCAAGAAGGAAAAGTGTGTAAGTTGTTGAAGTCTTTATATGGCCTTAAACAAGCACCTAAGCAGTGGCACGGGAAGTTTGAGAGAACCCTAACCACTACAGGTTTTGCTGTAAACGAAGCTGACAAATGTGTGTACTATCGCTATGGTGGGGGCGAGGGAGTAATTCTTTGTTTGTATGTTGATGACATACTGATTTTTGGGACCAATATTAATGTGATTAAGGAAGTCAAGGATTTCTTATCTCGGTCTTTTGAGATGAAGGATCTAGGAGTAGCTGATTTTTTTTTGAACATAAAGCTATTGAGAGATGATAATGGTGGGATCACACTGCTTCAGTCTCACTATGTGGAAAAGATCTTGAGTCGCTTTGGGTATAGCAACTGCAAGTCTTCTCCAACACCGTATGATCCTAGTGTGTTACTTCGAAAGAATAGAGACACTACTAGAGATCAATTGACATATTCTTAGATTATTGGGTCGCTTATGTATTTAGCTAGCGCTACGAGGCCTGACATCACTTTTGCTGTAAGCAAACTCAGTCGGTTTGTTTCAAATCCTGGAGATGATCATTGGCAAGCTCTTGAGAGAGTCATGCACTATCTAAATGGCACTGCGAGCTATGACATTCACTATATTGGGTACCCAAGGGTGCTAGAGGGATATAGTGATTCAAATTGGATATCTGATGCTGATGAGATAAAGGCCACGAGTGGATATATATTTACACTTGCTGGTGGTGATGTTTTTTGGAAGTCTTGCAAGCAGACCATCTTAACAAGGTCAACTATGGAAGCAGAACTCGCAACATTAGATACAGCCACTGTTGAAGAAGAGTGGCTTCGAGAAATCTTGATGGACTTACCTATGGTTGAGAAACCTATACCCGCAATCCCAATGAACTGTGATAATCAAACTGTGATTGTTAAAGTTAACAGTTCTAAGGATAATATGAAGTCCTCAAGACATGTGAAGAGGAGATTGAAATCTGTCAGGAAAATGAGAAACTCTGGAGTTATTGCATTGGATTATATCCAAACATCTAAGAATCTGGCAGATCCCTTCACAAAGGGTCTATCACGTAACGTGATAGAAAATGCATCAAAGGAGATGGGTATGAGACCCACAATATAAGTTTTCCACAGTGGTAAACCACTCTATGTGATCGGAGATCCCGTGAATTAGAATTGGGAGACAAGCTGTTGGATAACTGAGAGGAAAGTATCCCTACTTTAAAACACCACTCCGTGAAGATGCAATACTTTCCTATTCTGCATGGTAGATTGATTTATCGTAATGTGTTCTAAGTGGCTTAGTTTAAGTAGAGATGTTGTCCTGCAGAATATCTTTTGAAGAACACACCTATATGAGTCTGACTGTTAAACGTCGTAGTCTATGAGAGTTGGGTGCTCTCTAATAAACTCATGAAAGGCTATGGAGTATGACTCATAAGCTCCACCCGAGGGGAAGTCCCACGGCAACCCAATATTGGTCAAGGCTTTGTGTAAAGCTAGAATGCAGCAAACTTGCAGTTTAAGGCATAGTCCACTGTACAAGTTGCAAACTAGTATAGCATATAGTTCTAGGTGGAAGTTCAACTTAACAGTCTCCACTAGTACCAGTATATAAACAATGTTTTGAAACCATAGGCAAATTTATGTGTGCCTCTGGGATCTGGTGGGGGATTGTTGGAATTTTGACTAATAAAGGCCCATCCCATTTATATTATTCAACAATTCCTGAAATCCTAGAGGCCCACTTGGCCCATTCATGCAAGGCAAGAGGTGGGACAAGAGTTCAGTCCCACATTGCTAGTTGAGTGGAAGTTTGACCAGCTTATAAGGAGAGCTCTTCCACCACTTGTACGAGCTTGAGAAGAGAAGACATATACATGCGCACTCCTCCTCCTCGGCCGCCCGCCTCTCCACGCCTCATCACGACGCGCGCCCACGCTGCGGGTTGCGGGTTGAGGGTTGCGGGAATGCCTCGAGCCGAGGGTTTCTCTTTCTTTTTGTCATGCATAAATGGATAATAATTTGAACAGTCTGCGAGTGTATTTTTAATACGAACTTAGTGGAGATTTATTTCAAGCTTAGTGGAGGCTGTTCGGCTTCGGTCGATGCCTGTCCGCTTCCACTCCCGAAGTCGACTGTTCACCTCCCGACGCCGACTGTTCGCCTGCCTACCCGTGCCTATAAGGCGAGAGGTCGCTCCTCTCCTCAGGCACACCAACGCACACACCTTGCGCCTCCAGTTCCAGAGCACTGCGCTGCTTAGATCTTCCCCATCCCGTCTTGTGAAGTGCACCGCGAGATGGGACAGTAGGCCTCCGAGACCCCGCTGCTTCGAGTCCTGTACGGGAGAAGGGCGATAAGGTTTTTGGGGAGCGCTGGCAGCGCGACTACTGGCTTCATCACGGACTCCTTCACGTATAGCGACTGCACCGACGTCTTCCCTAACGACGACTTCTTCCCCGACATCAACAATCTTTTTCTCGATAACATGATTGACGACGGTGCCAACGCTAACGGGAACACCGGCGGTTCCTCTACCGTGATACCAATTTTAGCGAGGGGCTAAGGAGTACTACTTTCCAATGATACCAATTTTGTACTACCACTATTTTATATATATTTAGATTAAATCTTAGTCAAAGAAAAAACACACAAAAACGAGTGCGTCTTATTTCTTGGGACAGAGAAAGTAATCCAACAAGACAACCATTTGGGCCTAGTTTGGCAACAATGTTTTCATAAAACTATAGTATTACAAGACTATAATATTTACTTGTCTGGACTAGCAATATTTCAGTTTTAGAAAAAGTGGTCCGGAGTTTTTCCCAATACTTCAAAAAGTTTTGAGAGATGATGAAGTATTAATATCACGGTATTTAATCATGGCCAAAGTATTTTAAACTATAGTATGTTGAGAAACTAAAGTATTGCCAAAATATTTAAAAATAGTTTGCTCCCAAAAACAGCCTTGTTCTTTTGCTCGAGATTCACAACATTATTTGACTAAACTGCTGCAACATGGTTTGCTGCAATCATCACAGTTAATTTCAAACAATTAAGTTCCCCGCAAAAAAAAAAATCAAACAATTAAGTGTAGACGGAAACTGAACGCGTTCAGCACTGCAGCCGCGTGGCCCTCAGGAACTCCCGCAGCGCCTTCGTCGAGGACCCGCCGTCTTCCGCCCACGCCCTCTTCATCAGCTCCTGGACCTCCGCCACCCGCCGCCGCATCTCGGACGCCTCCGCCGTTCCCCCCATCACCGTCTCGACCACCTCCGCCACCTTGCCGCTCTCCACGGCCGAGCTCTCCGGCTGGTTCCCACGCGCCACCTCCACGCACACGCCCCACTCCTCCGCCAGCAACTTGGCGTTATAGAACTGCTCCGCCGAGAGCGGCCACCCGACGATGGGCACGCCGTATGTCAGGCTCTCTAGCACCGAGTTCCACCCGCAGTGGCTAAGGAACGCCCCGGTCGAGCCGTGCGCGAGGATCCTCACCTGCGGCGACCATCCATGGACCAGGACGCCGCGGTTCGCAGCGCGCGCCCGCGCCTCGAACCCTTCCGGCAGACACTCACCGCGGCCGTCGAGCTGCCCCACAGGCGAACGGAAGGCCCAGACGAAAGGCCTGCCGGTGAACTCCAGCGCCACGGCGAGCTGCATCATCTGCTCCGAACGTATCGAGTTCTGCGACCCGAATGATATGTACAGAACGGACGACGGCGGCTGCGAGTCCAGCCAGCGCATGACGCTGCCGTCACCGTCAGCCACCAGATCTTCGCGGACGAGAGGGCCGATGGGGAAGACCGGAATCTGCTCGCCGAGGGTCCGGCGCGCCATGGCCAGGCCGACGGGCTCCAGTTCCTGGACTGTGTTCATCAGCACCGCATCCGTCAGGTACCCGTGTCGAATTTGCCGGTGCTGGAACGACGTCCACCGGTCCTTGGCACGACCGGACAAGAGGAACACCGACGAGATCTGGGACCTATGGAGCTCCACCTCCGGGTGCTCCGGCAGGCGGAGCAGGCCGTCGTCGCCGAAAGGCGGCGGCGCAGGCAAGTTCCTCAACAAGGCGTGCAAGATGGCCGTGCCGAGCGCGCCGCAGGAGACGAGGACGGCGTGACCGCACCCGCGGCGGCGCGCGACGCGCACCGTCCAGGCCACGAACACGTCGGCGATGACGACGCAGACGGGCTTCTCGTCGTCGGCGAGGAGGCGGGAAATGTAGGCGTCGAAGGCGGACTCGAGGGACTCGAAGGCCTCGAAAAGCGTGATGAACGCCGGAATCGGGAGGGAACTGAGGGATTCGCAGTCTGCGGGGAGGCCGTGGTCGGCAGGGACGAACGGCAGCGCGTGGAAGTTGAGGAAGGACGAGCACGACGACGCGGAGAGGGCAGCGACGTTGCGCGGGGTCGAGACGAGGGTGATGGTGACGTCGTCGCCTGGGAGGGTGCGGCGGAGGAGGCGAGCTGCCTCGACGAAGCTGGCGAGGTGGCCCTGGCCGGGGAAAGGGAACAGCACGACGTGCTTGGTGCTGGTCGTAGCGGCCATGAATACAGATTCCTTGCTGGTGGGTCGTTAGCTTTCTTTCTCTACCGTACCTTGGCTTGGCCTGCTTGTCTTCAGTTGAGCTTATATTATCCTGTCAATGGCGCCAAATCCCGTGCCTCGCTTCACTCGGGCAACTCAACCAATTGTTGTTTTTAACTAGTACGTTTTAGACTACTCATATTTGTTTTAAACTAGTACTTACCTTGCATACTCCCTTACAAATAAGTACATCCTCCGTCCCAAAATAAGTGACATTTATTTGTCTAGATTCATATGTATCTTGACCGAGACAGCATATTTATCCTAAGTCAAGCTTAGTGAATTTGAGCAATTTTATAGGGAAACGTAGTATAACACTAGTAGAAAACAGGGCTTCCGTTCGGAGCTGCACAGGCATCAGTCCCGGTCGCATTACGAACCGGAAATAATTCACATTAGTCCCGGTTCAAACGGCTAGGACGCCGCACGGGGCATGGTCATAATCAGTCTTGGCTCGAGTGGTACTAACACGAACCGGGACTAAAGGGGTTTTGCACCTGCCTCATCCTCGTTACGAACCGGGACTAAAGATCTATGTTCCTATATATATACTCCCAGTCCCGCATGCTTGTGCGGAGCTAGTTTATTTTTCTCCTCTCATGCACAAGTGGTGTTTTCCCTCTATGCACAAGAGGTGCTCGATAAAATGCGTGAGAGCATGATGCCACTTGAGTTCACACAAAACAAACATGATATGAAGTGTCTGAGTCACACTTAAGCTTTCTCCTCTTTCTTTCCTCCTCGATCGAGGTTAGCAACTTTATCCTTTCATCTGTCATTGATACAATGTATGTGTCGATGTACAGTGGTCATTTTTCTAGATGTTCTTTAATGGTTTTTGATAAACTTAATTATATAATGCAGATGAACCGGCAATGGATGTACGGTGATCGACGCACTGCCGAGTTCATTACAGGCCTGCATATTTTAATCGGTGTGGCTGAGGCAAATAGTGTGAATGGTTTTATGTGTTATCCATGTGTTGACTATCAAAATAAGAAGGATTACTCTTTCTTGAGAACCCTTCACACCCACCTACTTCGGTCCGGTTTCATGCCTAGCTACAATTTTTGGACCAAGCACGAAAAAGAGGGGTTATTGCGGAAGATAATGAATAAGAAGAGGACGATGACAACTATCCTATGTTCCCTGAATACGGTGATACTGCAACGGGGAAGCTGAAGATGAAGAGGCACCAGATGAGCTTGTTAATGATCTTCATCGGGCCATTGTTGATACACAGAGAGAATACGAAAGTGAAAATGATAAGTTGAAGTTGAAGCGCATGTTAGAGGATCACAAAAATTATTGTACCAAAATTGCAAAGATGACAACACAAAACTCGGTACCACACTGGAATTGCTACATGAAAGACATCGAATGGTTTATCTGACAAGAGATTTGAGAAGCTACTAAAAATAATGAAGAATAAGCTTTCAAACGATAACGAATTGCCTGCCAGTACGTACGAAGCAAAGAATGTTGTCTACCCTCTAGGATTAGAGGTGCATAAGATACACGCATGCATTAATGACTGCATCCTCTACCGCGGTGAGGAGTACAAGAATAAGAATGAACGCCCATATACGGTGCATTGCGGTATAAGATCAGACGAGATGACCCTGGTGATGTTGAGGGCGAGTGCCCTAGGAAGAGAGTTCCTGCCAAGGTTATGTGGTATGTTCCTATAATACCACGGTTGAAACGTTTTTTTAGAAACAAAGAGCCTGTCAAGTTGTTGTGATGGCAAAAAGAAGACCGCAAGAAAGACTCGATGTTGAGACACCCCGCTGATGGGTAGCAGTGGAGAAAAATCGAGAGAGAGTACCCGAGCTTTGCAGATGATGCAAGGAACTTAAGATTTGGTCTAAGTATAGATGACATGAATCCTTTTGGGGAGCAGATATTCAATCATAACACCTGGCATGTAACTCTATGTATCTATAACCTTCCTCCTTAGTTGTGTATGAAGCAGAATGATGCTAGTGCTCATCCAATGCCCAAAGCAACCCGGCAACAATATTGATGTGTATCTAAGACCATTAGTTGAAGAATTTTTATAATCGTGGCACTAACAAGGTGTATGTGTGTGGGATGAGCACAAACAAGAGGAATTTAACCTACGAGCATTGCTTTTCGTACCATCAATGATTGGCATGCTCTTAGTAACCTTTTAGGACAGACAAATAAGGGATACAATGCATGCACACACTGTTTAGATGAGACTGAAGGTACATATTTTCATAAATGTAAGAAGGTTGTGTACATGGAGAATCATCAATTTCTCCTGACCAGACATCTTGTAAGAAAGAAAGGCAAGCATTTCAAAGGTGAGGCAGATCATTGAAATAAGCCTATCCACTATACTGGTGATGATGTAATTGGTAGGGTCAAGGATCTAGAAGTAATCAATGAAAAGGGTCATGACGGTCAATCTGTTCCGAACGACGCTACCGGACACGTGCCCATATGGAATAAGAAATCTATATTTTTAGAGCTACCCTATTGGGAAATCCTAGAGCTTCGCTCTTCAGTTGACGTGATGCACGTGACGAAGAATCTTTGCATAAACCTACTACGATTCTTGGACGTGTATGGGAAGTCAGAAGATACACCAGAAGCATGGCAGAACCAACAAGGTATGAACGAACGAGATGACCTACATCTAGTGAAGTATCAAGGTCCTTCCAACTACACTCTTACCAAAAAAGAGAAGAAAATATTTTTTGAATGCTTGAGTTCTATCAAGGTCCCGTCTGGCTTCTCATCGAATATAAGGGAATAATAAATATGGTAGAGAAAAAATTTCAGAATCCAAAGTGCCATGACTACACAAATCTCCAATAAATAGACAGCAAAGATGGTGTTAGGGGCCAAACATATATGTGCTATTGCACTTCTAGACAAGTGTGCTAGCAGTGGATTTGGCGAAGCCTGCTCAAACTGCTAGCAGTTTGGGTGGCATGCCCACATAGGCGGCCCTCAATGACCAAGAGTTAAATTTAATATTCAAATTTCGGATATTTTACATAGTTGGAATGGAATTTAAATATTGGAAGTGTCATCAAAGCTAGGGTTTACACCACCACGTCCTACTCATCATTGTTGCCGGAGGCGAGGTTGATCCACTCGGGTTCCGACCAAGGGACTAGCCAAGGCGTATGCGAATGCACCGGCGGTGGAGGAGGATGGCACTGTGCTAGCACAGACTCGCGCAAAGCCTGAAACGTGCCTGCCCAACGCAACTCCTCCTCGAGTCGTGCCTCCTTCTCGGACTTGTGTGGGTCTAGGTGGAGTGTCTATTCTAAGTTGAGGTTTGGTGGCATGATGGGGACGGTGATGACCTCCTCCTTCTACTTGATGATGTCCATGTAGCCCAGGGGCCCCTTGTAATCCATTGTGTCGTCACGGTTCTCATCACCGGGAATTTCCTCTTCACCCAACGTCTCCTCTAGTGGTGGCAGTGGCGAAAGGAAGACGATGAAACATGCCCGACATGGCGGTTGTGAATGGGTGATGGTGCCAAGAACGTGTGTGACGCTATGGGGACGGTGTCTCCCTCTTCAGGGCTCCCCGAAGGAAGCTGGATGCCACTTAGTAGAACAGCGGGACCATGAGCAGTAGCCACGCTCGGCGAGGATGGTGCCGATGTCGAGGTCGCGTCCCAATAGGCGTGCAACCGTCGCGGTTCCATGACCCTCCGCCTCATGGGCTCCATATGGAGGAACGCCAACCATATGGCACATCGATCCTGATGCCACTTAGTAGAACAGCGGGACCATGAGCAGTAGCCACGCTCGGCGAGGATGGTGCCGATGTCGAGGTCGCGTCCCAATAGGCGTGCAACCGTCGCGGTTCCATGACCCTCCGCCTCAGGGGCTCCATATGGAGGAACGCCAACCATATGGCACATCGATCCAGGATCGATCTGCCTACTAGTCTGATGGCAGGGATGTGTGATGCGCTTCGATTACCTGTTGTAGATCACCGTGCGCGGAAGGGAAGGATTGCATGGACACCATTGCTGACAAACCACCCAGAGGGGAGACGCCAATCCAGCGGCACGGGAAGATTGTTCTTGGCTAGGACGGTTGCCTTGTCCATGGTGAGGTTGCGTGTCTACACACGCTTGCCGTTGCCACTCGCCTCGTGGTCATTGCGGCCCATGGTGTACTTGAACCACTGGGCTTTGCGTCGGAGAGGAGAGTGGGGAAGGAATGGGAGGAGTGTGTGTCGGTGAGAGATGGACACTCTCTTTTAATGGGAGCCATGGGAGGTAGGAGGAACAACCACGGGCGCTTCATTAACTCCAGCTCGTCGGGAGACGAGTTGTCACGCGCCAGCGAATGGGCATTTGAAACACCAGATCATAAACTAAGGGGAGCACGCATGATCATTAGTAAAAGATGATATCAAGTTCATACTACCAATATTTTGTCAACCTACCACCATGGTCACAATAGGCAACAACACAATTTGGTTCCGGGGAAGCAGCCGCTAGGGAGAAATGCTAATTTGGGACGTGTTTGGTTGCTCGTGCCATTTACTCGCACTTGGAGATCATGGCTCCACGGAAGCTACGCGAGGCGATGCAAGCTCTCGTGCCAAAAGGGGCACTCGTTTGGTTCCATGTATTCTCGTTTCCCTAGGGGTTGAGAAGCCAAGCCCCAGTCGTTTAGTTCCATGCATTTTAGAATTTCAGCAAATTGGTACTTGTTTGGAAAACTGCATTGTCCCTCCTAGCCTTACCTCCTAGCTAGTGAGTTGAGCTTACCCAACATCATCAAGGCAAAAAACAAAGTTCAGAAAAGTGCAATATAGACAACTACTAGCTTGTATTAACAATGGATCGACGTAGTAAGTCATGGCGTGTGTGCTGCACCACGAGTTCATGAGAAACTTCCCGTGATGTAGCACTAGTTCATCGCATATGGAGGGGTTATAATTGAATATCACCTCCAAAATATATAGACCAAACTTCAGGGGTCACCGCAACCATAAATCATCAGCCCTAGCTACTCCAAAATACACATCACATCTATATCATCGCTACTAGCACCTCGTCGAACAACTCAGTTCGTTGCTCAGAGGTAGTGCTTGTTCAGGAAGGCCGTGAACCATCTCATCCTGTGCTCATGGGTCATGGCAAGATACCTGGTAGCCTGTCCACTGTGCTCCATCAGGTGGCTAAGAGCACGGTGTATCGCGGTCACAGTGACGGGCACAGCGGTAATGCGAGGACCATAGATGACCTTCATCTGAGCATAGTTGACAATGGGCTTGTTGATCAACTCAGTGTCCGATGGTTGAACCTAGTTCAAGACATGTAGGCGCATATGTGATCTTTACAACTACTAATGCAAGTTCAGATATATCGAACCTTGATGTGCACATAGTAATCATCATCGTCCATGATGATAGAAGAGGACTCCTCAACCCAGCGCACGGTCTCAAGCCTCTTGAGCCTCAGCACCCGAATCCAACGCACTCTCCAGTGCCTCATGTCATTGTACACCTGGGTCGGAGTGATTGTTCGACCATAGAACTTGAAGACATCCCTCTACAATCAGGCGCATGTCCGCCTGTCTGAATCCCCGCATTACTGAACCCCCTTTCTCGATTATCTGGACAACCCGATTCAGGACGAAGGTGGACATAGATGTTGGCCATGACATGGCCAACCTCCTCCTGGCCACCTCAATGACCGCATCAGGCATAGGCACATAACATAGAGGCAGCACAGAGGTTGCAGACAGATCTGGGTCGGAACCTTCGCCTACGGCAGCTGGGATAATAATGTGTTCAGTTCTAGGGGATGAACTATACTTATACCACTAATCCTACCTACAACACATGGCAATCCTCAAAGGAAAACATGAATACTGGCAGCGAAAATACCAAGGTCCAGATCTACAACACCTGCTCACAGCTTAGAACTGTGAGCTAGAACATGGCAACAGATCTAAACTACGAGAGCTAGGGTTAGGTGTTTCTTACCACGATCTCAACCTCGCCTGACGAGGACGACATGTCCGACATAGCCGAGGAGGAAGACTTGTCGAAGATGATCTAGACCCACCGAAGTAGGAGGCGCTTCTTACCTGCTCGTCGGTGAGGAAGAGGATTTGGAGAGAGAGCTCGAAGCTGGGGGGAATGGAGGTGGGGATTTTGGAGCCGGTGGAGGGGCGGTGTAAATAGTCGCGGTCAATCGGCGGGCGGTAATCCCAATTTCTCCCGCGGGATTTTGCGAGCTCCCGCCATCCCTCCCTTGCACGAGCATGTGCAACTTCTTCCCCGCGAGCGCGAGAAGAACTTGGCTCCGTGAAAATGCCCGATTTCGGTGTTCCTGCAGGACCAGACTGATGGGTGCTTTAAAACTCGTGCGACGCAAAGATTCCATCTGTCTTGCGGAACCAAACATTTTTATTTTTCCCGCTACATGCAAGAAACGGGAAACGAGCAACCAAACACGCCCTTGTGTGTTCCCCCTAGACCTGTCTTGCGGGTGTTCTGACACGCATGTTGGCTACAACGTGGGCGTCGTCCAGGCAACCAATCAGCCTGTTATTTTAATCCACTGGCCTGTTTGTAAGTCATGTGGCCTACCAATCACGCGCTAGATAGATGCGAGTCCTTTTCAAACTCATACGATTTGCTGTGACACAAACGCTGGATTAACATGGAGAATTTTGAAGGAATTTTTAGGGTCCAAATAAATTTAGCTAGCTTCTTCTCAAAATAAATCTGAGAACAAATATTATACTCTCTCTGGCTCATATTAATGGACTCAACTTTGCCTAGATACGAATTCATCTAGTTCAAATATTTAATTACATATATATATATATATATATCTAGATAAAATTGAGACCATCAATATAAACCAGAGGAAATATTATATTTAATGAATTCAGATTTAAACTACGCGAACAAACTGTTACAACACGGAAGAATAAACATTTACATGCGTCTTGTGAAGTATACTAGCTCAGGACGACTGAGACTATGTAGGCTTGTATCCATGTTCAGCCCGACCAGAGCCTGAGCGTCAAGTCCAGCTCCGGTGCAACAGCTGCCTCGGTCCAGTCCACCGCGGAAGGAGGGTCATACGCTCCCCACTGCCGCCTGCCGCCCGCCGCCCGCTGGGAGCCAGCTGACGTACGGCGCCGGGGAGGAGGATGGGGCGACCCTAGCTTGGCGCCTGCGCTTCTGGTGGCCGCTGAGCGCGTGGCTGCTGGAGAACTTGCGGTTGCAGCTGGCGCACGCGCAGGCCGCCTCCTTCAGGCCGGTGCAGTCGACGGGGACGGCGAGGCGCTGAAGCCACGGCGGTGTCTCGAGGCTGGACACCGCACCGTAGCCGTGGTGCGCCTTACTCTCCGCCATGGCCGGCCCAAACGCGATGCACGAGTGAGCTAGCTAGTGCTTGGAGGAAGACGAAGCAATACTAATGAATAGTGAACTGATCCATGGACGGTACACTTATATATACATATATATACACACACAAGAAAACACACACAAGAAAAGAAAAGAAAAGAAAAGAAAAGAGTGTGCTAACGCGCGCACGTTCGCGCGCGTGTGCGCCGGCGCGACGCCACACCAGGCCATAGGATCAAGATCCCACGATGGAAGAGAAAACACAAAAACACCTAGAGAAAATAAAAAATGTCATGGAAAATAATGAAAATAGGCCCGGTAACTTATATTTATATATACTCCGAGGGACTAGGGACCGCACGTTTCCTCCTTGGATTTTGGAAAAGAAAAATCTTGGCGAACCGATGGATATGAAAGGCACACGTGAGCTGCAGTGACCTCTAGTATATTAGAAAAATTCAAAACTCGTACTTATAAGTTTAAAAAAATAATCAAAAACGATTCTGGAATTTGTCAATGACATATCCTACGAGCTTGCAAAATCGCAACACGAAGTTCTATTTATTATGGGCTACACAAGAATAGAAAATTCTGATATGTTTGAAAATTTGGAAGTGTGATACCTGGACCTATAGTTTTCTCATTTTTGTGTAGCCGAAAATAGACATGATTTCGATATTTATAAAAACAAGATCATTGGTAACTATGTGCACGAAATCTTCACTTTTGACGGTCGACATAATGAAATTGTTTCTCAAGGCACGGTGCATCACGACTACCCAAGCTACTCCACCACGCAAAGCCTAAACAGGCATGATCACTAGAGATTCTTGTAATATCAAACTCAGAAACGCGTGCTAGCTATTTATATTATACTCCCTCCGTTTTAAAATATAAGATGTTTTAGCTTTGTGAATTTTTTTTATCTAGGCTCCTTTTAGTATGTAGGTTCATCTAGATTTGGAGTGAACCTAGACACTAAAAGGGGTCTAGATACACTCCTTTCATAAAGCTAAAACATCTTATATTTTAAAACGGAGGGAGTACTTTCTCGTAATAGACTTGTGCTGTGGCCGCTTTACTTTCTGGAAGTTAAACTTTCATTTGGCAAAATTATGGTAGTTAAACTTGTAGATATTATGTTTCGTTATTGAAACAGGGATGCCCTTTTTGTCAAAAATAAAAACTCAAACTCATAAACCCTTCTAGGTCACCTGAGTAAATATCTCTTGTAAGTTAAATTATCCAAGACGTTTTAGCTTTGGTGAAAAGAATGTATCTAAATATATTTTAGTATATAGGTTTGGAATGAACCTACACACTAAAATGCCTCTAGATACACTATTTCACAAAAGGTAAAACCTTATATTTTGACCCTTCGTCCGAAAATAAGTGACTCGAATTGTCTATATTTGGATGTACTATCTAGACATGTTTTAGTGCGTAGATACACGTGAATTTAGACTAAACCAAGTCACTTATTTCTTGACGGAGAGAGTACAGTACTGTAATCATTTTAGGCACGAGATTAACCGAACATGGCCGAAATGAGCACACAACACCCTGGTCTAGGTGAAGAGCACGGAAATGTATGTGCACTCTGGACCGGAAATATTCCGTCCACATCGAGTGACAAACTCAGCCTACAGTTTACAATTTGGAAGCAAGCCATGCGTGTATCCAACTGAATTGGGCTTAACGATCCATGAGAAGGCTAGAAGGACAATCGGTCCTTTCCGGCGGTCCGGGGTGACAATATACCGCGGTCTCACAATGTCTTGGGTGTGTCGTGGAGGGTGCAGCTCCTCATGTCTTGGGTGTGTTGTGTTTGCTAATGGAGAAGGGTAAAAGATTGATGTGGTTTCTGAAAGGTGTGGGAGAGGAACCAGTGCAGTCCCTCCTCCCCTCCTTCGAAACCTAATGACAAGGATCGTGATGATGATGATACAGAGCCGAAGGAACGCACGACTTCGGACCCGCACTGGAAGCACCAAAGGGGAAGAATGTTGAGAATTCCAAACCGGTGTCGCCCAAAGGTGAAGGTGCTGAGAAGAGAAAACAGGTGGCAGACGCCCCGGTGATCCAGAGTGGGTTTCTCGGATCCTTCAAGCGGGCAGCTTGCAAACCGACCAAGGTTTTAGCCACTAGCATGCGACAGTTCAGGTTAATCATGTCGAAGTGCCTCGCTCCGCTCCCTATGCACCACTTCCGTCCAAGAAAACTAAGCTTGACCAATACGGCTCCCATCTTTCCTCGCCATCGTTCGCTAAAAAGCTATCTAAGGCAATCTCCCCACTCCCTCCCTCGTCGCTTCCCACGTCCAAGACTGCCCTTGGCTCTCCAATATCTTTGTATTCGTTGGAGGAATCTTCGGAGGATGGGAGAGGGTGCACATCTCATCCTTCACGCCTGGCAGGATGCTGCGCTTGCCTACTAAGGACTGTGAGGCGATTGGGTGGGAGATCTTAGATGAGTGGGAGTTCGAGAACGAGACGATGCGATCAGATCTAAGAAACTGAAAGCTGCCAAGCCCTACCCACCTTTGGCGGCGGTGGACCTCTACAAGGAAATAATCTTGCTCAAGGTCACCAAGGGCAGGCGTTCAGTGCTAGTGGATGTGGCAGAGGAGGTGGCCATCCCCTCCAAGATGGCATCCACCTCTCCAAGAACTCCAAGATCACCTCTGTTGCCAAAGATCTTAAGTCTACTCTATCCTCATCCACCAGGCGTAGCCAGAGGCACAAGGAAAAAGACGTGGAATCCATTTTGGCGAAAGCTATGAGAGTGATTGCGGAGAAGAACATTATGGGTACGCCCCTCCAACCTTGTGTGGATCCTGTTTTTTGCCTCTTATGGATTTACCTTCCCCTCACTTGTTGGATGTTGTTTTGGATTCGGGTTTCTCATTGAACTATTTGTGTGCTCCGGATAATCTTATCAGTCTGATCCGTGCTAAAGAGATGGCACATGTTGCACTGGCAATGGCTAGTGAAACACATCGAGTGGAAGCTTCCAATATGGCTTCCTCCTCCTACATTGGGGTAGATCCTGAGAACACCAGTGTGGTGAACTCACTTGTCCCACATCCAGACGAGTTATAGAGGAGAGTGTCCCCTTCTGTACCTAAGTCTAAGACAGTGCAGAAACACGAAAAGGGCATGACCATTGCTAATCCGGTTGGGCCAAGTGCCAACCTTCGTAAAATTCTGTCTCGCCAAGCACGGGCTTACCCGCAGTTGTGCAAATGAGAGCCCTAGGTTGGAACATTAGGAGCTTTAGACGTAGAGGATGTCATAACCAGCTCCGTGAATACCTTAGCAAGGTTAAGATTGTCATTTTTTCTTCAAGAAACTATGTGCCAGGAGTTCTTTCCTCCTGAACTAGAGAGCTTAGAACTTGGGGATAAGTCCTTCTGGTCCTGGCTTTCAGCTAACAAAAGACCTGGGGGCCTCCTGCTGGGTATTAGGGATTCTAGGTTCGAAGTGGTGGAAACGATCTAAGGAGAGTTCTTCCTGAGCGCTACTTTGTTACATAGAGACTCTGGTTTTATTTTCGCTTTTGTGATAGTGTATGGGCCGGCTAATCATGTTAACTCTCCCAGATTCCTAGATGAAATGGAATCGTTGGTGCAAGCATCTAGATATCCAGTGGTGATTTTGGAGGATTTTTATTTAATCCGTGGCCCTAAGGACAAGAACAATCGTAAAATTGATTGGCAGCGTGCCAACATATTCGATGAATGTCTTACTAGGCTTCAACTCAGGGAGATTACTAGAGCAGGAGCCAGACTCACCTAGTCTAATCATCAACTCAATCATATGAGGAATGTGCTTGATAGAGCCATGGTGTCACTAGAGTGGGATGATAAATTCCCTCTAGCCACTCTTAGTGCGGAACCTAGTATTGGATCAGACCATACTCCGCTGTTCTTAGACACTGGTGATATGGACTTGTGCAAACCTAAACCTTTCTTCTTTAAGAAAGGGTGGTTGCACACTCCCAATTTTTTCCCTTAATCCTATCCAAATGGGGTCAGTTCCTATTGTTACCGGCTGGCAAACGGGATTCGATTGATGTGTGGTAGACCCAAAGTGAGGGTCTCCATTGTTTCTTAAAAGGATGGGCGGCCAACAATGGTAAAGCAGCTAAGACCAAGAAATCTGAGATCCTTCAACAAATCCAAGAGCTGGATTTGTTGGCTGGCGGGGTGGGTCCCGACGAGGATGGCTAGGCTCATATATATCACCTGGAAGATTGTTTAGTGGTGATCTTTCAGCGGGAGGAAGAATTTTGGCGCCAGCGTGGCCGTATTAAATGGACACTTCAGGGTGATGCGAATACAAAATTCTTCATGCCATCGCAAACGGTACACGTAGAAAATACGAGATTAAATCCCTAGTATCTCTAGAGGGAGCTATCACTTATTTCTTGGGAATCCAAAAGAATGTTTACTCCTTCTACTGTGGGATTATGGACACAGAGGATCCCGTGTGCCTTTCGCTTCATTTGGATCTTTGGCGTGCGAACCAGAGGGTATCTGCGGAGGAGAACACGGCGCTGGTGCTCACCTTTCTACCTCAGGAACTGGATGTTGCCCTTGGTGATACTAAATATGACACGACGCCTGGGCCAGATGGCTTCCCTGTTGTTTTATTTAAGTTTTTCTGGCATGTTCTTAAACCTTTGGTTCTTTCAATCCTCATGACTTTATGTTGGGTAGAATTGACATTAGCGCTTGAACTATGGTATTCTCTCTCTGATCCACAAAGTTCCTGGGGCATACTACATTAAGCAGTTTCGTCCTATTGCGTTGATCAACGTTCTCTTCAAACTGCTTTCGAAAGCGTTAGCTTCTAGTCTTGCTGCAACAGCGCATCGCACAATCTCCCTCTCGCAAATGACATTCATCAAAGGGCGCCTTATCCATGATGGGGCGCTAGCGCTGCACGAGATTTTGCATGAATTAGTTTCCAAAAATTATAAAGTCATTATTCTTAAGTTAGACTTTGAAAAGACGTATGACCGATCTGGGTGAGGTCCTGATTCAAAAGGGCTTTGACTCAGGACTTGTCCATCGTCTGATGCAACTATTTATGGGTGGGAAAACGGCTATCAATATTAATGTGGTTATTGGCCCCTTTTTTAGGAATAAGAGGGGAGTGCGTCAGGGTGATCCTATTTCCCCTCTCCTTTTTGACTTCATGGCAAATGCTTTGGCTGCCATCCTGGATGATGCGGCAGTAGTTGGGCATATCCAAGGAGTAGTATCCCACCTGATTCTCGGTGGAGTGTCTCATCTCCAATATGCGGATGACATGATTTTGCTCCTTGATCTCAATGAGCAATGCTTGACAAACCTAAAATTAATCCTGATCTGCTTTGAAATTGCCTCTGGTCTCAAAATTAACTTCCTCAAGAATGAGGTGTTCGTTTTGGGAGTGGACCAGACTGAATAGGAGAGAATTGCCAGACTACTGAACTACAAAGTGGACTCCTTTCCATTCACTTATCTTGGCTTCCCTATGGCGAATAGGAACCCAGTCATGCCTAACTAGGAAAGCCTAGTGTCGGTTGTGGGGCGTAGGGTGGAACCCTAGCAGGGGCGCTTCATATCATCTGCCTCTAGACTAACGCTAGTGAATTCATCCCTCTCTGGCATGCCCATCTTTTGCATGGGTTTGTTTCTATTGGCGGATGGGACGCCTGCAGGCTTTAACAAATATATAGTTAGGTTCTTCTGGGAGGGAGTGAGCGACAAGAGAAAGCTCCATTAGGTTATTGGCCTAAAGTTTGTCGTCCTAAAGACCTGGGTGGCTGGGGGTCTTAAACTCTAGGTTCCTAAATATTGCTCTGATGTTAAAATGGATTTGGAGGCTGAACAACCCAGCTGAAAACCATAACCTATGTCACAAGTTTCTTCTAGGCAAATACCCCAATGCCCACAATTTGATCAAACAAAATAGCCAGGGTGGCTCTCAATTTTGGTGAAGCCTAAACATAATCAAACATTTATTTAGGCAGGGAACAAAATGGGTGTTGGGTGATGGTTTAAGGACTCGTTTTTTGGAATAATCATTGGCTTGGGGAAGTGCCTCTGGCCATCGGATTCCCTAAGTTGTTTAATATTTGCTCCGATCCTGACATTCTAGTGGCTCAATCCTTCACCGTAAACCGCTGGACCTTAGCCTTTAGAAGGACTTTGGGGGAGGAGGAGTTAGTGTTGTGGAGGCGGCTAACCCACAAACTGCCAGTGGTTCAGTTCTCTAAGGAGCACGACCGTTTGGCTTGGGACCTTGAGCCATCTGGGGTTTATTCAGTGGCGTCCATGTACTGGAAGCTAGTAGTGGGCTCCCCAGATCATGTGTACAAGGTTATCCGAAAAGCGAATATGCCTCTGAAGATCAAAGTTTTGGCTTGGCAATTAGCAGAAGTTGATTTCTAGTGAACGAACAACTCCGAGAGCGGCATGACTCTACGAATGGCAAATGTTGCCTTTGTGGGGATGAAGAGATAGTCTCTCATCTCTTCTTCCAATGTGCCTTAGCACAATTCTGTTCGAGTGGATTCATGAAATGCTGAGAGTTTCTTGGAACCCTAGAAAATTTGATGATCTTCTTGTGGTCTTACTCTCGCTGCCGTCCAAAGCCAGACGTTTGATCTGGGTTCCTTTTTTTGCACAATGTTGGGCTTTGTGGAATATCAGAAAAAAATCTCTATTGAACACAAGTTTCCAAACTAACCTAGTGATTGTACCTTGAAATATATTATATTTTTGCAGCTGTGTAGATCGATGTGCAGGACAAAGGATCAGGAAGGCTGAGATACTCTAATGGAAGGAATGAGGAAGACACCAAGCGACCGATGTGCAGAACAAAGAATCAGGAAGGCTGGGATACTCTAATGGAAGGAATGAGGAAGACATCAAGCGACCTACTCTCCAACTTGCTCCTCCACTTAGCGCGTATGCTTTCTTGCTTTTGCTCATGTTGGGATGACAAGTGATGTCCTTAGTTGGTGTTTCTCGGCCATGGGCCGTTAAAACTTTAGTATATGTCGTTGCCTGTTGGCAATGAACCTTGGGGCCTTCGGGCCATTTATCTGTGTGTAAAACTCTTAATTTATTAATTTAAAGTCGGCTGGTATTTTGCCACCTTTTATCTAAAAAAGGGCGTATTTACTAGTTTGCATCGTTTCACGCGTGTGGCTTTATTTATAGACCTCGGACTAAATCTCTAAAAGATTTAAGCTCCCTTAAATTCAAGGGCTATGGTTGCTTCACTGTTTTTTTTCCTGGGCGTGGGTCTCTCTGCTTTCTTGCTCCTACGTAGACTTTGTATGTTTAAAAATTTAACGGACCCTTCTCGCCTGGAGCGGATGATGGTGCGTCTACTCCTCGCGAGTTATGGTGTTAATTTTTTTTAAATAGAGTAAATACATAATAAGAATAAATATATTATTTAATTTCTTAACAATTACGCAAACTTATGGTTGCGCCGTTATTTTTTCCTGGATGTGGGTCTCCTTGTTTTGTTGCTTCTACATTGTAACAACCTCGGACCCTACACTCTAAGTTCAAGCCTGGATGAACCAAAAGTGGTTAAAGTAGTACAGCGGGGCCCAGGGACCGCCCACGTGTAGACACGTTGGCCGCCCCAATCACTTCCAGGAACATCGGGACAAGAGCGAGCGGCGTAGACAACATGCGAAAAGATCAAATACATACACAAGTGAGTATGTATGCAAGCTACCTTACAACAGTTATCAGAGCCATATCATCTAAAAAAAATAGAAATATTGCAATGCCATACGGCAAGAACCAAATATCCTAGCTAGTTATAATAGTGTAGGATAGCTCCTCATACATCAATCAACAGAATATCAAACGGAACCGGGAAACAAGATCCGAGTACGGACAAGAAGCAAATCGGCATAAGATGTCACATAAATAAGCACATTCCACCCACAGATCTCGCGGATCCACATCTCCGGGATCTCTACACCGAGTGATCGTTGCCAACATCATCTGTCTCCTCCACCCAGTATCCATCTTGCGAATACACATGTTCATCTGAACCAAACAATTTATCGTGTGAGACCCTAGGGGTACTCAGCAAGTCTTTATGCCTCTAAAGGGGACATATACCTAGGGTGACGCAATTGCAGCAAAAGATAATGACTAACAAGCCTATAGATACTCGCTAACCATCCGCCTAACCAATGATAAGCGGATGTTCGTTAATTGGAAACAACAGTTATAACAGTATAAAGTAACAGATCCATCCTCCTCGCTTACTAACGAGAAAGCGGACGAACAACCCATCCGTTGGCAGTTTTATTTCCCATTCCATGAATATTGCACTATTTACTAGTCGGATATTTAGTCAAATTAAAGTCGGTACTTTAGTTATACTTGTCTATGATCGAGAAACTGTGCTCCAAGTCGTCCATAACCGCGGACACGGCTTTCAGAAAGATTTACCCTGCAGGGGTGCACAAATAGCAACACACACGCGATCGACCTCAGAAAAACCAAATCAAAACTCAACGAGGCTTTCACGACAAAGCAATCACAGGATTCATAAATCATTTCAGGGGGCCACCCCATTAAGCTACCCGTAACAAAGTTGGCCGGCTCCGAGACGGACCCAAGGTTTGCGCCAATGGCTGTAAATGATTGGGAACCCGAAAATGTGACTGGGCTTGTCGATACCGCTAAAACACTCCGCCATCCTAAACAGTACATGTGCTCCACGCACAATCTTAAATAATACAGTAAAGCATGGCATAAGTACAGGATAGTAATAAAGCCCCAAACTACTTTGTGGTCTCAAGAATAAAGTACAAATCAAGCTCAAGCAAAGGGGGATTCATAGTGTCTCCCGTATGTGGATAGTGCGGATAGTTAAGGAACAGGTAGCAAGTACTCGGGGTCCTACGGGACACAAGTGAGCATGGAAACCAAATAACAAATATTGCTCACCGGTGCCTCTTTCATTAGTTATCCCATTACTACCCAGGTTAAGTTGTTTAGGTACCTCGTTATCCATCAGACACTCACATACCCTACACATGTTGTTCTACGACTCGCATGGCTCAAACAACTCCTGTAGTAATGGCTCATGGGATTGAGGAACAAGCTCGGTGGGGTTTAAAAGTAAAGGCTATGCAGTACTTGGGATTCAATTTAATGCAATCGTGACTCCATGATGCAAGAATAAGATAGAAGCAATAGGTACTATATGTATGCAAGCATGTGGTAGTGCTTGCCTGGCAGCTCAGTTGAAGCGAGAGGTGGATCTGGGTAGTACTCCTGGGATTCCTGATAATTCCCCTGCTCGGCGTCTATTTGAAAGAAGAACCAAACAAACAAGGGCCAACATAAATAAAGTGCATAAGCATATGAATAAAATGCGACAAGCAAACACGCATGCCATGATGAATGATGCACAATTTATATGGTAATAATGTAGCATGGCAAGGGTGAGGTGTGGGGACAAGAATAACTCATTTTATTAATTATTTGGTCAAGTTTTATTACCATAAACAGTTCTGATTTTTAATAATGACATGACATGCTTCAATTCATATCATGGAATGCATAGTTAGAACGGACTCGTCGCACTGATCGCTTTAGACATATTATTTGTCAAATTTGGAGTTATAGAATTAAAGTTATTAATTAATTAAGAAAAGGCATTTTTATTGCAATTAAACAATTTCGAAAATTTAAAATAGTCAAACATTATTTTGGATGGCAGATTTGAAATCCTCACATTTTTCTGATTCAAAAACATGTATCATTTGTATTATTTGGATAAGTCAAATAAAAGATATTATTTTCTGGATTTAAAACATATTTAACAATTTCTGAAATCATTTTTATTAAACAGAAAAAGATCAGAGACTTTTTATACACAGAGGGACCTAGCCCGAGTCACTGACAGGTGGGGTCGCGCTGAGCTGGTGAAACCAACGCGCATCAGACTTTTCTCACCACGCGTTCTGCCAGCCACAACAGCTGACAAGCGGGCCCGTCCTTCCAACGGTCCCACAAGCCAGTGGTTGAGAGTGCAGCTGCCACACGGCGCGGACGGGGGCTGTGGGTTGAGGCCGGGAAACCTGCGGTACCTTTTTGCAAAACGACCACAGAGGCAGACAGGCGGGCCCGGGCTGGATCGCGGGTTGAGTGACACAAAAAGCCAGGGAGGTAAAGGGAAAAAGGCCACCGCGCTACTGTTCTTCTTCTCGTCTTTTTCTGACAAAACTAACGAAACCACACCGGCGTGTCGGGGGGGATCGATCCCGCGACCTAGCGCACGCGCGGCGGCTGCTACCGCTGGGACGGCTCGGATTAGTGATGGGATTCAACGGCGCGGCTAGGTCATGTATCTGCGGCGCAACAACGGGGTGGCGAGCGCGGTGCACCGAGAGCGCTCGACCGATGGACCGACGCGTACAGGATGAGATCGACAGCGGGAGGATGTCAGGGAGGCTCGGCAGCTCACCGGGAGTGGGTTGGAGGTGGTGGTTCGAGCCAGGAAGCAGGGGATCACCAGGGGAGCTGGCGGCCGGCGGGTTAGGGTTTTTCGTCGGTGTCGATGACGTGCGGCAGGTCTAGGCCTCCTCCTCCTCGACAGCGTGGACAGGGGCGACGCAGGGGATCGTCTCGGTCTTCCCCAACAGCCAGACGCCACGCCCGCCGCCTGGTACGGTGTAGCCGAGAGGAAAACCGACGGTGAGGTTGGAGATGGTGAGAGGGAGGGGTAGCAGGCAGGTGGGGAAAGAGGGGTAGAAGGGCAAGGCCCTGGGTGGATCTGGGGAGGCGACGCACAGTAGAGGGGAGTAGATAAGGCAGGGCGAGGGAGAGCACATGGGGTGGACGGTGGCGGGGTGGAAAAAGGTGGCGTGCACCTTTCCTTCTTCTCCTCCTCGCGTGTTCAGCGGGGCTCGGGAAGGGCTGCAGCTGGGGCCAGAGAGGTGGTCGCAAGGTGGCTCGGGTGGGGCCTAGCTTGGCAGCGGGAGAGAGAACAGAGAGGGGAGGTAAGGGCTCGGCTAGGGTTTGGTCTAGCCAAGGTGGTGTCGAGCATGGGGGTTGGCTCGTGCCAGGTTAGGTTAGGGGGTGGGGTTGTGGCCGAGCCAGGCCACAAGGCTGGTGGCCACGGGTAGGAAGGGGCTAGGTGGCTCGGCAAGGGTGAGGGGATGGTGAGGGGTGTAGCTAGCTTAGGGATGTGTAGGGTTTAGGGTGGATGTGTAGCTAGGTAGGATAGATAGGAATTTAGGATTGGTATTTTAGAATAGATAGAGATTTGAAATTTGAACTGATCCAAAAAGAACATGATTCAACAATTAAAACTCCATCTATTCAAAGACAAGAGATAGAAAGGGTGGTGACATGCATGGGGTGTGGAGATTTTGGAGGTGAGGGTGAGGTCTAGAGGATGGTTCCAAAATAGATAAAGAGAGGGAGAGAAACTAAGTTGGATCATGGGGAAAATACCCATGCCCCACTCAAAACCGAAATAAAACCAAAGGAAAAGAAAAGAAGATGATCTTGCATGGCCCATGCATGTATAATAAAAGCATTATTTACTATGGTGAAAACAATGGTAAAAGAACATGGCATATATTTAGCACATGCTTCAAAAATATGGGGTCAAGACCAAGCCAAAAGAACAAGAGTGGTATCCCAAGTAGAGTAGATGGAAATGCTCATATTTGAATATAATGTGGGCATGCTAGTGTGTATGTTCCACTAGGTAAGTATATAGCCACAATGATATTCATACATGATTAAATACTCCAAACCAAACCATATGAAAGCTAGACAAGGAAAAATACTCACATAACATGCAAAGGTGACCATGTGGCTCTCCACATATCAATAATGTGAACACAACATGATGCATATATGAGAGCATGTGGAATTGTAAGTGGACCCATCCCAACCCACATGAGCTAGAGGTAAACCCAAATAGAATGCAAAGCTCACATACAGTTGGATGGTGGAATTATGAGGTGGTGACAAAGAGAGGTGGTGGAGTTAAATAAAAGATATGCCCCCAACTCAACTTGGGCATCAAGCATTAATCAAAAACCAAATACAATTTAGTAAGAACCAATTACATGTAATTGATAAATGCATATGGGACAAGATCCAAAAGAAAAAGGGTTTTATGTGATGCTCAAATGCAATGTGGCATGATAACATGAGCATGATATAATTATGATGCAACAAATATATGTAGGAAGTAGCATTTTATTATTACCATGTAGCATTACAAATGTTAGACAGATAGGGTGCTACATACATAGACAAAGTCTGTTAAAAAATTAAAGGGGCCGCTTCACGCCTGGAGCTGATGGTGGTGCAGCTACTCCTCACGACTTATGATGTTATTTTTTATTTTTTTTGAAAAAAGATTAGATAATAAGAATAAATATATTATTTAATTTCTTAACAATTACACAAAAAATTGGTCCGAGAACATGAATAATGTTCATATCTAAGAATTAAATTGTTCACTTAGTAAAAAATAATATATGAGTATTTTAAAGAAAACATCTCACAGGGCTGGAAAAGATGTTAGCGTAATTTAAGAAAATGTTCATAAGGTTGAAAAAATGTCCATTGTTTTGAAAAAAATCTCACATGTCTGCAAAAAGATGTTCACACAACTTCAAAAATCATTCACGGCTTTGAAAAATTTTTACTCTAAAATTATTCGCAGATTTGGAAAAATGGTCACCGGTCTTAAAAGAATTCACGGGTCTGGAAAAAGATGTAAAACGTTTGTCTGAAACTTTTTAATTGGTCTGAAAAATATTCATCGGCCTAAAAAATAATATTAAGTGAAAAATATACATACCATTCGTAAGACTAAAATATGTTCATATGTTCCACAAAAAATATTCATATGTTTTTAAAATCCAAAAATAAATAAAAGTATAAAAATAAAATAAGGAAAAGGAGAAAAGGAAAAATAAAACATGAATAGAATGATGAATGAAAATAAAAGAAAGTAAAAGTTCAGTGAAAATGAAATGAAATTTTTTGAATTAAAAAATCATGACAAAATGAAGAGAGAAGCTAGAGGAACATTGTAAAATGAGAAGAAAGTAACAAAAACAAAGATGTAGTGAAAATAAAAGAAAGAACAAAACTAACAAAAAATCATGTTTGTCCTTCATTTTTGCTGCTCATGGTTCGGTTGGGTTTGCTAGTGCTGCATTGCGTCTTTTTATTGTGTTTTTTTGTTATCGTCTCTGTTTTTCTCAATGTACTATATGTTTGTGAGGTTGGATGTGGGTAATTCTGACGGAACAAGCATAACCTAAGAGAACCGAATGCAACACCATACATACGTCAACAAATGAGCACCTAGACACATAATTTAAATTCCATTAGTAGAGGACGGCGCGGTTGAGCGCGCGAGGTCCATCTAGTCCTGTTTCAAAAGGGATGAGTTAGGCGACAAGTACATAATTATTATTTTTTTGTCCAATTCTAATTGACTCTAACTTTGACCAAACTGACACACTTGAAGGGAAAACCAAAACGGCATGTAAGTATGCGCATTTCTGTTCTCCCTGAATTTGGTTCATTGTGGACAGTTGCGTGTTTTCTTGAAAAAATCCAACATGCATGGACAGCAACGGCGTTTGCTACGGTTGCAACAGCTTCCCACCATCGCATCTTGCAGCGCGCCTGGATCAAGCGGCCATCTTTAGTTCAAGAAACAGGAAGAGCTGAGTTTTAATTACCGAAGAGTGAATACAGGTGGAGAAACAGGAAGAGACGAGTTTTTTTTAGGAGATGCATTGTTTTGGCTTGACTTTAAGAATGATTAGCTTTGTTATGTCTCACTTCATCTCGAAGTTAATACAAAGATGATGGTGATCTTGTGGCTAGAGGTGATAAAACAACTTATGTTGGTTAAAACCGGATGAAAACCACTATAATATTCGAGCACATGTTGGAAAGGATGGACCAGTCCTCTGACCAAATCGTTCTCCTTCTCCGAGCTCCAAGACCCCTCGTGTGGAAATGACATCTGGTGCCATCGATGGCCTCTCTGGTGGAGTCCTTGTAGTCGCTCCTGGCCTCCTCACGCCTTCAAGCTTCGGCAGGGCACCTGCTTCCTCGCCTCTCACACCATTCTAGTGTGGGGCATGGTCAAAACCTCCGGACCTACTACCTGCGGAGGAGACGAAGGAGAAGCTCAGGGTGATCTGCGGAAAATATGGAGCATGTTAATTTCCACCTGTTGTTTCCCTTGCTTCCTAGAGTTTTGTTTTCAGTCTGGTTTCGGCTGTTCTGGCTTAGTTTCCAGCCTGCTTTGTTCTTTCGGGTTAGCTGTACTGTAAAACTGACTTGTATAATCCTGATTTCGTTTCTATGAAATGGGACCGGGGCTCCCCTTTGGGGCCCTTTTGCGCTTAAAGAAACCACTATAATATGTTTTACTGCCCTATTATTGGTCCCAAGAGATCTGTGGGTGCTGGAAAATCAACAGTGTGAGAATGAGAACTGATCTAAAGCAACCTAGCTAATATATAGCTGGAATAAGGCCCTATTATATTTGAAGCAGCCAAATACAATGTTGTCTTGTTTATGTCTTTTTTATATCCGCAAAACAAGTTGGGCAAATGAAAGATTTCACGAATTTGTTTAAAAAAAAGTTTCCATGAATCGGCCACCCCTAACTGTTTGAAGAGAGATAACAGGTTAAGCCAGTCTTATTAACGTTTTTTTGCAGAGAAGGTCCAACAACTTTGTCGTTAACTTGACCACCACCTCAAGCTAGGACACATCATATGGGTTATTGCAATTGGAGAGTCAGATCTACAAACTAATTCACTGGTGTTATTATTCAGTGAGTGTGTATCAGCTTGTTGTTACTCGGTGTGTAAACGAGAATCTGAGATCATGTGTGATGATGTAGCTACGGTGAGTTTTTTTTCAAATAAGACTTGGCATGAAAAGAAACATCGAACAGTATAAAGCAGCTCAATAAAAATAAAAATTACATCGAAATTCTTGAGAAGCCTTTCATCTATGGTGATTTACATGGTCCTGTGCACATATGAACCTTCTATGTTCAGGAAATCTTCTCCCCCTCTCTTCAGAATTATAAAATGTTTTTGCAGTGTAATCTGAACTGGCAAAACGTTTTATACCAAGGACCTATGAAGTAGCTTTGACGGTATGTGACTGATTTTCCTTTACACGGTAATATGAACTGGCAAAACGTTTTTTTTTTTTGACTGATTTTCCTTTACACGTACTCCCTCCAATTCAAAAATATAAGACATTTCAGCTTCATGAAATGAATGTATCTAGACGCTTTTTAGTGTATAGGTTCACTCTGAACCTGTACAAACCTATACACTAAAAGAAATACTCCCTCCGTCCTAAAATAAGTGATGTGAGTTTGTCTAGATTCAGATGTATCTAGATATATTTTAATATATAGGTACATGCGCATCTAGATAAACTCAAGTCACTTATCTTGGGACGGAGGGAGTATTTCTGAATGGAGGGAGTACATGACTTCTTTTAATCTTTTGAAAAATGTAATTTCATGTAACTGAACTGAACCACAACTTCCATCTCCTTAGCATGATGAGATGACAAAACTAAGAAAATCCATCTGTGGAACTAATCCACTATATCATTTATCTCCGTAAACAGTTTACTCCCATTGATTGACTAAGAACAGATATATATATATATATATTTATATCCAAGTAAAACCATCTATGCAAAACTTCCGTGACACATTGACCGCATCTTAATCTGGCTTGTGGGCAACAGGCGTAATAAGGCTGAAAGCTACAACATGGTTGCACTAGCATCGACAGATCCATCTCAAACAGCAACAGGCCGTTTCGGTGGGTTCCTAGCCAGCCTCGACGATATTCTTCTCCTGAAGAGCAGATAAAGGGCCAGTAGAAAGAACACAACCAGGAGGTACAGCCACATGTAAGCTTCCCGGATGAGGAACGGCTTGCCGTCGTCGTCGCAGCTGCAGCCACAGTCGTCACGAGGAATCGGCTTTGTTTGCCCGGCAGATCCGTCTGGGTCCAAGATGAAGTCCAGGTTCATGGCTTCGCGCTCCAGCATGATACGTGTTCTCTTTGCTGTGAAGCCTTCCATTGACGCCACGACTGACAGTAACCAGAGAAAGACCATGTGGTTAGCAATGGATTATTCCTTCTTATCCAAGATCTCCGAGGAAAAACTGAAGCGGGAAAAGAAGAAGAAAAAAATGCCAAGTGGGGACTAAGGAGACATGGTACTCTTACGGTTCCCATGCAGGCAATCTACCATATCTGCAAATGACATGTTTTGGATGGATGGAATGTAAAAAACCTACCTTCGTAGCTCTCACCGGGTGCAAGTATTCGATGGTAATCCCCAAAGGTTCTGCTAGCACTTATCTGTGAGCAAGAAAGAGGCAAGTATTATGATCTGTGACATGATAAACCTGCCAATTTCTACCAATTTATCAGTGCATGCATAATCAGTTTGCAGTCAAGACCCAAGTATCACTGATACCTCACTGGCTATAGGTTAAGGTCGCCGAATAAACTAACCTTCGAGTCGATTCCCTTCACCATCAGTGAGCCAGGTATAGGACGGCCAGTATCTGCAGCGAATATCCTTCCATGAACTCCTGTCTGAAGCTAGAGTCAGTGTGGCTGACAAACTGATAAGCACTGCCATGTTCTTAAACAATAGAACAACAAAAGGAAGCGAAACCCAAAGAGAGGGGAAACGCAAGGTATCTCCAGTTAGCAGAGGGCACAACATTGATGACACTAGAAGCTGCAATTTCAGAAATGATTGAGACTTGAGATCGTGACAAAGTGCCTCAAGCCCTCAACCCAGAACCTGGTGCTAACATTCAGACTGAAGATACTTGTGCCTCAACCCACATACCAACTGATGCCACTTCACTTCAAATAAACAGTAGTTTCTTAATCATGGGACGCCGAACACTGGAAACATACCTTCACAAGGCTTGCAACAAGATTGAGCATGCTCATCTTATTTTGTTTCCATATGACAAGAAGCTGTAGCAGAAGATCATAGAGAATATCAGAACAAAAGAGGTATCAAGTGGTCTAAAACAGCAGGGCAGAAGCATACATAACAAGATGCAAAAGTACCTCAGATGCCTTTGGCCATTTTACGTCACTAATTTCAAGGGTTAACTCAAAGCAGCCTCCATGTATATAGTTCCAGTCTTGCATGCCGCCATAAATGGGATACCTGCATCACAAACAATAATTTGCTACGTTGGTCTTTGAAAGTAGTGATACTTACTTCAATGTTCGAACATAGAAAGTTCGATATGGACTAGCAAAGCAATGCTATTGTTTGTTTCTTTACCAGAGCGCTCCATTTGTAATACCCCCTCTGAATTCTTTGCTTAAAGACATGTTATAGTGTGATTGACTATACACTGACGCCATGTACCGGAATGCCTTGTCATCAGGACATCCATAGTACTGTTTCCTGTAAGCAAGACAATCCGTGTTGAGAATGCTAAAGTCGAAACTATGCAAAAAAAGTTTGTGGTCCTAAAGAGTAAAGACCAGAAGTGAATGAAAAACAGCAAAACAAATAAAGCAACCGCTACTGATAACAAAACTCAGGCACACATCACATACCAGTGGATATTGCATTACAAGATAACATTAAATGGCATTAAAGTCCAAGAGTTCCGACAACACAGAACCACTGGTGATATATATATTGATTAATAGCCCATTCTGTGCATGGCGGTGCTGATCAGCTGCTCGTAAAACTTTGGCAGTGTGCTGCTAGTCTATCTTGGTGGCCCTATGAAGAAGAAAGGTACAACCAACAACTCTATGGGGTATCAAGAAAAATTTGCCGTTGAACAGACATAGGTAGCCACATGCAATCCAGTCTCTAGATAAACCATTTGCAAACATCAAAGATCAAAGTACCAGCATTAAGGACTCAAGGAGGCAAACAAAAGATACAAGCATACATGATTTAAATCATATACTGACAATGTTGCACAATCCTTGGTTAAAAATTTATTGCTGGTTCTTTGTAAGATGTAGAGAAATAGAATGCACAAAAGTACTAGCTGAGGATCCTTGAAACTTAGTGTAAATAAGAAACTGGAAAGCACCTTTTATCTCTAGATCCATCCCATGGATAATTTGCAACCAGAGCACCCTGCAAAATGAAAGCAGGTCGCAATGGATGACAGTCAGGAGCCAATTTCTAACAAAGGACTATATCAGAGTAATGTCCATGCAAAATCAACTAAAACTGCATAAAATTTAGTGAATTATTTGTATTGGACCTTAGGCAATTAATCCTAAAAATGATGGAGGGCAAAGTGGTAGACAAATGGCCCTTTTATTCTACATGCTCGTATTTGCATACATCACCTTTTGGTCTTACAAGTTGACGCGTTGTACTTGAAATATACTCGTTTGCAAACATCACTTTTTCCAGTTTTACAAAAGAAACATAAACAAAAAGAACTCTACCATATGTTATTGTTATTATGATCAAATGTTAGTGCCCCACAGAGAAACTATTAGGTTCACAAGAGAGTTCCTGAATTAGAGAGCCAGACCTGATTCAAACATCCGCCTTTTGATATTAATATTATATAAGCAAATAAGAATAAACTTCACGATATAGCAGGTTCGGAAGAGAAGGGACTATACATCCAAACTGTTAACTGCAGAGCAAATATAATTGGCCTACACATTTTCTGCGAGAGAGCTTCTAAACTTAGCACATGGTAGTTACAAGCAAAGTAGACAACAACCACTTTGTAAAAATACATACCAAAAAAGTAGTTTGCTTGCTGCAAATGACTCTTTTGGGGGCACAAATTTGGGATATTCTCATAGATAGAACATGACAGTAAACCAAAACAAAACTGAGATGTGAGTTGTGGCTCACCATTTGTGGATGTAGCCTTGACCACAGAAATATAACTCAGGGGTAACAACATACAAATGACTAGCGGCGAGGAAAAAATTATTACCCCATGCAAAGCAGCAGAGGCCGTGAAGTGTTCTTGCTTTATCCAGCTCATAATAGCCCTGGTTTCAGGTTGCCTGTAGTTAATGTCATCGTTGATGGGAAAAAACTGCCAGCATTGACAATATAAATTAACAGCTCCACAAGAAGGAAAATTGCAAATTAGGTTGTAGAATTTTCCATAGGAAAAATCAATGCATCAGAGTACTCACTTGGTCAGGAAAGTCTCTGTTGAGATCAATATTGTTCGCATTACCACGCCTTCTAAGAGCAAACCCATCTGGGTTCATTGTTGGAAGTATATGAAGGTGCGTGTTCTCCACAATAAGAGTTGCCTACAGAAATTAGTTTAACCACTAAGTTCTGAGCATAGCATATTAGTATCAACTTTCATAAAAATGATGGCAGTATATGAGTTGGTTTCACAATAACTATGTTTAGAAAGAAAAAGGTGAGCACGATATCGAGAAGTTGAATATTATATGATCCACAAATGCCATTTTAGAATATAAATGCCGTTCCACAAATTACTTGGGGCTCCTTTTATTCATAGGATATGAAAAGTACAGGAATAGGAAACATCTAGAATTGGGATGCCCTGTCTACTTGAATCCTAAAGGCAGAGGAATTTTCCTTGATTGTAGATTGAAGTGAAGGAATTTCCCATGAGCTCTGACCTAATTGAAAATTTTATGCTACAAAAGTCCTATAGGGTTAGTTCCTGTGGGATACAGTCCTGCAAAACAAAAAAGCTTCTGCAGGAAAAATTCCAGAGGTTCTCAATCCTACACAAATCCTGTGAAAATCCCATGACTCAAAGGATCCTTTTCTACTGTGGTTAGTAACTGTGTTTCCTTCTAATGCCATGTAAGAAACAGCTCAAAAAGACGCACTAGAAAAAAAGAAACAGTTCAAAATACTACAGGCTATTTAACATGGCCAAACTGTAAGTGATCGGCCAGTCGAAAGCTCCACAGCAAGCAAAGAGCATTTAGCAACTAGGGAAGCTTGCATACCAAGGGATCCTTTAGGTAGTTATCACACAGCCAATATGCAAGTTGCATAAGGACCTCTCTTCCAACAGGCTCATCACCATGGACATTTCCAATGAACTGCAAATTCAAAACAAAAAACTACATCACAAATATAATCCTGGCACCATTAACATCAAAATATGAAAATGGCAACTAGTGAGTTTTTGTTTATACTATAAAAATAACAGAAGTATAAGAGTTCAAGCAAACTAGCTGAATTATTGCCGACATGGCCTTGTAACATTGTTAGTTTTCCCTCAACAGGAATCCCATTTGTTTGAATATTGGATGTGATTCTATTACGGCTTAGTTGACTGTCCCCGGCATGAGGAAAAGGGGGCAGTCCCATAAATTCACAAAGTAGCAAGATGGATGAAAATTATAATGTCAAGGAAGTCATTCTAAATATTAAAGAAAATACACCCATTGCTGTTGAAGAAATTCAACCTATCAATGCTATTCTGTCAGCTGTCCTTTTCGAGCATGGGAGATAAGCAATTAAATGATAAAGAAGATGGTCATCAAGCTGAAATTATAAGACACTTTCTCCTTAAATTTTATCGTATTCCCGAGAACAGAGAAAAGAACAACCCACATCTTAAGAATAAAGAAACCCCAAACCTTGAATGCTGGTTCAGCTTCTCTTTTGCCAGGCTTATCTGATATTTCAACGACCCACTACAGGAACAGCCAGAATAGTTATCCATATATAAATGTTACACCGAGCAAAGCGTGAGAATAATCATCATTATTGATTAAGTTACATACCAATGGGGAACCATTTACACTCTTCCCGATGCTGATAACAGGTTTGTGCAATCCCTCAAAGAGAGAAGAAAGAATAGGTAAGTGAAGTTTGAAGCATACTGGAGATATATCACGCTGGAACATTGCAGTACTAAACACTCAGATTAAAGAGTCGGAAATGGTGGAAGCACCAAAAACACTGAGATGAGTGGAAGAAAACATCAAAAGCAAACAAAATGCCTACTGACAGGATATCCCAACCAGAAGAAAGTTATCCATGCATGGTACTTTGAAGCTTGCTGCCCTAAAGACGGGTAACTAGGGCGGCAATCTAAACTTATTACAAGACAAAATCAGACAAACAGTCAATGAATGGACTTAGGTTTCAATTTAACATGCAAAAAAAAGATGGATTTTTTATTGTTGCATTCCACATTTACTTTCACCTTTACTGTGACTATGAACTATTGAATCCGTGATCAGCAATGTATTTTAATTCTAGTGTATACCTAGGCTACCACACATTGATATCAACCAATCATACCAAAGTTGATATGACATGGCTAAACAAACTGATGGTCCCAAAAATGGTTGAGGAACTGTGAACATACACATCGACGGAGGGCAAAGTATGATACATCATGTACCTGTATACCCTGGAGACATTAGCACAGCGTCTCCCAAAGTCTTGTACTGCAATCTCAAGTTCAGAATTGCTCATATATCCACGAGCCATTTCTTCCCTAAAAGTTGTTGGAAAAGGCCATCTCTGACATGTTAAACCAATATTCTCGTGCAATAATGGCAAGAATAAAAAGTAACTCCGTAAAAAAAAACTTACGTGATCTCAGGCTTATCCTGAAGAAGATTACGTGAAAATGACCCATGTTTTCCATCGTCAATGCCTGGTTAACAAATATAAGTTATTATTATAGTAAAAGCAGCTACCAATATGCAGAAAACTCAAGCGGAATTTATGAAGAACCAATAGAAAACTAAATGGGTCCTAAATTAATCCATGCACAGAAAGTGAAAAATTGATATTCAGTATTGACTGATAAAGCAAGACAGAATGCATTCATTAGTAACCTTTTAAGGATATATAAGTCAAGGCATGCCAAATTATGACAGGGATTACATAAGCTAGTAGATGGTCGCAGTATACAAAGCACTCATCATTCACTCCAAACTTATTACGCACTCATCCAAAGAGCTCAAGATCTTCGTAACTCTCAGTGCACTAACATCATTCCAAATCAGTACAGGTTGTACCCAAATGAAGTGGATCCCTGACAAAACCACACTAGGTAGGTTCATCGATGCTAGCAGCAACACCTACCAACTCCATCAATATCAAGTGAACTTCTGTATTGGCATCCCCACTGAGCTAGCTCTGCAAGACTGATCCCGCCCATCGGGGCGAGTCAACTCCTGGCACAACGCAATTGAACAGGCCCCTAAAAACGGAATCCGCCTCACGCAGCGGCTTGCGTGGGGAGCGAGGTAAAGATGTTCAATACTGACTGAATAAAAACATTGGACAAGATACTTTCATTGGTAATTTGTGATTTATTAGGAACCTAACTTTTATGACAGTGATTTTATAAAGCTAATTAGATGGTGTAGGTTCCCTCGTAACTACACAGTCATCAGAGATCAGCCACTCCAAATATAGCGCACTCTGTCAGTGCACTAACGCCGTTCCCAATCAGCACAGGTTCTACAGAAATGAACTGAATCCAGGCACAGCTGCAGTAGGCTCGTCAAAACAAATAGCAGCAACTCCTACCAATTCCACCAATATGAAGTGAACGACTGGATCCGCATGCCGTTGATCCAGCTACCCGAGATCGATACCGCCGATTTCACACGGGTGAACTGAGTTCTGGCACGACGCCATTACACCGTGCCCCGGAAAACGGAATCCAGAAACAGAGGGAGAGAGCGGAACCTGACGACGGGTCGGCGCCGCCTCTCGCGGCTGCTTGGGTAGGGAGCGAGGTGAAGGCGCGGAGGAGGACGAGCAGGAGGAGGGGGAGAAGGTAGACGCGCCAGATCGCCATGGCGCATGGCATGAGGCCACCCTGCGGCCTGCGGGGTGTGGGGAGTGGCAGCGTGAACTTTTCGGTTTGACTCGCACCGGTATTTTGGGCACGGTTGGCACGAGGCTAGGTGTTCAACAGCTGATTTAATAAATTAAATGTTATTCAATACAGCAGGCACCAGTGGTCTAGTGGTAGAATAGTACCCTGCCACGGTACAGACCCGGTTCGATTCCCGGCTGGTGCATATTATTATCGTTTTTGAGTAACGCGATATATTTTGCTCTTCGTGTTTTTTATTTTCTCTTCTCACGCTACAAAATTGATGCTTAATGCTTTCATCAGTTACAAATTAATTGAAGTTCTAAGCATCCTTTTAGCTGTTCTCTTCCAGCTATGGACAACCGGCATCTTAAAAAAACCACGTTATTTGGTTTCTATAACAACGAACCCTAGTACAAAATGTGTTGCATGAGCAAAGTGAGGAAGATCATTGTCAAGGTTACCAAGCAGCGGTAGCAGTGCCATGTTTACTTCGAGATGCTTTATGGGGTTCACCACGTGGCCAGGTTGATAGCTGAAAATTCAAATGATAGTTGAAAATTCGAGATTACCATGCAGCGGTAGCAGTGCCATGTTTATTTGAGATGCTTGATTTGGTTTACCGCGTGACCAGGTTGATAGTTGAAAATTCAAATGGTATTACACATGTTTATATTTTTTTTTCATAATACTTCAGACGGGATCAAAGTTATGTACATGTGCACTTTTTTCTAGATGCGTTGGTTTAATAAAATGAATTTCGGATCATTCCTAGACTACTATATTTAACATGGAAACTTGTCATATTTTTATTGTAACTAGTAATCAAGCACGTGCAATGCATGTAAATTTTGTAAACAAACATAAAATGTTGTACATGTAGACTTTTTTTTTGATATTTTAAAGTGGGTGCAAATGCACCGTGAGTCAAAAGGGGTTTCCACTGAAAGTAGGGCCTAGTTAACCATCTAGAGTTAATTCACAGCATATAATTAGCAAGGTCAAAAGTACCTCTTAGTATACTGAGCAGAACTGTTCAAAACTGATCTTTGTAGCTCCAGAAGTATTGTCTTGAAATATTTACTCATAGATGGGACAAGCTCATCTTTTACAAATTAATTGAAGTTGTAACCGACCTTTGAGTTGTTCTCTTCCAGCTATGGACAAATGGCATCTTTTTTTTGACAATCGATATTATGATACGTTTATAGTACTCGCTGTGTTCTGAAATAAGTGACTCGGATTTGTCTAGATTCGTATATATCTAGACGTGCTTTAGTGTACATACATATAAATATAGACAAATCTGAATCACTTATTTCCGGACGGAGAGGGTACATGGTAAAGATATATATATATAAGCTACCTCCAACGATTACAAAATAAAATCTAAAAGAAAACGAGCAAATCTTTAAGATCTTCAAACTCTTCTTTTTCAATGACACGGTCTTGGATTTTTCTGAAGGTAGCCGAAGAAACATGACGTAGGTATCAAACCATAAACCTGTAAATACCAACGAGAGTTCACCAATATGGTTAATTTCAGCCGTTGATTTTCACACAGGCGAATTGAGTTCTGGAACGACCACATTACACCGTGCCTCGGAAAATGGAATCCAAAAACAGAGAGAGCGGAACCTGATGACGGGTCGACGCTGCTTGGGTGGGCATCGAGGTGAAGGCACGGAGGAGGAGAGGTAGAAGGTAGAGGCCCTGCATCGTCATGGCGCATGAGGCCACCCTGCGGCATCCGGGAGGTGGGGAGTGGCCGCGTGAGCGATAATGTGCGTTATAGGTGGACATGGCGCGCGGTTGATATCGTCGGCGCCTGTCCAAGTGTCACAAAGCACGCGAGGCTCACCACCCTCATCGTCCCGCTTATCCACAAGACTAGATTATCTCTTTTAAATATACTATCAACTAAAAATAGAGATCAACTTTCATAAAGTACATGTAAATACGATTTCTTTACATATTTGACTTATTCACTAGGAACTCTTCAAAATGAGTCTAATATTCAATATTTTCGAATTTATTTTAAACTTTTTGACTATTTGAATGTATAAAGTTCTTTGTTTTTTGGGCCTAAGTCCTGGACGTCTTGCGCGTGAAGTCTTGTGGTGTATCATACTGAATCTATAAAATTCTTCCGTCAATTTTCAAAGAGTACACGTCGTGGAACTAAATATATTTTTTTGAAACAAAAAGTTCTTCCGTTTTTACACACAGGACAACTATAGATTCCTTTTTAGATAGAATCCATTGACTCAAATCTGGAACAAAAGCAACGGTTAGGATTTCTACCGCGCGTCATATCCACCTCACAGCCTTGGTGTCCCAGCGTGAGTTTTTGGGTTAGACTCGCGCTGGTATTGGGCACGATTCACATTAGTGGTTCTTTTAAATTAATAAATGCAATTAACACAACAAGCACCAGTGGTCTAGTGGTAGAATAGTACCCTGCCACGGTACAGACCCGGGTTCGATTCCCGGCTGGTGCATGATATTTCTTTTTGCCTAACGCGATATGTTCATGCTTTTATATTTCTTTTCTACGCTAAAAATATATGCTCTTTTTCTTTGCAGGGCTATAGATAGATGCTTAATGCTTCATCTGTTGCAAATTAATTGAAGTTTTAAGCATCCTTTTATAGTTGTTCTCTTCCAGTGATGGACGACTGGCTGTCTTAAACAACAACATTATTTTTATTCGCAAACGAAACACAAAGTTGCACATTCAGAAGTCAGATAGTTAAGAGGGCGATCTCACTTATTCACTTATTATTCCAAGGAAATTACATAAGGGAACTACAGAGAAACTTAACAAAATGGAACCAAGTATGATACAATCAACGTTATTCCGCGAGTGAAAATTTCTTTTTTTTTTGCGATTCGTGCATGAAAATTTCAGTATACAAAACTGTTAGTAGCATTCTCTGGCATTGTGCTTCCAGAACTGTGCAGTAAAGCACAGTATTCGGTCGTATGGTTGTCGGTTTTCCAGTCAGAATCATTGTAACAGGGTGACAGGATGCAGTGGTGAAGGTTCTTCTGGACTGTGGCTCTGTTGTAGACGCCATTAATTATAAAAAAAACTATAAACACAAGGTTTGCAACACCAGCGCCCGCACCACTGAAGGTGAAACTTCTCCAAAATGAAATAAGCTCTGTGGGGCAGTGTTTAATCATTGCCTGGAGCAAAATGATTGCAGTGGCGCAATCTACAACATCCTGCTGCAGTTTTTAGCACGAAACAGCAGTATGTACCCACTGAACTAGGTTCAAGACCTGCAATGCAACAAGAGAAATTTCAGACTCGGCTACTCTGGAAGCTGGAGACATAATATGCAAAACATATTGAAGAAAACTCACCTTCCGGAAAATGGCTAGACGAGGCTACAACACTAATCTGCAGCTCATCTATTTTGAACTGGAGACCTTCAGAAGCTCATGGAATGCTTCTTGAGGAATATCAACAGACCCTACACGTTTCATGCGCTTCTTCCCTTCCTTTTGCTTCTCTAGCAACTTCTTTTTGCGGGTAATGTCACCACCATAGCACTTCGCCAGAACATTCTTTCTCATTGCTGACAGACTGGAAATGACGCAAGAAAGCATATTCAAGTATGTACTTTGTCAAATGCACAGGTTTGTACTCATAGAGTATTCCAGTTAAGCTAACCTGATACTGAACTGAATGCTTGTCATGTAACTGAATAATGCTATGGACAGTTGGACAGTACTTAGGACTGGGTCTGGGTGACTAACTACAAACTAATAATAACCTTTGAGTCTTTTACAAGCTACCTAGACCTTTTTTATCTGCTCCACAACCAAAACACAGAATAGGATGAGACATGGCACCATGGAACTAAAACATCCTACACGAAGGCTGATTGGTTGTGATATACAGGCAGATCATTTTATGTTAATAGAAGGTTAAGATGGAACCAGTATTAAGTTAAAGAGCTCAACAACTTGCTCTAAGAAACTAATAGAAAATTCAACCCACTTCTAGCAAAACCAAATGCTAAGGAGCAAATGATGATCTAATGAACTTAATCAGGCAAAGCTACAAGCCTGGGAGAAAAGATAAATATGATTTTACTCGGAACTAAAAGTGCATTTCATACTGGTAACTTCTATATTCAGTTACAGAAAAGTTCAATTCCTGAATAACTGTAGATGAACTTGCAAATATAGTGAAGTGCATACAAATGATAGCCTCGAAGCACTTCGAATGTACACAAATCTTAACAAAAATCATGTAAACTGATATCTTACGTTTCCCTTGCGATAATCTTTGAACCAATTGCTGCTTGTATAGTGATCTCGAACATTTGCCTGCATAGTCAGAAAATAAAGCATACAGAATGAATGTAAGTGGAAGGAGTTGCGAAAGGAAACAAATTGTTCAATTAATAAGTTATGTGGGTTGCTTTCGCCAATTATTGCAATTAAACACAAGCTTTACTTAAGGATATGGGTTCAACTCAAATTTTAGCCCCATGATTAGACAGATGTATGATCTAGATCCGGCAAGTCCGTGCTTTTCTATATAAATTCCTACATAGACTTCTTTTACACATCAGATTCCCAAATCAAGGAGTGTACTGAATACCTTTCTATGAATTTCTTGAGCTTGTCCACTAATTCTCTTCCAACTTTCTGAGCTTTTTGGTTATGGATTATAGTTGCCATAGCATCAACAGGCTGCCCATTAAGTAGAATATCCATCTTAACAAGATCAGATTTTTGATACCTGTTGAAGTGAGTTAGAGTGAGAAAATCTAACAAGAACCAGAAATAATGATACTAACGTCTTTTCTTCTGCTTCATAGAAGAAATTCCTCTCTGCTATTAGAATAGCCACCTCATATCCCAATGCAAATAACTTTAATACACCGCTTGGCAAATTAATCTAGAAAGTGAAAACAGTTCAGATCATTTAACAGCTCGAACTGTTACTAGCCTAGTCATAAGGAGATATCCCCCCGAAACATAAGATGTAATCCCTCCGTTCCAAATTATAAGATGTTTTAGCCTTTTTCTGGAACGTATGTATCTAGACGCCTTTTAGTGTGTAGGTTCGGATCAAAATGAGTGAACCTACATGCTAAAAGGCGTCTAGATACATGTGTTTTAGAAAAAGGCTAAAACATCTTATATTTCGAAACGGAGGGAGTACTAAGCAAAAAAGTCTCTTCTTATCGGTACTTAGTAGGCTGGATTAGAGACATGAGTTGCACTATGTGACCATATTCATCAGCAAAGGCTAAAACATCTTATATTTTGAAACAGAGGGAGTACTAAGCAAAAGTCTCTTCTACTCGGTACTTAGTAGGCTGGATTAGAGACAAGAGTTCACTACGTGACCATATTAATCAGCAAAGGCCTACTACAGCTTTCAAGAAATAAAGGGGGTATTAATTGTTCTGATGATTCTCCCCAGCAACATCATTAGAACAGGCGAGAAAAATGGAAAAGAACAACCAGACACAGCAATTCAATGAACAGCAAACTTACAATCATATAAAAAACAATCTCAGAATCTCTAAATGGCAGAAATAGTAGTATAGCCAGGACCGTAGCTAATTTTTTTCAATTGAAAACGGGACATACTCAGAATCTTCATAGTCAAAAGTAGCATAGCCAGATGTTATGCTTTTTAACTCATTGTAGAAGTCCACAATGATCTCCCTCAGAGGTAACCGGTACTTCAATAAAGCTCTATGCCTGCATCAAACATAGCCACAATAAGAAAAAATAGGAAGCATTTACTTACAAAATGTGATTCAAGGAAAACAATTACGCATCAATGAATGTATATTCTTGCTGCTCGCCCCTCCTTTCAGAGCAAAGCATAATTACAGGCCCAACATACCTAAAAGAAGTAACTGATCATCATCAAAATCTTTCTAGTTGCAAAGAAGAGAAACAAAATGAGAAAGGAAGCATATCTTACTCACTAGGAATAATAATAGTTGCAATCACTGTTGGCTCCCAGCAGGCCATTACACGTTTTCCAGTATTTAAAGACAAAGCTGCAGGGTTCTCAATTTGCACTTTGCTGAACAAAATAATCTTAAGATCAGATATCCTAGCAGGGAACAAGTATAATACCACTGTAAATGATCACCTGTCATCACCATATTCGAAAATATATGGTACAGTTGGTATGGTGGATATGACCTGAGCTCCATATTCCTAAAAAACACAGGGACAGATTAAAATCTCAAGAATGACGACTTCACGTAGAAATAATCTCATCAGATGATGCAAGAGTTCCTTATTTTCCATTAACTTCTCAGTGAGAGCCTGAGAGGAGAAATGCATGTGCACGTATTGAGAAAAATAATGTGCCAGTATTGGTTGTGACATTAATTAAGTATTGCAAACTTAAGAATAGGTGTAATTATGCAAATTAATCTTGTTTGAATCTTAAATCTTCACAACACAAATGCTAACATTGTCTTCTTCCAAGGCTAAAGAGGTCACAAAAACCTTCAGGGTTATTGATTACTAAAATTGAGGTATCATGCAAACTAAACACTAAAATCACTGAAAAATGTTCACTACTCAAAACAAAATATTTTGACTTAATACGCTCAACATGGCTGCTGATGCTCTAACAACATACCTCTTCCAGCTGGTATTATACCCAATTTACTGAAAACATATCTAGTAGCCTATTTATCCATGCTAGGTACCCTCGCAGGTAGAAGTAGGTAACAGGATTAGTAGGTATAACAGACCAAGCACTATTATAATCAGCCATAATGGGCAAGGTACACCCCTTACAATCGACTAAGAGCGATGCTTAACTGGCCTCTTCCAGTAATAGGGATGCTATGTTTCCTACAAGTAAACCTGGAACTGGATTTCAGTAGTCCAATGGACTTTGGACCTGAACTTCATTGGACTTAATTGGACTGGTTTGACTGGACATGGACATCAATGGAGCTTAAGATCCAACACTAACACACTTTGGACCTCAAAACTGGATAGCCCATTATCCATTGGACTTGTGCACTACGAAAAAACAAGCTAGTGTCTAGTGAATGGATTTGTGATGCTCCGGCTCGATGCGCGTAAAGAACAAGCTAGCGTGTCATGTATACGTAGGAAAAACTACAAGACGCAGTCCCGCGCGGCGACGGCGAATGTCCGACCGAGCCAGCCCAGGATCATGTCTGGCTAGCTTAGCTTCTATATAAATACACCTGCATGTGTACACACAGACAAAAGTACGACACGAGCAGACCCCGCGCGGCAATGACGAATGTCCATTGGACTTTGGATATCCATGGTTTTAAGCTATTTGGATTGGATGGAGCTGGATATTACAAAGTGAAACATAGATTGGAGATGGATTGGACCACGATTAGAATGGTATTGGACATTTGCGTTTTGGATTTCGACTCGGATCCAATTCCACCTTTACCTACAAGGGTATACTGACCCATTTTTGGATGTTCAAAAGAACTCGTGGTGGTACTAATTAAGTACAAAGCGGTTTACAGCTGTTCATAGTGAAACTTGCAATTACATGTCACCAATAAAACTGACAATTGTTTGCAAAAGTAATAGCAAAACTATACTTGTTCAAGTCGTTGATGAAACACATCCATGTGCAGCAATCCTAGGAAACCACATCTGTAAAAGATACACAAGACTTTTACATACGGATCAACAACGAATTGAGGAATGTTTCGACACTTGATAGCATGTGATCAATGGAAGGGAAGTATACTGAGAATGCAGAAAAGCTTATACCTGAAGCCCATGCCAAGTGCAGTGCTTGTCTCTTTTGAAACAGAGACACTGGCATCATTACATGTTAGCTTCTCAATTGCATGGTTAAGAGCTTCAAAGTCAGAACCATCAGCCGGGTATACACCAGAGAAGACCATGTGTCTCACAGGCTTGAAACCTGAATGGCTATTCTATATGATGTCACATAATACCACAAAAGTGAAACTAAAGCAGAAAAAATGCCGATGGAACAGTCAATATATCAACTGTGGTTTTATCAAGATTATTAAATTATGGGATGACAAAAAATTATCTGGTAGGGTGTGGAATCCCATACCAGGAAGTGCTTCAACGACACTCTTTGCCTGATGAAGAGTATCGCCAATTCGCGCTTCTTTAGTTGAACGCATACCAGTTATAACATATCCAACTTGTCCAGTGTAAAGCACTCCAGTAGGGGTAAGCTCAGGATGCATAATGCCAACATCAAAGACCTCGTATGTGCGCCCAGTCGCAGCTGATGAAATCTTATCTCCCTTACGCATTGCACCATCAACAATAGCAACATGACAGATCACCCCTTTGTATTCATCGTAGTACGAATCTAAGAGCAGCATCCGCACAGGAGAATCACAACTTCCAGGTGGGCAAGGTATGCGCTCGATAACAGCAGGTAACACCTGGCTAAGGCCTTGACCAGTTTTGGCAGAAGTGAGCAGAGCTTCACTTGGATCGATGTCAAATAACCTCTTCAATTGGGCCTTTACATTATCTGGATCAGCAGTAGGCTGATCAATCTTGTTAATGACAGGGATAATGCTAAGGTTTGACTCAAATGCAAGGTAAAAATTTGCAATTGTTTGTGCCTGTACACCTTGGGCTGCATCAACTACTAGAAGAGCACCCTGGCAAGCTGCCAGAGACCTTGAGACCTCATAGCTGAAATCTACATGGCCTGGGGTATCAATTAGGTTAAGCAAATAGCTTGGAGTATCTGCCACATGGGACTCGGAAGTTTCCACAGCATGCTTGTAGAACATAGTTGCAGTTTGGGCTTTGACGGTGATGCCCCTTTCTCTCTCTACCTGTTAATACCAGATATAAATGTTACAACAAAGGGCAGAAAGTATCAAATTATACAACAGGAATTTATCCACCTTAAGAACATCACCTCTTAGAGGAATGTTCCGATATTGGCAATAATTAAAAATAGGGAAAGTCAAAGTGAACGTATTTCATTCCTGCTGATATTACCAGTACCATCCAAAAATAAGTAATGACACAAATCATGAAGGCTAAAGATAAATCCAAATGTGCTCAACTATTTGCAATTTAGAATGAAGAATTCCCACATATTTAGCAAAATCCAAAATCCGTATTAAGCAAGCATATCTGGCTCATTTTCCTTTCATATCTGCTAACCTCTGAATATCTGAATGCATTGATCAGTAAAACACATGCTAATAATCTTTCTCATGATTTTGTTACCTTATCTCTTTAACTCCAAGTCAGCATTTGTGACCAGGGATTTATACGGCAACTGATGTGCCACATTATTAGATTAATCAGCTAGACGTAAATGTATGTTGTAAGACTTTTAGAACTATTATCTGATGCATTTTATTAGCACTTCAAAAGAATCAAGCCTTTTATGAAGGTCATTACATTGCTAATACTACAGTTCTACTCCCTCCGTTCTAAAATATAAGATGGTTTAGCCTTTTTCTAATACGTATGAATCTAGACGCATTTTAGTATGTAGGTTCGGAGCAAAATGAGTGAACCTACACACTAAAAGTTGTCTAGATACATGAGTTTCAGAAAAAGGCTAAAACATCTTATATTTTGAAACAGAGGGAGTACTATGTCTGTGTACGAACTTTCTTTTCTGAATCATAAATGCACCATACAATGTGTTTCTTTCTGTAAAATTAAGTAACCAGAGAGCCAACATTTCAATCTAATTGCCCATGTTTCAGTAAAATTATTTTTAATAGTTCCTACCAACGACCAGGCATTCAGCTAGTATTACTTCACTGTATGTTGAAAGATTACATTACAACAGCATTGGTGAATACATACATGTTGCTATTAAAAGAGAATTTTCTACTCGGGCGTTTATGAACATTGGGCAATCAGCCTTTCATCAAAGTAATGTGGTTGTTAATACAGTTCCACCACGACCGAACTTCAATTTTACAATACATTTCTATCAGAATTTCAGTCAAATTGCCCATGTGTCTCGAGAAAGAGGGGGTTTTCACGTCGCACCTGCAGCTTGTCGAGGTACTGAGGCTGGCCATGGCCCTTCTGGATGGTGCCGGTGAGCTCCAGCAGCCGGTCTGCGAGCGTAGACTTTCCGTGGTCGACGTGCGCGATGATGGAGAAGTTCCGGATCCGCTCCGGCGGGTACTGCCCAAGCTCCGACCCCGAGACGCTGGGGCGGGGGCGGTGCTCCGGCGACGCCTGGGAGGATAGGAGGCGCTCGGGCAGTAAGATCGTCCGTGAGGGCGCGGAGGGGTTGGCCAGTGTACGGACGGCGCGGCGGGCGGCCCGCCGGAGCGCGGCGGCGCCAGCCATACGGAACCACGGAGCGGCGGGAGCTAGGGTTCTGAGAGGAATTTTGGCAAAGATACAAGTGCGGAGTGGCGTAGATGGAAGTGGTCTATAGACTAGAAAGATGTTTGTGTGACTGCAGCGTGGGCCCGTTTGCATTGTTTCATTTTGTAAAAATAAATACGCAAAGACTAAATGGCACTTAAAGATTTTCATTGGATATTTAAACCAACAAATCGGAAAATATGAATTCGATAACCCAACTCGGCAAATAAGTGCATTTTTTGGCCAGTTCCGTAACAAAGCAAAACCCCATCATCAATAGAGAAAGAGCAACGAGCCCAAGTACATGTGTAGTCCGTATCACCGCACTTTCGAGGAGCTGTTTGCTAGTACACCGCTGCCAATCGAGTACAACCGAGGGTGAACCTTTCTTTCCCCTCCTCCCCCTAGTTGCTTTGAGAGTCGTGTGTGAGTGGTCGGGGCTCCCCGCGCCCTTCTTGCCGGAGTAGCCGGTGGGAGGTGTGGTTGCGGAGGGTCACCAGAGTAGATGTAGGGCTTAGGAGGTTCGGCCTTGTGCCGGTAGTGGGCGCTTTGCCTGGTAGGTGAAGCGGAGCTCCGGATCTCGGCAACTAGATATGTGGAGTTCTAGTGTTCTTCCTCTGCGTTCTTCAGCTCTGATGGCTGGAGCTGAGGATGGAGAGAAGAGCAACCTCTTCGTTCAATAGAACAAGTGTCACGGGCGACCAATCGAGTTGTGGTTGTGCGATGCGCTTGTCCTGGTCGGCCGTGGAGGCGAGGGGGAAGGGTGTGGTGGCGCAGCGCGTGGTGCGGCGGATCCTCTCCTGGCCGGACATGGCGGCGAGGGGGAGTGGAGAAGCGCTGCTATGCTCACTTCTTCGATCTGGTGGTCCTGGCCTCCTGTGGAGGGGGCGGTTTTGGTGCGGCGGTGCAGATCGACGCCTTCCTTGCGGTTTCGTCCAAACCATCAAGGTGATGGTGAAGCATCGGCTTACTCGTCCTGCGCCGAAGGCCGCGTTTGGTGTCTACTCGAAGTGGTATGATGGCGGCGGCGATGCCGCTAGGCCGCTGCCCTTTCTGGTCGAATGACGACCTAGGGTTTCAACCTCCTTTAGAGGCCCTTCAATGGAGTCCTGCGCCAGAGCTCGTCAGCTCGTCTTCGACAAGTGGTTCGTCCCCAGAGAAGTCGAGATGGCCGGCTACAGTGGCTCGTCGCCGGATTTGAGAGTGTCTCGAGCGGAATCCTCTCCGACCTCGGTTCGCGCCTTGAGGTCACCGGCGACTAGTGCTGGTGACGCCCAAGGACTTGATTGCTTTTCTATCTTTTGTTCTGGGGTGTTTTTTTTGCAAATCTGAAGCTCTTATCTTCAAATACTAGGTTCTTAGTGCGAGTGATGCAAAAGGGCTTCTTTGTAATATTGTACCCGCCACGTCTTTCAATTGCAGCTCCTGGGATCCTTCCAAAAAAATCGCACTTTCAAAGTCTAGGCTACCAAGGATGGATATAATTTTAGGGGAGTGCTAGGTGTCCTCGGGGATAATTGCCCCCCATACCCTGGTGCCAGGCTGACACGTGTTTCCAAAACAGGTTCCAATCCCACTTTTGCTGCAAAAGACCCGTTTTCCTACAAATTGTCCTCGGTTCGCCCCTAAATATAGAATAAAAAGACCGTCTCACCACTTTTGTAGCAATTTTTTTTGCTAATGTAGCAAAACCGACATTGCCTAAAGACCTCGCCAAAGACCTCATAGCAAAAACTATGCGTTATTGTAGCAAAAGCATAAAACAGTTGTAGCAAAAAATCAACAATGGTAGCAAAAAGATCTGACTTCGCTGGAAATATCGTCAGAGGCATCAACAGAGACTCTCGTTCGAGGCGTCGTAGCAAACAAATTATACTATTGTAGCAAACCTAAAGAACAGTTGTAGCACCGTCGTTGGGCGCACGTAGCAAAATCTGATGTCTCGTATGTAGCAAAACCTTGACGCCGCTTGTAGCACCGTGTCGGCTGCATGTAGCAAAAACCGACACCACCTGTAGCATCGTCGTACCCTTAGGAGCATATCACAGCACCAACTCCGGCACGTGCGCGCTGTCGTCGTCCTTGTGGCTATCAAGGCCTACCGGGAGGCAAGCCCATCGTCCTCGACGTTGTCTTGCAAGCAAGATGGGGGGAAGAACGAGCAGGACACATGCTGGTGGGGGAGAAGACGGTGATGGTGCGTACGCACGCCGATAGAGGAGAAGATGGGACAGCACGCCAACAGAGAGTAACATGGGTGCTGGGCTTGCTAGATGTGATGACCGTGGCTCAATGAGGCATGGCTCTAGCGAGCAAGGCGACGGTGGGCAAGCATCGAGAGAGCGAGCGGGAGTTGACATCGACGCTAGGCCACAAGGCAGCAATGGAGTCATCTACGAGCTACCCAAGGTGCAGCAAAGGTAGGTGCTGATGGTGGGGGGTGGAGGAGAGCGCATGGGCTCCCGCCGGCGGGTGTGGGCCGGCGACGCTACCCTGGTGCGGCAATGGCGCTTGGCTGGAAAGAATAGGGACATGGGAACAAGAATAGGAATAGGGTCAAAGCGATAAGGTTTGCGCGACCCCACCACGATGGAAGCGTGCATCCGCTCCATGCGATCCGGGGGATAAAAGTCACGGGATCCCCTAGTGGCATAGTATCGTTTTCCATAATTTTAGGGTAACGATTAGAGCATCTCTAACAACAACGTCTATTTTGAGGCACCAAATTTTAGATATGGGACAATTGTTTTAAGAAATAGGGCAACAAACGGCCGTCACTTTATTAGCTACCCTATATGGAGCACCTGCTGCTCCAGCGGCTAGCTGCAAAATGGGGTGCGGTTGCTGCGACCACATCTCATTTCAACACTTTTTCCATACATATGAACATAAACTAGCAATGAAATGATAGTAAAATAAATAAAATTACAACAGTACTTAATTATTACATGCCAACAACAATAGTTTACCTTACTATTCATCAAGTAGCACATAAATCATCGAACAACAATATGAAGTTCATCTCAAACAACAACAAACATGGAAATGAAGAAAGAACTAATTTTGGCGGCTATGCCACTTCCATCACTCCTCAATGAGATCCTTTTGAAGCTCTGCATGCACATCTGAGTCTTTAATGTCATGGTATGCTTCTAGAAAACTAGAAATGCGGTTCACATTCCTTCGTGGCTGCACTTGTCACCAGATCAAGTCAAAGCCACCATAGACATCATCTTTTCCACTCTCATCTTGAATGATTTATAAGGAGTAGAAGTTGATAATAAGTATATTGAGATATTATGCAGTATTTCTTAAGGGATTCTGAAAAGAGTTTTAGAATAGAAGTTAGTTAAGGAACTGGTCCTTGATAACTCAAATTAGGAATAAAATTAAGTCCAACATCGATGGTTGAAAGAAATAAAGGATGATCATCATCCACTATGTTGAGAAATAGGTTCTATCTTAGAAAATCATGATGATAACTTAACATAATATATGATCCAATAAGGAACGTTTGAAAAGTGATTAAGTTTGAATCACGAAACGTTGAGCTAAGTTTGTCCACAGTGTCTAATAGAGAACTATAGACATGTTTTCCAAATCCATAAAGAATGGCATATCTTAAAGCATAAAGGGTTATGTTATAAGGGAACATGTTGGAAACTCCTGTATCAATAATACCGACTAAAGTCAAGTAGGAAGCGAGGTGAACAAAAACATCAAAAGTTGCACAGGGTGCACTAGTGTTTCGATAATTACATTTATAATAGATAAGGGTACCATCTAAGGTGATGTATAATGTTATGGTAGGGCTAGTTCGCTTTTAACGTATGATGATGTGTCTCAGGGCATAGTGCCCATGAGAAAGCCCTCGAGGTTGATCTAACGTCACTGTATGCTCCTGGAATCCGGCCTCGTTCTACTGCCATAACGACGGTGCATATACAAAAATGTTATCATGTGATGATAAAGTATCAATGTCAATCAATGTGACATTAGTAAGTTGCAAAGGATTTGGGACTGTAAAGTACAGACCCAAGACTCAACCTCTCCCATGAGCAAGCATGTTTAGGGTACCGGGATATATGGTGCCAATGATTAAGAACAAATGCAGCTAGTTTATTTATACTCTAGTGCAAGTGGGAGACTGTTGAAAATATGCTCTAAAGACAAATAATAATAAAGATTATTATCATTTTTTATAAAGTTATGATTAAGTTTTATATCATGCTATAACTGTATTGAAAGAAAACGTCAATACACGTGTGATATATAAACAACCAGGGGTTCCCGGTGAAACTCTACTAACTGGTTCATTGGTCAACAGATGATCAATGTTTCCTGATCATGTGGCGTTTATGCCAGTTGGAAAGGGAGTCAACTCATTCTATGAATGAGATGATGAACCAATACCCAACCTAAACACCGTGACCCGATCATGTCATGAAGTTAAAGTTACGATAATTAGAATAGACCTCGTAGACTATTCCTTAGACCATGAGACTATATCAATCACTGTCTCCCGAGAATGCTTAGATAGCATCATACGTCACTTGGTAATACAGTGATCATAAATGTGTGTTCAGGTATTCAGAGGAACGGTTGATGCAATATATGTCAAGAGCGGGATTTGTACATCCGTGTGACGGAAAGATACTCGAGGGCCCACTTAGAGAAGTTATATCCAATAGCTCGAAGCGTGTGATTTGAACACAGGGATATCACTTGTCGAAACGAGTCAAGTAGCATTGTTCGGTAACAAGATTGAACACGACATGGTGATGTTATTGATCAAATCTCGGGCAATGCAAGTATCGACAGACAAAAGGAATAAGATGCGACAGTCACGGTTCAAACGACGAAAGATCTTCGTGGAATGCATAGGGGTCACATGGCCATCCAGGTCCCTCTGTCGATCATTGGTCCGGGAGTGTCCCGACCATGTATGAAGTGTTCCCGAACCATGAGGTATCACGCTTAAGGGCTTGATGATGCTTAGAGAATGTTTACATGATCGGTAGAATCACCGAAGAAGAGAAGAGAGAAAACTGGAAGGGTTTCAGTAAGTCTGGAGGATATCCGAAGTGGAGATGGAAGGTGTTCTATAACCGCGGAGATAAAATAATATGTGAATGAATGTTAAATAATGATTTAATCATTTATTCATAATTATTTAATAAAATAAAGATCAATTAAAGGTCAAAAAGGCTTAATGGGCCAATTCCGGAGGAAGAAGGGCCCATGAGAGAAAGGCAAGAGGAGTGAAGAAGGAAAGGGTGGTCGGCTGGGCCTAGCCCCCCCCCCCCCCCCGTGCGAGGCCCACTAGGGCTGGCCGACGGGTGGCCCCCATCTCCCCTCCTTTAGTCCCACCCCAGGACTTTGAGGGAGGTAGTACCTCCCCTCCCCATATATATAGTTGGGTATTTTGACTAGAAAATACACACAATATTCAATAATAGTTTCCTCACTTTTGAGGAGACATCCAATTGATCTCTCTCTCTCTCTCTCTCTCGTGACCGTGGTCCCAAGTTTGGACTGCGCGAACGAGAGCCATCTTCACCGCAGAGCGCCGCCATGCTGCGTGATTTGGATCCAGGAGCTCTACTTCCGCAACTACTGCTCGATCGGGGAACCGGGAGTCATCGCCAGGCACCGGACGTGTGTAACTCCCCGCGAAGTGTCACACTTGGGGCACTAGGAGTCGTTGGAGCCGTAGGAGCACGAGGACTTCAACACGACCTTGAGGTCGGCTTCGGATCGTCTACATCAACCACGCTCTCCTGAGCGTTGACAACGCTTTTCGGTCTTCAAGGGTAAGTTCGCGAAAAGCCCCTCTCGTTACTGCATTACTAATAGATAGGTCCTGGCAACATCAGGGGTTCAGGGGCGTAGGGTAAAATTTTATTGTTTTCATACGCGAACCCCTACAATACTTGGCAAGCGGCGATCTCATAGGAACCTTAGTGACAGAAAGGTTAGTACGGTCTTCGATTAGCGACCCATTCGGGAATCACAACAACATCACCATTTAAAGCTTTGATATGTGTTTTACACTTAATAATCGTTTGTAGCCCATGGCTTCGGTGTGCACTCGGTTGGATTAAAATACTATTGCTATGCCCACTGCATCACGGTGGCTCTAGTATATGAGGATGTGATGCCCACAAGAGATTATCTCCGTTCAAACATTATACGTGACTATGCTTATTATTATCTTTTATCCCATATGATGTGCAGCTGCAAGTGGATATTCAACCCTGGCCTATCTACATCCATTGATTCAACCCATTACAAAGTAAACTAGATTGGTCTGGTAAACTAAGGTAAAACGAACAAACAAAGTCTTGTAGACGTGACCTTTTTATTTCCTTTTAGTAAGGTTTGATTAAACCTAGGTTTTCTAGGAAAAAAGCTATTATATTACATCCGTGAATCCGGATTGAAGGTATCACGCACCCACTCTATCGGCGAGGCAAACCCTAGATCTAGACATAGTTATTTCCAAATGTGGTGATGCTTCGCAAGCTCTACCAATCCTACCCGGCCTCCATGCTGGAGTCCCCCAAGCCTAAGGTTCTTCCTCAATCGATGTGCTGCTCGATCTTGTTCTTTCTCTAATCGATGTGATGTTGGCTCTAATCGAGCTGCTATTTCATGATGTTCTTTCCCTAATTGATATGTTGTTTCATGATGTTCTTTCTCTAATCGATATATTGTTGCATCATGTTCTTTGTCTAATGGATCTGCTATTGCATCATGTTCTTTATCTAATCGATGTCCTGCCGTATCATGTTCTTTATCTAATCTATCTGCTATCTCTTTCAGATCCACGACAATGTGGTCAGCGTAGCTCATGCGAAAAATTACGGATAGAGCGACGTCGTTGTCGTTGTCGTCGCCGCCATGAAAGCATCGTCGCCAGAGGATAGTGGCCATGTCTGTGTTTGTCATAGTAGGGTGTTAGAAGAATAGAGAGGAGCTCAAGATTAGATTTGGTAAATTCCTCCACTTAAGATAAGTGGAAGAATTAGGTTAGTTGTAGATAGATTTAGTTCTTTATTTTCATAATTTTCCAGAAGAGAAGTTCAATACAAGGATTACATCATTGTAAGAAGTGGTTGTAGTGTAATGTGATGTAATAAATATTCTCTCAATAAATTTAATTGATGTAAACTGCTTACTTTGATTAATGGTACTATAATTAATTATCTAGATCGGTGATGTTGTACAAACCACGACATTCGCAATACGTGACAAGACACTAAAGTTCCGTCGTCTTTAGTAATGTAGCAAGACATATCCACTACCGTGTTGCGGAAGTTCTAGCTCGACGGATCACGTTGTGCCGCATCGAAAAATCCGCCGCCATTTCAGAATCCCCGACACAGTTATCCCTGACGACTATTTTTTGCCGCGTCAGTGCAAGTGCTGCGACTAACACTATGTCTCGGCGTCGATAAGCACCAACACCCAGAATCCGTGTTGTAGTGGATGGATGAGAACACCACCGCCACGAACATAGGAGTCCTTGTTGGCTTAGAGAATCTCCACTGGCGCTCCCTAAAACGTGTCGTGCAGGAGGCACCCACCAACGATCAATCCCTAACATTTTAGGGCGATAAAACTTATTTTTATAGATATATAGCCTAGGAACTTACATCCTTGTTCAAGAAAATAAAAATCACATAGGATTTTTGGCGTAAAAGTTGGCTTGATCCCTTGCCCTTGCCTCTACGGTCGCGCGATGCCTCTGTGCCGCTGCTTGACGCCGCTGGAGCCTTGCCATAGACATACACTCTCTTTCCATGGCTGACGTTGTGTTACAGTGGTTCCTCTCCGTCCTCTCTGCTTCCTCCCCTACCTGTGACAATGACTTTGCGTCGTCCCTGGCTCTGGCCCTCTGCACCATCACCCCTAGCTCCACCAACACCTCCCTCTCTGTGTGAAAGACATGCCAACCGAGCTCCTCCCACCTCGCGGTTTGGTGGAAGAGCTCCATGGCGGCCGCATGTACGACCTCATCTAACCCGCGGTTGGCGGCCTGCTGCTCCCACCCGCCCGACGATTGGATGGAGGCGAGGCGAACCCGCTGGTCGATTGGCTCATCCGCTTGCTTGTAATCGAAGTCGAAGTTACCATCCTCCTCGTCGTCAGTGACGTTGACCTCTATATCTTCTGTGGCCGCATCCGCCTCTTCTTATGGATGCAGCTCTAGCTCCTCCATCAGTGGGTAGTGATTGCAAGCGACCACTAGGAGTTAAGCCTAGATGGTGGGAAGGCGGCAAGGCACGGTGCGGGCTGTAGTTTGGTGTTTCCATAGTGGCTTGGCCCTTCTTTTGTAGCTGGCGACAGGAAGCAACATGAAACGAGACATGAAGCGGCAGGGATTATCTTCGCGTGGCGGGAAAAGGAGGGAATGCATCATGCGGTGGGAAGGTTGGTGGAGGAGGCGATGTGATGCCATTACTCCGGCATCGAGAGGCAAGCTGTCACAAACGCACTAGTTATGTGGCTACCAAGGGGCCCCACGCGGGCGATACGATGTGGCGCGCATTACCGGCTGCCCCAACCCACCCCGTATGTGGCGGGGACGGCAAAGATGTACCGGACAAATCCTTGGGCCGCCCGATCTGCCAACAATAGTTGGGTGGTGCCGGTACGAGTTGTTTTTCATTCATAACACCCAAAACACCGTTGGGGGCCGGGTTGGGAGGCGCCGGTGGAAGTGCTCTTACGATCCACCGGTAATCTTCGGCATGATACGAAGGAAAACTAATCGAGCGAGGAGGCAAAAGTTTTGTCTCGGGGATGGAGCCAGGAAATGTAATTAAGGGGGGCCAAATGAACATTTTCTAACTTGGAGGGGCGTTAAAGATAGTTAGGGCTAATTTAGAAATAAACTACCCATATAGCAAGGGATTTCACACAAAAATGTCAGCTTAGGAGGGGACATGGCCCTAGTACGCCCCCACTAGCACCGTCCCTGTTTTGTCTTATCTATTATTTTTAAAAGAAGTGTTGAGAGTAAAAATTGGTCGAAAACTTTACAACAACATCACGGGGCAAGCCCACCCAAGACATGATAAACTCAAAGCACCACTCTGTTAAGACCAGACGGCCTAACACCAGCGTCGGAAAGAAGAAGTCGTGGCAGCTATGGGAGGAGCAGGCACATGATGCTCGTGTTAGGGCAATAGATCTTGTATTGCTAGAGGGACAAAGGCCAGAATATATAGTACAACTGACTTGAGGTATAAGAAGATAAATCTAGACATATACGGACTCCTAGACCAATACTAATACATCTTAACACCCCCCCTCAAACTCATGGTGGATCCACAACACTGAGTTTGGAGAGTAAGAAATCATGCTGAGCGCGAGTTTGTGCCTTTGTAAAGAAATCTGCCAACTGCAAGTCTGAAGGCACATAATGGAGCGCAACAACCTGATCCTGCACCTGAGCACGTGTATAAAACGCATCAACACCAATATGCTTAGTCAGCTCATGCTTGACCGGATCACGTGCAATACTGATAGCACCTGTACTGTCTGACAAAAGTGGAGTGGGCGTCGTAACAGAGACGCCAAAATCTGCAAGCAACCACCGTAACCAGGTCACCTCAGCAGTCACCGAAGCCATAGCCCGCAACTCAGCTTCAACACTCGAACGGGAAACCGCTACCTGTTTCTTCGTCTTCCAAGCAACAAGCGAACCACCAAGAAACACACAGTAAGCAGAAAGTGAACGACGATCCGTAGGATCATTCGCCCACGTAGCATCCGAGTAGCACTGGAGCTGGAGAGAGCTAGAACGAGGGAAGAAAAGGCGACGAGTAATCGTGCCACGAAGATAGCGAAGGACACGGAGGAGATGACCATAATGGACAGTGGTAGGAGCTGAGACAAACTGGCTCAGAATATGAACAGGATAAGAGATATCAGGACGGGTGACAGCAAGGTAAACAAGACTCCCAACAAGATGGCGATAACGAGTGGGATCGGGAAGAGGATCACCATCTGTAGGACGAAGCTTAACATGAAGCTCCATAGGAGTCTCAACGGTGCGCTCATCTGCAAGAGCAGCCCGAGCAAGGAGATCCTGAATATACTTTTCCTGAGAAATAGAAAACCCATCAGAAGTGGATGAAACCTCAATCCCAAGAAAATAGCGAAGAGGACCAAGATCAGTCATAAGAAACTGATCACGAAGACGAGCCTTGACAAAGGAAATATACTCAGGATCATCACCAGTAATGATCATATCATCAACATAGAGAAGGAGAAGAGTGCGTCCACGAGGAGAAGTGTGAACAAAAAGCGCTGGATCATGAGAGCTAGGAGAAAAACCAGCAGCAGTCACCACAGAGGCAAAACGCTCAAACCAGGCACGAGGGGCCTGTTTCAGGCCATAAAGAGAACGTCGAAGACGACAAACCATCCCATCAGGAACAGAAAACCCAGGAGGAGGTTGCATATAAACCTCCTCACTCAACTTGCCATTAAGAAAAGCATTCTGAACATCAAGCTGGGACACAGACCAGCGTCGGACAGAAGCAACAACAAGAAGAGTACGCACAGTGGTCATATGTGCCACAGGAGCAAAGGTCTCATCATAGTCACGACCATGTTCCTGCTGAAAACCACGAGCCACAAGACGCGCTTTATAGCGCTCAAGAGATCCATCAGAGTGGGTCTTAATTTTATAGACCCACTTACATGTGATAGGACGAACACCAGAAGGAGGAGAGACAAGATCCCAGGTGCCTGTGCGCTCAAGCGCAGCAATCTCCTCAGCCATGGCAAGCTGCCATTCAGGATGACATGCAGCATCCCGATAAGAAGTCGGGTCGGAAACTACAGAGAGACCATACTGACTAGGGGAGTAACGGTCTGGAGCACGACGCTGACGAACAGGTCGTGAGGAAGGAAGCTCATCCGCGGAAGATGACTCATCCGAAGAGGAGGAAGAAGGAGGCACAGAGGAAGGAGCCGAGGCTGGAGACCGAGGAGAACTAGGGGAACTAGACGGAGGAGAGGAAGGTGTCGAAGAAGGAGGCGCAGCAGAAGGAGGAGGCGAAGGAGAAGAGACAGCGGAAGATGTATCGGGAAAGAAAATAAAAGAGAGATCATCCATTGGGTAAGTACCAGAGGTGGGGCGAGGATAGAAAGGACGCGTTTCATCGAACGTGACATCACGAGAGATGCGCATACGACGACCAACAGGGTCCCAACAGCGATAGCCCTTATGCTCATCACTGTAGCCAAGAAAAACACACTCAACAGACTGAGCGGTTAGTTTGGTGCGTTCACGAGGAGGGAGGAGGACATAGCAAACGCAGCCAAATAGACGAAGAGCCGAGTAGTTTGGACAGGATCCAGAGAGACGCTCGAGAGGAATGCCACCCTGAAGAGCAGCAGAAGGCTGAATATTAATGAGGTAAGTCGACGTAGCGATAGCCTCAGCCCAGAAATGCGGCGGAAGAGAGGAAGCAATCATCATAGCACGGGTAGTGTCAAGAATATGACGATGCTTACGCTCGGCGACACCATTTTGAGCATGGGCGCCAGGACACGAGAACTGAGCAAGGGTGCCCTGCTCAGCAAGGATACCACGCAGGTGTTGAGAGATATACTCTCCTGCAGAGTCAGCACGAAAAACACGAATAGGCGTGGAATACTGGGTACGAACCATAGCCACAAAACGCTGATAAATAGCAAGCACCTCGCTGCGAGAGCGCATAAAAAATAACCAGGTGTACCGTGTAAAATCATCAATAAACAAAATATAGTATCGATGACCCCCTTTTGAAGCAAAGGGAGCCGGACCCCACACATCTGAATGAACTAAATCAAAAGGTCGCTGAGATACAGACACACTAGTAGGATAGGGAAGCTGAATCTGTTTACCTAACCTACAACCCTGACACGAATGAAGCGACGATACATCTCCTGAGACAAGCCCCAGAAGCTCACGACGAACTAAGGATGATAAACGGGAACCACAAAGATGGCCCAGCCGATGATGCCACTGCTGAAAAGAGCCAGTGACAGACGCAGCAAACGCAGGAGAAGTGGCAGAGGAAGTGTCGGCAGAAGGAACGCGAAGCCAGTCTAACTCCCAGAGCCCAGGAGACTCAATGCTCCGAGGGCCAGCTCCAACCAGAGCCTGTGTACGACGGTCCTAAACAGCACAAGAATCAGCGTCAAGAATGACCCTACAACCAGAATCAGTAAGCTGACTAGCAGAGAAAAGATTCATCGTAAGACTGGGAACATGAGAAACATCCGGGACAGAGAAGGAAGAAGTAGAGAGGGTGCCTCGACTGGAAACAGGAAGAGAGGTACCATCAGCCGTAGTAACATGGACAGGAGAAAGAAGAGAGCGAAGAGCAGAAAGAATAGAAGATGTAGAAGTCATATGAAAAGAAGCTCCAGAATCCAGATACCACGGGGATGACGTACCTGACTGTGTAGAAGATGATGGTCGCGCAGTGCCCGAAGAAGTAGTCACAGAACCAGCAGAACCCGACGAGGAGGAGCCTGTAGCAGCGAGCAGACTTCGAAGACCACGAATAATGTCCTGATCAGACAGAGCACCAGCAGGAGGTCCAGAAGCACCAGTAGGAGGTCCAGAGACAACAGCAGAAGATCCTGAAGACCCGGACTGTCGACGAGCAAGGTACTGCTGACGTAAGCGTGGATTCCTCGTCCAGCAACCAGAGATGTCGTGGCCAGGCTTGCCACAGTGAGCACAGGGAGGACAAGAACCACGAGGCTGCTGAGACTGACGCTGACCCTGGGCCGGTGGAGTGGAGAGTAGTGGCGGTGCGAGAGACCGCGACGAAGCCGGCGGCATAGGGGGACCATGAGCAGCAAGTACAGACGGAACCTCAAGAAGACCAGCATCACGAAGACGAGTCTCCTCAGCACGAAGCTCAGCCAGTACCTCAGAGAGCGGAACACGACCGCGGGCAAGCAGCTGGGCACGACGCGGCTCAAACTCCTTGCGGAGCCATGACAAGAACTCGAAGACGCGCTGAAACTCCAGATCCGCGCGCACAATCAGACAGCAGGGACAGGTGTTACACACTGCTGTACGAAGAGAGTCAAGCTGACGCCAAATAGCAGCACTCTGAGTGTAGAAAGCATCAATAGTAGAATCACCCTGCTTAAGCTCATGCTCCTGACGAACCACGGACAGATAAAGAGCATCTCCAGATGGCTGATAGCGCTGACGAAGAAAAGCCCACTGGGCAGCAGCAGTGGGAAGACCCATGAACTCAGAAGCATACTGAGGCAGAACACTGGAAGTGAGAACAGCAGCAGCACGAGCATCCTCATCAATCCACTGAGTGTAGTCGGCCAGATCCAGCCGGTAGGCCGTAGTAGCAGCAGAATGCGCCTGAACCTGGCGCTCATAGTCAGCCCGAGCAGAATCATCAGCACTCTGGGCTGCATCCTTGACCGCCTGAGTAGCATCGGGGGCAAGGGGAACGGGTGTCGGGGCACGAGGCACTGGAGGCACAACGGGGCGCGGTGGACAGGAGACCTCACCAGAAAGCACACCCCAAAGACGAAGACCGCGCATATGAACGCGCATAAAGGCAGCGAAATCAGGATAATTCGCGCCGTCAAAGATCACCGGGCAGCGAGGAATCGCAACATAGCCCGAGGACGAAGACATGTTTTTTTTTTAAAACCAGATCTAGTCAGATCTGAATCTGGCGGCGGGATCCGGGGCGGCGGCGCGGCCTGGGCGGGGGCGGGGTCGGGCCGGCGGCGGGAGAGCCTAGGGCGGCGGCAGCGGGGCCGGGGCTTCGGCGGCGACCGGCAGCGGCGGGCGTCCGGGCAGGGACGGGAGGTAACGGGGCGGCGGGGCGGGCGTCTGGGGCAGCGGGGCGGGCGTCCGGGGCGGCGGGGCCGGCGGCGGGCGTCCGGGACGGCGGGGCGGTGACGGGCGGCGGGGTCCGGGGCGGTCGGCGGCGGCGGCGGGAGAGCCGGGACCGGCGGCGGCGGCGGGCCTGGACGGGGGCGGTGTCGGGCCGGCGGCGGGAGAGCCTGGCGCGGCGACGGCGGGGCCGGGGCGGCGGCGGTGGCGGCGGCGACAGCGGGAGAAGAGAGAAAAAAAAAAGCCTTACGGCTCTGATACCATGTTAGGGCAATAGATCTTGTATTGCTAGAGGGCCAAAGGCCAGAATATATAGTACAACTGACTTGAGATATAAGAAGATAAATCTAGACATATACGGACTCCTAGACCAATACTAATACATCTTAACAGCTCGAACGATGATGAAGAAGCCCTCAACACTGACAAAGCTTCGAAGCTGCCGCTCCGACATCCAACTGCTCTATCATGTCTAGGGGACTGTCAACACCATCTTCCAGGATGGTCATCGTAACATACAACCGCTCGTATTTAAGCCACCCGCATGCCGAGCTGCACCGGGCAAGCCGCTCGCAGACCACGGTTTTGCCGTCGCCCTGGCCTAAAAACACATACACGTCGACCGAATCGACAACCTCGCCACACTAGGTTGACCATACACCATACACTACGGTGACATGGATGATAAGTTTCACCTAGCTCTCAGTTTTTTTCTGCAAACTAAATTAGTTTGCCAACATATGTTACATTATTTAACGGAGGATGTAAATGCAAAAATCTCAAATTATTTTCGACCTGATAAGTAATTGGATTCTCTAGAAATTATTTTCGAGCTGACGAGCAAAAACAAATCAGGCCTTGATATGGAGCAAATTAACAAGCAGATGGCGCATCAAGCTTTTAACTACGATACCGCAGCGATAACAAGTACCACAGTGACAGTTAGAGTTAGTATACAAATACCATACAACAGCCCATGACAGAAAGACAGCCTCGGAGTTGCCATACACTTAGAGCTAGACACCAAGTTCGTACTGTACCTTCGACAAGTACCATGGCCGTGGGATTCGCTGGCGGCGGCGGTGCCGAGGACCTGCACGGCGGGAGGATCACCGCGTTCGCCGTGCTTTCCTGTGTCACGGCGGCCATGGGCGGTGCCATCTTCGGCTACGATATCAGTATCTCGGGCGGAGTATCGTCCATGGAGTCATTCCTGAGGGAGTTCTTCCCAGAGGTGCACCGGCGTATGCAGGCCAGCGCTGGCGTCGGCAACTACTGCAAGTTCGACAGCCAGCTGCTCACGCTCTTCAGCTCGTCGCTCTACGTGTCCGGCCTCCTCACCGCCCTCTTCCTCGCTTCGTGGTTCACGGCGAGGCATGGCCGCCGGCCGTCGATGATCCTCGGCGGGTCCGCGTACATCGCCGGTGCGGCGGTCAGCGGCGGGGCAGTGAACGTGTACATGGCCATCCTCGGCCGGGCCCTGCTCGGCGTCGGGCTCGGGTTCGCTAACCAGGTAACAGACTTTTTACCAAATAGTCCTATCAAGTTGCAGCATGCATGAGATTATTTAGTCGTAATTAACCATGTTTGTTAGATGAACACGCAGATGTATGCGGGAAAAAAATATCATGACAATTTTTAATGGCAGGCAGTGCCACTGTATCTCTCAGAGATGGCGCCGGCGCGATATAGGGGAGCGTTCAGCAATGGCTTCCACTTGAGCCTCTGTCTCGGTGCTCTCGCCGCGACCATCGTCAATTACGATGCACAGAAGATCAAGGCCGGCTGGGGCTGGAGGCTGTCGCTGGCCCTTGCCGGCGTCCCCGCCGTGCTGCTGACCGTCGGCGCCATCTTCCTGCCGGAGACGCCCAACAGCCTCGTCCAGCAAGGCAGAGCCCATGCCCAAGTCAAGGCGTTGCTCCAAAAGATCAGAGGCATCGACGCCGTCGACCAAGAGCTGGACGACATCGTCGCCGCGAATAACGCCACAATCGACAACAACGGCCTGCACATGATCCTGTCGCGGCGACGGTACCGCCCGCAGCTCGCCATGGCCATCCTGATACCGACGTTCGCGCAGCTCACGGGGATCAGCGCCATCGGGTTCTACGCGCCGGTGCTCATGCGCACCATCGGCATGAGCGAGAGCGCCGCGCTGCTGGCCGCCGTCGTCATGGTCATCGTCTCCTCCGCGTCCACGCTCGCGTCCATGTTCCTCGTCGACCGCTTCGGCAGGCGCACGCTCCTCCTCGTCGGCGGCGTCCAGATGCTCCTCTCCGAGGCGCTCATCGGCGGCATCATGGCCGCCAAGCTCGGCGACGAGGGCCAGCTCAGCAGGACGTATGCTCTCGCACTCATCGTCCTCATCGCCGTCTACCTGACCGGCTACGGATGCTCCTGGGGCCCGCTGAGCTGGCTGGTGCCAAGCGAGATCTTCCCGCTCGAGGTCCGGTCCGCCGGGCAGAGCGTCACCGTTGCCTCAAGCTTCCTCTTCACCATCTTCGTCGCGCAGTACTTCCTGGCCATGCTGTGCCGGTTGAAGGCGTGGTTGTTCTTCTTCTTCGCTGGGTGGATCGCGGTGATGACGGCGTTCGTATACCTCTTCTTGCCAGAGACCAAGGGGTTGCCCATTGAACACATTGACAAGGTGTGGGGGAAACACTGGTTCTGGAAGACAGTTGTGGGCGCTAAGGAGGAAGCACAGCAAGACCAAGACGAGAAGCTCTGAATGTAGTATCTTTTTCACGGAAGAAATTCAGTAATTGGTGCCGTTTATTTAAGAGCTTTGCTTTGAGTAACTCTCAACTACACAAATGGTGCAAATGTATGTAAAATTTAGAGGTTATCGCAATATACAAATCTCATTGCCTTTAATATTACTAGACTTTATGCAACTTTTACCACAAATTCAATAATTCAAATATAATTTATAATATTTTTATATATATATAAAGTAGTACTATTAATGTGTAGGTTCACTTACATCAAAAGGCGTCTAGATACATTTGTTTCACAGAAGGTAAAACATGTTGTATTTTGGAACAGAGGGAGTAGGATCATGCACGCGTGAAAAGCTACCCTAGAGAAAAGGGGAAGTTCGAAGAGGAAAATCGCAATAGAAAATTAGGAGTTTTTGTGGAACATATACAAAAAAATCAAGCAAATTTTAAAATGAAATCATAACCTTAAATTTTAGGTTCTACTTAAGATTCTCCGGAAATGCAAAATAAAAAGATGGAATTATGTAGATCCGAAAGTTCACTTTATTTATATGCTTTTCCTTTTCTCTTTTGAATACCTAGTTTTTATCAACACACTTGAGAACCTGTCGTGGTATTTTCCTAAAAATACTTAGACCTAGTTTGGCTGCAGCGTTTTGTTATGTTTTGCTGTGTATTATCCCCAGGGAATTTGGTGAAAACACTTCCTCCACCCAATCCACTCCCCCCACCCAATCCCCTTCCTAATAAACCCCCCTAGGACTAAACCAGGTTGTTTGGAACACATGTTCTGCACACACGGGTGTGTCATGAATAAAAACATGATCTTTTTTCATGATACATGAACACACAGTTCCAACAAGACTTCTGATTCAAGGAATATCATCCATAAAAATCTATTCTTTATAGCACCTCAGCACACTACAAGAACATCTCCTGACAATTTTGATTGCTCACACTATAGGTACATATCATCGGTTTAGTACAAAGGTTGATTTTATCAAGAACAAGAAAATGTGATGTGGCATTACAGGGTCAAGAACTTCTCATCAACCTTAAACTCAATTTTCTTTTTTGATTCATATGCAGCCATTTCCCTTTCAGCCTTTTCATTGTCACTTTGCTTCAGCCTAGAATTCTATATCAAGTTACTCCAACACCAGATGGTCCTGCACAAAAAGCACCAGCATATTACCAACAAGGAGGTCCAGCATTAGTGATCCAACTCATGTATAGAACATCGGAATTTAGGAACACTTCAACATACAATCATACTGTGAGAATCTAGTAATAATCACATTTGACAGGTAGAGACACATTCTATTTGTTTCACAACAGGAATATACCTCACTTTCTATTTCACTTCACACGCTGTATCCCAGGATATTCCTTTACAAAAATAGTGAAGGTTAGATTTAACTACATTAGCAGGGTAGTTCTCCTAATCTTCCTCTCGTGATCAAAATCAACAAAACAAAAAAGAACAGCTACCAAGAAGCTCAAACATGAAATGCTTAAGTACTGCAAACCAAGGTTGTGCAAAATAAATCTGGGGAGCCCCCACCTGAACTAAAAGTTATATAGGACCAGACATTTACCAACTCAACAACTAGTATTCTGTGTAATTTTCTCAAACAAAAGAACTCCACTAACCAATCAAGCCTGTATACATATCAATGGACAAACATTCACGGATCACAACAGTTCTCTTAGTTCAGCTCGCATTTTCCTATTGTGTTCATCAATGGAAGCATACATAATGGACTTCGGTTTAGGATGGAAATTAGAGAACCAGGAAATCTATTTTACAATTTATAAGCATGGACAAAAATGCACACACAAAAATAGCTTTACGGATGCCAAAAATAACCAATGGTTTCTCATGACAGCATGGCGGTGGCTAAACAGCTCCTTATAGTTCGGCTGTCGGTGATTAAAACTTTTACGTGGAAATAACAACTGCATGGTCAGGGGCAGTGCTTATTACTTAATGTTTGCAGGCGTAACAGGTCAGAGGCAAAGCTCAAACATGCATATGGTTTTAAAAGGGTCTTATCAGGAAGTCTTTCCTCTATGGAAAGGCAGAGTTCAGAATCCTCGGCTATATATTTGTTGTATTAATAGCTAGATAAACATTGCCGCAGCTGGGGCAAAGTTTGCAACAGTGTGAATCAGGTCTAGCCATTGTCCACTTTTTCCTTAAGCTGATCTTTGTTGTCCATGTGGCAAAAATGAAAACATTTCAATATTCTCCTTGTTTCATCTTGTTTGTTCTTGAGCCTCGGAAAACAAAAATGTAACGATCACAATATTCCTACTTAATTGGTTTGGGAATGGCTGATTGGTTGTAGTGTGTCATTTAAAGCTGGTATATGACCACAGATAGCTGACTGTAGTTCGCAAACATCGCCACAAATTTCAGTTCAAAGAACGCTCACAACATCGACACAAATCCCATGCTCCCGGACATTATTCTACAGCATCAGTACGTACAAAATCTACTAAACAAGATGTGGATCAGTCCAAGGAATGCTCGCATCGGTTCACTTCTTTTTAAAGGCTCTACCGCACAGACTGGTACGGATTAGATCTTGCAGGTTTTTTAGAGAATGAATGTCGCATGCTTACAACAAGTGAACCAATACCTCAATCCTCATTCTTCAGAACTAATGAGAACCCTGTTGCTGACCCGAAATCCCGAGCCCAGCTACGTCCTGTAGTCAAACTTTTACCCTAGGCGACTAGGGTTTCTCTGCTCCACCGACAACTTCTTGCCGGCGTGAGATCACCACGTTTAATCCTAAACTATCGGAATCCGGTTGATGTCTCCTACACCGGACGTGTGACGAACTTCGGAGGCACCACACTTAGGGTGCTGCTCGTCTTCATCAGTATACGCCTTCTTGCGTAAGGCGTGCCTATATTTGTAAATGTATGAATACTGTATTCCTTCTCCGTTACTTATGTCTATATAGTATAGATCCTGGTATTAGTATTCGAGTAGATAGATTTTTTTTGTTTTCTGCTACGGAACTCAACAGTCGAAACGGCTTGCGGCGGCACAGATCTAAGCATGGCGGCTGGAACATCGTGCGGCGGTGAGGATCTAACCCTCTGAAATTTATTTCCCTGTCTGTCTAACTTCCGTTCACATCCTCAGATCCATTGCTGATGAAAGACACCGATGGAAGCCATCACCCGCAACATAAGTGCGACGGTGGTGGTGCCGACAGTGGTCATCGATGAAAGACACTGATAGAAGCCATCATCCGCAACATCAGTGCAACGGTAGTGGTGCCGACACCGGGGAGGCAGGCCGCGGCCTCGGCTGGCACGTCGAGGTGCACTTCGACGGTGAAGGTCGGATGTACCTCGTGGCCGGATGGGAGCACTTTGCCCGTACTTCTTGGAGTACACATACGGCAGGGAGGGCGGCTAGCTCACCGTCCACTTAAAATTGGAAAAAATTTAGCCCAATTTGAACCAAAATTCTGTGACTTAAAATATATGTATGATTTGTATAAATTTGATATATATTTGAGCCGTGAGACTGGTGGATATGCTCTAAAGATGATTCATAAGTAGTAGTACTTGCTTTGACAATCTCCGGCGGGCTTGTATAAATTTGATCAAAATATGTATGATTTGAATCAAAATTGATATGTATTTCAGTTGTGAGGATGGTGGATATGCTCTAAAGCCGATTCATAAGTAGTACTCTCTCCGACCCAAATTAGTTGATTTAGATTCGTCTAGATTCGATTGTATCTTGATGAATTTGAGTCAACTAACTTGGATGACAATCTCAGCCACTAATTTGGAATGAGAAATGGATGTTGCCGCCAATGCTTCAAGTCTACATGGCAGCCACGATGGCAGCGATAGAATGGTTGATGTCTACGCACTTCTATTCTTGTAGACAGTTGTTGGGCCTCCAAGTGCAGAGGTTTGTAGAACATCAGCAAGTTTTCCCTTAAGTGGATCACCCAAGGTTTATCGAACTCAGGAAGGAAGTGGTCAAAGGTATCCCCTCTCAAGCAACCCTGCAATCAAGATACAAGAAGTCTCTTGTGTCCCCAACACACCAAATACACTTGTCAGGTGTATAGGTGCACTAGTTCGGCGAAGAGATAGTGAAATACAAGTGGTATGAATAATTATAAGTGGTAACGGTGATAGAAGATAGCTTGATGGCGTGGAAGAGACTAAAAGCAAACTGAAATAAAGATGAAAGCAAGCAAACATGTAACAAATCTAGTAGCAAACGGTGTTTCAATGCTTAGAAACAAGGGTTGATTATTTAGGGTTTTTGCCTCGGGAGGCTTCTTATAGGCCAGAGGGCAAGGTCGGTGGGCGGCCAGGGTGCCCAGACCACCTGGTGGCATGGCCAGGGCTAGCCCGCGTCACCACATGGTGTGGCCGCCCTGTGGCCCCTCTCCGTCTCGTCTTCTGGCTCCATGAGTCTTTTAGTAAAATAGGCACTTTGGCTTTTGTCCCGTCCAATTCCGAGAATATTGATTTTCTGACTTTCCTGGAACCAAAAACAGCAGAAAACAGGCTACTGGCACTATGGCTCTTGTTAATAGGTTAGTCCAAGAAATCATAAGAAAAGTACTCCAAAGTGTGGACAAAACATAAGAAAGTAGATAAAACCAAGCATGGAACATCAAAAATTATAGATACATTTGCAATGTATCAACATCCCCAAGCTTAACTCCTGCTCGTCCTCGAGTAGGTAAGTGATAAAAAGAAAGAATAATTTTTAAGGTGACATGCACCATCAAAGACTTGATCAAAGTATTTGTAAAACATTCAAAGCTGGGATCATAGTACTTCAGTCATAACATGAAAGACAAAGTTCTAGCAATAAGCAAAGAAACTATGATGCAACATGAAAAGGCATAAACAAAAGATTCATGAATAACAATGCTTTGCAAGACGTTTGTTTGTTTCACATAAAGAAAACATAGCATAATAGCATTCAGCTTGTCCCTCATAGAGTAGCAAGTATAAATGCATAGGACACCTTCAAAGTTCATAAGAGTGACTAGATACAAATAGTTTAAAACAAGCAATATCAAAGTTATGCATCAATCAACAAGTCTTGGGACAATGCACATAGAACTAAGAATGGTCACTATGCTCTCAAAGTAGGTGCATAAAGATAGAAGGTGGAGACTCAATATAATGGTGGAAGAAAGGCCTTCATAGAAGGAAGTAGGGATTCAAGTCTCATAAAGAGCTTCCAAAAATTATGGTACTTATAGCTTTCAGCTCTCATTGCCCCTATCATAAGCATCTTGAAGGTGATTAAGGTTAAAGTGACACAACTAAGAGGATATGCTTGACAAGTTATAAACCGAAATCTCATGCCCCTTACTTACGAAGACCGATCCTCATGCTACTCAACTTCAGTCACGAGTAAGATCTTGTCATTGTAAGTACATGTGTATCATTAAGAACCACCAACGGGGTACCCCTTGCACATGATATGGGAGCTTTCCCATAATCAAAATGACAAGGCAAGTAGACAATGAACATCTCAGCGATCTTTTTATTTGCTATTTTCATAGGTTTTTATTGGGGATGCTTCATAGAGTGCTCATTATGGTAATGCTGCAAGTTTCCACCATGATTAGGAATGGCTTAGGCTAGCGGCCCAGGCGTTTCTCTAACACACATACAAACTCCATGATCTTACAAGTTCCACTTTTATTTCACACCGCCGGGATCCGTAAGCAAAAGAACATAATATCAACGGGGTACAAAGTACAAGTGCAATGTTGAAAGCGTTCCCCATGAAACATGGTTCTGCTAATTTCAACTTATAAAGCGCAAGCATATACGCAAAAAAGAAGGACCCAATGGTTCAAGTTTATTAGATGCAAAAATTAAAGTGTGCCATCAAGTTCGTGAGAGCTTTAATCACTAGTTTTCTCATAACTAGTGGAAGGTAAACAAAAGCATGAATATACTTGGAATAGCATAAGGTAGTAGGTAGGTATGGTGGACTCTTTGGAATCACTTGGTTTAGGGAATTGGATGCATGAGTGGAACTCATACTTTATTGTGGAGGCTAGCAAAAGACTGGGAGCGACAAACTAAGAGAGCAATAATGGCCATAATCATGCAGAGCGACAAAACATCATTGATCAAAGCATAAAGTGATACTACAAGTTGAAAACTAAAGGATCATACAGGCTATGGTGACTTGAGATAGTCATAACATGGTGTGAGCATGCGCCAAGTCAACCCAAATAAAGCATCAAAGGAGAATACCACTACACTATGCTTTAATATGCTAAAACAACACATGATTCATCCAAGGCACATTAAGCAATCTCAATTGTTTATAACAAGTCATGCTACAACAAAGAATACTAAGCATAAAGCCAAAACAATATCAAGCATGGCATGACAAAGCATATGCCACAGTCAAAAACGAGCTCTTTTTACCACATAAGTATGAGCTTTCCTACTCTTTTCCAAACCAAACCAAACTATTTGCAAACCAAATGTATGAAAGAGGGGGTCCAACCAATTTATTCAGAAAACTAAGCAAACCAAGCAAACTAAAAACCAAAACAAAAGCGAAAAATAAGACGCTCCAAGAAAAACACAACTGTGCATGAAACAATAAAAATGAAGCGTTTGGAAGAAACCTGGAATTTTTAATGATGAAGAAGGGGATGCCTTGGGCATCCCCAAGCTTTGACGCTTGTACTTGTTGGATATTTCTTGGGGTGACACGCGTGGCATCCCCAAGCTTGAGCTGTAGTCCATCCTTCATCTCATTACTCATTCCTTTCATACACCTGAAATTTTTCCTTCATACAAAACTTCACATAATCTCATTAGCAACATTAGTGCACTTAAGATAAATAAGTCTCAAGGTTCAGTTCTAACACCAAATAAACTTTCATTAGAACACTAGCTACTGTAGCACTTCCCTCAAAAAGCTCAAATCCCCAAAAGAACTCAAGAAGGAACCAACAAGAAGCAAATGTAGAAAATGGCAGAAATCTGTCAAAACAGACCAGAAGGTAAAGACGAATGTTTTCTAAGACCTTCTGTTGCTCAAATCAAAAAGTGTTTAACTAAATAAAGTTATATAACAACCGGGGGCATAAGCACAAAAAATTACAGCTCAATCCGACATACAGAGCTCTCTCACGAATTTTTACGGTGAAGCACAGAAATCTGTTTCGGGACAACAACTTTCCCAATCATTACTTCTCTCTCATTAGAGGTTACTCTTGGCACAAAAAGCAAATAAAAAGGATAAGGAGAGGTTTTTACAGAGGTAATAACTTCCAAGACTCATCTAAAACTCTTGGGTTATCTCCCAACAATTACTTTTCTTTAACGCCTTTAAGTTAGGCATGATAGTTTGAGAAGATGCTCACATAAGAAATATGAATTGAAGTAAAAGAGAGCATCAAGAAGAAAATTCAAAGAATATTTAAGTCTAACCCACTTCTTAAACATAAATATTGTAAAGAAACAAGTCATGAAAGCACAAAGCAACAAGCATAGGAAAGCAAAACAAGTGCAACTTCAAAATTTTCAACATAAAGAGAGGAAACTTAATATTATTGAGATGCATAGAACCATGTTTCCCTCTTTTATAATAACTTTCAGTAGCATCATGAATAAAATTAACAATATAACTATCACATAAAACATTCTTATCATGAGCCACATGTATAAAAGAATTAATACTCCCCACATAAACATAGTCATTCTTGTTAATTGTAGTGGGAGCAAATTCAACAAAATAGCTACCATTATTATTTTCATCACCATAATCATCAAATATAGGAGGAATATTATAATCATAATTAATTTCCTCCTCAATAGTAGGTGGACTGAAAATATCATATTCATCATTGCAATCATCATAAATTGGAGGTATAGTATCTTCATAAGCAATAGAATAGTTATCCTCCACAGTGTGTTCATTTGTAAACATGTCATCATTGGAAAGATCATTGATAGCACTAATAGTACAGCAATTATTAATATCATCACTTTCAGAATTGGTACCGAAGAGATTATCAATATCAAAAGCAGTGTGCTTTTCCCAATCATGATCACTACTATAGGTAATAGTCATAGGAACATCATCGAGTTCAGACTCGTCAAAAACTATAATAGGAGCTACATGCTTAGGGGAAAATACCGTTTCCTCTCTCCTTTTACTCCTCCTTTTCTTCTTTATCTTCTTCTCTTTAGGAGGGAGAGGCTTGAAAGGAAGCTTCTCCATATACCCTGGTTCATTGTTAGAGACAATAGAAGAAACTTTGGAGGATTCCTTCTTTTCATTAATAAGATCAAAACACATATTAGTCCTATCATATTTTGGTAAAATCTCATCTTCTATAATATTTTGTATGTAAGTATTTGTGTGAAAATTATCAACACAATAAATATGACAACCATGCAGGACACTATTCATATCAAAAGCACCCATATCTACCAAAGAGGTTTTTCTTGATAACTCTTCACACCCCAAAAATAATGTAAGTTCATCATGCTGATTAGGAGTGATCATGTCATCACAATACAAACTTGCAGTACTCATTGGATTAGAAGGGTTATTATTATGGCCTGAGCATTGGAAATTGAAATGACCCACTTCAAAGCAAAGTTCACAAATAAAAGGATAGAGGGCACAAACTTTTTTACCAAGATCATTTAGAGTCCTATACCACATTCTACTTTTTTCATTCCTGTGGGTGATACAATATTCTTATTCAACTTGATTACTCTCACAAGGTCTATGTATCCCACAAAAATTAACATGCTTATAAGAAATAGTGCCTTCAGAGGTTTGAGCATGTTTATTGCTATCATTAACAACAATTTCATTTTCCATGCAAGTGTCTTTAAAAGGCTCATGATACATGTCCCACTTTTCTTTAGGAGAATTAATATGAGAAGCAAAGGTTTTAAAACTATCAATAAGAATTTGAGGATCAAGACCATATTTAGCACTAAGCTCTTGAAAATCAGCAGTTTCAGCGAAAGACTTAATGCAATCATACTCATAGTTTATACCTGGTTCTTTACCTTTGTTGTTATCCCAATCTTCGGTATTGCTTTGAATTGTTTCAAGAAGATCCCACTTAGCTTTGACCTCCTTACTCGTGAAGGATCCCTCTAAACAAGTATCTAGATAGTCCTTGTAATGTCCTGAAAGCCTCGCATAAAAATTATTAATAACAATATTCCTGGGGAACTCATGAATGGGACATTTGAGCATTAGTAACTTCAATATCCCCCATGCTTGGGCAATACTTTCTCCATCATGAGGATGAAAATTATAAATGTAATTCCTATCTTTATGAATTTCATGAGGAGGATAAAATTTAGAGTAAAAGAGAGATTCAAGTTCCTTCCACTCCACATGATGTGTTGTAATACCTGCACACTTGAACAACCCGCATAATTCGTGTATAAAGAGTAAATGATCACCGGGATGGATAGTACCATCTCCAAAATAGTAGTTATCAATAACACGATCAATAATTTTTATAGGTATTTTAAAAGGGATGCTTTCAGTATGTGGATTTAAAATATCACAAGTATGATTAGAATTACCACATATGGGAGATAAAGTATCATTAGAGCAAATTTTCTTCCTTAAAACTGGGGAACTAAAGAGATCATTTTCATAAGAACCAACTTCCCCAAGCTTAGACGTTTCCATAGCATTAGTAACAAAGGTGTTCAAAAGATTCATACTAATAACATTGCTATTAGCATGCAAAGAAAGTTCCATGGGTTTTTTAATTTTCTTTTCAGACAATTCATGTTCTATATTAGGAAAAAGACTAAAAAGCTCTCTAATTTTGTTGTTGTTTTCCATTAAGCCCAACTAGTGAAAACAAGAAACAAAAAGACAAAATTGCAGAATCTAAAGGAAATAACTTCGAGCACTCACACCGGAGGATGTGAGTACCTTTTACCTTACCTCCCCGGCAACGGCGCCAGAAAATAGCTTGATGTCTACGCACTTCTATTCTTGTAGACAGTTGTTGGGCCTCCAAGTGCAGAGGTTTGTAGAACAACAACAAGTTTTCCCTTAAGTGGATCACCCAAGGTTTATCGAACTCAGTGAGGAAGTGGTCAAAGGTATCCCCTCTCAAGCAACCCTGCAATCAAGATACAAGAAGTCTCTTGTGTCCCCAACACACCAAATACACTTGTCCGGTGTATAGGTGCACTAGTTCGGCGAAGAGATAGTGAAATACTAGTGGTATGGATAATTATAAGTGGTAACGCTGATAGAAGATAGCTTGATGGCGTGGAAGAGACTAAAAGCAAACTGAAATAAAGATGGAATCAAGCAAACATGTAACAGATCTAGTAGCAAACGGTGTTTCAATGCTTAGAAACAAGGCCTAGGGATCATACTTTCACTAGCGAACACTCTCATATAAATATCATCTCTTTATGATACTACTCTTAACTACTCTCCGGTTGGACACTCTAATCGTTGGTAGGGCTATAACAGCACTCCTCAAAGTAAGCCTTTCCCATCTAGAAAACCCCACACTGTCACCTTGAGTACTAGATGAGTCCAACAAACACCACAATTTCATAAATACATCCAACTCCAAATAGAACTCATAACAAGTATTTGTAATCTCTAGCCTAAGTGCCACCATGGTATGCACGCTGTCACTTTCACACACATGGGGAGAGCAGAGATCTATTGAAGCACTTGAGTAGCAAGGTAGATCTATAGATTACAAAGCTCATGATCACAATATGATCACGCATAGAGAGAGATGAACACATAGCTACCGGTAGAACCCTTAGCCTCGAGGAAGAACTACTCCCTCCTCATCATGGGAATCAGCAATGGTGATGGAGATGGAAGTGAAGATCGATGGAGATGGCTCCAGGGGCACTTCCCCGTCCCGGCAGGGTGCCGGAACAGAGACTTTCTGTCCCCCGAATCTCCCCTTCGGTGGCGGCGGCGCTGCGGAACTTTTCGTGGCTAATGGCTTGATTATTTAGGGTTTTTTGCCTCGGGAGGCTTCTTATAGGCCATAGGGCAAGGTTAGTGGGCGTCCAGGGGGCCCACACCACCTGGTGGCGCGGCCAGGGCTAGCCCGTGCCACCACATGGTGTGGCCGCCCTGTGGCCCCTCTCCGTCTCGTCTTCTTGCTCCGTGAGTCTTTTGGTAAAATAGGCACTTTGGCTTTTGTCCCGTCCAATTCCGAGAATATTGATTTTCTGACTTTCCTGGAACCAAAAACAGCAGAAAACAGGCAACTGGCACTATGGCTCTTGTTAATAGGTTAGTCCAAGAAATCATAAGAAAAGTACTCCAAAGTGTGGACAAAACATAAGAAAGTAGATAAAACCAAGCATGGAACATCAAAAATTATAGATACATTTGCAATGTATCAATGGTCAAAACTGATGGTGGGAGGGTCACCACGTTTGTCGCGCTCTCCTGTGTCACGGCGGCCATGGGCGGCGCCATCTTCGTCTACGATATTAGTATCTCGGGCGGAGTGTTGTCCATGGAGCCATTTCTGAGGGAGTTCTTCCCGGAGGTGTGATGGCTCAGTGTCGGCGCCAGAAAAGTGCTGGTGCGATGTTGATGTAGAGCTCGTTGGGAACCCCAAGAGGAAGGTATGATGAGCATAGCAGCAAGTTTCCCTCAGTTATGAAACCAAGGTTTAATCGAACCAGTAGGAGCAAGGAAACACCCCAAAGGTGTTGCTAGCTGAGCCTTGGCAGGGCGCACTACCGGTGCTAGTAGCAATGTGGAGACCTGCACAACACAACCATAGAACTTTGTCCCCAACTTGCGATGAGGTTGTCAATCTCACCGTGTTTTGCAGAAAACAAAGGATTAAACGTATCGAATTGAAAGAAGTAAAAGTTTCCAGAAAGTAAACACAAAGCAGTAAAAGATTCTAGATTGTATGTAAAAGACAAGGACCGGGATCCATAGTTCACTAGAGGTGGCTCTCCTTAAGATAGATAACATGCTGGGTGAACAAATTACAGCGGGGCAATTGACAAACATCGAGAAAGCAATACATGCATATACTAATCATCTTGACTCCTTTGAGACTTGATTGGGCATTACAACATTATACATAGACCGCCATCCAACTGCATCTATGACTAATAATCCACCTTCAGGTTATCATCCAAACCCCCTCCAGTATTAAGTTGCAAGCACAGATTATTGCTTTACGAACTGCGTGTAAAGTAAACAATACGATTGTTCTATGAACAAAGGATTGTTGTTTTCTCCCTAGTAGCAACAACACATCTAGTACCTTAGAGTTTTCTGTCACTTCCCCAGATTACCAGAGGCATGAACCCACTATCGAGCATAAATACTAACTCTTGGAGTTGCTAGCATCTACTTGGCCAAGATAGCTACTAACAACGGAAAGCATGCAAGATCACAAAAAACAAAGACATGATAGACTCAATAATCAATCTGAAATAGCATCTCAATATCCATCGGATCCGCGCAAACACAACATGCAGAATTACAAATAGATGATCTTGATCATGAACGGAGCTCACACGATCTAGACATGAAAGCACAAAGGAGGAGAACCAGCCATCTAGCTACTACATGGATCCATAGTCCAAGGATGAACTACTCACGCATCACACTGGAGGCTTGCATGATGATGAAGAAGGCCTCCAGGGTGAATTACCCTCTCCGGCAGGGTGCCGGGAAGAGTTTCAGATCCCTCCCGATCTAGGGATGGAGATGACGGCGGCTACATACTCTTTCGTTGATTTTTGATCGGGCCCTTAGGGTTTTCATTCCGAGGGCAATATATAGGCGGAAGGGGAGGCCGAGGGGGTGCCAGGGGCCACCACACCACCCCTTGGCGCGGGCCAAGCCTGGCCACGCGGCCAGGTGGTGTGGCCGGCCTCTTGCCCCTCTCCGTCTCGTATTCTGGCATCTGATGACTTTCGGAAAAATAGGCACTTTGGCTTTTGTCCCGTCCAATTCCGAGAATATTCATTTTCTGACTTTCCTAGAACCAAAAATAGCAGAAAACAGACAACAGACATTGTGGCTCTTATTAATAGGTTAGTCCAAGAAATTGTATGAAAAGTACTCCAAAGTGTGGACAAAACACAAGAAAGTGGATAAAACCAAGCATGTAACATCAAAAATTATAGATACATTTGCAATGTATCAACATTCCCAAGCTTAACTCCTGCTCATCCTTGAGTAGGTAAGTGATAAAAAGAAAGAATAATTTTTGAGGTGACATGCACCATCAAAGACTTGATCAAAGTATTTGTAAAACATTCAAAGATGGGATCAGAGTACTTCAATCATAACATGAAAGACAAAGTTCTAGCAATAAGACAAAGAAACTATGATGCAACATGAAAAGGCACAAACAAAAGATTCATGAATAACAATGCTTTGCAAGACGTTTGTTTGCTTCACATAAAGAAAACATAGCATAATAGTATTCAGCTTGTCCCTCAATAGAGTAGCAAATATAAATGCATAGGACACCTTCAAAGTTCATAAGAGTGACTAGATACAAATAGTTTAAAACAAGCAATATCAAGTTATGCATCAATCAACTAGTCTTGGGACAATGCACATAGAACTAAGAATGGCCACTATGCTCTCAAAGTAGGTGCATAAAGGTAGAAGGTGGAGACTCAATATAATGGTGGAAGAAAGGCCTTTTTATAAAAGGAAGTAGGCATTCAAGTCTCATAAAGAGCTTCCAAAAATTATGGTACTTATAGCTTTTAGCTCTCATTGCCCCTATCATAAGCATCTTGAAGTGATTAAGGTTAAAGTGAACAAACTTTTGTGTACATGGTTGACGAAGTATAAGTTAGAAATCTCATGTCCCTTGTATACGAGGGCCGCTCCTCATGCTACTCAAGTTTAGTCACCGGTAAGTTCTTGTCATCATAAGTATATGTGTATCATAGAGAACCGCCAACGGGGTACCCCTTGCCCGATGATACGGAAGAATCCCATATCAAAATGACAAGGCAAGCAGACAACGAGCATCTCAGCAATCTTCTTATTTACCATGGGAATATGGTGCTTTTTTTCTCTCTTTCCTCTTTTCATAATCTCTCTTTTTTTCTTTTCTCTTTTTCTCAATAGGACTCTTTTTTTATAAGAAGAATGCTTCATAGACAACTCATTATGGTTACGCTGTAGGTTTCCACCATGTCAGCATGGATTAGACCAGTGACCCAGGTGTTTCTCTAACACATATACAAAACTCCAGGGACTTACAAGCTCCCCTTTCATTTCACACCGACGACATCCATATACAAAAGAGCATGATATCAACTAGGTACAAGTACCAAGTGCAATGTTGAAAGCGTTCCCCATGAAAGCATGGTTCTGCTAATTCCCAACAAATAAGTGCAAGCATATACAACATAGAAGACACAATGGTTCAAGTTTATTAAGGGCAAGAAAAGTAAAGTGTGCCATCAAGTTTGTGAGAGCTTTAATCACTAGTTTTCTCATAACAAGTTTAATTTGGAAGGTAAACAAAAGCATGAATATACTTGGAATAGCATAAGCTAGTAGGTAGGTATGGTGGACTCTTTGGAATAACTTGGTTTAGGGAGTTGGATGCATGAGTGGAACTCATACTTGGTGGTGGTGGCTAGCAAAAGACTGGGAGCAACAAACTAAGAGAGCAATAATGGCCATAATCATACAGAGCAACAAAACATCATTGATCAAAGCATAAAGTGATACTACAAGTTGAAAACTAAAGGATCATAAAGGCTATGGTGACTTGAGATAGTCATAACATGGTGTGAGCATGCGCCAAGTCAACCCAAATAAAGCATCAAAGGAGAATACCACTATACTATGCTTTAATATGCTAAAACAACGCATGATTCATCCAAGGCACATTAAGCAATCTCAATTGTTTATAACAAGTCATGCTACAGCAAAAAAATACTAAGCGTAAAGCCAAAACAATATCAAGTATGGCATGACAAAGCATAGGCCACAGTAAAAAACAAGCTCTTTTTACCACAAAAGCATGAACTTTCCTACTCTTTTCCAAACCAAACCAAACTATTTGCAAACCAATGTATGAAAGAGGGGGTCCAACCAATTTATTCAGAAAACTAAGCAAACCAAGAAAACTAAAAACCAAAACAAAAACGAAAAAGAAGACGCTCCCAGACCAACAACACAACTGTGCATGAAACAATAAAAATGAAGCGTTTGGAAGAAACCTGCGATTTTTATTGATGAAGAGGGGGATGCCTTGGGCATCCCCAAGCTTTGACGCTTGTACTTCTTGGATATTTCTTGGGGTGACACGCGTGGCATCCCCAAGCTTGAGCTTTAGTCCATCCTTCATCTCATTAGTCATTCCTTCCATACAACTAAAATTTTTCCTTCATACAAAACTTCACACAATCCTTATTAGCAACATTAGTGCACTTAGGATAAATAAGTCTTAAGGTTCAGTTATAACACCAAATAAACTTCCATTAGAACAATAGCTACTGTAGCACTTCCCTCAAAAAGCTCAGTTCCCCAAAAGAACTCAAAAAGGAACCAACAAGAAGCAGATGCAGAAAATGGCAGAAATCTATCAAAACAGACCAGTAGGTAAAGACGAATTTTTTCGAAGACCTTCTGTTGCTCAAATCAAAAAGTGTTGAACTAATGAACGTTAGATAAGAACCTGGGGCAGAAGAACAAAAATTCACGCCTCAAAAAGACTTTCAGAGATTTTACACGAATATTTATGGTGAAGCACAGAAATCCGTTTCGGGACAACAACTTTCCCAATCATTACTTCTCTCTCATTAGAGGGTACTCTTGGCACAAAAAGCAAATAAAAAGGATAAGGAGCGGTTATTACAGAGGTAATAACTTCCAAGACTCATCTAAAACTTTTGGGTTATCTCCCAATAAGTACTTTTCTTTAACGCCTTTAAGTTAGGCATAAGAAGCAAGAAAAAGAATCAAGTGTTCTCGAATGAAGAAGCATTAAGAACAAATTTTGTTTTCGTAGGAGAAGCAAAAGAAATCTTCTCTCTCTTCTTAGGGAAGTGTTCTATACCTTTCTTGAGTGGGAGTTGATATTTAATGGTGCCTTCTTTCATATCAATAATGGCACCAACAGTTCTAAGAAAAGGTCTTCCCAAAGTAATAGGACAAGAAGCATTGTATTCAACATCCAAAACATAGAAATCAATGGGGACATAGGCATTGTTAACCATAATAAGAACATCATTAAGACTCCCCATGAGTTTCTTTTTAGCATTATCATCAAGTGGGACATTCAAATAACAATCTTCAAGAGGAGGCAAATCAAGCATATCATAAATCCTTCTAGGCATAATAGAAACACTACTATCAAGTTCACATAAAGCTTTGAAATCAAAGTCATTCACTTTCATATTAATGATGGGTTCCCAACCATCTTCTTGTTTTGTAGGAATAGAAGCTTTATGTTTCATCTTTTCTTCTTTAATCTTTATGAGAGCATCAGTAATGTGTTTGTAAAGGCCATGTTCATAGCACTAGCATTAGGACTTTTAGCAAGCTTTTGTAGGAACATAATAACTTCAGAGATATTGCAACCATCAAGATCAAAATCAAATTTATCATCTACAGTAGTAGAACTATTACTAGCCTCAACACTAGTGGTGGTAATAGTAGAAACACTAATGTTTCTAGCAATTTCATCTTCTCTTTCCCACTTAGCATGTAATTCAGCTAATAGTCTAACATTTTCATCAATTCTTACTTGTATAGCATTAGTAGCTGCAAAGGATTATCATTAGTTTCAGGTTTAGCAGCCATTTTATTCAAAGAAGATTGAGCTTCCGACAAAGATGATATATTCCTTTCAGCATTAGAGAGTTTCAATTGTAAACTAGGAATTTCCCTATTTAGACTCTCAAGTTGATGGCTAATGTTCTTCAAAATGGTAGATTGTTCCTCCATAGTTTTAGTGAATAGTTTATTTTGCTCATATTGCATTTGCATAAAGTTTTTAGTGGATCTTTCAAATTCTAAAATTCTTCCTTCACTAGGTAATCCAGGTTTACCATTATAGCCATAAGTATTATTAGGAGGGTAGGGCCTATAATTGTTATTACCATAAGCATTGTTGCCAAAATTATTATTTCTTATGAAGTTCACATCAACTTGCTCTTCTTGAGCAACCAAAGAAGCCAAAGGAACATTATTTGGATCAATATGGGCTTTCCAATTAACAAGCATAGAAATAATAATATCAATCTTATCACTCAAGGAGGAGGTTTCCTCAATAGAATTTACCTTCCTACCTTGTGGAGCTCTCTCAGTATGCCATTCAGAATAATTAACCATCATATTGTCCAGAAGTTTTGTTGCAGCACCCAAAGTGATGGTCATAAAGGTACCTCTAGCAGCAGAATCCAATAGGTTCCTTGAAGAATAGTTCAATCCTGCATAAAAAGTTTGGATGATCATCCAAGCAGTCAGTCCATGAGTGGGACAATTCTTTACCAAAGATTTCATTCTTTCCCAAGCTTGAGCAACATGTTCATTATCAGATTGTTTAAACTTCATTATTTCACTTCTCACAGATATAATCTTAGCAGGAGGATAGTATTTTCCAATGAAAGCATCTTTGCATTTAGTCCAAGAATCAAAACTATTTCTAGTTAAGGAATTCAACCATTCTTTAGCTTTTCCTCTCAAACAGAAAGGAAACAATTTCAGCTTAATAATATCACCATCTATATCCCTATGCTTTTGCATCTCACAAAGTTCAACAAAGTTATTTAGATGGGCAGAAGCATCTTCATTACCAATACCAGAAAATTGTTCTCTCATAACAAGATTGAGTAAAGCAGGTTTTATCTCAAAGAAAGTAACTTTAGGCACATGTGGAGCAATAGGTGTGCTCATAAAATCATTGTTGTTGGTGCTAGTGAAGTCACACAACTTAGTGTTTTCAAGAGTAGTAATTTTTTGTGTTTTCAAATAAGAAAGCAAACTAGTAAAACTAATTTTTTGTGTTTTTGATAAAGAAACAAGCAAACAAAGCAAAAGGAAACTAAGCAAAACAAAAAAAACAAAGTAAAGAGATTGGTTATGAGGGACTCCCCTTGTGAACATGTCCTTGACTCCCCGGCAACGGCGCCAGAAAAATGCTTGATGGCTCAGTGTCGACGCCAGAAAAGTGCTGGTGCGATGTTGATGTAGAGCTCGTTGGGAACCCCAAGAGGAAGGTATGATGAGCACAACAGCAAGTTTCCCTCAGTTATGAAACCAAGGTTTAATCGAACCAGTAGGAGCAAGCAAACACCCCAAAGGTGTTGCTAGCTGAGCCTTGGCAGGGCGCACTACCGGTGCTAGTAGCAACATGGCGACCTGCACAACACAACCATAGAACTTTGTCCCCAACTTGCAATGAGGTTGTCCATCTCACCATGTTTTGTGAAAACAAAGGATTAAACGTATCGAATTGAAAGAAGTAAAAGTTTGTAGAAAGTAAACACAAAGCAGTAAAAGATTGTAGATTGTATGTAAAAGACAAGGACCGGGATCAATAGTTCACTAGAGGTGGCTCTCCTTAAGATAGATAACATGCTGGGTGAACAAATTACAGCGGGGAAATTGACAAACATCGAGAAAGCAATACATGCATATATTAATCATCTTGACTCCTTTGAGACTTGATTGGGCATTACAACATTATACATAGACCGCCATCCAACTGCATCTATGACTAATAATCCACCTTCATGTTATCATCCAAACCCCCTCCAGTATTAAGTTGCAAGCAACAGATTATTGCTTTACGAACTGCGTGTAAAGTAAACAATACGATTGTTCTATGAACAAAGGATTGTTGTTTTCTCCCTAGTAGCAACAACACATCTAGTACCTTAGAGATTTCTATCACTTCCCTAGATTACTAGAGGCATGAACCCACTATCGAGCATAAATACTAACTCTTAGAGTTGCTAGCATCTACTTGGCCAAGAAAGCTACTAACAACGGAAAGCATGCAAGATCACAAATGACAAAGACATGATAGAATCAATAATCAATCTGAAATAGCATCTTAATATCCATCGGATCCCCGCAAACACAACATGCAGAATTACAAATAGATGATCTTGATCATGAATGGAGCTCACAAGATCTAGACATGAAAGCACAAAGGAGGAGAACAAGCCATCTAGCTACTACATGGATCCGTAGTCCAAGGATGAACTACTCACGCATCACACCGGAGGCTTGCATGATGATGAAGAAGGCCTCCAGGGTGAATTCCCCTCTCTGGCAGGGTGCCGGGAAGAGCTTCAGATCCCTCCCGATCTAGGGATGGAGATGACGGCGGCTATAGACTCTTTCGTGGATTTTTGATCGGGCCCTTAGGGTTTTCGTCCCGAGGGCAATATATAGGCGGAAGGGGAGGCCGAGGGGGTGCCAGGGGCCACCACACCACCCCCTGGCACGGGCCAAGCCTGGCTGCACGGCCAGGTGGTGTGGCCGGCCTCTGGCCCCTCTCCGTCTCATATTCTGGCATCTGATGACTTCCGGAGAAATAGGCACTTTGGCTTTTGTCCCGTCCAATTCCGAGAATATTCATTTTCTGACTTTCCTGGAACCAAAAACTGCAGAAAACAGGCAGCAAGCACTGTGGCTCTTGTTAATAGGTTAGTCCAAGAAATCGTATCAAAAGTACTCCAAAGTGTGGACAAAACACAAGAAAGTGGATAAAATGAAGCATGGAACATCAAAAATTATAGATACATTTGCAATGTATCAAGGTGCACGGCGTGCCGGTTGATGGCATGGCTTGGTGCTCGTGACCATTGCTGACAGGTACGCCATGACCGATTCGGTGATGAAAAAGACTATCCAGGTGAATGCTGATGGGCGACCGGTTACCACCGAGCCGACTTGAGACAGACCGACGAACAACCATGACGAAAATGCTGACTCCACTAGGCGGCCACCATGCAATGAAAACCGCTACCAGGGCAAGCGACCAGCTGACCAGCAAGATCCTCGGTACCAATCGAGGCAGGTAAATACCGTGGAAGGAGCCCTGACTGGCGATGGTAGCCAGAGGCATAATTCCGGTGACCAACCGTGGAATTCCATGTTCACCTTCGAGTAGATGTTCGATGGTCCATGCAAGTACCATAGCCATCCCTTCAAGTCGGCTACGCACACCACCCGATAGTGCATCTAGACCTGGCAGATCAAGGAGCTAGTTGGTTTGCCTCCTCCTCCCCTACCCCATCTCGGTGGACCACCTCCACCATCGGCTAGACCAGCCGGCAATGACAACAACAATGGCGGTTATCCGTGGTAGCATGCCAACTACCACATCTTCTTCACTGAGCCGGATGACAAGCATAACCGGCAGTGGCACGCAGCAGAGGTGAATGCCATCGTTCCCCTAGTCACCTAGTACTTGAACTAGTCTGAGACTCCGATCACCCGGGATCGCGAGGATTAGCCGTCCCTCTTGCCGAATTCGGGAGGCTATGTGATGGTGTTGGACCCCCTCCTCGTCTCTATGAGCGCACCTTCTGCTTCTCGCGCATCCTCATCGACGGTGGCATCAGCCTCAACCTGCTCTACCGCGACACTATGGAGAAGTTGGAAAAGTAGATACACTTTGGACGTATCACCTAGCCCCATGACTCGGCGAACACCAAAGAGACATGTGCCTCATTGTGTTCAAGTACAAGACAAGTCATGATAGTTGCCCAGGAACCCCGATGATATGATTGTAACCGAATCATATCGGATCTAGATTTGTTGGTTAGGGTTTTCACCTTCATCCTTCTACATGTAAACCGACTCGACCGCTGCAAACCTAACCCCTGGCTGTGTATATAATGTGGGATAGGGACATGCAAGTCGTATTTGCATCATACATAACACACCCACGCACCCACGATAGTAGAATCCAGACCCCTCCTGATATCACATCTTAGCATAAGGGCATGTACAATAGTCTAGCATCAGGCATATGTACCATGTGCCATGTAGGAATTTAAATGACGTGGAGGAGAGAGAGAAACAAAAACGAATGAGTCCGTCTGTTGAATTACTGACGATCTATTCTCGTGTAAAATGAATGAGACGGACTGATATCGTAGACGAAGATGGCGCCGCCCATGGCCGCCGTGACACAGGAGAGCACGACAAACGCGGTGACCCTCCCACCATCAGTTTTGACCATTCTGTCACTGCCATCGTGGCTGCCATGTAGACTTGAAGCGTTGGCGGCAACATCCATTCCTCGTTCCAAATTAGTGGCTGAGATTGTCAATCCAAGTTAGTTGACTCAAATTCATCAAGATACAATCGAATCTAGACGAATCTAAATCAACTAATTTGGGTCGGAGGGAGTACTACTTATGAATCAGCTTTAGAGCATATCCACCATCCTCACAGCTAAAATACATATCAATTTTGATTCAAATCATACATATTTTGATCAAATTTATACAAGCCCAACGGAGATTGTCAAAGCAAGTACTACTACTTATGAATCATCTTTAGAGCATATCCACCGGTCTCACGACTCAAATACATATCAAATTTATTCAAATCATACATATATTTTAAGTCACAGAATTTTGGTTCAAATTGGGCTCAAATTTTCCCAATTTTAAGTGGACAGTGAGCTAACCGCCCTCCCTGCCGTATGTGTACTCCAAGAAGTACGGGCAAAGTGCTCCATCCGGCCACCGGGTACATCCGGCCTTCACCGTCGAAGTGCACCTCGACGTGCCAGCCGCGGTCGCGGCCTGCCTCCCCGGTGTCGGCACCACTACCGTTGCACTGATGTTGCAGATGATGGCTTCTATCAGTGTCTTTCAGCAGCAACGGATCTGAGGTAGTGAACGGAAGTTAGACAGATAGACATAGAAATTTCAGAGGGTTAGATCCTCACCGCCGCACGCCGTTCCAGCCGCCAAGCTTAGATCTATGCTTCCACAAGCCGTTCCGATTGTTGGGTTCCATAGCAGAAAACAAAAAATTTCTATCTACTCGAACACTAATATCCGGATCTATACTATGTAGACATAAGTAACGGAGAAGGAATACAGTATTCATACCTTTGCAAACAGAGGCATGCCTTACGCAGGAAGGCATATATTGATGAAGACGAGCAGCACCCCAAGTGTGGTGCCTCCGAAGTTCGTCACACGTCTGGTGTAGGAGACGTCAACCGGACTCCGATCCAGCTGAGCATCGGAAGAAGTAGATGCTAGATCGCAGATCACACGATGGTAGTGTGAAGGTGGAGAACTCAACCACGAGGTCCTCCCCAATATTACTGAGAAGTCCTCAGTGGATGAGAGAGAGAATGGGGTGATTCCAAAGGGGAAGGGGGACCCCTATATATAGTGGGAGGGGGCGCACCACCTAGGGGCCAAGCGGTGTGGGACTAATCCCCACACTCGCCGGCCACCTAGGGGCAGCCAACGGCCCTAGGTAGGCCCCACTGGGCGGCCCACCAAGCCTAGGCCGGCTGGCCCCCACTCCCTAGGCGCCTTGCCCTATTTGGCCTCCCTTCGGGTGAGGCCCATTAGCAATATGGAGCCTTTAAAAATAAAATAAAATATATATTTAATATTAATTCTCCAATTAACATTCAAATACACATATTATATTATTTCTTCACTCCGGAACACCTTCCGGACCCCTTCCGATCTCCATCGGATGTTACCGAAACTATTCCGGTTTCTCTCTCTATTTCTCATACGATACCTCATCTACCCTAAGCGTCCCCACCCTTAAGCGTGACATCCTTCGGTTCGGAAACACTTCGGACATGATTGAGACCACTCTCACATCAATGATCAACAGAGGGACCTGGATGGCCATGTGACCCCCGTGTGTTTCACGAATACAATCGCTCGAACCGTGAGATAGTCGTTCCCCTTTCCCTTTGCCATTCGATATCTAATTCATCCGAGATTTGATCTTCGGTATCTCCATACCTTAGTTCGATCTCGTTACTGATGAACTTGTTTTCTCGTGCTCATGTCATTGCATTCCGTGACCTAGTCACATGCTTGCAAGCTTCATTAATGCAACGCCACCGAGATGGCCACATGTAGCTGTCCGTTACATGGACTAGACAAATCCTGGTCTTGATATGTACTCCTCAACACATCCCTTCGGAAAACCTGAGTGGCATCTTTTTGATCACCCTTTTACGAGATGATTCTTGATAACCATCAAAGCTTCTTCCGGAAATGGTGATTTGCATTACCTCACAGTCAAAGCATCATGTTGCGAGGTTCTGTGTGTTTTATCATCAATGGTGAACTTTGTGACTAGATCTCATTAAGATATAACGGTCGGATGTTTGTCTATCATGTTATTCGACTAATAACATGACCTCATTGTCAGTTGGCATAAATGCCCATGATCTTGAAACACAGACCATCCTCATGACCAATGAACTAGTTCACTAGAGGTAACTAGAGACACGGTTTGTTTACATACCACACGTGTATTAACATTTCGTATTGACACAGTTATAGCACAGTATGAAACGTATTATGAACATATATGAGATACATCAAATAATACACTTTATTATTTGCCTCTAGGGCATAACTCCTTCAGTCTCCCACTTGCACTGGAGTATAAACAAAACTAGTTTACAATAGGCAGGAACCTAACACCAATGGAATCTCGGTGTTGTTCGTGCTTTTCATGATGGAGAGCTTTAGTCAAAGGATCTGCCACATTCAGTTCCATATCTACTTTGCAAATCTTGACTTCACCTTCGTCAACATTCTGCCGGATGACGTGAAATCTTAGCTTGATGTGTTTGGCTGTGGAATGAGTTCTTGGTTCCCTTGCGTTTGCAATAGCACCCGTGTTATCACAATAGACCATCACGGGGTCTTGCGCATTGGGAAAAACTCCCAGTTCGATGACGAAATTCCTCAGCCAAACAACTTCATTTGCTGCATCATCCACATCAATATATTCAGACTCCATTGAAGATTGCGCCACCACCAGCTGATTCTTGCTCTTCTAGCTTACCGCCCCACCATTCACCAGGAACTCAAATCCTATTTGAGACTTTGAGTCATCATGATCTGAGTTCCAGCTCGCATCCACGTAACACATTACGTTTAGAGCTTCATCACTTCCTCCATAGATCAGGAACATATCCTTTGTTCTTTTCAGATACTTCAGGATATTCTTGACAGCTGTCTAGTGATCTGGTCCTGGATTACTTTGGTATCGGCTCGTCAAACTAAGAGCCAATGCCTCATCAGGTCGTGTACTTAACATTGCATACATGATAAACCCTATGGCTGAGGCATAGGGTGTGAAAGCCATCTTCTTTCTATCATTGTCCGTTACAGGACATTGAGTCATACTCAATTTGCAATTCTTCATCATGGGAGTGAAACCCTTTTTGGTGTTCTCCATTTTGAACCTCTTCAATATCTTTTCTATGTAAGTACTTTGACTCAATGCTATTAGGCGCCTTGATCTATCTCTATAGATCTTGATTCCTAATATGTATGCAGCTTCACCTAGATCCTTCATGGAAAATTGGTTACTCAAATATGCTTTCACGCTTTTCATAAGATCCACATCGTTTCCCATGAGTAATATGTCATCCACATATACTACTAAGAAAACCACTGAGCTCCCACTCGCTTTCTTGTAAACACAGAACTCTTGTTGGTTTTGGACAAATCCAAAACTTTTGATTACTTGATCAAAACGTTGGTTCCAGCTCCGAGATGCTTGCTTCAATCCATAAATGGATCGTTGAAGCTTGCATACCTTTCCAGCATCCTTAGGATCAACAAAACCCTCCGGTTGCATCATATACAACTCTTCATCAATGTGACCATTGAGGAATGCGGTCTTGACATCCATCTGCCAAATTTTATAGTCGAAATGTGCAACAATTCCTATTAAAATCCGGACAGCCTTAAGCATCACTACGGGAGAGTAAGTATCGTCGTAGTCAACTCCTTGAATTTGTCGAAACCCCTTTGCAACAAGTCAAGCTTTGTGAACGGTGATGTTACCGTTCGCATCTGTCTTCTTCTTAAAGATCCATTTATTTTCCACGGCCTTGCGGCCTTCTGGAAGATCCACCAAGGTCCAAACTTGGTTTTCATGCATGGATCCTATTTCGGATTTCATGGATTCTAGCCATTTCTTGGAGTCGGCACTATCCATAGCCTCTTTGTAGTTTGTAGGTTCTTCCTGTTCATCCAGGATGGCAGACATTACAAGGCTACTGTACCAATCAGGAGTGGCACAAACCCTTGTAGACCTATGAATCTCAGCAGTCTCGATTTCATTGTTTTGATCATCATCAATGGGCTCTTCCTCCATGTTGGAGAGCAGTTTTGGAACAGCTTCCATTAAGCTACTCGGAATTTGGAGAGAAGGGTCAACAATTTCATTTAACTCAATTTTCCTTCCACTCACTCCTTTTGCAAGAAACTCTTTCTCGAGAAAGGTGCCGGTTCTTGTGACAAACGTTTTGCCTTCGACTTGGTTGTAGAAAGTATACCCAGCGGTTTCCCTTGGATATCCCACAAAGACACATTTTTCTGATTTGGATTCGAGTTTGTCAGGCTGCAGTTTCTTAACGTAAGCCTCACAACCCCAAACTTCCAGAAATGACAACTTGGGCTGCTTCCCGTACCATATCTCATATGGGCTTGTCTCCACGGATTTAGATGGTGCTCGGTTTAAAATAAAAGCGGCGGTTTCTAACGCGTATCCCCAAAAAGACATAGACAAATCAGTTAAAGACATCATGGACCGTACACTATCCAATAGGGTTCGATTACGACGTTCCGACACACCATTACGATGTGGTGTTCCGGCTAGCGTAAGCTATGGGATAATCCCACAGTCCTTCAAGTGCATGTTAAACTCATAACTCAAATACTCGCCTCCTTGATCCGATCAAAGATGCTTGATTTTCTTGTTAAGTTGATTCTCTACCTCTTTCTGAAATTCCTTGAACTTTTCAACAGTTTCAGATTTGTGCTTCATTAAGTAGATATATCCATATCTGCTTAAGTCGTCAGTAAAGGTAACAAAGTAGCGATAACCATTGCGTGTTGAGACACTCATTGGTCCACATACATCCGTATGTATGATCCCAAGTAGGTCTACAGCCCTCTCCACTATTTCGGAGAATGGTGTCCTAGTCATCTTGCCCATGAGGCATGGCTCACATGTATCAAGGGATTCGAAATCCAATGATCCAAGAAGCCCTTTTGAATGAAGCTTCTTCATGCGCTTTATGCCAATGTGACCAAGACAGCAATGCCACATGAACATGTAATTATCGTCACTGTGCTTACAACGGTTAGCATCAACACTATGGATGTGTGTATCACAATCAAGATCAAGTAAGAATAAACAATCACATACAGGAGCATGAACATAGAAAACATCATTCATATAAATTGAACAACCATTTGTTCCTGATTTAAATGAATAACGGTCTTGCAACAAGCAAGACCCACTTACAATATTCATACTCAATGCGGGTGCATAATAGCATTTATTCAAAACCAACAATAATCCTGACGGTAGACGGAGATGTAGGGTGCCGACGGCCATCACTTCGACTCTCAAGCCATTGCCGATGTGAATCGTCACCTCGTCCTTCCTCAGGCGCCTCCTACTCTGCAGATCCTGCTGAGAGTTAAAAATGTGAGCAACAGATCTGGTATCAAATGCCCAGGTGTTACTCCTGGCGATTGTAAGGAATACATCAATAACATGTATATCATATATACCTTTGTCTGGGATGGCTATCTTGCCAGCTCGCTTGTCTTCAAGGTACTTGGGGCAGTTGTGTTTCCAGTGCCCATCCCCTTTGCAGTAGATGCATGAAGTGACGGGCTTAGGGCCAGGCTTGGCTGTCTTTGAGGTGGTGGGAACAAACCTGCCATCCCTCTTAGACTTCTTACCCTCGCCTTTCCCTTTATGCCCCGGTTTCTTAAAATTGGTGGTCTTGTTGACCATCAACACAGTGTGCTCCTTCTTGATTTCAACCTCAGCAATTTTGAGCATGGAGAACACCTCAGTAAGGGTCTTAGTCATCCCTTGCATGTAGTAGTTCATCACAAAACTCTTATAGCTAGGGGGCAGCGAGTGCAGCACCCTATCTATAGCGAGCTCCTCCGGGATTTTGCAATCCATGGAGTTTAAGCGCTTAACGTAGCTAGACATTTTGACCACGTGCACACTAATACTGCTGTGCTCTTCCATTTTAGCAGAGAAGAAGAGCTCGGAAGCATCTTACCTATCTACACGAGCCTGTGGAGCAAAGACAGCCTTGAGATCCTCAATGATCTCAAAAGAGTTCATCTTCTCAAAACGCTTTTGAAGCTCCGGATCCATGGCATAGAGCATTCCACTCTAGATGAGGGAGAAATCATCCGCCTTGGACTGCCAGACATTCTTTTCGTCCTAGGAGGTGGAATCTGTAGGCTTAGCCGGATGCTCAACCTCGATGACATAAGTCAACTTGTTGGGGACTAGGAGGATCCTAAGATTGCAGAACCATGCGGTGAAGTTGGTTCCATCAGTTTTCAGCTTGTCCTTCTCGAGGAAAGTGCTAACGTTGAAGGTGGGTGGGAGAGACATCTACAAAGGATTTGCAAAGTGTTTAGACTATGTTCATAATAATGAGTTCAAGTATTATTTAAAGGAACTCCCACTTAAACGAACATCCCTCTACTCGTTTAGTGATCACATGATCCCAATCCCCTGCACCTCCCCTGGTTAAACACATCCATCGGTGCAGTATCAAGGGTGGACATTCCCTAATGTCGATCACATCAACTATGTGATTCATGCTCGACCTTTCGGTCTCTTGTATTCCGAGGCCACGTCTCTGTAACGTGCTAGGATCGCCAGTTCTAACTTGTGTGTATTTGAAGTGCAGCATGGCTTACACCCACTGTATGTGAACGTAGATATGTCTGGCCCCTACTCACCGCAGGGCGCCTCATACCAAAGAACTTTCTTGGTGGTGCACACACGAGGGGAATACGATAACTGGAATACTACGAGGGATTATCTTATTATGCTACCGTCTAGTAAGTATACTAGCATAATAAGTAATACTTCAAAAGTAAAGTGTTATGACATGGCTATAGCTTTATGATCATCATCAATAGCCTTAAAGATTCAAACTTGTCAATGCCATGTTACAATACTTTCCCCTATGTAATAATGAAGATAGACGCTTCTATATTAACTATTGCATGTTTTACGCGGCTTTAGGGCTTTCGCAGTAGAACCCCTTCCCACCTACGAAAGTCGAGCCACAACATGGATTCAATGATTGCCGTTCTTCTTCCCTTTTCAGGTCCCTCCAGTGTCAATGCCATATCAACTACTGTAGAGAGACAGACACCCCCCCTAAGCCACTTTGATTCGTGGACCAGTCTCATGAATTACCACGTGAGGTCAGTTGGGGGCCGCTTCATCAAACAGTGCCACGATATGAACAATAACATCAAAGAGGGTAGCAACTAGAGAATCAATGCCCACATATTGCTATGTGTTCTATCCGTACGACATGTCTACCCATAGACCCGCCCTGATACCACTGTTGGGTTCCGTAGTAGAAAACAAAAAAAATCTATCTACTCGAACACTAATACCAGGATCTATACTATGTAGACATAAGTAACGGAGAAGGAATACAGTATTCATACCTTTGCAAATAGAGGCACAGCTTACGCAGGAAGGCGTATATTGATGAAGACGAGCAGGACCCCAAGTGTGGTGCCTCCGAAGTTTGTCACACATCCGGTGTAGGAGACGTCAACCGGACTCCAATCCAGCCGAGCAACAGAAGAAGTAGATGCCAGATCGCAGATCACACGACGATAGTGTGAAGGTGGAGAACTCAACCACGAGGTCCTCCCCAATATTACAGAGAAGTCCTAAGTGGATGAGAGAGAGAATGAGAGGGAATGGGGTGATTCCAAAGGGGAACGGGGGGACCCATATATATAGTGGGAGGGGGGCGCACCACCCCCGGGGCCAGGCGGTGTGGGACTAATCCCCACACCCGCCGGCCACCTAGGGGCAGCCGCCATCCCTAGGTGGGCCCCACTGGGCAACCCACCAAGCCTAGGCGGGCTGGACCCCACTCCCTAGGCGCCTTGCCCTATTGGGCCTCCCTTCGGGTGAGGCCCATTAGCAATATGGAGCCTTTAAAAATAAAATAAAATATATATTTAATATTAATTCTCCAATTAACATTCAAATACACATATTATATTATTTCTTCACTCCGGAACACCTTCCGGACCCCTTCCGATCTCCATCGGATGTTACCGAAACTATTCTGGTTTCTCTCTCTATTTCTCATACGATACCTCATCTACCCTATGCGTCCCTACCCTTAAGCGTGACATCCTTCGGTTCGGAAACACTACGGACATGATTGAGACCACTCTCACATGAATGGTCAATAGAGGGACCTAGATGGCCATGTGACCCCGTGTGTTTCACGAATACAATCACTCGAACTGTGAGATAGTCGTTCCCCGTTCCCTTTGTCATTCGATACCTAATTCATTCGAGACTTGATCTTCGGTATCTCCATACCTTAGTTCGATCTTGTTACCGATGAACTTGTTTTATCGTTCTCATGTCGTTGCATTCCGTGACCTAGTCACGTGCTTGCAAGCTTCATTAATGCAACGCCACCGAGATGGCCAAATGTATCTGTCTGTTACATGGACTAGACAAATCCTGGTCTTGATATGTACTCCTCAACACATCCCTTCGGAAAACATGAGTGGCATCTTTTTGATCACCCTTTTACGAGATGATTCTTGATAACCATCAAAGCTTCTTCTGGAAATGGTGATTTGCATTACCTCACAGTCAAAGGATCAGGTTGCGAGGTTCTCTGTGTTTTATCATCAATGGTGAACTTTGTAACTAGATCTCATTAAGATATAACGGTCGGATGTTTTTCTATCATGTTATTCGACTAATAACGTGACCTCATTGTCAGTTGGCATAAATTCCCATGATCTTGAAACATAGACCATCCTCATGACCAATGAACTAGTTCACTAGAGGTAACTAGAGACACGGTTTGGTTACATACCACACGTGTATTAATGTTTCGTATTAACATAGTTATATCACAATATGAAACGTATTATGAACATATAGGAGATACATCAAATAATACACTTTATTATTTGCCTCTAGGGCATAACTCCTTCACCGACCCCCATGCATAGGTCCGTGCCGCCACACGTTGTTCGGACCGCCATGCTTAATTCCGTGCCGCTGCATGCCGTTCGGACTGCCATGCTTAGATCTGCGCTGCCGTACGCCATTTGGACCGCCACGCTTAGATCCGCGTCGCACGCCGTTCGGACTGCTGCGCCACCGTACGTCGATAGGAGGGGAGGAAGATGCGGCTGGTATAAGTGTGACGGGGAAAGGGAGGGAGAGACATCCAGCCCGTCGAGCTCTCCTCTCCATAGCCTAACGGGAGAGAGAGACCTCCAGCCCGTCGGATCATGATGTATCTAACGGTGGTTGGCCAAGATCTGTGTGTCATACATCTCGACCAATCAGAGCACAACCAAACTGAGTGCTAGTTGATGCGGCTGGTATACGTGCAACACAGAAAGGGAGGGAGAGACATCCAGCCTGTTGGGCTACCTCGCCGTACAAGGTTAGGTGCGCCCATCGGGAGAGAGAGAGACCTCTAGCCCGTCGGAACATGATGTATCCAACGGTGGTTGGCCAAGATCCGTGTGACATACATCTCGACCAATCAGAGCGTAGCCAAACTGAGACATGAGAGAGGGGAAAAGTGAGGAAAACTTTAGCGGGAGGGGAAAACTGAGTAGAGCTAAGGAAAAAAGGCACTTAGATAAAAAATGACTAGGGAAATTCAATATTTTGGCATAACAAATGTAAAATGTGTTATTTGAACAAAATAATCCATCTTGGCCGACATTATATTGTTTGCAACTCAAAGATACACAAGTGTTCCAAATTTGGCCTCATTTAGACAAAGTATGTTTTGGGATGGGTTATTTTGGAGGTTGATTGAGTAGAAAACCATGCATATTCATAGCTAGTAGCTCATTCCAATAAGGGTTTAAGAAGTGGTTTAGGGGATAAGTACATTTCTCTTTATTTGCTTTTCCTTTATTATTCATGCTAGGTTGTAGGTAACATACCAAGACTCCATGCAAAGGTTGCACTATGTTTTGACTATTTCTTGAATTAAACTAACCATAAACCATTTTTTGAATTTAATCACTTAGAAAAAGAAAATGTGGCTGATTACAAGTAAATCCAAAATTTCCAATTTCATATGGTAAATCAATCCAAGATACACAAGTGTGCCAAATTTTTGGATCAATATAATTGGTCAACGTTTGCTATGGTTTAAGCCATGAACTAGGTAAACCCCATGTGTTAACCACATGTCGAGGGCAAAACTGAGTAGTGCTAAGCAACTAGGTGGATGGCCAAAGAAACTTGCAACAACACATACATTATGGGATTATCCAACATACAAACTTGGGAGCATCACACTAGTTCAAATTCAATACAAACATTGATAGTAGTTCAAATTCATCATTGTGCCCTAGGATCCCACAACGTTTGCACTTACGTCGTGAAGGTGGTGCACCACCCTCTGCACTAGCTCTCATCCTATTCTTCCTTAGCCTACCTGCTGGTCTAGTAAAAACTGGAGGGTATAGCTTGAAGCCTGGATCCACTTCCATCCATTGGTCTTTACCCAACAAGGATGGAACATTCTGAGCATATGCTGCCCTAAATTTGGCAACGGAGAAATACTCCAACACATACTAATCAACTTAACCCTCTTCACCTCCTAGAATACCCATGAAAAATAATGCATGTATGCAGAGTTTCCCACTGAGTGCCATTGCTTGCAACGACATGTTCTATCAACCAAACTCACTGGATACCTCTATTGCCTACCTTTACCATCAGTGCACATTATCTTAGCCTCCATTCCTCTTCTAATTCATTTCATCTTCAATTGTTTTGCCCTGGTATGCAAAGCCTTAATCAAAGATGAGAGGATGAGATGGCCAACATATATTGCTTATGCAATTCTTTGACGCAAATCGATCTTTATCATGATCATCTGCCTAATCTTATCAAATATTTGCCACAACATAAGCCCTTTCAATGACTTGACCTTTGCATTGAAACTCTCTGCAAGGTTACTTGTTACATAGTCTACCTTGCAAATTTCATTGAATTGGCTTCTTGACCACACCATTCCATGATGTTCATCCAAGTACTCCTTCACCGCAGGTTTTTGTTTATACAATAGTTCCAAATGATACAGATGCTTCCTCAAACTGCAATTTGTATGAAGCTGGCCATAGGTTGTCAGTGTAAACTTTACCCTTGAATTTCTTTGTAAAATTCTGCACTAATTGTCGCATACATTCCCTATGCTCCACTCCACGGAATACTGCTTCTACAGCTTTCTCCAAACCTTTGCAAGTGTCCGTGTGGATAGTAAGTCCTGGTGGATGACCTATAAGGTCGCAAATTCTCTAGAAACCAAGTATAAGTTTCATCTGACTCAATATACAAAACTCCAAAAGCAACAGGGAACATCCAATTGTGGCCATCAACTGCAGTAGCATCTACTAGCTGTCCTTTAAATCTGCCATGAAGAGTTGTTGCATCCACGGCCAAATAAGGCCTGCAACCATCCAGAAACCATTGCCAGCAAGCTTTGAAACAAACAAAACCCCTTCTAAAGAACTCCTTCTCCTTTGTCTTCCCTCTTATTTTGTACTGAACTTTATGTCTGTCTATCTGTACAACACTACCTAGACTAGCCATCTCCACTTCAGCTTTGAAGCTGTAAAGCAACTGAAAACTTTCATTCCATGTAAGGTACTGTAATATTAAACTTTCATTCCATCCTATAAAGAGACATTTCCTTTGCATAGAACATCCTCATGTAAGGTACTATAATATTAAACTTTTGAGAAACTTCTTTTATGAGAGCTATTGCACCATGTGATGGGTTCGCTCTCATCCAATCCATGATTGCATCTGCCAACCACCTAGTTTTTGCTAGTTTTGTTTTTTTCCTTTGGGTGTCCCCTTGAGGTGGACAAGAATGTTCGAACCGATTACTTTTTATATAAAACCTAATGAAAATGTCAGGTACAGTTAACAAACTCTACACAATGATCTAACATACACAACTGGTTGTAATACCTGAACCAAACTACTCTTGAGCATAGTGGATGCATGCATCCTCTACCTACACCTCTTGTATGGGCACTTCACTATGAACCTTTCTGGCTCACTCTTAATAACATCATAATCATTATTGGTGTGGATGCAATATGTAGTAAGGGCATTACGATAGTCATGCATCATTTCAAATACGGTGCCTTCTGAAATCTTAGGATCGTTCCTATCCCACTCAATTACTGGCAAGTCCTCACCATCGTACTCAGCTAAAACGAGATTATCATTGTTCTCCTTGTTCTCTTTATCATCAGTGTCATCAAATCTGGCACCATGGGCCATTTCCTCTGTGTAGTGATCCTCTAGTGCCTGTTTGCTGAATCTATCTACCAATTCAGGAAACATCAACTCATCCTCATCATCTAGTGGAGGCGCTCCCTCGCGTCAGGCTCTACTTTGTCCTCCACATTGGACGCACGAGCGATGTGGATTACACTCTGATACGTTGCTAACATATCTATAATTTTTGATGTTCCATGCTTGTTTTTTATCTACTTTCTTATGTTTTGTTCCAACTTTGGAGTACTTTTATACACTTTCTTGGACTAACCTATTAACAACATGCCACAGTGCCAACTGCCTGTTTTATGCTGTTTTTGGTTCCAGGAAAGTCAGAAAATGTATATTCTCGGAATTGGACGGGACAAAAGCCAAAGTTAGTTTTTCACCGAGGGGGACACAGAGCCAGAATATGAGACGGAGAGGGGCCAGAGGGCCACCACACCACCTGGCCCGTGCCAGGGGGTGGTGTGGCCGCCTAGGGCACCCCCTCGGCCTCCCCTTCCGACTATAAGATGCCTCCGATACAAAAACCCTAAGTACCCAATCAAAATTCCACGAAAGAGTTGGTAGCCACCGTCATCTCCATCCCTAGATTGGGAGGGATCTGAAGCTCTTCCCAGCACCCTGTCGGAGGGGAGAATTCACCCTGGAGGCCTTCTTCATCACCATGCAAGCCACCGGTGTGATGCGTGAGTAGTTCATCCTTGGACTACGGGTCCATGTAGTAGCTAGATGGTTGGTTCTTCTCCTTTGTGCTATCATGTTTAGATCTTGTGAGCTCCGTTCATGATCAAGATCATCTATTTGTAATATTACATGTTGTGTTTGCGGGGATCCGATGGATATTGAGATGCTATTTCAGATTGATTATTGATTCTATCATGTCTTTGTTATTTGTGATCTTGCATGCTTTCCGTTGTTAGTAGCTATCTTGGCCAAGTAGATGCTAGCAACTCCAAGAGTTAGTATTTATGCTCGATAGTGGGTTCATGCCTCTAGTAATCTGGGGAAGTGACAGAAATCTCTAAGGTACTAGATGTGATGTTGCTACCAGGGAGAAAACAACAATCCTTTGTTCATAGAACAATCGTATTGTTTACTTTACACGCAATGCGTAATGCAATTATATGTTGCTTGCAACTTAATACTAGAGGGGGTTCGGATGATAACCTGAAGGTGGATTATTAGTCATAGATGCAGTTGGATTACGGTCTATGTATAATGTTGTAATGCCCAATCGAATCTCAAAGGAGTCAAGATGATTAGTATATGCATGTATGCTTTCTCGATGTTGATCAATTGCCCCGCTGTAATTTGTTCACCCAATGTGTTATCTATCTTAAGGAGAACCACCACTAGTGAACTATGGACCCCGGTCCTTTCTTTTATCATCAATCTACAACTGTTTATTGTTTTCTATTTACTTTCTGCAAGCTATTACTTTCTTCCACACAATACGTTTAATCCTTTATTTTCAGCAAAACCGGTGAGATTGACAACCTCACTGTAAGTTGGGGGCAAAGTTCTGTGGTTGTGTTGTGCAGGATTCCAAGTTGGCAACAACACCTTGGAGGTGTTTCCTTGCTCCTACTGGTTCGATAACCTTGGTTTCATAACTGAGGGAAACTTGCTGCTGTGCTCATCATACCTTCCTTTTGGGGTTCCCCAACGAGCTCGAGATATCTTGGGCCATCACACTCGCAGTGCGAACATATGGTACTACTGTGGACCTACAAGGAGTGGGGGCGCACACTATTAGCAGAGATAGCAGAGACACATGATGCCCGACCACCAGATGATGCCTGACCACCAGATGATGCTTTAACCCTCTTTCCCGTATGTTCAACTTTAGGTTGCACATGGAGACGAATTCGACCAAAACGTTCGGCACCAATCAAAGAAAAAAGCATTACCAGATCAGCTTCGCTAGTTAGTGGTAGTAATCTTTGCTTGCTAATGTTGAAATATTGCAAATCAACTAAATCACCATTGCTCCAGGGGAATTTAGAATAGATTTTATCTTTCAAATCTCTAAGAGTTAAGGAGGTTGCAACCACTGCTAGGAAGTAAAATCCAGAGAGATTCTATTCACAACCATGAATTACGCTAGTATCCAGTCTAACCGCTAGCCGAAATGGCAGTGCTGGATCAATCCTATTTTGAAAATCAAGGTAGTTAGTTGAGCACCAGCGATTCATGCTCAATTACTGCCTATAATCTATCACACAGGGAAGCGATGCTTACCCAGATGGAATCCATGCGTTAGATCCCTCCAATTCCACCCAATCTTCTCCGCGCTCGACGGGGAGGATGGGTACACCAGCCGGCGTTGCATACTATTATAAGGTAGGAGGGCATGATGGCGAGGGAGTGTAGCCGGAGGTGGAGTGGGCTCCACGGCTAGGGGGAGGGGGCGGCTTGGCGGCCGAGGACGACATAAGGTAGGAGGGCATGATGGCGAGGGAGCGGAGGGATGGTGTGGTAGCTGTTCCAGGCTCGGGAGAAGCGAATGCTTTGGGTGAGCGAGAATGGATGGTCTGACGTGTCTCCATGTGGCCCCACCCTTCACCACGTATGCAAGATCCGTCCCAACGCGGCCCCACCCTTCACCACATATGCAAGACCCATCCCAACGCGGCCCCACCCATCAGCATGTAACGGTTGAGGCGACATAACGTAATGCTCAACGCATGACCCGCCCCAACGTGGTCCCACCGACCAGCATGTAACAGTCAAGCCTTTGACCTGACGGCATCCCCGTCCGAGCGCCTGTGAGGGTTTCAAAATAGAGAGAGGGAAAAAGTTAAGAGGCTAGGGAAAACTGAGTACAACTAACGAACCGAGGGCACGAAAATAGAAATCCCTAATTTGAAATCCCAAGTATTGTATAGCCTTTACTTTTAAACCCCACCGAAGCTTGTACCCTCAATCCTATGAGCCATTACTATAGGAGTTATTTGAGCCATGCATGTCATAGAATTGCATGTGTAGGGATTGTACGAGTCTTTGGATAACAAAGTACCTAAAAACTTAAACTGTGTAGTAATGGGATAACTAAAGAAAGAGGCACTGATGGGCAATAGCTGTTATTTGGTTCTTCCATGCTCACTCGTGCCCCGTAGGACCCGTGTAATTGATTCTTGTTCCTTGACTATCGCACTACCCGCATGTGGGACCATGAATCCCCTTAGCCTGAGCTTGATTCACATCTTATTTCGTGGGGTAAAAAACTAGTTTGGGGTGTTATAACTATCTTGTACTTATGCCATGCTTTACTTCTTTATTTACTATTGTGCGTGAAGCACCTGTACTGTTTTGGAACCCCGTGCCAGGTTTTCGCGGTATCGACTAGCCTAGTCACACTTTCGGGTTCCCAGTCGTTTACAGTCGTCATCACAAACCTTGGGTCCGTCTTAGAGCCGATCAACTTCATTGCGGGTACTTGTACTTAGCGGGGTGGCCTCCTGAAATCATTTTTGAATCTTGTGAATGCTTTGTCATGATGCCTTGTTGCTTTTTATTTGGTTCTTCGCAGGGTTGATCGTGCGTGTGTTGCTATTTGTGCACCCCTGGAGGGTAAATCTTTCTGAAAGCCGTGTCCGTGGTTATGGACGACTTGGAGCATAGTTTCTCGATCATTGACAACTATAACTAAAGTACCATGTTTAATTTGACTAAAATCATGACTAGTAAATAGTGCAACACTCATGGAATGGTTAATAAAATTGCCTACGGATGGGATGTTCTTCCGCCTTCTCATTCGGTAAGCGAGAAGGAGGACGAGCCACGTTCACTTATGTTTCTTATATAACTGTTGATTCTAATTAACGAACGTCCATCCATATCTGGTTGGGAGGATGTCTTAGCGTGTCTCTATAGAACTGTTAGTTATTATCTTTTGCTGCAATTGCGTCACCCCAGGTGGTTCCCTGTAGATGCATAAAGACTTGCTGAGTGCCCTAGGGTCTCACACCATAAATATTGATCAGAAATTCAGGTATACCCCTATGGAGGCTACTACGTCAATGAGGCCGATGATGGATTCATTGACCCTCTTGCGTAGATATTTCAAGGATGGATATATTTAAGATCTTTGGGCAGGAATGTGCTTATTTTTGTGGTATCTTATGCCGATTTGACTCTTAATCTGTACTCGGATCTGTGTTTCCGCTTCCGCTTGATGATTTGTTGAGTGATGTATGAGGATATAATCCTAAAATATTATTACTATTATCTATATGATTTGGATATAATCCTAATATATTTCTATTTCTTTTAGATGGAATTGCTCTAATGTACTTTTGTATGTCGATGTCATACATACTCACTTGTGTACGTTAGACTCGCAGCCAGCCGATCATGTTTCTCGCACTCAAAGCTACAACCATGAATACTGGGAGGATGGTTGGCTGGTACTGTGCCCTCCCATCGCGGCCTGCTTATGGGCGGCCTGGCAGCCTCCACGGTAGTACGTCCTCCTACGATTTGGGTTATACCGGCTTGTGATTTAGAAATGTGAGGTCCAAGGATTACATTCCTGTAGATCCTACACATCATTTCTAATTGCAATGGCATGGTTAGATAATTTTCCAATACTAATCTCATGGTTCTCCGTAATTTTAATAAGCATATTATTTTGCTCGATGTGAGCTTGAATTAAGTTCTTATAGTATGTTCTAAATAAAGATTACCATGATTTGCTCCATTATGATTATGATTATTATTATTATAGTTGTAGGGAGCACCTGCAGGATTAGAATATTGTTTTTGAAATTTTGAGCCAAAGTTTTGACTCTTCCAAGCAAGATTATAAGGATTGCGAGCTATAAAATTAACATCATTAGCATCGGTAGTGATATCATTAATTTGGGTATTTTCCTTACCCTTCACAATATTAAATAATTCATATACCTTTGTAGTAAGCTCTTAATTTTGTTCCTCGGTGATATAATTCACCCTTTTGAGGATCTTTCCACATGCCATTGGGCATAGTTGTTTTGCATATCATCAAGTAATTTATTTTCAACACTCGGTTGCTTTCCCATGATATTTATTCCTGCGGTGGTATCTAGCATATACATCGACATTTGATTAAGGCCATTATAAAACAAATGTAATATAAGCCACTCTTCCATCCCATGACTAGGACAGTTCATTACGGCTTTAATTTCATCATTTCCCAAGCAAGTGCTAGCGGCTCACGGTCTTCTTGTCTAAAGCTTGTAATATTGGACCTTAGCTGCATAGTCTTAGCTGGAGGGAAATTTTTTGTCGTAAAATATTATTACATCCCTCTCATGATTTAATATAGCCTTTAGGTAAAGCTAGCAACCAGTCCTTTACCTTTCCTCTTAAAGAGAAGGAAAAAACGTAATTAAACCACATTTGAGTCAACATCTTTTATGCGCATCATGTCACAAATTTCAGTAAAAGTGTTTAGGTGCAAACCTAAGTCCTCAACAGATGAGCCTCCAAATTGGTTTTGTTGGACCAAATGATGATAGCAAGTGCACATATCAATTGTAGCTAGTTTTGAAGTAAAAGTATCGAACCCACAAAGAGCTATTGGTAAAGGTCTTTATGCCCCTCGTTACTATCTACAAAAGGATACTTGTAAGCTACCTTTGATCTCAAGTAAAGGGTGTTTGAAAGGTTTTTGGTTGTTTGCAGAAAAGTAATAAAAACAAGTAAAAGAAAGCGAGTAACAAGGTTGTGTGAAAGCATGGTTGAAATCAATAGGGCTAAAACGTTCCCGGGGATGTAGGATACACCACTAGCATGATATTGTTATTAATTAAGATAACATACTTCTTGTGTCATGATATGTGTGGAGAGAGCTCCATAATAAGATGTTCACTACAAGGCTCGTAGGAAGCCACTCTGTTGAGCCAAGAGTGAGATCACCTCTAAATAACCACTACGATGTCTGAGAGCAATCACCCACACAAACCACCACAATTAAGTGTTTCCCTATGGATATCATAATTATCTTAGGGAGTCCATCTTTATCCTCCTTTGACCGTGTAGTTCACAAGCCGGTGCCAATCTATCACGAAGCTATTCCGGGCAAGGTCCCAAACACGTCCAAAGGATTTCTCCCTCCCTTTAGTCCTCGAGGCAAATGATATGTGGCCAACTACACATACCATCTAAAGAGAGAGATCAAACACAAATCATAAATCTATCATAGACCGGCTAGTCATACAGACACAAGAATAGATCATCTTTACTGCAAGTTCATAATAGTGCTAGGGTTTCTCCATCTCCTCAAGAACAAAGGAACTACTCACAAATGGAAGCAATCAACAACATCATCATAATTAAATGGATGGATAACAATATGGAGGTAGATCTAATGCAAACCATAATTGAATATGGAATTACAAAGAGATCTAATAAACGAGAGATGGGGATAGCCATGGTGATGGAGATGCAGCGGTTGACGGTGAAGGGGATGATGCGATGTCCTCCAATGATCTGTGAAGTAGCATGGATTTTCCCCCAGGCCAGTTCCTCCTTTAGATCTCTTTCAGATGTGTTTTTTCGTGGTTTTTAGTGGCTGCGAATGTCGGATCTCTCTACCATCTTCGCCAGGAGAAAGTATTTGACGAGGCAGATGCGTTGCCATGCAGTATGGGCGGATGGTACGGGCGGACTCCGCCCATACCACTAGTCGTTAAAGCTGCAGGAGCCTTCCCCTTGTTTGGTATTCCCCAGATGTGAAGGCAATTTCATAAAATGACTTTTATCACTTAAAAAAATCATATTAAAGCATAATATGACAGTTCCAATTGATATATTCATAGAGGACTTAATGATTTGGGATCCTGTCAAAACAAGGACAAAAAGGTGCGTGCCAACGCAGTGAAATACAAAAATCCCTACTCTATTTATGCAAAAACAAAAGGTAAATATGCTTCAATTTTGGACTCATCACTAAACTTAAAAGGTTAGGCTTAGTTTCATAAGTTTCCGCATCAACAGCGGGCTGAGTAATAGGTGCACGAATAGATTCATCAGCAGGAGTAGAATACTCCCCAAGATTCTTTTGAGCCATGGCTCTTTTCTTTTTGGTGTTTTTGAATAAGAGAAACAAATAAACAAGTAACCATATTTTTTGGATTTTCAATAAATAACAAAAAGTAAACTAATAACAAGAAATAAACTACACTAAAAATAAGGACTCTAGTGACCTCACCAGGATAGCTAATTTCTTCCCCAACAACCGTGCCAGAAATGAAGGGAATATGCCCGAGAGGCAATAATAAAGTGGTTATTATCTTATTCCATGTTTAGGATAAATGTTTATTTTGCATGCTATAATTGTATTAATTGGAAACGTTAATACATGTGTGTTTAATAAACAAAATACAAAGTTCCTAGTAATGCCTCTCATATAAACTAGCTCGTTGATTAACAAGATGATCAAGGTTTCCTGATCATGGACATTGGATGTTGTTAATAACGAGGTCACAACATTGGTGGAATGATGTGATGAACATTCATCCGAAGTATAGCATTACGATCAAAGTCATTATTTTTATATTGCTATAACATCATACGAAGTAATCTTAGTCCTTAGACCACGAGATCATGTTAATTGCTAACATCGGAAGAGTAACTTGATAACATCAAATGTCACACCGTAAAAGGGTGACTATAAAGGTGGGTTCAGATACTCCGAAGGTGTTATGTTGAGGCTCATGGATCAAGAGTGGAATTTTTCAATCCCGATGTCAGATAGATATACTCTGGGCCCTCTCGGTGATATCACATTAAGATAGCTTGCAAGCAAGTGATGTGATCACTAGAATGTTATATCACGGGAACGAGAAAAGAGTGCATGTCGGTAACGAGATCAAACTAGGTATTTTGATACCGACGATCGAATCTCGGACATGTAATATATCACGATACAAAGGGATTTAGTTATGACGTTAAAGGTTCACACGATCACAAGAGTCATCGTTGAATATGTGGGAGTCAGTATGGATCTTCAGGTCCCACCACTGATTATTGATCGGAGAGGGGTCTCGATCATGTCTGCATTATTCGCGAACCGTAGGGAGACACACTTAAGGGATACCGACACCATTTAGGAGAAAATATGTTTCAAATAAAGATTAAGAAAGCATTGGAATCATTTTGATGCAAACCGGAATTGTTTCGGGTGAAATTGCTAAAACTGGTTCTGCATGTGATATTGAAATGTTGCAGGGAGTTTTATGTGAATGTTTGTTAATTAAAGTAATTAACAAAATTCTGAATAAAATAAATAAAAGTGTTTTATTTAATGAGAGCTTGCATTAAATTTGGTAGAAATTTAATGCATGTGAGTGGACATGAGTGGAGGTGTGTGTTTATGTTAGTGGGAGCTCCACCCACATGAATGAGGGAGAGGTGGGGGCACCCACCATGGCCGGCGCCATGCCCCCTTGGGTTGCCCCCTCCCCTATATAAGTAGCACCTCCTCCTCTCCTCTTACACCACCTCCTCGTGAAGGTTCTCTTCTCCCTCTAGTTATTCCCCATGGTCTCGGATTAGCGAGATACATGTTCCCGATGGCTTTATCTAGAAAGGAGTTGCTGCTTCTGCTGCATCGCTGGAGCGAGGAGGCAGAGGTTGTTCCGTGGACCGAACGTGTGTGCGATCACGGATGCACCGCTACTTTGCGGTGCTGGACTTGATGGTGCTAGACCTGATGGTGCTGGAACTGCTGGACCTGAAGGACTTCATCACGATCTTGAGATCGGCAAGTGTACGACTACATCATCCACGAGTTCCATCTCGTTAACAAAGATTTGTTGTCTTTGAGGGTAACTTGTCTATGGATGTATATCCACTTGTTGCTTGTATATAGTAGATAGATCTTGGCGTATAGTTCCCATCGTAAGATTTTTTTTGTTTTCTATGCTGCGAACCCAACAGTGGTATTAGAGCCTGATCTATGCGTAGGTGCTTTGCACGGGTAGTACACATATGTTTATATGTGGGCGATGATGATCATGTTATTGCATCTTCTATGTATTTCGGATATTGGTGGCATAGTGGGCTGAAGCAGCCCGGACCAACCTTACATGTCATCGCACATGAGACCGGTTCCACGACTGACATGCAACTAGTTTTGCATAAGCGGCTAGCGGGTGTCTGTCTCTCCTACTATAGTCAATATCTGATTTACAAGAAGTTGCTAATAACTTAGTTATCATCGTTGTGGTTCCATGTTCGTAGGTAAGACTGGTTCTATCTTCGAAAGCCCTAAGCCACGTAAAACTTGCAATGGATAAATTAGAGGCATCTAGTTTAGATTGTTGCTGGGCTAGTGTCATGATATGGTAATGGTGTAAGTTGATGTATGGTAGATACCCTTACAACACACCTAACATGTAAGTTCCATAGACCTTGGCCTTACACATAAAGGAATGATAGAGATCATACCACGATGGACATGATAGTGATCAAATGCATGGTCCATATCATTCCACTTTACACATTAGATGTTTGCATCTTATATTGCTAGTTTGGTGATTTTAGTAGCATTGTAAGATGATCCCTCATTTAAATATCAAGATAAAATGTGTTCTTCCTTAAGTATGCATCGTTCTATGGATCATGTTTCGATACATCACGTGATGATCGGGTGTACTCGACTCTACACTTTCATACAACGGGTGTAAGATAGTTTTACACACGCGAATACTAAGGTTCTTACTTGGCGAGCCTAGCATGTTAAGACATGGCCTCGGAACACAGACTGAAAGGTTAAGCATGAGTCATATAGTTGATGTGATGCCCATATTGATGCTCGCCTTTGAAGCTACACCGACTCACGTGATGATCGGACTTGGTGTAGTGGATTTGGTTCATGTAATCACCAAAAGGGCATGAGGGATGTCATTTTTGAGTAGGAGTTCATTTCTAATTTGGATTAGTCGAACTCAATTTGTCATAAACTAAATCGAAGTGAATTTGTATAATTTGTTGTAGTCATTGGCATCAGTTCACTACCTTATGCTTAGTTTTAATTGAGATAATAGAACTATAGAATTCTGGATATTTACTTTACGAACTGGTATCATATTGTTTTCAATGTCAATTTAAAGTTTAGAAGTCCTATTGCAAACTTTCAGCAAACTCTATTTACTCCATGAAGTTTAATAAGTAGTATTAAATCAAGAGTAAGAATTCCAATGTTAGTATCTAAAGTATCATGTTTGCCTCCATGATAATTGATATTCAAAAGTTGTTTTAATATCAAGATTATCTAGGAGCTGAAAATTTGTTTCAGAAACCATCATGTTTGGAAGATATTGTGATATATGAAACAATGTTTTTGGTTGCATTATGATAGAGTATAATTTAGCAAAATACATGTTCTCATATTGTATGAGAATTTGTGAAGGATGGAGATGCTAGGCATCCGGATCTCCCAAAAAGGTTTTGGAAACTAACATTATACTCGCGATTCTTCCTTATAGGCTATGGTAGCTTGATCATGAAAGTTGTCATAATAAGGATGAATAGAAGATGTAAGTAAAATGTTTACTACACTAATAGATTACTAAAGAATGGATTTTTGAAAGAACACCAAACATTTGATGATGGTAATCCACTTCAAAGTGCAAGTCCAAAGTGAAAGAAAATTTCATGTTTTCCTTTGTTTTGCGTGTTAGATAATAATACTATGGAGACTTTTCATGTGTGCTAAGTGTGCAGGAAGTTTTGAGGGGTGCCAGATAATCCGCCCCTCCAAGGGCCGGACAATCCAGCCTACCTCATCTGTCAAGGAAGCCAAGGCGCGTCGCTCTGTGTCGATTTGGATTTTCTCCCGGAAAATCCGAACTGGGGCGGTTTTTCCTCCCCAGGCCGGATAATCCAGGTTTTGCATGGGCCGGATAATCCGGCCCCCAGTTTTCGAGCAAAAGGAGCCAAGGCGCGTCGTCGATATCCGGTTGGATTTTCTCCCGGAAAATCCGAACTGGGGCGGTTTTTCTTCCCCAGGCCGGATAATCCGGCCTTCGCATAGGACCGGATAATCCAGCCCCCAGAAGATGATTAAGGGAAAGCTCGGCGCGTCTCACTGTGAGGGGGCAGATTATCTGCCGGATATTCTGAGTCTGGGGCGGAGTTTCCCCAGACCAGATAATCCGGCCCTCACTTGGGCCGGATAATCCGGCCCCCAAAGTGTGCAACGCCTCGTTTTTGGAAGGGGGTATAAGTACCCCTTCTTCCCCAACGTCCAGAACTCTTGATTCACTCGAATTTGACCAGACCTTGTGCAAGAGCTCTAAATCTCGATCTCCCACTTCAACCACCCGAAGGTCTTGATCTTTGGTGGAATTGAAGGAGGAGAAGTTCATCATCAACATCAAGAATCAAGCGCTTCAACTCCTCTCCATTCACTTGGAGAAATACCTGATCTAGTATTCTTGTTAATACCTAGATCTTGTTATTGTATTTGACAACTTTGTTCTTGTGGCATCTTGTTGTCATTTCGGGAGCCTCCAAGTTGTTGTGGAGTTGTTCCCCGCTAGTTGTGTAAAGGCGCCGGTGCCCTCCTCGAAGGGTACCTATAGTGGAAGGTGGATCAGGCCTGTTGTGGCGAGATCCATCAGAGAACAGGGTGAGGCCTTTTGTGGCGTGGTGGTCTTAGTACCGCCCACCCCTCCAACGCAGACGTACTTCCCTTAACAAGGAAGGAACTGCTGTCAAACAAATCCTATGTCTCCGCGTGCTTCACTTCGGTTCACTCGTTCCTCTTCCACTCGCTCTTTACTCGCTAGTAGATAGGTTTGCATATAGGGAAATTCCACACATTAGTTTATCTAGAGAATTTACCTTTGTTCTAAGCCTAAAATTGAAAAAGAATTAAAAATTGGTGTAGCACCTATTCACCCCCCTCTAGGTGCCCATACGATCCATTTCAATTGGCATCAGAGCCCCAGCTCTTAATTCGGGCTTAACCGCCTAAGAGTAGTATGGGTACCAAGGATGATGGAAATGAGGCTGTGGATAAGGTCACAATGGATGATCTCAAGTCGTTGGAAACAACCTTGTTGAAATCCTTTGAGGCCAAGATGGAGGAGATGAATCAAATGATTGCTCGCCTTACATCATCCATAGCCCCATCTCCATCCTCCTGTGAGGCTCCCACACCATCATCTAAGGAAAAGGGTAACACCGGATCCAAGGATGATGATGTGGAAGGTGAAAAACTAAATGGCTCCACCTCCAAAAAGGGAAATGGTAAGGAGGAATATAGTGAGGTTCGCCACGTATATTCCCCCGACCCACCTATCCCTCATCCTCATATAAACAATAGGGGTGATCCACCCAAGCTCACTTCATCTTCTTTTAACCAATGGCAATTTCTAATGAAATCTCATGTTTGCAGCTCCTCTATTGAATTGTGGAGGATTATTGAAGAAGGTCTTCATATTGGAGATCAAACCAATCTAACAAGAAGGGAAGTTGTGGATAGCCAGTTGAATGCCACTACTCTCCACATGATACAACTGGGTGTGGGTCCCAAGGACATGCCACACATTGAACATCTCAACACAGCTAAAGAGGCGTGGGATGCTCTTACGGACCTTTTTGTTGGAAATGAAAGCATGAGAAGAAACCGGTATGATGCCCTTAGTAATGAAGCAGAGGGATTCTACATGTTGGATGGTGAAAACCATGAGGACATATATAGAAGACTCAAGGGCATCGCAACAACATTTCGGAAGCATGGGTCCACTCACATTGATGATGCATGGATAAAAAGAAAGTATGTGAGTGCCTTAATGCCTTTCGAACCGACGGATTTGAAGAGCTTGCAAGGTAGACAGAACTATCATCAAATGACATCCAATGAAGTCATGCAAGAAATGGCATCATTCAAAGTGGCGGCAAAGAATGCTGAAGATGCCCGTGCTCGGGCCATTGGAATGCAAAAGGGTGTCAATGTGGCTCTCAAAGCCAATGTTGTTGAGCAAGAGGACGATGAAGGAGTTTTTGAGAGGGTATCCATGGACTGCCCCGATGAGATCAAACGTGCTCATGGTGAGTACATGGCATTCTATGCAAGGAACTTTTGGAAGGACCCTGCCAAAGCCAAGTCTGAACTTGAGCGCAAGAATGGGTCAAATGGAAGAAGAGAAAGTGGCCCAAGATTGAGAACTTGCTTCAACTGTGGAGATAGACTGCACTTTGTAGCCGAGTGTCCTTATCAAAATAGAGAAGACAATGGTGGCAGGCTCATTCTCAAATAGAAATCCAAAGCTCCGAAGAAGAAGCCGTTTGCTAAGAAGAATGGCCCTTTCAAGAAGCAACCCAAGATGGTCCTTGTAGCTCAAGAGGAATACTCCTCCGCAAGTGAAGATGAAGAGGATGATGATAGTTCCCGCGAAGTGGCTGCTATAGCCACCACAGCGACTCCCTCCTCTCTCTTTGACTCGCCGAACGAGAACTCCATCAACAACAACGCCACTTGTCTAATGGCAAGAGGATCCGAGGTATCAACTTCTAACTCCTCATTTCCTAAGACTAACATAATTTTGGATATGGATGATCATGACAGTCTTGAAATGAAAGAGGAAGTTATTTCCTTGGATACTTTTTTCACTAACCTACAAGGTGAGCAAAGACTCCATTTTGATGCTCTTATGAGTCAACTTGCTCAAGCCGAAGATCTCCTTGAAGAAAAGGGCAGAATTGAAAGAGAAGATGCCTTGGAGATAGCCTCTTTGAAGAATGCCTTGGAAGAGGAAGAGGAAACTTGAGTTTCTTTAGAAGAAAGACTCGAATCCCTAAAGGAGTCACAAGAAGAAGCTGTAGCTCAGCTCATTAAAGAACGTGACCATGCTCTTGCCAAGGTAAAGAAACTAAAGAAAGAAAAGATTGATTTTGGAGCTGTTCATGCTAGACTTTTGGAGAAGTTTGATGATATTGAAAGTGCTCACAAGGCATTGAAGAGTGATCATTCTACTCTAAATGAGTCTCATGACCAGCTCCAAACTCAATTGAAACGGTGTGATGTGCTAAGTACCTCCTCTTCATCCTTTGGAAAAGAAGATCTTGCAAGGAGTTCTCAACACAAAGGTAAAGGGGTTATTGATGAGATACGGAGCAAGCGAAGGACAAACAACAGTAAAGAAGGTCTTGGTTACATACCCAAGATAAAGAGCAAGAAAAACAACAACAAGAAGAAGAACAAGACTGCTCAATCGAAGACTAGCAACTTACCAATGACAAGACTAATTATGATGGTTTTGCAGGGATCAACAATCCTAACTTCGAACTATATTGTGATTCTTATGGTGATGTTTATGCTAGTTATGTAGGGCCTTATGATTGTTACATTCCTTGGTCTATTTGGGTTCCCAAGACCCTTGTTACTAACATGAGAGGACCCATTGAAAAAATGGGTACCTAAAACCAAGAAGTAATTTTCTTGCAGGGCTATGCTTCCGGTGGTTCTAAATGGGTACTCGATAGCGGGTGTACGAGTCATATGACCGGAAGCAAGGAGATCATCACGGAGATGCGGCCAAACCTTGATCACATTACCGTCTCCTATGGTGACAAGTCAAAATCTGAGGTATTGGATCTCGGCAAAGTTGTGGTGGCTCACGATATCTCTCTCATGGACGTCATGCTTGTTGAGACCCTCGGGTATAACTTACTTTCAGTTCGTGCCCTTGGTAAGATGGGCTTTGCAGTCTACATTGATACTGGTTTAGTGGTACTCTTCTGGAGCAAGTCTCTAAAAGTCGCTTTCGTGGGATATGTCGAAAACGACCTGTACATGGTGGACTTTTCGGGGAAAACCACTACAAGTCCGATGTGTCTTTTCAGAAAGGCTGACACGGGTTGGCTATGGCATCGCCGACTAGCCCACATCAATATGAGAACTTTGCAAAGTCTCCACAAGGGTGGCCACATTCTTGGACTAAAAGAAAATGTCTCTTTTGCCAAAGATCGTGTTTGCAGGGCGTGTGTTGAAGGGAAAATGCACGATTCTCCTCATCGAAGGAAAACTATTATCTCTTCAAAAAAGATTTTGGAGCTCCTTCATGTGGATATTTTCGGACCTCCATCTCATGTAAGCCTCGGTGGGAAGAAGTATTTTCTTGTGATTGTTGATGATTACTCAAGATACACTTGGGTTTATTTCTTCAAGTTGAAGAGTGAAACTCAACAAACTGTCATCGACTTCGCCAACGAGGTTCAACGTCAACACGACATCCCCATTCTGGCTATAAGGAGTGATAACGGCTCGGAGTTCAAGAACTACACCTTAAATGAGTTCCTAAGTGAAGAGGGGATAAGACATCAATATTCCGCTGTGTACACCCCTCAACAAAATGGTGTAGCCGAGAGGAAGAATCGAACTCTAATGGACATGGCAAGATCAATGTTGGCCGAATTCAAATCTCCATATAATTTCTAGGCTGAAGCAATCTCTACTGCTTGTCATTCATCCAATCGTTTATACCTCCGCAAGATTTTGGACAAGACTCCGTATGAAATTCTTACCGTTAACAAGCCAAACATCTCATACTTTCAGGTATTCGGGTGTAAGTGTTTCTTTCTTATTAAAGGAGTTCGTTTATCTAAGTTTGAATCTAAGGCTCTAGAAGGTATTTTTGTTGGTTATGGTGCCGAATCCCACACTTATAGAGTCTACAATAAGCTCTCCGGAACTATTGTAGAATCTTGTAGTGTGGTGTTCGAGGAAAATGACGGTTCCCATGCGGAGCAAGTTGGTGTTTGTGATGCAGATGTTGAAATACCCCAAGATGCCATAAGAAGAATGGGTGTGGGATTCTTCCGCCCCATTGAGGAACCCCTTGTGGCGGACCGGGAAGGACAATGCTCTACTCATATAGAGCCCTCATCTACACATACACAACATGCTCCAACCTCGGGGGCAACTTCTACACCATCTCCATCAACTGCTGAAGGTCAAGTTGCTTTAGAAAGCTCCAGGCCGGATTTTCCGGCTGACCCCGGATTATCCGGCTCCTCGCCAGTTCAAGCAAGTCCTAGGCTTCCTGATGAAGCTGCTGCAAGTTCTCCCAGGCCGGATTATCCGGCCTCTCCATCGGCCGGATTATCCGGCCCTGACTCTCCAGTTCTGCAGCCTCCTGTTATGGCTATGGATTCACTTCAAGGGCATGCGTGTCCACCACCCGCTACTGAAGTTCCAGCTACTGATCAAGGCGGAGAAAATGCTTCCAATGAAGACTCAAGTGATGAATCTCCTCCACCAAGAGATAACAAACTTATTGAACTTCGTCGCAAGGCTCGGGCTGATCGTAACCTTGAGTTGAGGGGTCACACTCTCGACAAGGTTGTTGGTGATCTTCGACGAAGGGTGTCTACAAGAAGAGAATTGGCCAGTTTTGGTGAGCATCAAGCTCATATCTCCATGGTGGAACCTAAGAAGGTCTTTGAAGCTCTTGAAGACCCAGACTGGGTTGTTGCTATGCATGAAGAATTGAATAATTTCGAGCACAACAAAGTCTGGAAACTAGTGGAGAAACCCAAAGAGTGCCGCAATGTTATCGGGACCAAGTGGATTTTCAAGAACAAGCAAGATGAGAATGGCATTGTTGTGAGGAACAAGGCAAGACTTGTGGCACAAGGTTACTCCCAAGTTGAGGGCATCGACTTCGGCGAGACCTATGCTCCTGTGGCTCTCCTTGAGTCCATCCGTATCCTACTTGCTTATGCTGCTCATAACAATTTTAAGTTACAACAAATGGACGTCAAGAGTGCCTTCCTTAACGGTCCTCTACATGAGTTGGTATACGCAAAGCAACCCCCAGGGTTTGAAGATCCTAACTTCCCGAACCATGTCTACAAACTTGATAAGGCACTCTATGACCTTAAAGAGCTTTTGTTAGATCGTGGCTTCGAAGTTGGGCAAATCGACCCCACTCTTTTTACTAAGAAGGTTAAGGGGGAGCTCTTCGTATGCCAACTATATGTAGACGATATCATCTTTGGTTCTACTAACAAAGCTTTTAACGATGAATTTTCAAAGCTTATGACTGACAGGTTTGAGATGTCTATGATGGGGGAATTACGGTTCTTTCTTGGATTCGAGATCAAGCAACTTAGAGAAGGAACCTTTATTAATCAAGCAAAGTACATCCAAGACATGCTCAAGAGATTCAAGATGACGGATCTAAATGGTGGCGCTACTCCGATGCAAACAAAGTGTCATCTCGAACTCAACCCTCATGGTAAAGATGTGGACCAAAAGGTATACCGGTCCATGATCGGCTCTCTTCTTTACCTCTGCGCATCTAGACCCGATATTGTGTTGAGTGTGGGAGTGTGTGCAAGGTATCAAGCAGCTCCTAAAAAAAGCCACTTAGTGGCGGTCAAGAGGATCTTTCGATATTTGGTTCATTCCCCCAACTTTGGTCTCTGGTATCCCAAGGGCTCCAATTTCTCTTTATGTGGTTATACTGACTCAGATTGGGCTGGTGATAAGGATGATCGGAAATTCTTGGGAAGATCTCTTGTATGTTGGTCCTCCAAGAAGCAGAATTGTATATCTCTCTCTACCACCGAAGCTGAATATGTTGCTGCTGCCAGCGCTTGTACTCAATTATTGTGGATGAGGCAAACTTTAAAGGAATACGGTGTCAATTGTGACAAAGTGCCTCTTTTATGTGATAATGAAAGTGCTATCAAAATTGCATACAATCCAGTTCAGCACACAAGGACGAAGCATATTGAGATTCGGAATCATTTTATTCGTGACCATGTTGCTCGAGGCGATATTGATCTATCTTTTGTGAGCACGAAGAACCAACTGGCAGATATTTTTACAAAGCCACTTGATGAAGCAAGATTCTGCTATTTGAGGAATGAGCTAAATATCATTGATTCCGGGGGTTTGTCTTGATTACCCATGTACTCACTCGTACATCTCAATCCTTGTTTGGTCTAGGTGTGGGCATGGATATGGGGGGAGTGTGGTCCTAACTTATTGGGCTAACCCTCCCCCCATAATGCTAATAGCAAGTTATATCATTTCTCTTAATATCATGTTGTGATATGTGAGCTTATTGATCAGTATTGGTCGTGAACCCAAGATATATCTTCGCGGTGTCACACCATACACTCCAACAAGGTGGCTTCGGCCACCTCCCTCTCCCTTGTGGAGAATTGGATCTTTTTGGATGTTCTTTGCTCTCTCATGTTCTTATGGGAATCACAATCAATCTTGGCTTTCATTTGATTTGGATTTTGCAATTTTGAGTGTCTAGTACCATCTCAGTTTGGCTTTCTTAATCCTAAGCCTTCCCTACCTCTAAGCCATCAATTCTTTCACACAAGTCCCTTGTACACCTTGTGGGGGTGTTGTTTGGGGACGCGCGGGCCTGGTTCTGTGTATAACAGAATCCCAGAATTTAGGCCGGATAATCCGGCCCTGGTGGATTCGATCTTAAAAGGCAGGACTCTGGGGGAAGGGCTCATATCGAGCAGCACTTCTCCCCCAGCCCTCTCCTTCTCCCCAGCCGCCGCCTGCCGCCCCTCACCCTCCCCGGAGCCTCTCCGGCCACCGGATTTTCTGGGCCTCCCCGGATCTTCTTCTCCGTGCCTCCAGGTACCTTCTCCTCCGCGTTCTTCCTCCAATGAGTGAGGGTAACTCCCTATCTCCCCATCTTTGGCTAGATGTGTATCTTGTTGGGTGGAACGTTGTCTAGAAGGATGTGTTTTCGCATAGAACTCGTAGTCTTACAGTTTCTAGGCCCGATCTACTTTTTTTTGCATGCATTCTTGGTGAAATCGAAAATTTCTGCCAGGGCCAGATTATCCGCCCCTGGCCAGGCCGGATAATCTGGCCTGATAGATTCAATTCTGCTTCCATTTCACTATGTGTATGCATTGAGTAGTTTTGTCCTATGAACTTTTTGACTACTTTTTCCATGCTCTCTCCTAGACTTGTGTGTATGCTTATCCCCTTGCTATGGCCCTTATTCTCCTCACAGTTGGTTCCGGTGTTTCCAAGACCTACAAGCGCCGTCCTCGCGCCAAGTACTTTCGAGACGACGGTCAAGGTAACCTAGTGGACGAAGTTGAATTGAGGAGAAGGAAGAACGAAGAGAGGCGAATGGCTGAACAATCCAAGAGGACTAGGAAGGGGGTGTCCAAGAGGAAGGGCAAGGAGCCCAAGATCAACTATAGGGCTTTGGATGCAGTCTCCTTCTCTGCCATCCGTCACCGTGACTTGTTTGCTGAGCTGCCTCGTGATGATGAGCTAGGGGATACCCGCTTTTGGTGTGCCGAACAGAAGGGGATTTATGAAGACATCTATGCCAGGCTGAACATTAGGCCTATGCACCCTCTGGTACTTGCTGATGCCCTAGAGAAGGCACATCTTGTGGATGCGATGTATGTGGCTGAGAGGATGGGGCTGCACCATCTCATGTCTCTCTAGTGCTCCTTTGACTCTGAGGTGGTGAAGCAGTTCTTCTCCACTTTGGTAATTTGTGGGGATGAGCGTCGCACTATGAAGTGGATGACTCATGATAGGCCAATGACTGCTGATTTTCACGTGTTTGCTGAGGTTCTGGGGTACTCCTTCCGCAGCAGGGATAGAGCCAGTGGCCACCGCATCATCACTCAGTTGAAGCCCAACAAGGATGCAGCTCTCTCTCCGTGCACTGTGGACAATGGAATTGTTGGTACTGTGGCTGGTCTTGCCCCCATCTATGCTGCCTTGGTGGGTCTCTTCCGTGACTCTATTACACTGAGTGGGGGCAACAATGACAGCATCCGTGGTCACCTTGTTCAGCTACTTCAATTTTCTCATGAGGTTGCCTCCTGCGAGGACGAGTCAGTGCAGTACAGGCTGGATGTTATGGACTTCATCTACCATGAGCTGTGTGATGCTATGTTCAACCGTCTGTCCATTCCCTATGCACCCTACATTATGATGCTCATCCGCCACCTGCTTCCTGCCGAGGAGTTCCACATTGACTCGGTGCACAAGGCCAAGAAGATATACAACAAGGTTCGGAAGACTGCTCACCCCTCCTCTGCTCCCGAGGGCCTCATGAGGGATGCTCGCAGGCCCCCAGTGCCTCCCGTGGCCCGTGAGATCAAGCAGCTGAACTGGTTCCAGCGTCACATTCTCTGCATGGGCGTGGACACACGCAAGGGTCAGTATGAGGCATACAGGCAGCGCCATGAGTTGGCTCACTCCCAGCAGCTCATTCTCCACCACGTGTCTGGCGCTTCGGGTGCTCCTCCGGCTCCTACACCTCCCACTCCGTATGCTCGGTGGAACTCTTCCTCGGGGCTGAACTAGGGTGAGCTGGAGCGTCACTTGTTCCCCTCTGCGCCTGCTGCTGATGCTGATGATGAGGAAGGTGACACTGAGGAACTTGAGGGTGAGGATGAGGATGAGGAAGAGCATGCAGAAGAGGACGAGGACGAGGACTATGATGAGTGATCCCATGGGGCGCTAGCATCGCTCTTCTCCCTTTTTGGTGTCTCGATGCCAAAGAGGGAGAAGTAGTTCTATTAGGTTGTCCGTGGATTTGCATGGGTCGGGCATAAGCACTTGCATGTTTTATTCGTTATTTCTTGCTTATGCCCATTTAGCGTTGAACTTTTAAATTCGTGGTTTGTGATTTGTGGTTGAGACTTTATGTGGTTGTCTGGATGGTACCTATGGACTTCATATCATGGATTATGCTCATGGCTATATCTATTCATATCCTATTGCTGGAGGTTTATCACGGAAGGCGCGCGCTCATAATGGTTATCCAATAATAATTGTGATTTTTGTCAAGGATGCCTATTCTCTACTTCAGTGGTATGTGCTTTTGCCCTTATGTCTATGGAGTAGATTCACCTATTTGTGTGCATTTGTATTCCAATGCAAAACTCTATTATGCACACATTGAGGGGGAGTCCCTTTCGTAGTTATCTCTGTTTGTCTCGTGTCTTTCTCCTGCAAATCCTACTATTGTCATCTAACACCAAAAAGGGGGGGATTGAAAGAACATTTCATGTTTTCCTTTGTTCTGCGTGTTAGATAACAATAATATGGAGACTTCTCATGTGTGCTAAGTGTGCAGGAAGTTTTGAGGGGGGCCGGATAATCCGCCCCTCCAAGGGCCGGATAATCCAGCCTACCTCATCTCTCAAGGAAGCCAAGGCACGTCGCTCTGTGTCGAGTCGGATTTTCTCCCGGAAAATCCGAACTGGGGCGGTTTTTCCTCCCCAGGCCGGATAATCCGGGTTTCGCAAGGGCCGGATAATCCAGCCCCCAGTTTTCGAGGAAAAGGAGCCAAGGCGCGTCGCTCGGTATCCAGTCGGATTTTCTCCCGGAAAATCCGAACTAGGGCGGTTTTTCGTCCCGAGGCCGGATAATCCGGCCTTCGCATAGGACCGGATAATCCGGCCCCTAGAAGATGATTAAGGGCAAGCTCAGCGCGTCTCACTATGAGGGGGCGGATTATCTGCCGGATATTCTGAGTCTGGGGCGGAGTTTCCCCAGACCGGATAATCCGGCCCTCACTTGGGCCGGATAATCCGGCCCCCAAAGTGTGTAATGGCTGGTTTTTGGAAGGGGGTATAAGTACCCCTTCTTCCCCAACGTCCAGAACTCTTGATTCACTCGAATTTGACCAGACCTTGTGCAAGAGCTCTAAATCTCGATCTCCCACTTCAACCACCCGAAGGTCTTGATCTTTGGTGGAATTGAAGGAGGAGAAGTTCATCATCAACATCAAGAATCAAGCGCTTCAACTCCTCTCCATTCACTTGGAGAAATCCCTGATCTAGTATTCTTGTTAATACCTAGATCTTGTTATTGTATTTGACAACTTTGTTCTTATGGCACCTTGTTGTCATTTCGGGAGCCTCCAAGTTGTTGTGGAGTTGTTGCCCCGCTAGTTGTGTAAAGGCGCCGGTGCCCGCCTCGAAGGGTACCTATAGTGGAAGGTGGATTGTGGCGAGATCCATCGGAGAACAGGGTGAGGCATTTTGTGGCGTGGTGGTCTTAGTACCGCCCACCCCTCCAACGCAGACGTACTTCCCTTAACAAGGAAGGAACTGCGGTCAAACAAATCCTGTGTCTCCACGTGCTTCACTTCGGTTCACTTGTTCCTCTTCCACTCGCTCTTTACTCACTAGTAGATAGGTTTGCATATAGGGAAATTCCACACATTAGTTTATCTAGAGAATCTACCTTTGTGCTAAGTCTAAAATTGAAAAAGAATTAAAAATTGGTGTAGCACCTATTCACCCCCCCCTCTAGGTGCCCATACGATCCATTTCACAAAGGTATTAGTATTTGACTATATACAATTTGTACTATGTGTCATGTGAATGACACCACTATTGATGTTGATAGATTCTTTTAAAAGAAACGGAATTGTTGAAAGAGAATCTATAAAATATTTGGTAGAAAAGAAAAGGTTTGATATGTCCAACTTAGGTATATAGAAGATATACATGTTATGGTTGTATTTCTTGCTTGTCAAACAATATGGTTCTGAGGTATTGGATACCGAATTGGTTGGTGTGAAGTGTCATACTGAACAACACAATTCATGAACTGCAACTTCCTAAGTAATTGGCAAGAGAATAAGTGATGATGTTCATCGAAAACAAATAAAGTGTTATTGCATTTTTGTTGTCGTCAAACCTAGCCTTCAAGATTTGTTTTAATAATTGTTATTTTGTTCCGGTATTACGAGAACAATGGTTGTTCAAATAATTACCGTATTCCATCAAGGATGGATGAACTTTTACAAGTCTAGTTGGAGAAATCACATCCATAAACATGATTGCTAAAATGTCGAAAGACGAATGATTGGAAGATCACTTGTGAAGTGACATCGTTGTTTGAATTATATTGGAAAGTAAACATGAAGAAACTCCATGTTGATGGATTTTTGGAGTCTTTTGATTTTGATCAATTGACGCTTGTGAAACTTTCCTCGAGATAATTGAAACTCCGTTCATAGGCCAAAGAGGAATGAATGACTAACTTGTTGGAAATTGTGCATGATGATGTGCATAGTCCATTATGTGTAGCCATATGCGATGGATTTTTTTGCTTCATATGCTTTCTCCAGAAACTTGAGTGAATATATATATATATATATTTACTTAATAAGGAAGAAGTATGAAATATTTGAAAATTGTTCAAAGAATTTCAAGATGAAGTGAAAAATCATTGTAACAAGAAAATAAAAGAGTTTATGATTTGATCATAAAGGAAGATATTTGAGTTACAGGTTTATCAAAACACCTAAGATTTCAGGAATTGTTCCATGAATTTGCATTTCCCGATAAACCATAGGAGTATGGTATGTTCGAGAGATCAAATCAAACCTTGTTTGACATGGTAAGATCAAATGTGCCATTTATAAAACCGCCATTATGTTTTAAGGATTAAAGCTTTATAGACTACCGCTTTTACACTGAAAAGAGCACCATCGTGATCCGTTGAAATGACACCATATAAGTTATGGTTTGGGATAAAACCCGAATTGTCTTTTCTTAAATTTTGGTATGCTATGCATAATTAAAATGTTTACAATCAAAGTTGGATAAGCACGTCTTTGTAGGTTATCCCAAAGAATTTGTTGGGAATTCCTCCATAACACCGAGGACAAAAGAGTTTGTCGCTTGGAACGTCAAGTTTCTTGAGAAGGAATTTTTTGCGAAAATTTAAGTGGGAGGACAATAGAACTTTGATAAGGTTGTTGAACCTTAGCTATATGTGCTAAGTAGCACAGCGCCGAAAAGTGTCCCGGTGACGGCCACAATGCTCATGGCTTCCGTGATTACAAAGGGTGTGATCTTGGAGATTAGAGTTCCTATTGAACCATGTGGGTCGGTAAGAATCAAATAGTAAGATTTGAAACATAAGTCGTCATTGTTTTGACAATGATGAACCGATAGCATGCAAAGAATCGGTGGTGGGCCCTGACTCCATAAAATGACTAGAAGTCATAGAATTCGTGATAGTATCCATACACGAGAAATCAAGTTTCTAAACTTGGAAGACCCTTTGGAAAGGCGTGAAGCCTATCGGTCGTGTTTGGATCTATAAAGAAATAGACATGGATGTTTACCATCTATGAAATAGTCGACATGTCAGAAACAAGTTTACGGCAATGTTCAAGGAGTTGACTATGACAAGATTTGATCTTTCATGCGATATTTAGTCTTGACGGATTAATGTAGCAACCACTACATATAATTTGGTATATGCTAGTTGAATAAACAAAACAAGGTTATTATAATAGAATGGTTACCTAGGACGTGTACATGACACGGTCCGAAGGGTTTTGTTAATTCAAAGGGTGCTAAAAGGGCATGCAAACTTCAATAGTTGAAGTGAGCATAGCAGAGTTGGAATCTTCACCATGATGAAAATGTTAAAGGAGTTTAATTTCATCGGAGATGCTGAAGATGCTTGCATTTGCAAGAAATTCAGTGGGAGTGCTGAGACAAATTTCCAATACATTATGCAGAGTACAAATTGTTGATTGGAAATGATGTATCTTTTATTGACACAAGTTAAGAATTTCATTAAAATAGGATTTCGATGAAAGACTTGGGCAAAACCGGAATATTTGGCCTCAATGTCTATATGGATAGATTGAGGCACAAATATGGTTATGCCAGATGTACATATATGAGATATTGTAAGGGTTCAATATGGAAACAACAAGAAAGGTTCTTGCTGCATGGAAAGGATTGTATCAGGATTCAAGTGTTTCAACACTTGGTGAGTAAAATCACATGAATATTTTGATCGATTATACCGTGATATGTATTTATCCAGATATGTCCTGTGCTCTAAATGTTATGAGCACATACCAGAATGATTCATAAGATGATCATTGGATGATAGGAAAGATATTCTTATGAGCTTTGGAAGAACTAAGAATATATCATGTATAAGTGACATATAGTTAAAGGTAGTTCATTGTAAGGTGTTACATTGATACTAGTTTTGTCACAAGATACAAATTAAATTTATCTCAATTTAGACTATGGGTGGCACAATGTAATGGAAAGGATGTTCCATGATGGATTTGGATGAGTTCCAAAGTTGAGACATTGTGATGGATACTACAACAAAAGGCTAAGTATATGACTACTATAGTAGCAGCAAAGGAGGGTATTTGTGTTAAGTGGTTTGTTATCAAACTAGGTGTGGTTCAAAGTGGGCTAATACTATGAAGATATATTGTATGATAATAATATCAACATATTTTAACATGACTGAACTAAAGGTCTCACCAAAGGACCAAATTTGTACAATGCCATCTCATTTGAGAATGAGTGATGCGTAGAGACGCAAAGTCATGCAAATACACACGGACCTGAAACTGTCAGATCCGGAGATTATGTTAACCACTAGCAATCGTGTATATGCAACACCAGAAAGCCATAGGAGTTCAATATGCAAAGTTTTTCAAACTAGATTATTGACTGTAGTGCAAGTGGGAGACTGAAGGGAATATGCCCGAGAGGCAATAATAAAGTGGTTATTATCTTATTCCATGTTTAGGATAAATGTTTATTTTGCATGCTATAATTGTATTAATTGGAAACGTTAATACATGTGTGTTTAATAAACAAAATACAAAGTTCCTAGTAATGCCTCTCATATAAACTAGCTCGTTGATTAACAAGATAATCAAGGTTTCCTGATCATGGACATTGGATGTTGTTAATAACGAGGTCACAACATTGGTGGAATGATGTGATGAACATTCATCCGAAGTATAGCATTACGATCAAAGTCATTATGTTTATATTGCTATAACATCATACGAAGTAATCTTAGTCCTTAGACCACAAGATCATGTTAATTGCTAACATCGGAAGAGTAGCTTGATAACATCAAACGTCACACCGTAAAAGGGTGACTATAAAGGTGGGTTCAGATACTCTGAAGGTGTTATGTTGAGGCTCATGGATCAAGAGTGGAATTTTTCAATCCCGATGTCAGATAGATATACTCTGGTCCCTCTCGGTGATATCACATTAAGATAGCTTGCAAGCAAGTGATGTGATCACTAGAATGTTATATCACGGGAACGAGAAAAGAGTGCATGTCGGTAACGAGATCAAACTAGGTATTTTGATACCGACGATCGAATCTCGGACATGTAATATATCACGATACAAAGGGATTTAGTTATGACGTTAAAGGTTCACACGATCACAAGAGTCATCGTTGAATATGTGGGAGTCAGTATGGATCTTCAGGTCCCACCACTGATTATTGATCGGAGAGGGGTCTCGATCATGTCTGCATTATTCGCGAACCGTAGGGAGACACACTTAAGGGATACCGACACCATTTAGGAGAAAATATGTTTCAAATAAAGATTAAGAAAGCATTGGAATCATTTTGATGCAAACCGGAATTGTTTCGGGTGAAATTGCTAAAACTGGTTCTGCATGTGATATTGAAATGTTGCAGGGAGTTTTATGTGAATGTTTGTTAATTAAAGTAATTAACAAAATTCTGAATAAAATAAATAAAAGTGTTTTATTTAATGAGAGCTTGCATTAAATTTGGTAGAAATTTAATGCATGTGAGTGGACATGAGTGGAGGTGTGTGTTTATGTGAGTGGGAGCTCCACCCACATGAATGAGGGAGAGGTGGGGGCACCCACCATGGCCGGCGCCATGCCCCCTTGGGTTGCCCCCTCCCCTATATAAGTAGCACCTCCTCCTCTCCTCTTACACCACCTCCTCGTGAAGGTTCTCTTCTCCCTCTAGTTATTCCCCATGGTCTCGGATTAGCGAGATACATGTTCCTGATGGCTTTATCTAGAAAGGAGTTGCTGCTTCTGCTGCATCGCTGGAGCGAGGAGGCGGAGGTTGTTCCGTGGACCGAACGTGTGTGCGATCACGGATGCACCGCTACTTTGCGGTGCTGGACTTGATGGTGCTGGACCTGATGGTGCTGGAACTGCTGGACCTAAAGGACTTCATCATGATCTTGAGATCAGCAAGTGTACGACTACATCATCCACGAGTTCCATCTCGTTATCAAAGCTTTGTTGTCTTCAAGGGTAAGTTCACTATGGATGTATATCCACCCGTTGCTTGTATCTAGTAGATAGATCTTGGTGTATAGTTCCCATCATAGGAAATTTTTGTTTTCTATGCTGCGAACCCAACAAGAAAAAGTGTTGATACCTTTGATCTAGATTAACGGATGGAGTATAGTAGCTTTTTACCTAGTAGACCTAGGTTTAATCGAATCCTTGGAAAACAGTGCTAAAAAGGAAAATAATAAGGCATGTCTACAAGACTTGTTTCTTCGTTTTACCTTTGTTCACCAGACCTTTCTAGTTTCCTTTATAATGTGGCTTGTATCAATGGATGGAGAAGGGCCATGGTTGAAGATTCAACTGCAGCTGGACATCATACGGGATAAAGATAGTAATACGCCTATTAATGTATACTTATTTAACATAGATAAAATTTGTGGGCAACACACCCTGACATACTAGAGCCCCTGCGAGTCACAGGAATAGTAATAGTCTTTTGATCCAACCGTTTGCACTGCGAAGCATTGGGCTACAAACAATTATTAAGTGAAAACACATATCAAAGCCTTAAGAAGTGATGTTGCTGTTGTTCCCCAATGGATCTCTAAGCGAAGATCGTACTCCCCTTTCTGTCACTAGGTTTCCTATGAGATCGCTGCTAACCAAGTATCTCACCTCGAGCCTTTATCAATCTCTAGGATCGTGGGTATCTACAAGTCCATAGATCGAGATAAGACACAAAGAAACAAAGATACACATCTCTATTCAATCAATACACAGTACTACCATAGATTAGATGCACATAATCGCTACGAGGTTTCACCCCAATCCGCATCCCGCGGGGACTACTCACTCATAACAATAAGATTAAATATAGAAAATATTGTGCAAAATAATTAGATTAAAATCAAATATTCTTACAATGGTCACCGAATCACAAGGAGATCTCAAGTACAAGCTAATGGCTATGGCTATGGAGAGGATGGATGGTGGAGAGCATTAACTATGGTGTTGTTGTGATGCAATCTAAGAATGGTGGCCTTCTGCATGGCGGTTGGGACCTCGAAATATATAGGCGCCTTCACGAAAGTTGTAAGGTTTGACGAGACGAAGCCAACGCCACTTGGTATGAGCGGCCCGTTCTAGTGGTCGTTATGGTCTCTGTCGACTGGTTTTTTCTCCAGAATTATTTGGTCGTGTGGACTTCCTCAAAATATTCATTTCTGGCTCCTGATTTTGCCTTAAAAGCATGATTTACTGCACAATACAATTCAAAACAATGGATTGCACACTGTTGCAATAATTAGTCATTAGTAGCAAGGCTAGAGATATTCTTGGTCAATTACTTGAATAAAAATGAGGTTTAAACACGGAGAAATATGGCTATTTTCACAGCCATCATTGGACCGTCAGTCTAGTCATACTAGATGTTAGGTAAATTCTAACGGTAACTTCGGCGGAATTATCGTGAAGCAACAGCTAACCCGGGGGATTCTCGTTGACGCCTCTATTGAAGGGGGAGTGCAGGAGAATTGTACGGATCATACTCCACATTTCTCCATTCGTTCTCCTTCTTCCCGAGCCACCCCCGATCCAGATCTCTAAACCAGCCGAGCTCACTCTCAATGGCGCATTCCAAAGATCTTTGGGGAAAGTCCAAGTGCACAAGAGCACAACTGCAATTGTTCTAGGAAGCCAGAGTCCTCGTGAAGCCATTGTCTAGGGAATTCATTTCGTTCCTCAGTCACCTGGAGCAAGGGTTGGGGTTCCCCAACTCAATCTTCTTCGGGCACTTCTATGCCTACTATCGGATCAAGCCCTCCGATCTAGGGCCGCACAACATCGAGTAGCTCGCGATCTTCATCGTGTTCTGCGAGAGCTACCCAGATGCATGCCCTATTTCCTGCTCTAGCTAGAGTTGTTCCATGGCCAGGTCAGCCGCGAGGGGAAGGACAGGCCCATCCTGGTCGCGGGCAGCGTCACTTTCCAAGTCAAGCCTAATGCCAATCTGATGCTGACGAAGAAAGCAGCCAACGAATTGAAGAAGTACTGGTTTTACTTCAAGGAATCTATCCCCCGGGGCGAGGTGGCGATCCCGACATACACCGTGGCATGGAGCAACATGCGGCGGCTGTCGGCGGGGAAGCTTCCCAAGGACCAGGCCATGGTCATGGTGGAAATGTGCTCCTGTATAACAGAGTTGGATGATGAGGGGTTGATTACAATCAATCTCTACAACTATTGGCTCGAGAGGCGACTCGTTCCACCCACCACCCGAGCCCACTGGATGTACGATAACACCGGGTCATTAAACCCGACGAAGGCATCACACGAAGCTTGGGTCGTGGAAGATTATGTCGTGGCCCCGAAGAAAATCATGGACGCAAATTTCGATGATTTGTCAGAGGGGGTTCACGCGTATAGGCCAGGAGCACGACCGACACCCATCGTAAGCTTCTCCACTCACAATCTCTTTCCTTGTTTAATTTTCTGAGTCCATCTACTGACTTGCATAACTTGTTTTGTGTCATAGACCTTCCAAATTTTGGAGCATTATTTGCTACCTCCACTCGACGAGGAGGTGCCAGAGGATCTTCTGGAGGAGGGTGAGAGAGACTCTTCCGAGAGTGAGGAGGCCAGTCGCATCCTCTAGGAGGAGTACGACAACGACTTGGAGGCCAGTCGCATCCTCTAGGAGGAGTACGACAACGACTTGGAGATCATTGACAAGGAGAGCTCCAAGCGGGTGCCAACCCCGACCATGCCTATCATTAAAGAAAAGTCGGCGGCTAAGCTAGAGACGGTATCCAAGCCGGAGGAGGCGACGAAGTCGGAGGTGGGGAAGGAGACAAAGGCCTGGCAGAGCCGGAGGTGGTGAAGAATCCAGAGGCCTTGGTAGAGCCGGAGGCATCGGTGAAGAAGCCGGAAGCGTTGTCGAAACCATGACATCAAGAGAGTATCCTTTAGATGGGGTTGATGTGCCAGCTCGGCCCTGAATTGGAGAAACCCGCGCACATCAACACGGGCCTACGAGTCCTTCCGGTTGCCAAGTGAGTACATTTCTTCTCATGTTTGTTTTTATCGACTTCATGTTGGACCTTCCGGATCGCTGAACAACGTGGCTTCACATGAGTCAAACAAATAATATTAAGTGCGGTACCGTGGCAAAGATTCACACCAGCCGCACCGTGACATGAGCTTACAATCTTTTGTAGGACATCACTTGGTTCTTGGCTCACTTCTATAGTTGCACAAGTCCCTTTATCCTACCTTGTGTGTTTCCTTGAACATAATTCCTATCTTTTTGAGATTTAATTTTTTTGCTTTATGGTTCTTTATTTTCCATTACAATATCTTGGTTTCTGGCTGTCCCAATTTATTGCCATTTTCCAAACCTATCCACCCAACAAAGTGTGTGTGTTGAGATTTCCTTTTGGTTCTTCAAACTCTTGCCACTTTTATCTAGTTGTGTATTCGTTCATCTTGCTTGGTCCACTAGTTCTAATACTATTATACAAGTGAAGGAAACAATGTAAGTTTCTTGTTCGTGTCTTATACCACACACATATAACTACTGGTATTGTGTAAACATGTATAGGGAAACGGAACCATCAATGGATAGCACCATGATGACCACAAATGCATCAAATGCCAAGGTATGAGCCACCCTTGGATGGCGTGTGGCAACTTGTAGTGCCCAATAATCTATGAATGATGTCATGACCACCACAAGAGTGACTTATTATAGCACCAAAACCCATGTAAGGTTGAGTTGTGAGAAAAGATGCTGCCAATTCTATGTGAGGATGAGAGCCACATACACCATTTGAGTGAGAGTTAGTTATCTGCATCCACCATACATGAGGATAAGTATATCCATATTGAGAGCATGAGTGATACACCACATGAGTTGAATAAGGACATTTATATTTCTAACAACTCCACCTATACCTATCTTGTGTTGTCTTCTTCTTTTCTAGGTTGCATGATCGAAGAGGCGACAAGAAGCACAAACATGACCATCCCCATGGATGAAGAAGAAGTCATCCACATGGAGGCCCCTACTACCACAACACCTACTTCAAATGAGAGGGACTCCAAAGGTAATGATATAGGTGTTGAAGATGCTATTCTCCCACTAGTGGACATGATGGCTTTTGATTTCTTGAATTCTATGTTTGATCCTATTGCAATGTCACATGCTACTTTGAATTCACCATGTGATACTTTGCCTTCCCACATTTTTGATAATGTAGAATCATATAGTTGTGATGGTATTGACATGAACATGCCATGCTATAGTTGGTTCATTATTCCTCCCATCATTGGATGAAATATGTTGAACAATTTATCTTCTAAATGTTTTGATTACAATTATCATAATTTAATTGAAAAAGAGATTGCCCCATAACTTTCTCACTTTTTGGAAATTATGATGCACCGCACTTTGAGCATGCCCCACCAAAATGTCTACACATAGATCATGCTTTCCATAATATTTTTCTTGATGCTAATGGTGATGTGCAAACAAAAATACGCATCATGATGAATGGTGTGTTCATGTACCATGCACACATGTTGTTTCTTTCATCTATTGTGTGTAGATACACACCCAAATGTCAACCTCGATTGAGCATGAGTTGATAAAAAATCTCTTAAGAGCATAATTCATGTATGTTCTCTTTTATCTCTTGGTGATGAAATTGCATCCCGTGATGACGTTGGATCGAATAAGATCCTAAGCGCCATGTAATTAACATGATATTCCCTAGATCATTAACTAGGAGACACAGTCAATCAAATACCATGTAAAACACTAGTCATAGTTACATGAATAATCTAGAGTTTAATTTGTTACATCCTTTCATAGCTTAAGGCTAACTCAAATAAAGCAATTAAAACTTAAATAAACTTGAGTCCATCAACATCACATGCTTATTGAGTGTAGACCCATCTACGCACCTTTCTTCAATCCTCGGATTCCGCACATAACATGTGTAGCCAACAAGTTGGTCAATACTTTCAATGTATTGGTAAACTACAACATAAAATAAAATACTTAGCCTACCTCTACATGCATGGATAATGGAAAAAGTCTTGATGTTTATTTATGTAAATCCAATTTTTGCGAGTTAAAGAGGAACAAAGCAAATCCATTTATCCTACTTTGCAAAATTTTGATAAGTAATATAGGGTTAATTGGTGCACACTGGAGTTTCACTAGGCTACCATACATTAACCTAAAATATGGAGTCCACCATGCACCCCAAAATCCCATCTATGGAAAAGTCCACGAACATAGAGTTTTAAAACAGTTTCCTTAGCAAAAGAAAGGAAAACCTTCAAATGCTCCATCTTTCGGATGCTCAAGTTGTTCTTTTCTATGAACACGGACAATCAATCAGATTGCAATACTCCTAAGGTGCACTTTACCTATAATTTACGATCAAGTACTTTTACGAACGAGAGATCATGACGAAACGTTCCTTTGTAGCCCCTCTACCTTCCGGGTCCATCTGTGCCAAAAATCATTCGAGTAGTGGTACCTAGGTGAGGTTTTCCACTAAGTACTAGGCTAAGACAGAGCCCATATTGTACCATGATTACACTGGAAGCTTATGTCTTCTAGAACGTGGCATACTTATTTTATCCTAGGCGAAGATTCTCCATCAAAAACATGTGCGCATACAAAGCCAATCCAAGATACATGCTTCACCTACAAGAAAACTTAGTTTCAGTTTGAAGTATACTTGAGAAGAAAAGGTGCTCTCAAAAAGGAGCTTTTGTACTTAGAAAATTGCCTTCTTTGAACCCCCACATCGGTATTTTATATAGCACAAGCATATCACTTAAAAAATACAAGGAATTCCTATTAGAAGTGGAAATAATTCTAAATATAAATATACTCATGGCATACTACCAAAATAGCATCGCACTTGTAAAATATTGCTACCAAATAATTCTACTAAAAACATCCTAAACATGCATACTACTATTTTGAAGGCCCCTCATCAATTGTACGGTTGTCTCTATCAAAGTCTATCACTAGTCTGTCCTCATCTCCATCATCATATCTGCATCCTTATTAGAATCAACAACCACATCTGGATATGCTTTCTCGGCATCATCATCTCCGAACACAAAATCATCCTAAAGAGCACCCATTTCTATGTCTTCCTGATCACTTGACAAGGCATCATGCTCAAGGAGAAGTTGGGCGTTGTGCTCCGTATCGCGAGGAGATGCTGCTCTGTTATGGTTGGTTGAGTTGTTTGGATTGCAAATGTTCCAAAATCATTGATGACAGTCTTTTCTCCAGTCTCTTTGTTAACAATGTGGACATACATCAACATAGTCCTCGTCCCCAGATGTTTACCCCACATCATGACCAGGGTCTCGTCGGTCCTAATGTCGCAGATATTCCGAGAATTGGTGTCGTAGTACCTAGGTACAAATTCCTCATTTTAGATAACCAGGAATTTTTCAAATTCCATGTACAAGTCACACAGAGTCATGCATGGCGCATATACTATCAATAGATAATCAAAACCAGCGCTAAGTGTAATTCTACCGTCGGGTAAGGTTTCAGTCTCACACTCGTGCCGAATATTAAGTGGAGACCCGGATATGCCAAACATCCGATGGTTATCAACACATATTCTCTCTACCACTGGACTTGAGACGCTAATTGGAAATGAGAGAGCTAGAATTATAGTTCTTACCCTTCAAGGAGGACGAATGACACATTCACCAAGATCCATAGCTGTAGATATTCGTTCCCCATGTCCTCTTCCCTTATGTCGCCCTCGTGCGTGCTCTCCAGCCTTGCAGGATCCATCTATGTGCTCTCCTGCCGTGCAGGATCTATCTCCGTGTCAGATCCGCTTCACGTCCACCATCGTAGGCGTGCAGAGAACGATCGGCTCACGCTTTTCGCTTCCAGCCTCCTGACCATGCCAGAACAACAGGAGGGAACTAAGGAGACATCGGTGAGGGTGACGAATAGAGGCCAAATGGAAGGGCGGTAGAGGTGCATGGCGGTGCACGACGGAACACTATGGTGGAGGGTGGGGCCAGCGCAAAGGAGCGGAGTGATAAAATACGAAAAATTGCACAATAATGGGGCATTGGATCCTTGAACCGGGGTCATGGGCCGTCGGCAACTGAGATGGTGGGCCCGCTAGTTAGAATAATAGCCAAAACAATGACTGGTCTCGATAGGATCTACATGTAAAAAACCGAGTCAACCAGACGGTAAGTTAGCTAGGGCAAACGGAAACCGATGTTAAAATGGAACACGGGGGGTACAAACGTAATAAATCCACGACGGCCGGTGACATTTCTCTAATTTCCTGATTCAAAGATAATCTCAATTTTCGTGTGATAAATCTTTTTTCCCCTGATCCAAGAGGAATGCATATGGAATTCTTGGGTTCCAAACTATATGCCATTGGCACCAGTTGTCGGGTGGTTGTCAACAGGATTGCTGCTTCAAGCTAGCGGGCGTCCAAGTGACTAGGTGGACATGCGCGCCTCGCTACGCCGTCTACAATCTATTTGTCAGAGTATGGTAGGTGTATTGTATTCACTACTGGTAACATCTTTTGTTTTGTTTGTGTTACTATAAGTTAAATATATGAGCATGTACGGGGTTAAGTGTTTTAATCTGTAGACAAATATGTTATTTACGTGTTATACATATCTGAAACTGAGAAATTTGACCTTAGACGCAAGAAGCGGGCCCTTATTTAATATTGAAGCTCATAAGAAATATAGGGTACCGGTGTTTCTTCAAGTAAACAAAAAGGTACATCGAACAAACTTCAAACAAAAATACATCGAGCAATAGACCAAGTTCAGTACCACAAGAAACTGGCATGTTACATGATCAAGATAAAAAACTAATGATGTCAAAACAAGCTAACTTATGAAGATCACACGATAATCTTGTTCGACTACCTCGGAATCGATGCTTGCAACTATTTGGATTGCAGAGCTTCAAGGGAAGGCATAACTTTGTATTCAACACTTATAGGTGGTTGGATTATTAAATGATTAATTTAGTCAATATAGACAAACATGCTATATATATACTAATTCTATGCAGGAGTTATACTTGATATATTCCAAATTATTCACTGGTTCAATAAAATTTAAAAGAGAAGGTATGGCTGGAAGTTGCCATGAATCTTTATATAAAAGCAAGATCTAATATGCAATCAAGTTTGATAATTTATGTACATCAAAATGAAAAATAGAAGTTGTGACATTTTCTTTGGACCCAGTCGATGGAACTCGCTTGTTCATTAATCATAGAGCATGCTCCAAGTTAAGGACATTGCAATATTTGTTAACTCGTGTAGAAATTGTAGAACAACGTAGAATATGTATCAATTTACACAAGCATTTCATGTATTCTTGAGATATGCTAATATATTTAAAAGCAAATTTAGTTGCAGAGTCTAAGAGGAGCCAAAATCAGCTTGTTCTTCTTTGTTTCAGGAATATATACATGGTAATTGTTGAAGTGACATGAAACGCGATCGTTTCTCATAAGGCGCGACCATTTCTCGCATGTTAGCACTCCACGCTTTTTGTTCAGCGATTTTTCCGTTCGGTTACTATAGATTCTGGGTTCTGGCCAATCGCTCTGCGCTACGTCATCGTATGCCTTCTCTTTTCCAATTCCTTTTTTCCCGCCATATGTCCTTGATTTTTCTTGTCAAAGCATTGAGGATGATGTGACATCTTCACGTCCTGCATAGGAGCATCTCTACCCGCGTCGCCCCCTCTCTATCACCCCCACCGTCCCACGCGCTCACCTCCTTCTTATCTTCCTCACCACCGGCAAAGCATGCCGTCGGACGGGTGCGCGAGGTCGGAGGTGATGTTGAATCGGTATTGGGCAGGTTCGAGGCGGGGAACCAAAGACGGCCGACGCTGGATGCAAGAGCTGGACAGGAGGGGGTGGCCTCGTGAGTGGAGGGAATGGAGGGAGCGGAGTTGAGAGGGATAGCTCAGGAGCGAAGAGGGCGACGCAGGTTGCTGGGGGAGATGGAGGAGGGGCTGGGATGGGCGGGAGCTCAGGGTGGAGGAGAACGTGATCGAGATAGGGTAGGGGTGGGGGCGGGAACGGGAAGGACCAGCTCGTAAGACTTCGGTCTACACCTGAAACTGCACGTTCGAGATGAGTCAGAGTAAAGATCAGACAGCTAAAAACGCGCGCGTGAGAAGATGACCTAGGATGGCTCGCTTTTGTTTAGGATTAAGCTATAATATAATTATCTTGTTGTAGATCGCCAGCACTCGCTTCACGTGTGCTATAACCGATGAACAGTTGGTCGATTTCTCGACGGGCGCATGTATTCCTCTTTTGAGCTTTGGAAGCGAGTTAACATACACGAGAGTTACAGGCACAACAACTTTGTCATCATATCCTTACAACTTGCAGGCACCAGCCAGATGATAACTTTTTGGTCGAAATTTATACCTAGCACGGCTTGCCGACGCGGCAGCCGAGCGCGCCTGCGAACTGGGTGAGCTTGCCGACATACTTGCCGTGCTTGGCGGGGATGAAGTCCATCTGGCCGTACCTGCGCTCGTTCTGTCCGCCGGACTCGTTGAAGAAGGCCCCGTTCATCATCACGTCCCCCTGCGACTTCCACACCCAGTCCTTGTACTCGCTGTACGGCGCGTACTCCCGCTTGGTGACCTCCTTGGCGTTGCCGTCGTCGGGGGCGATGAAGCGGTTCCCCTGGCTGATGATGGTGGGGTCCTGGTTGCCGCCGATGGCGTACATCTGCCAGTGCGTGTAGTCGTTGTTCACCACGTGGAAGAACCCGAACCTGCATCGGGGCATCCGCTGCACCAGCCCCTTCCCGAAGTGGTTGAACGCCACCGTGATCTGCATCATGGCGTCCTGCGTCTCCATGTTGCTGCCTCCGAACAGCATCACGTGGTCGTGCTTCGTGAAGTGGCTGTTCGACACGGTGATGGCGGTGGAGCCGGTGACGACGTCGATGAGGCCGTCGGCGCAGTTGGACATGGAGACGTGGTCGATCCAGACGCTGCTGGAGGAGAGGATGGAGATCCCGTCGCCGTCGCTGCGCGTGCGGTGGCCGGAGTGGTGCTTCGTGTCCCGGATCATGCCGCCCGAGTGTGGCACGGAGTGGTGGATGTGCACGCCGTGGACGATCACGTGCTTCACCCCCTGCAGCGTGATCTGCGCGCCCGTGATGTGCACCTGCGCGCCCCGCCCGTCGATCGTCTTGTTGCTGTTCACGATCAGCTCCTGCGAGAGGCTGATCACCATGGACCGCGCGAACACGATCCACAGCGGCCGGTCCTGGATCACGCCGTACCGGAGCGTGCCCTTCTTGGGGATGATCAGCTCCTCGTCGCTCGGGTCGGTCACCACGTACGTCCTGCCGCCGGCGCCGCCCACGGCGTTGTGGCCGAAGCCCCGCGCGCAGGTGGCCAGGCGCTGGCGGTCGCTCGCCCAGTCGGAGCGGCACCGCCAGCACCGGTCGATCGGGTTGGTGGCCAGGCAAGGACCTCGGTACCTCGCCAGCGAACGCCGCGCCGTCGCTCTGTGCACGTCCCGGTTGAAGCGGTTCAGCTCCGCGACGGGGTCGGCCACGTAGGCGGTGCGGCTGTACGCGCGGGCCTCCTCCGCGCGCTTCGCCCAGTACTCCTTGTCGGAGGTGACGTTACTGGTCACCGGCGGCGTCTGCACCGCCGTTGTCGCTGCCGCGGCCGCAGCCACGGTGGCGAGCACGTGCAGGAGGAGAACGTGCAGCAGCTGAGGGCTCCTGGCCGCCATTGTGGTGCTCGCCCCCACCGCCGGAAGCGGTCTCAGGGAACTCTCTGAGACCTCTCCCGAGGTGACGACGTACGGCGCCCGGAGCGACACGGCGTGGCGGTGTCGAGGAGCGTGTCCGTGTATATATACAGAGGCTTTGACCACACGTGAGCCTTGTCATTGGCAACGGAGCGCGCGACGACCGCGGTGAACCCTAGGTGTTTCAGTTCTCCTCCCCAAGCGCACCTGCTGTCTCCGTGGGCAACAAATGATCAGCCGTTGAAATGCATTTTTCTTTTGGGAAAAAAAAATCACGGCAACATACTCTGTGTTAGTACCTCCGTTTCCAACGAATAAACAGTATAAGTTTATTTTAAATTCAAAACACTATAATATATCTTCTTGGTATCATAAATATTAGGGACTTAGGGTAGCTTAATTCCTAGTCATGTGTCATGCAATCTCGATGGCAAGCCCACTTTCAACTGAAATCTTATTTGCAACCCCACTTGCAACCAAAATTTCCTTACAACATCACTTGCAGCTCACAGGTTGCACGAATCCATTGTAAATTCAGTGGATTAGGACCCTGACTTGACTGAGAATTAGCAAAACGCTAAATATATTAATAGTTTTATCTATAATATTGGTTAAACTTAGAAATCCTTAATTTTGACTAAATATATACAGTAGTGTTATTGATTGAAATGGCGGGTGGATCGTGTTATATATTGATCTGATTGCCTGGCATGCATGCGCCATGCATCCAGCTCCAGAAATGGGCCGCTCAAACAGAACTTGACAGGACGTGTCATTCCTCCTTTTGGAAAGGGAACAAACATGTTAATGGTGTGGATTGTACGGTGCCATGGACGACGCTTGCTTGCAGATCTAAAATAGAGGAGCGCGGGTTACGCATTAAAGATCTCTAGATCACCAGAACATTTGCCTAGAGTTCATCCATAAAATTCAGGAACAATATAATCCCAGCTGGTACCCGTGGCCGTTGTAGACACGCTACGACATATACCAACTTTGGCTCTCGGATTTGGAGGCAATCATCTCGGTCCATTGATGCCGCTGCCCCATCATTTGGAGCAATCGTGCACCAAATATGGTGCAAGATTCTCGCTTGTTGGCTGCTAGCGAGCGACATGATCAACTCACCGTGCTAATAGGGGTGTTGTTGCTGTTGCTGTCACCTAGCCGTAGCGTGCAAATCTTGGAAGATCAGGGCATGCAAGAATATGACACCTGAAATTTGGGATTGCCAGCTGGCTAACTAACTTATTTGCTAACGCATCGCAGCAATTCATTTTATGATTTTTTTTCACTCCATGGATGTGCACACCTATACTAGTACTTAATATGTATTCCTAGTGGAGATATAACCGTGCCTTGAAGTATTCGGCGGGCTAAGATTGCGTCGAAAACCCTCAACCAAGGCAATGACAATGGCTTCGCAAAGATATTAGCAAGTTGATCCTTGAAAGGAATAAACTTGATTTGAAGTACCTTTTGTGCACCGCGTTCCCTCACAACATGATAATCAACTTTTACGTACTCCGTTTGAGCATGAAAATACTAGATTAGATGAAAGTTATGTTGTGCCAATGTTTTCACACCAAAGGACCAGGTGGCCGATCTTGAGAAATATTCAACTATGTCAACAAAGATCGAATCCAACTGAAATCAACTTCGGCATTGGCAACTATTTTGTACTCAGGTTCAGTACTACTCTGAGATACGGTGGCTTTATTGTGAGCGGTCTAGGTGATCATGTTGGGACTAAAGAATGCATCTGAAAAAGGTGAGAGAAGGCTTGAAGGCGCATGTTGAAGATGCATACCATAGTAGGCAGTGGGACAAACATAACACAAGATGTGCTTCAATCTAACAAATGAGTATCTCGATGTGAATGGACATACTAATAGACACGGTTGACTACATACAAAATGTCCGGTTGAGTGATCGCCGGATGTTGTAATCCACCAACTATACTGTGGTACACAGTGGCATCATACGGAGTGAGAAGAACACTATCATGCATACATAAGCTATCAATAGCTGACATAGGAGTGGTGGTTGCCTTGCATTTCAGCATACCTGCACGCCGTATTAAGTCCAAAGAATATTCTGCTGAGTGAGAGTCAACCCGGTATTAATGTGGGTAACCTCCAAACCAAGGAAAAAAAATGAAGTTTACGTAGATCTTTGAGAGAAAAATCACTACTCAAGACAAGAATCAGACGATCTACATCAGGAACCGAAGAACTAACAAGCATAATTTCATCAACATACACCAATAGGTACATAGTAACCCTAGGGCGCGAAAGGAGATATAGTGATGTGTCAGCTTGGACGGTACAAACCCATGTGCATGAAGAGTAGAACCAAGACGTGCATGCCACACATGAGGAGCCTGCTTGAGACCATAGAGGGCCTTGATGAGGCAACATAGGTGATGAGGATGATCTGGATCAACGAACCTAGGAGGCTGGTGGCTATAGACTTCTTCTTCCACATGGAGAAAGGCAATTTGAACGTCCAACCGGCGAATAGACCATATGCGAGTAACATCTAATGATAAAAGGAGAATAGTAGTTAGGCTTGACAACATGACTAAATGTGTCCTCATAGTCAAGACCATTGCATTGTTTGAAGCTTTTAGCAACCAATTGAGCCTTGTACCTTTCAATGGACCCATCATCAAGTTTCTTTACCTTAAAAAGCCAATAGGAGTCAATATGTGTAACACCCTCGAATCGACCCTATGCAAGTTTTAGCCCTTTCCGCCAAACCTGCATAGAAATGATTCAAGGACGCCCACCGGGCACTTTCATGCGGGTGGAAAATGAAGTAATACCATTACACAACAGTCCTCGATGGGACCCATAGAACAGATATATATTCAACAGCGACTCGACGAGTCAAGAATACAGATATACAATACCAAGATCCAAATCACCTTGAAAACGTTATAGCGTCCGAGTATGGACAAGATGAAAATGGGGCTAAGAGCCATGAAGAATAACCAATGACGTCCATAACCCTGCCCAGGCCAAGCCGGAAGGATAACCCTGCTAACGACGTCGATCTCAAACCTGCTAAAACAAAAGGGGTGCCGACAAAGGGCAAAGGAAAAAGAGGAGCGTCAGTACTGAGGCCAGTACATGGCGAGGCTAGAATTCAGCGGTCCTCGCCTACACAGGTATGGTGGACTGAAGCGGCAGCGCAGCGACACTAAACGACCTATAGAGACTCTATAATACTGGCGGCTATCAGAGAGAGATAAGAGAGAACTATTCGGGTCCAACCTGACACTAACACCAAACATACCCATCCTGGTATTCCCCCTCGAGACCAAACGAGGAAGTCAAGCCGAGGAAACTCACACGGTTGGCAGTTTTATTTAATCTTTCCATAGCAGTTATCCAACTTACTAGTCATCTCAGATGTAAGTCAAATTATAATAGTAGACTTTAGTTATAGTTATCTATGATCGAGAAACTGTGCTCCAAATCGTTCATTACCGCAGACACGGCTTTTCGAAAAGATTTAACCCTGCAGGGGTGCACCAAAGTATCCACACGCACTTCGACCCTTTTTGCCAGATCAATTAACATACACCCATCGGTATGTCGGCGGGGCCTAAGTCATGACGTTTCCCAGACCCAAAGAAAGTACATGGGGGGCCACCCAACTAAGCTACCCGCAACGAAGTCGGCCGACTCCGAGGCGGACCCAGGGTTTGTGCCAATGGCTGTAAACGACTAGGAACCCGGAAGTGTGACTGGGCTTGTCGATACCGCGAAAACATTCCACATCCTAAACGGTACAGGTGCTCCACGCACAATTTTAAATAAAGCAGTAAAGCATGGCATAAGTACAGAATAGTAATAAAGCCCCAAACTACTTGTGGCCCCCGGTACAATACTTTGAAATCAGGTAGTAAGCCGATGGGGGTGCCCACACACCCCACCTGTGGTTAGCGCGCTCGATCTCGGAACAGGTGTCAAGAACTCGGGTCCTAGGGGACACCGGTGAGCGGTTAAGAACCAAATATTTACTATTACCCACCGGTGCCTCTGCATTATATCTACCATCAACATTAATTCATACATTGTATTTGAAATCATGATCAACTCCACCATTAAACATCTGCCAACATCCCAACAACCGTGGAACATCGACGACGCGAAGCAACACCTGAGCAAGCATCTACAACTCGCAGGGTCAACTGTCTAACAAGCAACAAGTAATAGGAGGTGTCCCGGGCAATATAACGGTTGCAGGAATATAACTGGTACGGAACACTAAAGCATCGCGACACGGATAGCAATAGATCAACTGGAGGAAATAAAGACTATAAATGCAAAATAGGTAGAAAGGGGGAGAATGCTCGCCTGGGAAAACACTGCCGAAGGTTCATATTCGAAGAACTTGCCGATACTCGCATCCACTCAACGGCCTAATCCGTGAAGGAGCAAACACTAAAAGAAACACCAGATGCAATATTTAATACTATGGCAGAAGATCGGGCATGATGTATGTATGATGTATGACATGGCAAAGATGCGATGCGACTAGACAATTTTAAGCGAAATCAGAGTTCTAACGATTAAATAGAAGGTTCAAGTTATTTTTCTAACGACCAAATTAAATATTGATTAATATGGTAACACATGGCAGGGAAGATCTACAACAAAGTTAAATGAAGCCGAAAAATATTATAAGCATTTCCCAAATTACTCCATATGTTACTTAATAAGTGTTATGCAAACCGTAACCAACCCACATGATACATGATGCAAAAATAATGAGGATGACATATTAATATTTAGCGCACTTTTCTGATAAACTTTAGTATATTATACTTTGCAATAGGAGCTACAGATCATAAGATATTAATTCAAAATGTATTTGCATATAGTAATAAAAAATAAATAAAGGAAAGAGATGAACAGGGATGTGTCGGGTCCATCTAGTATCAAGTCTGAATGTGATTCAGAGAACAAAAAGAAAAAGAAAGTGATGTTTTATTTGGGAAGATGTGGGGAATTGATCTCAGAGAACAAAAACAAAAAGAAAGTGATGTTTTATTTGGGAAGATGTGGGGAATTGATCTCAGGATACAAAGTTGAAAAGCTAGCCACTAAGATGGTGCTTTTTATGTTTACAGAAGGAGGTGCGGTCGATCTTGATCATACACAACTGAAGCTGCAGTGATAAAACGAGAATACACCTGAAGAGTTTCAAGATATTGCTGAATCATCAGGAAGCGACCACGATCTGATTTTTAACCAACAAAATGCAGAGAAAGAGAAGATTTGAACCGGGAAGCAGGCAGAAGATGGGGTGCTGTGCTAGCGACTGGATTGAGGGTTTGAATTATGCATAGGACGTGGCGTGAAATCCTTTTAAACAGATCACGGATGAGATTTGTGTTCTCTGACAAACTGAAAAAAAAACACAGAGACAAGACTTTGAGCTTCTTCGTTCGGGACAGGTTGCGCCGGAGCACATGCGACCACAGTGGCGACCTCGTTCGGCGGCGCTGGGACGCGTGCGGGATTGTAGATGACGCAGAAAACAACCTGGAACTCGTCTACGTGTCGTAAACCATCAGGGGAACACCGGAGGGGAAGCAACTACGATATCCGGCGGCGGAAAACCCGATGTTGACGCGGGGCTCGGAAACGGAATGAAATTGGACGGGGTAAGAAGGGAAGACAGACGAGAAGCTCACCCTGATGATCATGGCGAACTTTGCTTGGATGTGGAGGATGGAGTCAACGACGATGGCAAGGTACTGCGGCGGTGCTCCGATGGGAAGGAGAGGGGAAGACAAGGCAGGCACGTACGGCCCCTCTTGCGGGCTCCAACCAATCGTCAGCGGTACAACGAATTGATTCCCGACTTCCGTTGTGTTTGGCGGTGATCGCGTCGTCGACAAGGTCGGGCTTCTCAATCCCCCACCATGGCTCTCTCGCGGTAGGTGGAAGAAAAAGGGGAAAAGGCGAGATGGCGGCGTGGGATGGGAAGGAGACAAGCTAGGGTTCGACTAGGCTGCTTTAGAGGGGATTAAAAGAGGAGGGGAAGGGAGCAAGTGGAGGCATGTGTGGTGGTTGCAGGTGCTCACGCTCTCCGCGTGTGAGGAGGAAGACGACAACAGTAATATTTCCCCTCTAGATCAATCAAAGAAAAGGGGCTAGGTGATGGGCTGAAACAAGAGGGGAGGAAAAGAACCGGGTGACTCCCTGTGTACGTGACAACCGGCCCAGGCTGCTGCTGATCGTTGCATTGCTGCTCTATGAATTCTGAACATACAGTTAGGTGAAGATGTTTACTGAATTTCTTCCTACAGCTTTACAAACTGCACCAAACCCTCATGTTTTGTCTAGAATTTGAATAGAGGCACAATTTTAAAACAGAAAATGAAACATTTTGGAATAGGGAGGGGTTTAAAGGCCATGAACCGCTCAGATATCACACATGTGTGGAAAAGGTGTTTGTAAGTAGAAAAGAAGAAACATGAGCGAAAGAATTGGAGAGGAGCAAAATGACTAGCAAAAGATTTAGGCCACGAGGATGATCCCAGGTGGATAAAAACAAAGCCGAGGGATATATATGATGTCTAGATTTAAAGAGAGGGAAAAAACACCAACTAGAATTAGAATAGCGAGGATAGATTAAGGTGATAACAAGATTAGATGGTGATTTATAAACATGGACAAGCACATAAAAGCAACTTAACCAAATGCAATGCAAGTTAAACAATGTAACAATTTATATGAATCATGGAAGGTGGCATGATGAACATGATGATGGAGAAAATAAAATAACATGCAATTTTCTAGTTAGGGATTTCCCGAGATGCTACAATATGTTACCACCAGACTTCGGAGGAACCAATCGCCATGTGTCATTGCTGAGAAGAGTGTGAAACTCTTGATCCATTGTAGCATGCCAATGCGGGATACTCTTAGCAGCCTGAAAGTGATGAGGTTCAACAGTAAGGTAAGACTTGAGATATGCCCTAGAGACAAATAATAAAGGATGTTTATTATCATATCTTGTTAGTTCATAATGATTTTATACCATGGTAAAACTATATCAATCAGAAACATTGGTGTACGTGTGGTATGAAACAAACCAAGTCCTTAGCAGCCTCTATTCAACTAGTTCATTGGTCAACTGATGATCAAGATTTCCTGATCATGATCATTTATGTTAATTGACAATGAGGTCATATCATTAGTGAATGATATAATGGACAATGTACCCAATATAAGAGCATCTCCACTCGCACCCCCATGCCCATTTTCGGTTTTGGCAGAGTTCCCTGTCTAGCTCCTTGTTCTTATTCATGGCACCTGCGCCACGGAGACAGACGGGTGTGATGACCGGTGCAATATAGGCACTACGCAGATCTTCCTCTCCCTGAGAGCCGAGTCACTGACTATCACCACATCGAGGACAAGATGTTGCCGCCACGAACCAGGTTTTCGCCCCGCTTTATAAATAAAGCAACCATCCACAACGAATTACAGAGTGCAATATCCATGAGAAATAGTCTGCTAGGGCCACAACACGACACGACCAAAGGGAAAACGAAAAGACACATGCGCCATGCGAGAGAACGCCGAAAAAATCAACTCTAAGCTAGATTAAGAGGGAGCCGCCATGCCGTCTCGAGGAGTAAGTCGAAGAATCTCGTCCAGCCGCGCCTTGTCCCGCTGCCTACAGAGTGGGCAATAGAGTTGCAAACATGCCAAGAGTTTGAACACCGAGTCAGATGCACATCGAGGTAGGACTTTCTCAATCACCATCTTATTATGAATAGTCCAAAATGACCAAGACAGCGCAGCAAACACTAGCCAAAGTGGCAATGGCCCTTTCCGGCACGGTTAGCCTGGGTTTCTAGGAATTCACCTATTGAATTGATGCACTAGCCAACTATTTCAAAAGTCCGAACTGATGGAAAGAGCTAGGCTATATATTTTAACACCCCCCCCTCACGTCTAGTCTGGACAAATTGGAAGACACTAGACATGGGTAATCGGGGGCTGCAACTATTTGGAGTAGATTAAATAGTGCGTTAGCTGGGGTTTGAATTTGAGACCTCCTGGCTCTAATACCATATTGAATTGATGCACTAACCAACTATTACAAAAGTCCAAACTGATGGAAAGGGCTAGGCTATATATTTTAACATCACCGAGATAATAGGCTTGCCAGTCCAGGCCCAATGCATCCCTGGTAAAGTTCCACAGAAATTAGAATATGGGGCACGTGAACATTATGTGAGTTCTCATCTCTAGGACTCCACATAATGGGCACAACCCGTCGCCCGACCCATCTCTTTTAGCCACTTCGACCCCGGTGGGTAAGCGATCGTGAAGCAGTTGCCAAACGAAGATCTTCTTCTTTAGAGAGAGAGAGAGTGGCCTTCCAGAGGGGTTTAGTCATGAGAGGTTAGGGCGCCTAAAAAAGGCATTGTATGCGGAGCTAACCATGAAGGTTCCTGCTGGGGTCAGCCTCCATGCCATAGAGTTGGGTTCGTCAGACAACGTGGCTGGCAGAGCCGACCTAAGGTCCCTCCATGCTTTGGTTTATACCTGGCCGAAGGTTTGATGGAATAAGATGTTCCATCATTCCATGTTCCCTCCTGTGCAGCGCCTCAAGGATGGCTCGGTCATCTCGGCCTGGGGTAGGCGCAAAAGCAGGTCGCCATCACAACCCTCTGGCGGCTGGCTTCATTCATCTGGATGGGACTGGACGCGCGTGAATCCCATCCAGCCTCCGACGCTGCTCATAAGGGAGAGAGTGCATTCTTGATCTTGATATGGAAGCCAAGAGATGCTAATTCCAGCGTAGAACTTGACATCGTTAATATTTTAGAGACAAGGAACCTGACTAAGGATGGTAATTTTACCCACGGGTACGGGTATCCGCGGGTACCATACCCGCATGGGTAGGGTATGAGCACAGTTTTATATCCATGGGTAATACCCATACCCTATCCCGTTAAGTCATGGGTACGGGCATGGGTATAAGTCTGTACCCATGGGTATACCCATACCAAACTCATTTAAACTGACATAGTAAAACTTAGTTGTAGAGTTTCAACCTATGGGGCCAAACAACCCAGGGAAGAGTATGATATTGTGACTTCTAAATTTCGGATAATTTTCATATACTTATCTACCTACTATTTAGTAGAGATAGTTAATTTTTGTCAAATATGCTATCGGCGAGCGTAAAATTATGAATAACTGTGTACTATTGGATCCACCCGCCGGGCACCCAACGGGTAGAGGTATCCGCCGGGTATGGGCATGGGTAAAGTTTTATACCCGCGAATACGGATATGGTAATTTTTTTTATCCATTGACTAAACAGATATGGATATGATATTGCTTTACCCTTACCCTGTCTATTGTCATCCTTAAACCTGACAGTCAGAGCTGCAGGCGCAAGGTACACGTACGAAGGCCTGGCCCAATTGAGAGACTCCACCAGACCAACAGGCTTCATGAATCCGTACGCTATGCAATCCAGGACGCGCTACATCTTCTACTGTACCAAAAATTGGCCGCTCTAGGTTGCTCCGAATCCGACTCTTCCCACAAAACGAACTCGATCGCGCGTAGCGTACTCCTGTAATCAGTCCTACTCCGACATGAACACATGCATACCTCTTGATGCATGGATCCAAGCCCAATATATATACTGCCGGAGTCACGTAGAGCTCCTCCCCATACCATCCAATTTCGAATTTCAGCAGCGCGTACCCTGCAAGGAATCGATCAGGCTCGGGGGCTCACTGTCGGGCGCAGTTACAGGCCTAATGGCGTCGATCGCCAACGACATCAGAGACGATGATGACTACCTGCATCTGCCGTCCGTGGAGGAAGAGGACTACACGCACCTGCCATCTGAAGAAGAGGAAGAGGAAGAAGACAGCCACGAGTACATTCGCCCCGACGACTTCCTGGCCTTCGCGCTGCTCGTCGACCTTATCGGCTACAGACTCGCGGATCTATTAGAGGCGCAAGACGCCGCCACGACCACGACCGACATCATCCCAAGCGTCGGCGTCGTGGCTGCCTCAGACGGCTCGGAGTTGGCGACGGCGGTGGCCGAGGCGCTGGAAACGGTGGAGGCGCCGTCTGATGGCCACGACTGTCCGATCTGCTTGCAGGGCGATGGCACAGCGGCGTGGAAGGAGACACCATGCGGGCACCGGTTCCACGGACAGTGCGTGGAGAGGTGGCTGCATGCGAAAGGAAGCTGCCCCATGTGCCGGAGTCGGGTGGTCACGGTACCCGCCGCCGCCGCTACTAGTATCGGTCCAGAGATAGAGTGGTCGGTTATCTTAGAATTCTATGGTCAGGTTATTGCCACCTCCGCTCTCATGGAGGAGTAGTTCAATTCTTGTGATATCTCCTCTGTTGGATGGAAGTGTGTGCCCCGTTTACGTTCCAATTCAGCTCGGAAAACTTTGTAAGATGAAAAAGATGAAACGGTGTTAAGAGGAACTAGACAGTTTTTTCGATATAGTAGAAGTGGGTCGGTGTGAGAATTCCAGAAATTCGTTCCTCACATGAATCGAATTCTAGTCGTTGGGATGTGCCAACAACCACTAGGCCATTGCCTCGTTCTGAACTCGGCAAACTTTGTGAAACTATATATGTCAGGAAATGTAACCATCTATATAGATGCACATTTACTCACGTGTTTACATATATACTCTCCACCATGTTAATTGCTCTGAAATAGTAGAAGCATATACATGATCTTCAGGTTTCACCTCGACCGGGCACCTGGCTGCAGAAATGAGATTTTAGCTTGCACGCTATCTACCATGCACAGTTTAAATATGTTTTATTGGGTATAAAGTGAACATAAATTTCAGAGACATAATGATACTAGATGAAACTTGGCAGCACAAATCTTGAAGCAGCAAATGAATGGCATAGACATGCACGCGATCTAGCATGCACGCTATAATCGCTGCGTTGCACCTGGCTGAGAACTCAGATGTTCTGATCGGATCCATAACCAGTTTCAATGAAATCAAGGGCCCAAACGACCTTACCTCATGTACTTTTCACTTATTGTTTCGAATTAAGACCACCTGATATTGACTAGTTTCGGCCTTCCTCGTGTAAAATAAGTTTGTGTAACAACATGCATCCTTGCCGGTAAGGCCATGTACAAGGCGGGGCGCTTAGCGCAGGCGGGTTTATATCCTGGTAGTTACATTCTAATCGCACCCGATCCCAGGAAACTCAGTTGTGTCGACGCAAACTCAGCCGTCGATCAGGTGCTTTGCTTGTTTTTCCTGCACAGAACCTTCTACCAAGCAGCAGAGGGATATCCACGCCCAGAAAACAGATCGCGATTAGCGTCTCAGTTAGCTCCTGACCAGTAGCGGACCCAGGAAAAAATTATAGGGTGTGCACACTCCTATACAAATATGCTAAATAAGTAATATACATACTAATTGATTCAAACATTGTATGAGACGTGTTCTTGGAAGTAAGTGATATTGTTGAAACTTTTCAACAACTATAAATTTCCTATTTTGGCTTCTTCATTTTGCTCCTCTTTGTAGTCTCGCAGACAACAAATTGTCAAGTAGATTAAAAAAGAAAAAATGACACATCGCAAACGGGTGCTGAAGCGTGCGCCGAATAACATGGAAAGAAATATAAGAGGCTAACATAGTTAATTGGTACTAGTTACTTCTCGTTGTCGTTAGAGATGTAGATTGTCTCCTCTTTGTAAGTGGAGGCAGAGGCCTGGCTTCACTGGCTGCGGCGATATTGCCGTCCTTCGCCACACGCTCTGTATTTCTCACTTTCTTTTTGGCGAAATACTCCAATAGTCTATCCATATAGTTACAACAAACATAGTACTGAAAACCAAAATACGGTTGTACTAAAACTCAAAGTACACCGAAGTATTAGTGTAATGAGGGCAAATTCTCCCGTGCTTGGAAACTTTCTGAGCTATCCACTTTTGGCGCATCAAACGGTCTAGGAAGGATGGTGCCTCCTAGTAGTTCTGATCGATTGCGGACGTTCTTGATCGACTGCGGGCGAGGCGAAGTACCATGCTACTAGTCTGCGGGGACAAGACTGCAACTCGTCATTAAATGCCCAAGATGTTTTTTCTTCGAACCAAATCGAACGACATGAACTCATCTTCCTCAGTTCCTCTCGCTTCCATGACTCCATCCGGCCTCCGGTGCAAATTCGTCGTTGTTTGACGATTTGAATAGATCTGCATCAGATTTTTGCCAATTGTAAAGCTTCAGACCATTTCTTTGTACTAGTAACACAATTGTTCTTTAATTCCAAGAATTAATGGCAAGATTGACCATCTCATCAATCATCACCTGGGCGTGTGACGGTGTGAGATGGAGAACACCATCGATATGAATCAAGTATTAAGTGTACGTATGCAGGGAATCAAGTATTAGGTGTAGATATGTCAATTTTGCAATCATGTGAGATAGAAAACTCGATACCGATGCAACAAGGAGCTCATTAGTGATAACAGATCGTAGGTTAAACAATGGGTTAGGTATGGAAAGAGTAGAGTAATATCAAAGGTATGCCTATATAGTTAGTATGTACAAACTTCAACCCATACATGTACTCACTAACTATACTTCTGCTGTAAATGTTAGTCCAATGCTGCAAATATTTTCGTGAAAAAAAAACCCGTCTCGCGACCGGCTCGCCCCCGCGGGCGACCGGCCACGCCGCCACCCCTCTCCCGCCTCAACCCCCTTCCCAGCCGTCTCCCTCCCGACGTCGTCAGCGGCCGCGCCGGGCTAGCCCCGGGAGGCACTGGCAGCAGCGGCTCCCGGCCCTTCCCCCCTTAGCTTCTCCTGCGCGGGACGGCGAGGCAAGGGTGGTGTACCCAAGCAGCGGCGGCCCGGCGCGGCGGCGGAGGCTCCGACGGTGGCGTGGATGGAGCAGGAGGCGCAGGTGCAGCCGTTGGCGGCGGGGATCGACGCCGTGATGGAGGAGCTCGCCCTCCCGACCGAGATCTAGGCCCGCCGGGCTCGATCTGGGCCTGGGCGGGCTGCCCGGTGCGGCGGTGACTCTCTCGGTTGTCTGTGAAGCTGGAGCTGGTGCCGGTTTTGGCGGTGTCAATGGCGCCCTTGCTGCAGTGCGGCGGCGGGGGCTTTACGAGCCCATTCGGGCTCGGCCGGGCCGGAAGGCCTAGTTTGCCCCTGCTACTGTATCCGGTCGGCGGCCGCCCTCTAGCGGCGGAGGTAGTTCCCTCCCGCGTGTGATTGCCCTGCAGACCTTGCCAAAGTTTCTTATTTTCGGTCGACCGGCCTCGCATCCCGAACCATGGTGCGACGATGGTGATGACTTCATGACCGCGGTGGCGTGCTCTGGTGGGCGGCAAGCTTGGTGGAGCAAAACGGAACGTTCGGGGGTTTGGTTCTTTGGGGGTCGGGAGAAATCCTTGCCGTCTCGGCACCGGCGTGGTGACGCCTGCGGGTGTCGCCGTCCTTCCTGAAGGGCGTCCGGTATGCCTCCGCCCCACCCCCCGTTGTGTACCGGGGGAAACCCTGGATTGGTTTGGGCAGCAGCGTCGTCGTCGTCGCTTTCCTTCTTGGAGGTGTTACTTGGTATGCGACACTCTGGAGTGCTAGGAGCGAGGTGGTAATTCTCCGGAGAGCGCAACGATGGCGAGTCATTTCCTTTTGCGTTGTACCGCCGGTGTCAGCATTGTTTTTCTCTTTCCTTTCTTTCTTGTTTCTTTTGGGCTGGTTTTGTGCTGTCTGCCCAGCAGGGATATCCAGATATATCGGTCGTGTGCTATATTAATATAACGGGGCAAAAACTTGATTCGAGAAAATATTTTCATGAGCAGCTGCAAACTTTGTAATATGTTTCAGTGCTGGACAACGTTTGCACACAATAAATACATTTTAAATTTTCGGCGAGCTAGTCACCATGCACGTGTAGTTGTTTGCTGGATCGAAGGAAGTAACCTTTTGTTGTTAGCTTGCATGAATTGCCGCCCGACGTACATTTGAAGGATGGCATGAGCTATGCCATCTAAATGCACTTGCAATAATCATCATTATATATTATTTCTCGTGTCATCTAAATGTCCAAAAAGTTGGAAGGTGATGTAGAAATTTCCTTTCTTCATACGCGGAAAGTGTCTTTTGTTAGCGACACAAAATATTGTACGCTGGCACTTGTCACGAGAGTTGAGGTAGTTCCGGTATGGTAGATAAAGAGATAAAATTTGAATTAGTTACTTTGCTTCTTATCAAGATTGTACCAATCAGACTCATTATGAAGATCACGATCGTTTCCTATATCTCTCCCGTACCTACCTGTACGTTGTAATCATCCATGTAATGTCTCCCAACTATATTAACACGCACACGATGGGAGGCAAACCATCGTTCCCAAAATACCTCATACGATCATATGGTATCAGAGCCCCTTTCTTCCTAAACACACATCTATGTGCCTCGCTCCTCTCTCTGCTGCCGCCATGTCCAACCCTTTGCCGGCATCACCATTGGAGAGAAGTTGACGAGGACCAACTACCTCCTTTGGCAGTCCCAAGTACTGCCTCCTCTTCGCGGCGCCTGGTTGAATAGCTTCCTTGACGCGAAGACTGAACCACCACTGGAGACCATCACCGTCGAAAAGATGGCAAGCCGGTCAAGGAAGAGAATCCCGCGTACCACACGTGGGTGGCGACAGACCAACAAGTACTGTCGTTTTTGTTGAGCTCTTTGTCTCCTGGTATCCTTGTCTTCATGATTGGCATGGGCACAGCTACGGAAGGTATGGATGGCAATCAAGGCCATGTTCTCCACTCAATCAAGAATGTGCGTGTCAAACCTGCGCGTTGCCCTCGCCAAGATGAGGAAGGAAGACATGACGACAGCGCAATTCTTCACCAAGATGAAGGGTCTTGCTGACGAACTCGCTACAGCAGGCCGACCAATTGATGAGGAAGAACTTGTGGAGTATTTCCTCGCCGGCCTCGACGACACGTACAACCCCCTCTTCGCCGCCATCGGAGTTCACGGTGGCGAGGACCTCACCTTGAGCGAGTTCTATGGGCATGTATGCGCCTACGACAACCCATCGCTCTCCTCACTAATGGCACAGGTGGAGGCTCCTCCATCAACTCTGCCCAGCGCGGCCATGGAGGGCCATAAGGACATTGCCACCATGGAGGATCTGGTGGCTATGGCCACGACAACCGCGGCCATGGACGCCAACAGCGCGGCGGCGACGGCCGTCAAGGAGGCAGGGGTTGCAAGGACTACGACTACACCACCTGCCAGATTTGCGGCATACCCAGGCATGAGGCTCGGAACTGCTAGCACCGCTACTTTGACTATGAAGAAGAAGAGGAGGAGAAGGCACAAATTCTGCGTCCTATGGAGTGGACACCAACCGGTGGATACTGGTGCCACCAACCACATCACCGGTGAGCTCAACAAGCTCACCATGAAGGAAAAGTACAAGGGTGGTGAGCAAATCCATGCGGCCAAAGGACAAGGTATGAGCATTAGACATGTTGGTCATGCAATTGTTGACACCCCCTCAAAATCCGTACATCTTAAAAATGTTCTTCATGTCCCACATGCCATAAAAAACCTTGTTTCCAACCATCGTTTTACTATAGACAATGATGTCTTTATTGAATTTCACCCGTGGTGTTTTTATGTCAAGGATCAGGAAACGAAGAAAGTTCTTCTTAGAGGGAGATGCTCGTGCAGCCTCTAACCATTGATATCCTCGACGTCAACCAAGAATAAACAAGTCTTCAGTGCCACCAAGCCTTTAGCTTTGTTATGGCACAGTCGCCTAGGCCATCCCTCTTTTCATATTGTTCAACAAGTTCTTAGCAATTATGATGAGCTTCCTTTTTGAATAAATCTAGTGTTGAGACGATTTGTGACTCTTGTCAAAGTGCCAAAAGTCATCAACTCCCTTATATGAGGTCCACTAGTGTGTCTACTTCACTCTTGCAACTTGTGTTTCTCTGATGTATGGGACCATCGCCTACCCCTGTAGGGAGATATACATACTATGTAAGCTTCATTGATGATTTTAGCATTTTTTCATGGATTTATATTCTCTAGAAAAATCCGATGTTTTTAAGTCTTTCATAACTTTCAGCAACTTGTTGAATGCAAATTTGATAGAAAAATCCTAGCTATCCAATCTTATTGGGGTGGAGAGTATGAAAAATTAAACTCCTTTTTTCATAAAATAGACATTGAGCATCATGTATCTTATCCTTATGCCATCAACAAAATGGTTCAGCCGAACAAAAAAACCGCCACATTGTTGAGTAGGCCCCGCTCTTCTTGCAAATGCATCTATACCACTTAAATTCTGGGACGAAGCTTTTCTCACTTCCACACATCTTATTAATATGTTTCCTACTAAGGGCATCAATCATGAAACACCCATTGAACGTGTTCTCAAAGTAACACCTGACTATGATCACTCCGCACTTTTGGTTGTGCATGTTGGCCCAACCTTACATCCTTTTAATAAGATAAAACATGCTTTTTGTTGGGGGATACCCCGGGTAGGGTCACGCCGGGGTATAGAGGCCGAGTTAGCCAAGATGCGGCACGATCAAAGCAAGTGCTGACCGGGTCTCCTCAAGGCAGGCCGACTCCCAAAGAGTATTCATCCAACACTAACCCGGCCGGCATAAAATGTATGTCATCCTGATACGTTGCAAACGTATATATAATTTTTGATGTTCCGTGCTTGTTTTACATCTACTTTCTTATGTTTTGTCCACACTTTGGAGTACTTTTACACATTTTTTGGAACTAACCTATTAACAAGATGCCACAGTGCCAGTTGCCTATTTTCTGCTATTTTTGGTTTCAAAAAAGCTGGAAAAAATTATTCTCGGAATTGGAGCGGACAAAAGTCAAAGTCAATATTTTACCGGAAGACTCACGGAGCCCAAAGCAGAGACGGAGGAGGGCCAGGGCCTGGCCACACCATATGGTGGCGCGGGTGACCCCTGGCCGCGCCACCAGGTGGTGTGGTCCCTCTGGCACTCCACCGACCTTGCCCCTTCGCCTATAAGAAGCCTCCGATGCAGAAACCCTAAAGAATCAAGCCTCTAGCCACAAAAAGTTCCGCAGCACCGCCGCCACTGAAGGGGAGATTCGGGGGACAGAAAGTCTTTGTTCCGGCACCCTGCCGGGACAGGGAAGAGCCCCCGGAGCCATTTCCATCGACTCCACCTCCATCTCCATCGTCGTTGCTGATTCCCATGATGAGGAGGGAGTAGTTATTCCTCGAGGCTAAGAGATCTACCGGTAGCTATGTGTTGATCTCTCTTTCTATGCATGATCTTATTGAGATCATGAGCTTTGTAATCTATAGATCTATTCTGCTACTCAAGTGCTTTAATGAATCTCTGCTTATCCCCATGTGTGTGAAGTTGATAGTGTGCACACCGTGTGACACTTTGGCTAAGGTTACATAAATACTTATCATGAGTATAATTTGAGTTGGATGTCTCTATGAAATTGTGGTGTTTGTTGGAACCATCTAGCGCTCAAGCTGACAGTGTGGGGTTATCTAGATGGGGAAGGCGGACTTTGAGGTGTGCTGTCATAACCCTACCATGGATTACAGTGTCCAACCGGAGAGTAGTTCAGAGTAGTGTCATGAAGAGAAGATATTTATATGAGAGTGTTCACTAGTGAAAGTATGATCCCTAGGCCTTGTTTCTAAGCATTAAAACACCGTTTTCTACTAGATCTGTTACATGTTTGCTTGCTTTCATCTTTATTTCAGTTAGCCTTTAGTCTCTTCCATGCCATCAAAGTATTTTCTGGCACCGTTATCTTATATCCATACCACTTGTATTTTACTATCTCTTCGCCTAACTAGTGCACCTATACACCTGACAAGTGTATTGGGTGTGTTGGGGACACAAGAGACTTCTTGTATCTTGATTGCATGGTTGCTTGATAGGGATACCTTTGACCACTTCCTCCCCGAGTTCGATAAACCTTGGGTGATCCACATAAGGGAAACTTGCTGTTGTTCTACAAACCTCTGCACTTGGAGCCCCAACAACTGTGTACAAGAATAGAAGTGCGTAGACATCAAGCTATTTTCTGGCGCCGTTGCCGGGGATTGAAGAAGAAGCTCCCACGTCAACCACGCGCCATCAAAGCTATTTTCTGGCGCCGTTGTCGGGGAGGTAAGGTAAAAGGTACTCATATCCTCTGGCTACTAAGCTATCTTCTAGTACTGTAGCTGGTGTGTGAGTGCTCGAAGTTATTTCCTTTAGATTCTGCAATTATATCTTTTTATTTCTTGTTCTTATTTTCACTAGTTAGGCTTAATGGAAAACAACAACAAAATGGAGAGCTTTATAGTATTTATCTTGAGTTAGGAAATGGAGTGTTTGAAGAGAAAATTAAAAAACCTATGGAACTTTATTTGCATGCTAATAGCAATGTTATTAGCATGAATTCTTTGAACACCATTATTGCTAATGCTATGGAAAATTCTAAGCTTGGGGAAGCTGGTTTTGATGAGCATGCTATTTTTAGTCCCCCAAGCACGGAGGAGAAAATTTACTTTGATGATACTATACCTCCAATATATGATAATTACAATGATGAATATGATATTTTCATTCCACCTACTATTGAGGAGAAAATTATTCCTATATTTGATGATTATGGTGATGAGAATAATAATGATATCTATTTTGTTAAATTTGCTCCCACTACGATTAAAAAGAATGACTATGCTTATAGGGAGAGTAATAATTATTTTATGCATACAGCTCATGATAAGAATGTTTCATGTGAAAGTTATATTGTTAATTTTATTCATGATGCTACTTAAAGTTATTATGAGAGAGGGAAACATGGTTTTATGGATCTCAATAATATTAAGTTTCCCCTCTTTATGTTAAAAGTCTTGAAGTTGCACTTGTTTTGCTTTACTATGCTTGTTGCTTTGTGCTTTAATGACTTGTTTCTTTACAAGATTCCTATGCATAGGAAGTGGGTTAGACTTAAATGTGCTTTGAATTTGCTTCTTGATGCTCTCTTTTACTTCAATTCATATTTCTTATGTGAGCATCTTCTCAAACTATCATGCCTAACTTAAAGGTGTTAAAGAAAAGTACTTCTTGGGAGATAACCCAATAGTTTTGTTGAGGCTTGGAAGTTATTACTTCTGTAATAACCTCTCCTTATCTTTTTTTATTTCATTTTTGTGCCAAGAATAACCTCTAATGAGAGGGAAGTAAGATTTGGGGAAGTGCTGTCCTGAAACCGATTTTTGTGCTTCACTGTAAAAATTCGTGAAATTTTTTTGTATGTCGGATTGATCTATAATTTTCTGAATAAATCCCCCAGGTTGTTAGATAACTTTCGTTAGTTCAACACTTTTCGATTTGAGCAACAGAAGGTCTTCGAAAAATTTGGTTTTTACCTGCTGGTCTGTTTTGATAGATTTCTGCCATTATTTGCATTTGCCTCTTAATCTCTTTCTCTTTAAGTTCTCTTTGATCACTTGAGATTTTAGAAGGAATTGCTACAGTATATTGTGTTTTAATGGAAGTTTTACTTGTAATGAAACTAAACCATAGGACCAATTATCTTGAATACACTAATGTTGCTAATAAAGATTGTGTGAAGTTTTGTATGAAGGAAATTTTAAAGTGTAGGAAAGAACAATGTGATAAGATGAAGTATGGAAAAAAGCTCAAGCTTGGGGATGCTACCCGTGTCACCCCAAGAAATATTCAAGAAGTACAAACATAAAAGCTTGGGTATGACCAATGCATCCCTTCTTCATCAATAAAAATCTCAGGTTTTCTTCCAAACACTTCATTTTTATTGTTTCATGCACAATTGTGTTGTTCTTGGAGCGTCTTTGTTTTTGTTCTTAGTTTTCTTTTGCTTAAATAAGTTGGTTGGATCCCAACAAACTTCTTTTGGAGAGATACACACCCCATTATTCATTGCCTAGAACACTCTAGTTTTCACTCTTAATGTTCTGCGAGTGTTCTCCTTTGCTAGCACCGCGTTTAGCTTTAGTTTTCGATTGGTGTTGGAAAAGAGTAGGAAGTTTCATGCTTATAGTGGTACAAAAGGAAGCTTGTTTTGACTATGTCCTAGACTTTATCATGTCATTCTAGATGTTGCTTTAACCTTATGCTTAGTGATTATTGCTGTAGCATGACTTGTTAAAAATAATTGAGATTGCTTAATGTGCCTTGAAAGAATCATGCTTGTTTTAGCATATAAAAGCATAATATTGTGGTATTCTCCTTTGATGCTTTATTTGGGTTGACTTGGCGCATGCTCACACCATGTTAAGACTATACCAAGTCACCATAGCCTCTATGATCCTTTAGTTTTCGTCTTGTAATATCACTTTATGCTTTAATTAATAATTTTTTGTCGCTTTGCATAATTATGGCCATTATTGCTCTCTTATCTAGTCGCTCCTAGTCTTTTGCTAGACTCCATACCAAGTATGAGTTCCACTCATGCATCCAACTCCAAATAAAACCAAGTTATTCCAAAGAGTCCACCATACCTATCTATTAGCATTTGCTATTCCAAGTATATTCATGTTTTTATCTACCTTCTGAATTAAACTTGTTATTTGAAAATTAGTGATTAAAGCTCTCACGAACTTGATGGCGCACTTTAATTTTCTTGCCCCTAATAAACTTGAACCATTGTGTCATCTATGTTGTATATGCTTGCACTTATACGTTGGGATTAGCAAAACCATGCTTTCATGGGGAACGCTTTCAACATTGCACTTGTGCATTGTACCCAGTTGATATCATACTCTTTTGTTTATGGATGTCGTCAGTGTGAAATGAAAGGGGAGCTTGTAAGTCCATGGAGTTATGTATGTGTGTTAGAGAAACTCCTGGGTGGCTGGTCTAATCCATGCCTAATCATGGTGGAAACCTGCAGCGTAACCATAATGAGCAATCTATGAAGCATTCTTCTTATAGAAAAGAGATAGAGATTGAGAACAAAAAGAAAAAAAAAGATGAGAAAAAAGGAAAGAGAGAAAAAATCACCATTTTCCCATGGTAAATAAGAAGATGCTGAGATGCTTATTGTATGTTTGCCTTGTCATTTTGATATGGGGATTCTTTCGTATCATCGGACAAGGGGTACCCCGTAGGCGGTTCTCTATGATACACATGTACTTACTATGACAAGAACTTATCGGTAACTAAACTTGAGTAGCATGAGGAGCGGCCCTCGTATTCAAGTGACATGAGATTGCCAACTTATACTTTGTCAAGCATATACTCCATAGTTTGTTCACTTTAACCTTAATCTCTTCAAGATGCTTATGATAGGGGAAATGAGAGCTGAAAGCTAACAAGTACCATAATTTTTGGAAGCTCTTTATGAGACTTGAAATCCCTGCTTCCCTTTGAAGGGCCTTTCTTCCACTTTTATATTGAGTCTCCACCTTCTATCTTTATGCACCAATTAAGAGAGCATAGTTGTCATTCTTAGTTCTGTGTGCATTGTCCCAAAACTTATTGATTGATTCATAATGTTGATATTGCTTGTTCTTGAACTATTTGTATCTAGTCACCCTTATGAACTTTGAAGGTGTCCTTTGCATTTATGTTTCGCTACTCCATGAGGGACAAGCTGAATGCCACTATGCTAGGTTTTCTATATGTGAAAGAAACAAACGTCTTTCAATGCATTGTTATTCATGATCTTTGTTTGTATCCTTTCATGTTGCATGCATAGTTACTATGTCTTATTGTTAGAACTTCATCTTTCATGCTCATGTTTAGAGTACTTTGATCCCAGCTTTCAATTCTTGCAAATGGTTTGATCTTGATTGTGATGGTGCATGTGACCTAAAAATTATTATTTTTATCACTTACCTACTTGAGGACGAGCAGGAGTTAAGCTTGGGGATGTTGATACGTTGCAAACATATCTATAATTTTTGATGTTCCATGCTTATTTTATATCTACTTTCTTATGTTTTGTCCACACTTTGGAGTACTTTTACACATTTTCTGGAACTAACCTATTAACAAGATGCCACAGTGCCAGTTGCCTATTTTCTGTTGTTTTTGGTTTTAGAAAAGCTGAAAAAGAAATATTCTCGAAATTGGACCTTACAAAAGTCAAAGTCAATATTTTACGGGAAGACTCACGGAGCCCAAGGCAGAGACGGAGGAGGGCAAGGGCCTGGCCACACCATATGGTGGCACAGGTGACCCCTGGCCGCACCACCTGGTGGTGTGGGCCCTTGGCACTCCACCGACCTTGCCCCTTCGCCTATAAGCAGCCTCCGATGCAGAAACCTAAAGAATCGAGCCTCTAGCGACGAAAAGTTCCGCAGCGCCGCCGCCACCGAAGGGGAGATTCGGGGGACAGAAAGTCTCTGTTCCAGCACCCTGCCAGGATGGGGAAGTGACCTTGGAGCCATCTCCACGACTCCACCGCCATCTCCATCGTTGTTGCTGATTCCCATGATGAGGAGGGAGTAGTTCTTCCTCGAGGCTAAGGGCTCTACCGGTAGCTATGTGTTCATCTCTCTTTTTATGCATGATCTTATTGAGATCATGAGATTTGTAATCTATAGATCTATTCTACTACTCAAGTGCTTTAATGAATCTCTGCTTATCCCCATGTGTGTGAAGTTGACAATGTGCACACCGTGTGGCACTTTGGCTAAGGTTACATAAATACTTATCATGAGTATAATTTGAGTTGGATGTCTCTATGAAATTGTGGTGTTTGTTGGAACCATCTAGTGCTCAAGGTGACAGTGTGGGGTTATCAAGATGGGGAAGGCGGACTTTGAGGTGTGCTGTTATAGCCCTACCATGGATTAGAGTGTCCAACCGGAGAGTAGTTCAGAGCAGTATCATGAAGAGAAGATATTTATATGAGAGTGTTCACTAGTGAAAGTATGATCCCTAGGCCTTGTTTCTAAGCATTGAAACACCGTTTGCAACTAGATCCGTTACATGTTTGCTTGCTTCCATCTTTATTTCATTTTGCCTTTAGTGTCTTCCACGCCATCAAAGTATTTTCTGGCACCGTTGTCTTATATCCATACCACTTGTATTTTACTATCTCTTCGCTGCACTAGTGCACTTATACACCTGACAAGTGTATTGGGTGTGTTGGGGACACAAGAGACTTCTTGTATCTTGATTGAACGGTTGCTTGAGAGGGATACCTTTGACCACTTCCTCCTTGAGTTTGATAAACCTTGGGTGATCCACTTAAGGGAAACTTGCTGCTGTTCTACAAACCTCTGCGCTTGGAGGCCCAACAACTGTCTACAAGAATAGAAGTGCGTAGACATCACATACACACTCAATCTACCGTGTATGCAGGTACCCTCGTAGCCGAGTTAGCCAGGCGCTAGCTGGGCTAACTTGGCTTCCAACAGAAGGAAGGAATCTCCCGTTGGTCAAAAGGTGGCATCTGCCCATTATAGCATGAGCGAAGCAAGCAGAGGAGAGGACCAGTGGGATGTGGCCGACAAAGGTGATGCGGGCGACGTCGGTTGACGTAGCCCATGTCTGATGACGAGCCGTTAAAGTGAATAAAGAGGCATCTAGCTTTAACCAAAGGGCATATTCGGGGAATATGCCTCCACGTATGCCCTAAACTTTGTACCCTAGGCTCGCCTATATAAGGAGCACCAGGGCCTCCATAGAAGGGGATCGATCATTCTCTCTGTCTAAGGTAGAACTCTAGAGCACAGTTGTGGGGGGTAAGAGACCTAGTCTTCTTCTCACGAACAGCTCGAGGAGCACTTGTAAACCACCATTGACAGAGAAGAAATACAAACACTTGTGCGTGGAATCACCACACTATCCCTCCCTGGATTCCTCTAGCGTACTTTAGCCCCATCTTTAGCCTATCCATGGCATCTGCCGTGCCACCACCACGACAGTTGGCACCCACCATGGGGCTAGCGGCGCTTGCAGGTGTGAAAATACGGACGGGAAACATCATCGGCACGGGCGAGCGCGTTGTCTCTGGCCTTATTCAGCGCTTTGGAGCGCTGGATTACGTCAGCGATAATGCTGGAAGCTTTGGCAGGCGCCCTCCTCCGCGCAACAGCCTCTTCGTCAAGTTTGGCACGCACAAGATCTACGTCGGTGTGGACGAATCATGCGTTCACCCGCGCCACGTCGTCGAGGGAGGCGAGCCACCTCACATCGCGGCTAGCGGCCAGCGTATCACTCGCCTCGCAAGCTGCGTTGAGGTCATGATGACCGCGCCTAATGCAGGAGCAAGCAAGGACCCGGCGCCATACCCGAAAGTTACGCCAAAGCAGGCAAGATCTAGATTCCCTCCACTAGAGAGGCTAGAGAATGTACTGTAGCAAGCAATAGATAGTTTAGCAACACCAATAGCTCCTATGGTAGATCCGGCTCATGCGCATGCTGAGTTGGAGGAAACTAGGCAGAAAATGCTAGCTGGTGCGAAAAAATTAGCTGAGTTGCAGCAGTCACTGAACATAACTTTGAGGGAATATGCAAAAGCAAACCGCATAGATGGGGTGAAAATCTGAGCTAAAACCTGATTACTAAGATTGACAAGGAATACGAGCCCAGGCCAGGTCAAACGACTACCATAGTAACAGGAGGGCTGGAGAGGTACAGTACCCCGGCAAAGAACCTCAGGGCCACAAACGCAGCAGCATCCGAGTTAGAATGAGGCAATAGGAAAGAGTAGATCTTGTGCTGGAGAGGTAAAGTACCCCGGCTTAACCGGAGAGGCCCGGTAAAGGCAACAAGAAAGAGTAAATCATTTGTTGAAGGCAGCTTGCCAACAGAATGAGGAAATGAACAAAGCAAACCCGGCACAGCCCGGAACAACGAATGTGGTTCATTCGGCTAGGAATAACCTGGTAAAATCTGCTGGGGCATCTTCTCCGGGTCATGGCCCAAGGAGAGAGTAAGTGGTAAACTCGGGTAGAAAGGACAAACAGATGGTCCCTTATGACCCTGTTGGGGGGATACCCCCGGGTAGGGTCACGCCGTGGTATAAAGGCCGAGTTAGCCGAGGTTCGGCAAGGCCAATGCGGATGCTGGCCGGGTCACCTAAAGGCAAGCCGAATCACAGGGTAACCCGGACCAGGGGGCATTCGCCTGACTAAGTCTCAACCGACTTAAGGAGTAAGTCGGAAATGCCTGTGTTACTTGTATGCAGGAACGAGCGTGGCCGGATCAACTATGATCCGGGTCATGTCTAGCTTCTAGGAGAAGGAAGGAATCTCGCTGGTCAAAAGAAGCCCCGGTACGCATTACCTGAGCGAAGCGAGCAAGGGCAGGACCACCAGGGCGTGGCCGACAAGGGTGACGACGCCCATGTCGGCTGACGCGGGCGCCGTAGGGGCTCACGTAGCCTCTGCATGTGTGACGCGAGGGAAAAGCACCCCGGTCGGCTTACTAGTTTGGGAGGAAGCATATTCTTAGGAATATGCTTCCACGTATGCCCTAGGCAGAGACCGAGCTCCCTCTATAAAAGGGGGGCTAGGGTTTCAGTAGAAGGGGTTGGTTCCGCTATTCTGGTTTTGCTAGGGTTTTAGGTGCGATCTGTGGGTGAGAGTAAGAGAGCTCCTTCTTCCTCCTCTCGCCAATACAGCTCTAGGAGCACTTGTAATCTTGGAATCAAAGCAATACAAACTTCTGTGCGGAGAATCACTTCACTATCCCTCCCTGGATTCCCCTAGCGTGTATTAGTGCCCACCTTTAGCCTATCCATGGCATCTTCCGTGACACCACCACAATAGTTGGTGCCCACCGTGGGGCTAGCGGCGCTAGCAGGGGTCAAGATCCGGATGGGAAACCTCATTGGCACCAGCGAACGCATCGTCTCCGGGCTCGCTCAGCGCTTTGGAGCGCTGGACTTCGTCAGCGACAACACTGGCTGCTTCGGCACATGCCCTCTTCCGCGCAATGGCCTCTTCGTCAAGCTCGGCGTGCACAAGGTCTACGTTGCTGTTGACGTGTCGTGTGTTCATCCGCGTCACGTCGTCGAGGCGGGGGAGCCACCTCTCACCATGGTTCCCGGGACGCGTATCGCTCGCTCCCCTAACCATGCAGAGGTGATGATGACTGCGCCAGGTGCGGGCGCGAGCAAGGATCCAGCGCCAGATCCGGATGTAACGCCTAAGGCACCGAGGAAAGGTAGAGGTCCTCCACTAGAGAGGCCAGAAAATGTGTTGAGGGAAGCGATGGATAGCTTGGCAAACCCTGTGGTAGCAGCAGTAGATCCGGCTCGCGCGCAGGCCGAGCTAGAAGAAACTAGGCAAAAAATACTAGAGGGCGCAAAGAAAATAGCCGCGGCTCAGCAGTCGTTGAATATGACGCTGCGGGAATACGCAAAGGCGAACAAAGTTGACGCTGTAAAAGTGAAGGGAAGAAATCTCATGAGCGAGATGAACAGAGAGGGTGATACTGGAATTGAGGAATCAGAAAACTGTTTGTCCGTGGGGCTGCCGAGGTATAGTACCCCGGCAAAGAACCTCAGATCAGCGGATGCAGTTGCGTCCGAGTTAGAGGGTCTGATGGGCGAGGCTCAGCAAAGACAATAGGATAGGGTTAATGAGCTGGTTCGGATTGCGAACAGGAAAAATGAGGAACTACTCAGAGCTAACCCGGAGAGAGCTGGAGCCTCCAAGATCGTCCATTCGACGGTGGGTAACCTGGAGAAATCCGCTGGAGCCGCATCGTCTCCTCATGGTGGTCCAAGGAGAGAAGAGGTAGTAACCTCTGCCAGACGGAACAAACAGATCATCCCATATGACCCGACGCAGGCAGGGAAAGGAAAAGAAGGTCAGAAAAATGATGATCGACGGAGTGTGAGCCAAGGTGAAGCTGGCCGAGGTAACCGCGACCAAGGCAATTCCGGTCAAGGGAACGCCGTCAACGGCAATGCCGGACAGCGAAACTCGGCTGGAACAGGACAACCGCAGCAGCGGAATATACCAAGGCAAGAGCAAAGTGCCAGCCGAGGTATGAAACAGAAAGGTGCTCCACGAGAGCAAGACAGGTATAATGATGGAGACTCAGAAATGGCAAACGCGGGATACCCAAGGCCGGACTATCATGTGATAGGGTCAAGACTGGGAAGCAGGGATTTGATGCCGGATGATGCCAGGTTGAAACTGGATCTACTGTATAGGTCGGAACAGATCGAATGTCAAGGTCCACCGGGTCCGGCGTGTTTTGGACCCCGGATCATGAAGGAGCCACGGGTACCGAACTTCCAGCTACCCAAGGGCACGAAGACGTATGACGGCAGTACAAAGCCGGAGGATTGGCTGATAAATTATGCTACAGCTGTGAAAATTGCCACTGGCAACCTGAGATGGGCTGTACGATATGTACCCCAGATGTTGAAAGGACCAGCAAGGGTATGGGTGAACAATTTGCCGCCAGGAAGCATCAACTGCTGGATAGATTTCGAGGAAATGTTCATCCGCAATTTTTCGAGTACGTATCAGAGGCCAAATAGGCCGCAGACCCTAGCTATGTGCAAGCAAAGACCAAATGAGACATATCGGGAGTTTCTAACCCGGTGGTGTACAGTGAGAAACTCGTGTGAGGGCGTGATAGAATCACATGCCATAGCATGGTTTGCGCAAGGATGCAGATATGCAAGCGAGCTGTGGCAAAAGTTGCAAAGGAAAATGCCAACTACGTTGGCAGAGATGATCCGGATTGCAGATTCGTATGCTTTGGGTGATCCGACTCAACCTAGGCTCGTATCAAACGAGTCAAACGATGAGTACTATCAGAGAGATGGGGCCGGATCATCCCGGAGGAATGACTATAGAGGAAAAAGAAAAGATGATAGAACGGATCATCGATACGGTTCGCACCAAGTTGCAGCTATGAATCAAGATCAGCCCGGAGCAGGGGGCAATCAACGCCAAAAAACTGGAGGGTAGTGGACTCCGAGAAACGATGGCAAGAAGACTTGGACACCAGAGCAAAAGAAGCAGTGGCAAGAAAGGAAAGACCGTCCGAGGTATACTTATGAGTCGATGTTGGACCAGCCGTGTAAGTTTCACACGCCAAATCCGAATAACCCAGCAGGTCATACGATGAGGCAATGTGAGTGGATGCGCAAGATTGAACAAGGTGGTTCGGGGAATGCTCAGGCACCCCGGAATGATCAACCTCGGCAAGAGTTACCCCGGTAGCAATTGCTCTCCAGAGCAAACACGCAACAGCTAATGTTGCCTCCCCTCCGTCGAGGTATGATAACAATGAGAGAAGGGATGCAGTGCATCAAGTGGAAAATCAGCATCGGCCAGATCAGAGATACCCCAGAAATGAGGGGAGAAACGAGTACAGAGAGCACCATCAGAGCTATTGTGTGTTCACCACTGAGGAAACAGATAGAAAGAGCTTGCAGCGTAGGCATATGGAGGTGAATGTAGTGATGTCTGCAGTAATGAGGTACATGCCTTGGTCTGATCAGGAAATCACCTGGAGCAACAGGGATCATCCCAAGCTTATGCCAAGCCCTGGTTCGTATGCGTTGGTGCTGGATCCGACATTCATTGGACCTAGCATTAACGTAAGGTTCTCAAAGGTACTGATCGACAATGGTAGTAGCATTAGCATCATGTATGCGAACACAATGCGCAAGTTGGGTATCTTGGAGAACATGCTGTAGGCCACGGGGACAACTTTCCATGGTATTGTGCCCGACATTTCTTGTGAGCCCATAGGCAAGGTCCGGGTTGACGTCTTGTTCGGCACGAGGGATAACTGCCGAACCGAAAATTTGGAGTTCGAGGTGGTGAACTTAGAAAGTGCGTACCACACATTACTTGGAAGGCCAGCCCTGAACAAGTTCATGGCAAGCTGTCACGTTAGCTACTTGAAGATGAAGTTGCCCGGACCAAACGGGGTGATTACCATTGCGGGGGATTTCCGACGTTCCATGGAGTGTGCGTCGGCCGGGTCAAACTTAGCCGAGTCACTTGTGATTGCACAGGAAAAAAGGAAAATTCAAGAGGTGGCGGCATTGGCTCAGTCCGCCCAGCAGTATATGCCGGCGCTGAGTAACCCGCATGGAAGTGTCTCCTTCCAGGCCACGAAAGATACCAAGAAGGTTCCTGTTGATGACATGTTCCCAGAGCGCACTGTAACAATTGGTGCCGGGTTAAATGATAAATAGGAAAGCGAGCTCGTCAGCTTCCTCCGTGAGAATCGGGACATTTTTGCTTGGTCCACACATGACTTGCAAGGTGTTCCGAGGGAGTTGGCCGAGCACTCTTTGAATGTGAGACCCAGAGCTAAGCCGGTGAAGCAACCTCTCCGCCGCTTCGCCGAAGATAGGAGAAAATTCATTGGGGATGAGATAGCTCGGTTGCTAGCTGCAGGATTTATCATGGAAGTTCTTTACCCGGATTGGCTGTCTAATCCGGTGCTGGTGGAGAAGAAGAAGGATGACCCGAACGTGGCGGTGGTTTGGCGCATGTGTATCGATTACACGAACCTGAACAAGGCGTGTCCAAAAGATCCATTTCCGCTGCCAAGAATAGATCAGGTCATAGACTCAACTGCTAGATGTGAATTGTTGTCATTCATTGATGCATATTCTGGTTTCCACCAGATACCTCTGAATCCAGATTATCAAATAAAGACTGCGTTTATTACCCCGTATGGGGCTTATTGCTATCGCACCATGCCATTTGGTTTACGTAATGCAGGGGCAATGTACCAAAGATGTATGCAAAAATATTTGCACGACCAAATAGGTCAAAATGTACAGGTGTACATGGATGATGTGGTTATCAAGACCAAGGAAAGCAAAACGCTCCTTGACGATATCAGGCAAACGTTTGCGAACCTAAGGAGGTTCCGGATGAAACTTAACCCAGAAAAATGCACCTTCGGTGTCCCGGCTGGAAAATTGCTTGGTTTTCTTGTTTCCAGCCGAGGTATCGAGGTTAATCCAACCAAAATCCGGGCCATCGAACGAATGGAACTGCTGAAGTGTCTTAACGATGTCCAGAAGTTCACATGTTGCCTGGTCTCGTTAAGTCGGTTCGTATGTCGGTTGGGAGAGAAGGCGTTGCCTCTTTACCAACTCATGAAAAAGTCGGATAAGTTCGTTTGGACACCGCAGGCCGATGAAGCCTTTACCCACCTGAAGAAGATGTTAGCCACAGCACCAGTGCTAGCCTCACCACTATCAAAGGAGCCAATGTTGCTCTATATAGCCGCAACCAACCGAGTTGTAAGTGCAGTGATAGTGGTGGAGCGCGACGAGGAAGGTAAGTCGGTGCAAAGGCCAGTGTATTACTTGAGCGAGGTGTTGTCAGCCTCAAAGCAGAACTATCCACACTATCAAAAGGTGGCATATGGCGTGTACATGGCCGCTAAGAAACTGAAGCACTAGTTTGAGGAGCATCCCATTCGGGTCATATGTGAGGCCCCCATATCCAAGATAATGAGTAACAAGGATGCGAGTGGTAGAATTGCAAAATGGGCAAATGAGCTAGCTCCTTATGCGCCGCAATATGACAGAAGAGAGGCCATCAAATCTCAAGCTGTGGCGGACTTTTTCGTGGATTGGGCCGAGGTGCAACACGAACCGCCACTCCCAGATCCGAACTATTGGCGAATGCACTTTGACGGATCAAAAACCAAAACCGGGCTAGGTGCCGGAGTTGTACCGACGTCGCCAAAGAAGGACCAGTTGAAATATGTGCTGCAGATCCATTTCGCGGCATCAAACAATGTCGCTGAGTATGAAGCACTTGTGCACGGGCTCAAGGTGGCAAAAGAGATTGGGATACGTCGGATCGTATGCTTTGGCGACTCGGATTTGGTGGTGCAGCAAGTGTCGGGACTGTGGGACGCCCTTGATCCAAACATGGCACTGTATAGATTTCATGTGCAGAAGATATCTGGCTACTTTGAGGGATGCGAATTTCACCATGTACCCTAGGTGGAAAATGAGGCTGCCGACATGCTGTCGAAGCTCGGGTCAACCCGACAAGCAATTCCACCAGGTGTAGCATTAGAGTACCTCATGAAACCATCCATCAGGCCCTCCCTAGAAACCGACTCAATCTATGTCCTGGAGGACACAGAATCCAGAGCTGTGCCCATGGACATTGACATGGGAAGTTGTGCGCAAAACCCGGGGACTGCCTCGGCAAACCTGGGGGCTGCTTCACTGAACCCGGGGACTGCTTCGCAAGACTCGAGGACTGCACAGCGTGATCCGGTTGAAGTTATGCCGGTGGATCAGATGGCGATTGATGAGGATGTGTTCCCTGTGCGAGAAATACTAGCTTGGGCACTACCTATATTTCAATTCCTGAAAGATGGAACGTTACCCACTGAGGAAGTGTTGTCCAGGCAAACACAGAGGAGGGCAAAGGCGTACACGATCATCAATTCCGAACTATACAAAAGAAGTGTGACCAATGTCCTCCAGCGATGTGTTGACCCGGAAGAAGGGCTTGAAATCATCCGAGACATACATCAGGGGGAATGCGGGCATCATGCCTCATCCCGAGCCTTGGTAGCAAAAGCTTTCCGGCACGGATTCTATTGGCCAAGTGCCTTAGAGCAAGCAGAAGATCTGGTGAGAAAATGTAATGGTTGTCAGAGGTATGCTACCAAGACACATATGCTGATGTCGGAACTCAAGACCATACCAATCACTTGGCCATTTGCCGTATGGTGCTTGGATAGGATTGGCCCGTTCAAACCAGCAAGGGGAAATATGACTCACATTCTGGTAATGGTGGACAAGTTTACGAAGTGGATTGAGGTAAAGCCTATAAGAAAATGTGATGGAGCTACAACCGTAACGTTTCTCAAAGATATCATCTTGAGATACGGTTATCCTCACGTATCATAACTGATAATGGCACAAACTTTGCGGAAGGAGCATTTGCGCGTTTTTGCCGGGATAAGAAGATCCGGCTGGACGTAGCCTCGGTAGCCCACCCCGCATCGAACGGACAAGTGGAAAGATCCAACGGATTAGTATTATCCGGGATAAAACCCCGGCTCATTGAGCCGCTGCAAAGATCAGCGGGGTGCTGGATAGAAGAACTACCAGTGGTACTGTGGAGTTTAAGAACAACTCCGAATCGATCAACAGGCTATACGCCATTCTTTCTGGTATATGGGGCATAAGCTGTATTACCAGCCGACATAGAGCATGATTCGCCTAGGGTCACCCAATACATAGAAGCCGAAGTGCAAGAAGCCTGGCAAAATGATGTTGATCTGCTGGAAGAAGCGAGAGAACTGGCATTGTCCAGATCCGCTATATATCAGCAAAATCTCAGAAGCTATCATAGCCGGAAAGTATGCCCCCGAGTCTTTCGGGAAGGCGATCTGGTGCTCCGGTTGGTACAACATACTGCTGGCATGCATAAATTATTCCCCCATGGGAAGGTCCGTTCATCGTAAGCAAGGCATTGCACAATGATTCTTATTATCTTATAGATGCAAAGCCACAGGAAAAGAACAAGGCGGACAGGTCCGGAGAGGAATCCAAGCGACCATGGAATAGCTCTACTCCGTCCTTTCTACACTTAGCTAAGAAGTGTATGTCGGTATGTATGTCGGCAATGAGCTTATCAATGAAACGTTGGCACCTCGAGCAGTAACTCGGGGACTGCCTTAATAATGTTTGTTGTTTTTTGTGCATCAGCTGGAATAAGTTATTCTACTTAACTCGGACTAGTAAGGTGTGAGCACCAAGAACCCAACTCTTCGACTTGCTGCTGTCCAACAAGAATTGGCTTCATGGCAAGCAAGAGAACAAGTTTGAAATTGCGTAGCACATGAAAAACGACTAAGGAAAAGAATTTATTCGAGCCGACGTCTGTTTTTCGGACTAACCCTGTATTTACTTTCAAAGTCATTATGCAGTTTTATTTTTGAACTAAGTCTAAAAGTTTCCCAGTATTGTTAAGACAATTTTTGAAACTCGGATTCGTAAGTCGTAAAACCAAAATCAAGGTAGACACGAACCGAGCCAAGAGATTGGACGAACAAGAAAAAGAAACTCGGGGACTACGCCCAAGTTAATCCGGCATAAGAACTTAGTAGCAAAATATGACATGTATATGGGATACAACTCCACCCGGCATACCGGGGATCTGATAAATTTTTAAGTGTTTTCGCTCAAGGAGCTGCAGGAGGAGGAAGTTCGGCATCGTCTTCGCCGGCTTCAATGTCCGAGGCGTCATCTTCTCCTTCATCGTCCGAGCCATCTTCATCGTGCTCAACCTCTTCGTCCCCAGCGGCTTCCAGGAAGCTCGGCCCCTCAACCCATTCATGAATGGGAGCGTATTCGATGAGGCTATGGGCGCAAGCCTGGCGCCGAGCTACCCACTCCGGGCCATTGGTCCATCTGGATCTTGTGCGCAGACATGTCAGGAGGTTGAGATCGATCTTCTCATACCACGTGAGTATGTGGTGAAGAATGGTATCAGCTGCGACACGTCTAGCGGACTCTCTCCAGAGGTCGAGCTGGGTCTCGGTTTCCATCAGCTTCTCAATGAGAAGTGCGGTGGTCTCCGGGGCATCTTCGCCGGGCTAGAACGTGTTGAAGATGTGAGCTGCAGCGCCGAGGATGTCCTTGCCGTAATTTTTGATGAGCTCCACGCGAGATGACAAGCTGACCGATAGGTCCTCCAGGTCATAAGGAATCCCTTCACCATCAGGAGCGGCTGGAGTACCCCTTTCTTGGCAGAAGTTGGCAACTGCTGCGCTGGCGATAGCAGTGCTCTCTGGAAATTTGCCTGAAAACGAGGCAAAGGAGGAAGGTCAAGAAAAGACATATGAAGTAACCCGGAGAAGTAGGTCGGAAAAGGGAAAGGAATTTACGTGATATATGGCTGAGGATCCAGGTCAGCTCCTTGGTGCAGTCATCACGTCTCTTCGGAAGCTGCTCAAGCTCAGCGTTCACCGACCCAAGCTGGATGCCGAACTCCTTGAGAAGATCCTGGTCCTTAGCGATCTAGAGATTAAGGCGCTCGCGCTCTTCTGTGTAATTCTGACCAACCTTTTGAAGTTTGAATTGGTGCTGGGCCTTCATCTTCCATCTCAGCCTTGAGCCTGGCAATCTCATCGTCCTTGGTCCGGAGGAGGGCAAGCTCGTCATCTTTCTTCTTAAGCTCGGCTTGGTGCTGCCCTGCTTGTTCGAGAAAATGCAGCATCATATCAGGCATGAGCACACTATCTTCAAGCGATGCTAAAATAGTGTGTTGGCCCGACAGAGCCAAGGTATGAATGTTTGCCGAGCCAAGGAGAGAAGGAAATGGAAAGCACTGCAAGGTCAGACAGAAATGACTTACCCTTGATCTGCTCCAGATTTTTCCGCATAATAAGGTTCTCAGCCTCCACCTCAGCTGCGGAAACCGAATGATGAGATTAGTTCGGCAGAGGAAGAAGAAGAAAAACGAAGAAGCACTAAGGAAGAAATTTACCCCTTTTCTCGTATTCCGCGATAAGTGCATCCTGCTTTGCGCGTAGCATCTTGTGGGTATCCAGCAAGCATTGGAATTCAGCACTCCGGCGATTAGTGGTCACCTGAAAGGAGTACAGAAACATAAATTAGCTTGGTGCATATTCGAAGTGTACTAAAATCCGGGCCAAGTGGAACTTAACCCGGCTCTAGGTGTGTGCATATTCGAAGTATACTAAAATCCGGGCCAAGTGGAACTTAACCCGGCTCTAGGTGTGTGCATATTCGAAGTGTACTAAAATCCGGGCCAAGTGGAACTTAACCCGGCTCTAGGTGTGTGCATATTCGAAGTGTACTAAAATCCGGGCCAAGTGGAACTTAACCCGGCTCTAGGTGTGTGCATATTCAAAGTGTACTAAAATCCGGGCCAAGTGGAACTTAACCCGGCTCTAGGTGTGTGCATATTCGAAGTGTACTAAAATCCGGGCCAAGTGGAACTTAACCCGGCTCTAGGTGTGTGCATATTCGAAGTGTACTAAAATCCGGGCCAAATGGAACTTAACCCGGCTCTAGGTGTGTGCATATTCGAAGTGTACTAAAATCCGGGCCAAGTGGAACTTAACCCGGCTCTAGGTGTGTGCATATTCGAAGTTCTCATGGAGCTACGTTAGTTTTCTAAAGAGCATCCGGCCCGAGTAACAAGTTACTCCCCCGGAGGCTCGGGGACTAATGGTTATTATCTACAACATGTAAAGGGGAAGCGATGTACCTCCATCATCCGCCCGGCGAGGTTAATTGCCTTTGCGGCTGTGTTCATTTGGGTGGAAAACTCGGCGGGGCCGAACTTCTCCGGGAGATCAGCGTCTTGAACTACCTCTGCCTTATTCCAATTCATGACAAATTCAATCAAGCTCAGAGGGTACCGTTCACCGGTGGGCATATGGGGCGCCACCAAGCCCTTCGCGTGCGCTTCTTTCCTTTCAATCAAGGCAGGGGCTGGGCTGGTGTGCAGAACCATCTGCTGTGCATCAGTTGGCTCGGCAGGGGCATCCTTCGCTGCTGGAGCTTTCTTGGGAAGCATTGATGTGAGGGTACGCTGCCCAGCCTCGACGAATGTTGGCTTGGTAGCGTCCGGAGCCTTCTTGCCCTTGGCTTGCTGGGAAGAGGAAGTCATCGCAGCGGATTTCCCCTTAGGAGCGGCCGGGGTAGTTCCTCGCCGAGGTTGAGAAGTCTCGGACGAGGCAGAGGAGATAGGCGCTGGTGCTCTTGTTGCTGGACTTGGTGCCGCTGCTGATATTTTCGCAGCCGGAGGTGGTGCTGATGCCGGAGTTGGTATTGGTGTTGGTCTGGTTGCTGGTGCTGGAACTGATGCTGGAGCCGAGGTAGCTTCAGTGGCTGCTGGTTGCGGCGAAGCCGAAGTGGTGGATGCCGTCACCTTGGCTGTGCCGGTCTCCCCCGCTCCAAGGTTACCCTCCTCTTGCCGAGGTGGAGCAGAGCCCGGAGCGGCCGCAGAACCCTCTGGAATAGGGCTCAGCGGACGTGACTCGTCATCACGACGGGGTGAAGGGCTAGGTCGGAGCGGTGAAGAGATGCTAGATCCACTTTGAGGGACCTCCACCGGAGCCCTGCAAAATCAAATAATGTCAGAAGAGAAATTACAACGATGTAAGGAAGAGCAAGTTACAGAAGGAAGAATGACTTACGCATCCGAGGTTTGGGCCTCCTTGGGTTTCCGAGCCCTTCGTGCTGGGGCCTTGCCTGCTGGATTGGAGGCGGTCTCGTCCCCGGACTTCTTTCGCCTTTTAGCGGGCTGAGAAGGTCCAGAGGAAGAACTTGGAGCAGCCCCGCGCTTCTTCTTTGGTGCTACCGGAACAGGTTCGCCCGTAGCGAGGGGAGGATCCTCTTGGATATGACCACCGGGGTGAGCTGATGCCGGAAAAGCAAAAGAAAGGGGGACAGCCTCAACAGGTTCAATCACCTCGAAATCCGAGTCATCTTCATCATCGGGCCACTCTCTAATAGAAGAGGATTTACCTATGGGTCGTTTCGTGGCGTCGGTCATCGGGAGGAACATCTCCTGGTCCGGCTCTTCCTCATCCGGAGTCTCCCGGTCCGGCACCCACTTAAGGGTCGGATCGGTGCCGTCCTCGAGGGTCTGCTGAAGAAATTGCTGAGGAAAAGAATGAACAAAAGAGTCAAAAATGCAACAATAACCGACGCGTAATTAGTCCGGGGTAAGTTTGCAACATGAAGCTTACCGCGGGAGGATGCCTATCGCGGCAATAATGCTCAATTCCCCAAGTCCACTCGGAGGAGAAGTTCTTGTGGGTGGTGAAGAGAGCCTTAACCCGGCTATATATCTCCGTGTTGCTTAGCTCGAAGGATGAGGTCTGGTTGGGGTCACGGCCGAAGCTCATGTGGCACACCTTGTGGGTGCGCTTCTGGAGGGGGGAAATTCGGTTGTGCACGAAAGTGATCATAGCATCCTCGTTGCGCAGCCCGAGCTTCTTTAGCTCCGTGAACCTTTTGTTGACCTGGTTGGCCAATGCCGTGGGCTTCTTGGGAACGGCATCCCACAGTTCCAGGTTAGGTGGACCCGGAGTATAGGGGAGCAGTCGAATTAAATCTTCGGTGCCGGTATTCCGGACGTAAAAGAAGGTCCGGGCCCACCCTTTGCAGGACTCTAACCCGGTGACCCGGGGGAAAATGGAAAACCTCCGGGGTGAGATGGAAGCAGCTCCGAATTGAGTGAGCTGCTTGTCCTCCGGATCGATGTGGATGTTTGGGATGACGTTGCAACGAAGGCCAAAAAACCAGATCCATAGCTCCTTCGTGGGCCACAGTCCGGCATAGCCTTCGATCGTGGAAGCAAAGGCGGAAAGAGAGGTGATGGCGTTGGCAGGAAGATGGTGCGGCTGGAGTTGGTAGGTACTAAGCCAGTCCCGGAAAAAGTCGCTCACCGGCAACCCGAAGCCCCGTTGGAAGTGGGATAAGAACACGACGTATTCACCCGGATTGGGTGAGGGGGGCAATTCGGAGGAGGCAAGGCGAGCCACAATGCCGGCGGGGATGCACCTGGTGCGGTAGAGTGAATCCAGGTCATCTTCGCAGACCCAAGATCCGGCCCACGCACGGCGGTCCGCCGCCGCGGCGTCCTCCTCCATTTCTTGCTCAGCGACGATGAGCTCCTCCTCCGTCATCTGATCTTCGCTGCCCTCGCTGGCGCTAGCGGCGTCGGGGGGCAGAGGCCTGGATTGGCGAGGACCCGTGGCGAGGGAGTTGCATAGCGGTGGCTGCGATGCAGAGGTGTGAGGGAAAAGCGTGGCGGCGACGCTGCTATTTGGGAGCACTGGCGGCGGCGCGGTCACGAGGAAGACGAAGGAGAAGAGCAACGAGCAGAGGGGCGCGGAAGGGGAAAAATCCTAAGGGGTGCACCCCTCCGCTATTTAACCACTCCCTCAAGGGGTGAGTGGGATCGCATCCTGCGGATCAGCCGCACGCAGTGGCCGTGTATGACCCACCTCGGCCAATCAGTGGGGAGCCACACAGAGGGCCACCGAGCGGAGATGATCCCATGACGTGACACTGTGATGCGATAAACGAGGAGGCAGGCATGACGTGACCCGCGCACAGTGATAACTAACAATTACTGCGGCGGTTACTGTGCAGGCCCTTAAAATAAGACAACATAATGATTGCCCTTCACGTGGGTTGGCGTACGAGAGAAGGAAACAAGACCCGGACGGAACTGTGGTAACCCGGCCAGCAAGTGAAAACTTGGAATGTGCGGAGGGAAAGTAAAACCATAAGGTCCGAATTAAAGTGGTAACCCGGCCGGCAAGTGAAAACTTGGAATGTGCGAAGGGAACATAAATCCATATAATCCGAGGTAAAGAGGTAACTCGGCAATAACGACCAGAGCTCGAAATTGAACCTGATGTGGCCTTAGCGGCCAAGGCAGCTAAGACCGCACCAGCTTCGGGGACTAATGTTGGGGGGATACCCCGCGTAGGGTCACGCCGTGGTATAAAGGCCGAGTTAGCCGAGGTTCGGCAAGGCTAAAGCGGATGCTAGCCGGGTCACCTAAAGGCAGGCCAAATCACGGGGTAACCCGGACCAGGGGGCGTTCGCCTGACTAAGTCTCAACCGACTTAAGGAGTAAGTCGGAAATGCCTGTGTTACTTGTATGCAGGAACGGGCGTGGCCGGATCAACTATGATCCGGGTCATGTCTAGCTTCTAGGAGAAGGAAGGAATCTCGCTGGTCAAAAGAAGCCCTGGTACGCACTACCTGAGTGAAGCAAGCAAGGGCAGGACCACCGGGGCGTGGCCGACAAGGGTGACGGCGCCCATGTCGGCTGACGCGGGCGCCGCAGGGGCTCATGTAGCCTCTGCATGTGTGACGCGGGGGAAAAGCACCCCAGTCGGCTTACTACTTTGGGAGGAAGCATATTCTTAGGAATATGCTTCCACATATGCCCTAGGCAGAGACCGAGCTCCCTCTATAAAAGGGGGGCTAGGGTTTCAGTAGAAGGGGTTGGTTCCGCTATTCTGGTTTTGCTAGGGTTTTAGGTGCGATCTGTGGGTGAGAGTAAGAGAGCTCCTTCTTCCTCCTCTCGCCAATACCGCTCTAGGAGCACTTGTAATCAAAGCAATACAAACTTCTGTGCGGAGAATCACTTCACTATCCCTCCCTGGATTCCCCTAGCGTGTATTAGTCCCCACCTTTAGCCTATCCATGGCATCTGCCGTGACACCACCACGACAGACCCGGTGAGAGCCGGAAAAGGAAAAGTAGTGCAAGTTGATAAGGATCGCCACAGTACCAGCCGAGGTGAAGCTAGCTGAGGTAACTACGACCAAGGCAATGCCAGTCAAAGGAACGATGCCAATAGCAATGCCAGACAACATGATCCGGCGAGAGCAGGGCAAAACGCACCTCGGCAGGAGAGAAGCGCTGGCCAAGCAGTACAACAGCAGTACGCTCGTCCGGATCAGGAAAGGTACAATGATGGTTATTCAGCTATGGTCAATGATGGATACCCTAGACCGGAGCTCCATGTGATTGGATCAATATTGGGAAGTAGAAACTTGCAGCTAGATGATGCACGACTGAAGTTGGATAGAATTTATAGGTCAGAAATGATCGAGGTGCAAGGTCCTCTAGGTCCGACATGCTTTGGACCTCACATCATGAGGAAACCGCTAGTACCGAACTTTCAGTTGGCCAGAGGAATAAAGACTTATGATGGCAGCACCAAGCTAGAGGATTGGCTCATCGACTATGCAACTGTAGTTAAGATAGCAACATGAAACTTGAGATGGGTAGTAAGATATGTGCCCCAGATGTAGGAAGGACCTACAAGAGTTTGGTTGAACAACTTGCCGCTAGGAAGTGTAAACTGTTGGTTAGACTTTGAAGAACTATTTGTCAGCAACTTCTCAAGCACCTACAAGAGGCCTAATAGACCACAGACTTTGGCTATATGCCGATAGAGACTGAATGAGCCTGACCGAGATTTTCTGACTCGTTGGTGCAACGTACGCAACTCATGTGAGGGGGTAATTGAATCACAAGCAATTGCATGGTTCCCCCAAGGCTGCAGATACGGAAGTATGTTGTGGCAAAGGTGACAACAAGATATGCCAACCACTCTGGCTAAGACGATCCAGATCGTGAATTCGTATGCTTTGGGGGATCCGACCCAACCCTGGATAATGTCAAGCGAGTCAAACGAGGAGTACTACAACAGGGATGGTCCTGTGTCATCCAGGAGAAATGATTTCCGAGGTAAAAGAAGGGATGATCATCTGGATTACAAGTATAACTCGCAGCAAGTGGCGACCGTAGACCGGGATCAGCCAAATGCCGGCGCAAGCCAGCGCTAGAAAACCGGAGGGCAACATTGGCAGCAAAAGGGTGAAGGCAAGAAGCCTTGGACTCCAGAACAGAAGAAACAGTGGCAAGAAAGAAAAGATCGTCTGAGGTACACATTCGAATCTATGTTGGATCAGCCTTGCAAATTCCATACTCCAAGTCCAAATAGTCCGTTGAACAATACGACCTGACAATGTGAGTGGATGAGGAAACTTGAACAGGGTAGCTCGGGGAATGCTCAGGCACCTCAGAATGAGATACCTCGGAATGAAGCACCTCGGTAGCCACTACTCACAGGGGGAATGGACAACACTTAATGTTGCCACCACCCCCACCGAGGTACAAAAATCATAAAAGAAGGGATGGAGTGCATCAGGTGAATAACAACCAACAACAGGATCAAGGTTACCAAGGTAATGAGGGACGAAATGAGTACAGGGAGCATCACCAAAGTTATTGTGTGTTTACCATGGAAGAGACTGACCAGAAAAGTTTGCAACACCGGCATATGGAGGTGAATGCAGTAATGCCAGCGGTGACGAGGTACATGCCTTGGTCGGATCAGGAGATTACTTGGAGTATCAAGGATCATCTGAGGCGCATGCCGAGTCCTGGATCGTATGCGTTGGTGTTAGATCCAACGTTCATCGGTCTGAATATCAACGTAAGGTTTTCCAAAGTGCTGATAGACAATGGCAGTAGCATAAACATCATGTATAGGGATACCATGCACAAGTTAGGGATCTCGAAGAACATGCTCCAAGCGACAAGGACCACTTTCCACGGCATTGTGCTAGGAATCTCCTATGAGCCCATTGGTAAGGTCCGGGTTGACGTGTTATTTGGTACAAGGGATTACTGACGGACCGAGAACTTGGAGTTTCAAGTAGTGAACTTGGAAAGCGCCTATCACGCGTTACTCGGCAGGCCAGCTCTAAACAAGTTCATGGCAAGTACTCACATCAGTTACCTAAAGATGAAACTGCCTGGACCAAGAGGAGTGATTACAATATCAGGGAACTTTAGGCATTCAATTGAATGCTCTTCCGCCGGGTCTAACCTGGCCGAGTCACTATTGATAGCACAGGAGAAGAGGAGAATTCAGGAAGTGGCGGCACTGGCTCAATCCGTGCAACAACATATGTCGGCTCTGACCAACCCGCATGGAAGTCTATCATTTCAGGCAACCAAGGACACTAAGAAAGTGCCAATTGATGATCAGTTCCTAGAGCGCACCGTAACCATTGGCGTCGGGTTAGGCGATAAATAGGAAAGCGAGCTCGTTAACTTCCTCCATGAGAATCGGGATATCTTTGCTTGGTCCACACAGGATCTGCAAGGTGTGCCAAGGGAGTTGGCCGAGCACTCTTTGAATGTGAGACCCGGGGCTCAGCCAATGAAGCAACCTCTTAGTCGCTTCACCAAAGACAGGAGAAAGTTCATTGGAGATGAGATATCTAGGCTCCTTACAGCAGGATTTATCATGAAAGTACTTTAGCCAGATCGGCTCTCTAATCCGGTGCGCATGGAAAAGAAAAAGGACGACCCGAATGTGGCCGTGGTGTAGTGTATGTGCATTGATTACACGAACCTGAATAAGGCGTGTCCCAAAGATCCATTCCCACTGCCTAGGATAGACCAAGTCATAGACTCAACTGCTGGATGTGAACTATTGTCATTCATAGACACATATTATGGTTTCCACTAGATACCTCTGAATCCAGATCATCAAATAAAGACTGCATCTATCACCCCTTACGGGGCTTATTGCTATCGCACTATTCCGTTTGGATTACGTAATGAAGTAGCAATGTACCAGCGATGCATGCAAAAATGTTTGAACGACTAAATAGGTCGAAACATGCAAGTCTATGTGGATGATGTTGTGATAAAGACTAAGGAAAGCAATACGCTCCTTGATGATATCCGACAGACATTCGTGAACCTAAGACGATTCCGGATGAAGCTTAATCCGGAGAAATGTACCTTTGGTGTACTAGCTAGAAAATTACTCGGTTTTCTTGTGTCCAGCCGAGGTATGGAAGCCAATCCAACAAAAATCCGGGATATTGAGAGAATGGAACTGCCAAAGTCCCTTAACGATGTGTAGAAGTTCACTGGTTGTCTGGCATCGTTAAGCCGGTTCATAAGTCGGTTAGGAGAGAAGGCACTACCCCTCTACCAGTTAATGAAAAAGGTAGAAAAATTCACATGGACACCACAAGCAGATAGTGCATTTCGAGAATTAAAAAAGATGTTGTCCTCTGCGCGAATATTAGCCGCCCCACTACCTAAAGAGCCGATGTTGCTCTATATAGCCACAACCAACCGAGTTGTAAGTGCAGTGGTAGTGGTGGAATGTGACGAGGAAGGAAAATTGGTGCAGAGACCGGTCTATTACCTGAGCAAAGTATTTTCGGCCTCAAAACAGAATTACCCACACTACCAAAAATTGCCATACAGTGTGTACATGGCGGCCAAGAAACTCAAACATTATTTTGAGGAACACCCCATCAAGGTGATATGTGAAGCGCCTATATCGGAGATCATGAGCAACAAGGACACTAGCGGACGGATAGAAAAGTGGGCAATTGAGCTAGTCCCATACGCACTACAGTTCGACAAAAGAGATGCGATCAAGTCACAAGTTGTGGCGGATTTTTGTGTGGATTGGGCCGAGATGCAGTACAAACCACCACTGCCGGACTCAAATTACTGGCGGATGCACTTTGATGGATCAAAGCCGAAAGAAGGATTGGGCGTCGGGGTAGTTCTTACCTCTCGCAAGAAAGACCAGTTAAAATATGTCCTCCAAATTCACTTCCGCATGTCAAACAATGTCGTAGAATACGCATACAATGCTTTGGAGACTCGGATTTGGTGGTGCAACAGGTATCTGGCAATTGGGATGCCTTTGATGCCAACATGGCCGTTTACAGATTCCATGTTCAAAAAATAAGTGGGTTCTTCGAGGGATGTAAATTTCATCACGTACCTCGGATTGAAAAGGAATCAGCTGATGTATTGTCCAAGTTGGGGTCATCCCGGCAACCAATCCCGCCAAATGTTGCTTTGGAGCACCTAAGAAAACCATCGATTACGCCATCGCCAGAATCCGACTCAATTTATGTCCCGACAATTTCCGGACCAGAATCTGCTCCTACGGAAATAGACTAGGGAAGCACGTTAGCAAACCCAGGGACTGCTTCAACAAACCCGAGGGCTGCTTCGGCAAACCCGGGGAGTGCTTCGGCAAACCCGGGGACTGTTCAGCAAGACCTAGTGGGAGTTATGTCCGTGGATGCGATGGAAATTGATGAAGAACTTTTTCGCATCCGGCCTATACCCGCTTGGGCTAAGCCAATATTTGATTTCCTAAAAGTAGGAATTTTGCCGGATGATGAGGTACTCTCAAGGCAAATTGAAAGAAGAGCCAAGGCATATACTATAATCAACACCGAGCTATATAAAAGAAGTGTTACTAGTGTCTTGCAATGATGCGTAGACCCAGAAGAAGGGCTTGACATACTCCGAGATATCCATCAAGGAGAATGTGGTCATCATGCATCTTCAAGAGCATTAGTGGCAAAAGCGTCCTGACATGGATTTTATTGGCCAAGTGCCTTGGAACAAGCGGAGGATCTTGTGAAGAAATGCAATGGTTGTCAGAGGTATGCCACCAAGACCCATGTGCCAATTTCGAAACTCAAGACTATCCCCATTACTTGGCCATTTGCTATATGGTGCCTAGACATGGTAGGACCATTTAAGCCAACAAAGGGGGGAATGACTCATATCTTGGTTATGGTGGACAAGTTCACCAAATGGATAGAAGTGAAGCCAATCAGGAAATGTGATGGGGCAACAGCAGTGACGTTCCTCAAGGATATAATCTTCAGATATGGTTATCCCCATAGTATCATAATTGATAATGGCACGAGCTGAAGGGGCATTTGCGAGGTTGTGCCGAGAAAAGAAGATCCGGCTAGACATTGCCTCAGTAAACCACCCTGCATCGAACGGGCAAGTGGAAAGATCCAACAGACTAGTCTTGTACGGGATAAAACCCTGGCTCATTGAGCCGCTGCAAAGATTAGCACGGTGCTGGATAGAAGAACTACCAGTGGTACTGTGGAGTTTGAGAACAACTCGGAATCGATCAACAGGCTATACGCCGTTCTTTCTGGTATATGAGGCAGAAGCTGTATTACCAGCCAACATAGAGCATGATTCGCCAAGAGTCACCCAATACACAGAAGCCAAAGTGCGTGAGTCCCGGTAAAATGATGTTGATCTACTGGAAGAAGCGAGAGAACTGGCCTTGTCCAGATCCGCCATATATCAGCAAAATCTCCAACGCTACCATAGCCGGAAAGTAAACCCCCGAGTTTTCTGCGAAGGTGATCTCGTACTTTGGCTATTGCAACTCACTGCTGGCATGCATAAGTTATCCCCTCCATGGGAAGGACCTTTCATTGTAAGCAAAGCTTTGAACAATGATTCCTACTATCTTATCGATGCATAGCCACAGGAAAAGAACAAGGCGGACAGGTCCGGCGAGGAAACTAAGTGTCCGTGGAATGTAGCCCTACTTCTTCCATTTTACACCTAGCAAGGAGGTGAATGTATTCGAGTCACTCATATGTCAGTATGTATGTCGGTAGTGAGCATATCAATGAAACTACGGTACCCCGGGCTGAAACCCAGGGACTGCCTTAATAAATGTCTTGTTCATATTTACTCTTTATATGTTGGATGCCTTAAATTACTTGGATCTTATCCGGATTAGTAATGTGTGAGCACCAAAAACCCAACTGTCCGACTTTGCTATTGTCCAACAAGAATTGCCTTCATGGCAAGCAAGAGAACATTTTTGGAATTGCAAAGCACATGAAAAATGACTAAGGAAAAAGAACGTAATCGAGCTGACATTTGCTATTTGCACTAACCCTCTGTTTACCTTACTTATCTTGCGTTGGATTATTTTGAGTTAATCTCAAAGTTTCAAGTATTTTTGCGTCAATTTTTTGAAGCTCGGACTCGTAAGTCAAAAACCGAATCAAGGTAGACGCGAGCCAAATCATAAAATTGGGGGAACATGAAAAGAAAACTTGGGGACTTCGCCCAAGTTAATCTGGCATTTAACAGTCTAGTAGCAAAACATAACCAATTGTAGCAGACTAAAACCATTGTGCATAGATACAGTTCCACCCGGCATACCGGGGATCTCACGGACATTGTTCAAGTGTTTGATAGCTCAAGGAGCAGCAGCAGGAGCTGAGTCATCAGCCGAGGGAGGAGTTACTTCGGCATCCATAGGCGGGGCGCTGGGCCCGGCCTCGTCTTCCGGATTAGCCTCCTCGTCCTCTAGATCTTCGGTGGTGTCGCCAAGCTCGGAAGCTTCCTCCTCATCCCCTGTACCATCAGCTCCATCGGAGACATACCCATCATTAATTGCATCGAGGTAGCTCGGACCCTCATTCCAACTATGGCAGAAGGCGTATTGGATAAGCTTGTTGGCACATGCTTTGCGTCGAGTGACGCACTCCGGATCATTGGACCATTTTGATCCGGTGTGCATACGGTCAAGCAACCCCAAGTCTAACCCTTCATACCATGAGAGAATGAACTGCAACGCCGTGTCAGCTCCGGCTCGTGCAGTAGATTCCCGCCACAAGTTCACCTGAGTTTCACACTCCATCAATTTCGCGATAAAAGCAGCGCTTCCCTTAGAGTGGGCTTAGTGGGCTAGAGCGAGTTGAACATCCGCATCGCCGCTGGCATAATGTCTGCTCCATAGTTCTTCATGAAGGGAATATGCCCGAGAGGCAATAATAAAGTGGTTATTATCTTATTCCTTGTTTATGATAAATGTTAATTTTGCATGCTATAATTGTATTAATTTGGAAACGTTAATACATGTGTGTTTAATAAACAAAAAGGAAAGTTCCTAGTTATGCCTCTCTTATAAACTAGCTCGTTGATTAACAAGATGATCAAGGTTTCCTGATCATGGACATTAGATGTCGTTAATAATGAGGTCACAACATTGGTAGAATGATGTGATGAACATTCATCCGAAGTATAGCATTACGATCAGAGTCATTATGTTTATATTGCTATAACATCATACAAAGTAATCTTAGTCCTTAGACCATGAGATCATGTTAATTGCTAACACCAAAAGAGTATCTTGATAACATCAAACGTCACACCGTAACAGGGTGACTATAAAGGTGGGTTCAGTGCTACGAAGGTGTTATGTTGAGGCTCATGGATCAAGAGTGGGATTTGTCCATCCCGATGACGAATAGATATCCTCTAGGCCCTCTCGGTGATATCATATTGGTTAGCTTGCAAGCAAGTGATGAGATCACTAGAATGTTATATCACGGGAACGAGAAAAGGGTGCATGTCGGTAACGAGATAAAAGTAGGTATTTCGATGCCGATGATCGAATCTCGGACATGTAATATATCGCGAGACAAAGGGACTTAGTTACTAGCGTTAAAGGTTCTCACGATCATAGAAGTTGTCGTTGAATGTGTAGGAGTCAGTATGGATCTCTAGGTCCCGCTTCTGAATATTGATCTGAGAAGGGTCTCGATCATGTCTGCATTATTCGCAAACCGTAGGGTGACACACTTAAGGGATACCGACACCATTTGGAGCAAATATGTTCCAGATAAAGATTTAAGAAAGCGCTGGAATTATTTCAATAGACACCGAAACTGTTTCGGGTGAAATTGCTGAAATTGGTTCTGCATGTAATATTGAAATGTTGCAGGGGTTTTTATGTGAATGTTTGTTAATTAAAGTAATTAACAAAATTCTGAATAAATTAATAAAAGAGTTTTATTAAATGAGAGAGAGCATTAAATTTGGAGAAATGTAATGCATTTAAAGTGGAGACTTTAAAAGAGAATGTGAAGGGGCATTTTAATGTGGAGGGGTTACCACCACATGAATGGGGGATGTGAAGGGACACCCTCCATGGGCGCGGGCCATGGGAGGGGCACCCTCCCCTCCTCCTATAAAAGGCCCCCCTCTCACTCCTTCTTCCTCACACCTCCTCGTGAAGGATCTGTCTCCCCCTCTAGTATTATTCCCCCATGGTCTCGGATTAGCGAGATACATGTTCCCGGTGGCTTTATCTGGAAAGGAGTTGCTGCTTCCGCTGCTTCGTTGGATCGAGGGACGGAGGTTGTCGGGGTACCAGACGTGTGTGCGATCACGGATGGACCGCTGCTTTGTGGTGCTAGACTTGCTGGAGCTGGATCTGATGGACGTGCTGGAGCCGGACCTGCTGGACTTCATCACGATCTTGAGATCGGCAAGTGTATGACTACATCATCCACGATTTCCATCTCGTTAACAAAGCTTTGTTGTCTTCGAGGGTAAGTTCTCTATGAATGTATATCCACCCGTTGCTCTATATATAGTAGATAGATCTTGGCGTATAGTTCTCATCGTAGGATTTTTTTTGTTTTCTATGCTGCGAACCCTTCAGTGGTATCAGAGCCTGATCTATGCATAGGTGCTTTGCATGGGTAGTACACATATGATTATATGTGGGTGATGATGATCATGTTATTGCTTCTTTCATGTATTTTGGATATTGGTGGCATAGTGGGATGAAGCGGCCCGGACCAACCTTACATGTCATCGCACATGAGACAAGTTCCATGACTGACATGCAACTAGTTTTGCATAAGTGGCTGGCGGGTGTCTATCTCTCCTACTATAGTCAATATCTGATTTACAACGAGTTGCTAATAACTCAGTTATCATCTTTGTGCTTCCATGTTCGCAGGTAAGACCGGTGCTATCTTCGAAAGCCCTAAGCCACGTAAAAATTTGCAATTGATAAATTAGAGGCGTCTAGTTTAGGTAGTTGCTGGGCTAGTGTCATGATATGGTAATGTTGTAAGTAGATGTGTGATAGATACTCTTACAACACACTTAACATGTAAGTTCCATAGACCTTTGCCTTACACACAAAGGAATGATAGAGATCATACCACGATGCAAATGATAGAGATCAAATGCATGTACCATATCATCTCACTTTACACATTAGATGTTTGCATCTTATACTGCTAGTTTGGCGCTTTTAGTAGCATTGTAAGTTGATCCCTCATTTAGATATCAAGATAAAATGTGTTCTTCCTTCAGTATGCACCGTTCTATGGATCGTGTTTCGAGACATCACGTGATGATCGGGTGTACTCGACTCCGCGCTTTCATATAACGGGTGTAAGACAGTTTTACACACGCGGAATACTAAGGTTCTTACTTGACAAGCCTAGCATGTACATACATGGCCTCGGAACACAGACCGAAAGGTTAAGCATGATTCATATAGTTGATATGATGCCCATAAGGATGCTCGCCTTTGAAGCTACACCGACTCACGTGATGATCGGACTTGGTGTAGTGGATTTGGTTCATGTAATCACCAAAAGGGCACGAGGGATGTCAATTTTGAGTGGGAGTTCATTTCTAATTTGGATTAGTCGAACTCAATTTGTCATAAACTAAATCGAAGTGAATTTGCATAATTTGTTGTAGTCATTGGCGTCTGTTCACTACCTTATGCTTAGTTTTAATTGAGATAATAGAACTATAGAATTCTGGATATTTACTTTACGAACTGGTATCGTATTGTTTTGAATGTCAATTTAAAGTTTAGAAGTCCTATTGCAATCTTTCAGCAAACTCTATTTACTCCATGCAGTTTAATAAGTAGTATTAAATCAAGAGTAAGAATTCCAATGTTAGTATCTAAAGTATCATGTTTGCCTCCATGATTATTGATATTCAAAAGTTGTTTTAATATCAAGATTATCTAGGAGCTGAAAAATTGTTTCAGAAACCATCATGTGTGGAAGATATTGTGATACCTGAAACAATGTTTTTGTTTGCATTATGATAGAGTATAATGTATCAAGATACATGTTCTCATATTATATGAAAATTTGTGAAGGTTGGAGACGCTAGGCGTCCTAATCTACCAAAAAGGTTTTGGGAACTGATATTATACTCACAATTCATCCTTATAGGCTATAATAGTTTGATCATGAAAGTTGTCATGATAAGGATGAATAGAAGATGTAAGTAAAATGTTTACTACACTAATAGATTACTAAAGAATGGATTTTTTGAAAGAACACCAAACATTTGATGATGGTGATCCACTTCAAAGTGCAAGTCTAAAGGTATTAGTATTTGACTATATACACTTTGTACTGTGTGTCATGTGAATGACACCACTATTGATGTTGATAGATTCTTTTAAAAGAAAAAGGAATTGATGAAAGAGAATCTATAAAATATTTGGCAGAACAGAAAAGGTTGGAGATGTCCAACTTAGGTATATAGAAGATATACATGTTATGGCTATATTCTTTGCTTGTTAATAAATGTGGTTCTTAGGTATTGGATACCGAATTGGTTGGTATGAAGTGTCATACAGGACAATGCAGTTCATGAACTGCAATGGCCTAGTAACTAGCAAGAGAATAAGTGATGATGTTCATCGAAAACAAATAGTGTTATTGTGCTTTTTGTTGACGTCAAACCTAGCCTTCAAGATTTGTTTTAAATAATTGTTATTTTGTTTCGGTATTACGAGAACAATGGTTGTTCACATAACTACCGTAGTCCATAAAGGATGGATGAACTTTTACAAGTATAGTTGGAGAAATTACATCCATAAACATTATTGCTAAAATGTCGGAAGACAAATGATTAAAAGATCACTTATGAAGTGACACCGCTGTTTTAAATTATATTGGAAAGAAAACATGAAGAAACTCCATGTTGATGGATTTTTGGAGTCTTTGATTTTGATCAACTGATGCTTGTGAGACTTTCCTTTGAGATAATTGAAACTCCGTCCATAGGCCAAAGAGGAACGGACGACTAACTTATTGGATATTATACATATTGATGTATATAGTCCATTATAAGTAGCCATATGCGATGGATCTTTTTGCTTCATATGCTTTCTCCAGAAATTTGAGTGAATATATCTATATATTTACTTAAAAAGGAAGAAGTATGAAACATTTGAAAATTGTTCAAAGACTTTCAAGATGAAGTGGAAAATCATTGTCACAAGAAAATATAGAGTTTATGATTCGATCATAAAGGAATATATTTGAGTTACATGTTTAGCAAAACACCTAAGATTTGAGAAATTGTTCCATGATTTGTGTTTCCCGATAAACCATAGAAGTATGGCATATTCAAGAGATGAAATCAAACCATGTTTGACATGGTAAGATCAAAGGTGTCACTTATAAAACTGCCATTATGTTTTAAGGATTGAAGCTTTAGAGACTACCGCTTTTACACTCAAAAGAGCACCATCGTGATCCATTGAAATGACAGCATATACGTTATGGTTTGGGATAAAATCCGAATTGTCTTTTCTTAAATTTTGGTATGCTATGCATAAGTAAAATGTTTACAACCAAAGTCAGATAAGCACGTCTTTGTAGGTTATCCCAAAGAATTTGTTGGGAATTTCTCCATAACACCGAGGACAAAAGAGTTTGTTACTTGGAACGTCAAGTTTCTTGAGAAGGAATTTTTCGCGAAAAGTTAAATGGGAGGACAATAGAACTTTGATAAGGCTGTTGAACCTTAGCTATATGTGCTAAGTAGCGCAACGCCGGAAAGTGTCCTGGTGGCGGCCACAATGCTCATGGCGCCCGTGATTACAAAGGTTGTGATCTCGGAGATTAGAGTTCGTATTGAACCATGTGGGTCGGTAAGAATCAAATAATGTGATTTGATAAGAAAGTCGTTATTGTTTTGACAATGATGAACCGACTACATGCAAAGACGCGATGATGGGCCCTGACTCCATAAAATGACTAGAAGTCATAGAATCCATTATAGTATCCATACATGAGAAATCAAGTTTCGGAACTTGGAAGACCCTCCGGAAAGGCGTGAAGCCTATCGATCGTGTTTGGATCTATAAAGAAATAGACATGGATGTTTAACATCTATGAAATAGTCGACATGTCGGAAAGAAGTTTACGGGAATGTTCAAGGAGTTGACTATGACAAGATTTGATCTTTCATAGCGATATTTAGTCTTGATGGATTAATGTAGCAACCACTACATATAATTTGGTATATGGTAGTTGAACAAACAAAAATATGTTCTTCTAATAGAATGGTTACCTAGGACGTGTACAAGACATGGTCCGAAGGGTTTTGTTAATTCAAAGGGTGCTAAAAGGGCATGCAAACTTCAATAGTTGAAGTAAGCATAGTGGAGTTGGAATCTTCAGCATGATGAAACTATTAAAAGAGTTTAAATTCATCGGAGATGATGAAGATGCTTCGATTTGCAAGAAATTATGTGGGAGCGCTGAGACATATTTCTAATACATTATGTAGAGGTAATGATGTATCTTGTACTGACACAAGTTAAGAATTTCATTAAAATAAGATTTCGATGAAAGACTTGGGGAAAACCGGAATATTTGGCATCAATATCTATATTTTTTTTTCATACAATCCCCATGACATAGGGATCGGGTTCCACTATCAGAAGATAACGGAACAGACAGCCATCCGAATCAGGTTTTCAAGCTCCTGGAGCTTAGGACTATATACAAACACAATCCATGCTAACAAAAGAAGCAAGGATTAAGAGAGATGGATAGAGAGACGCAAGAGAAAACACCACATGACGCTAGTGTTCAAACAACCTGACCACAACCACTAGAGCACGAGATAACAACAATCCTCAGAAACCACAAAAGACACACCAAAAATAATCTCCCAACGGAAACAACTCGGATATGGCACCCCCGGGAAGGAAAAGTTGTTTTCTGGACAAGAACACCATTTCTCCTTCCCGACATCTTCAGGGGATCTTGCACGTTTCCTACTAGTAGAAGGTAGGCCCAACGGTGGGATCGGGGCTGTGTCCATATCCTCAGCCTCAGACAGAGCATTTCTCTGCACCACCTTAGCACCACTCCTCAAAGCCTCTCTCTCCTCTTCATTGTGAAGACCTACCCAGTATTTAATAAAGACACAGGCAAACATGATCAAATCGATAGGGGAGTTAATCAATTTTTGTTCAAAACAAGCTCTATTTCTGAGCTTCCAGATAGCCCAACAAATAGAGGCTAAAGCCGTAATTTGAACATTATGACTGACAGAAAGATATTTCGGAATCCACCAGAAGTACTGAGAAAAGGACCTAGGCCTGTCCACAGCACCAACTGTTCTACCAATCACCCCCCACACATACTTTGCAGCCCCACAGGTAAAGAAAAGGTGACCAATAGATTCTGCCTGATCACAAAACCTGCATCTTGTATCCCCAGTCCACTTTCTTTTTTCCATGTTGTCTTTGGTAGGTATGGCATTGTGCCAAATTAACCACAGCCATATCTTGATCTTTAGGGGGACTTTGGCTTTCCACAGATGTTTGAAACTCCTACACCTCTGTTGGAGATATGATTATACATGGATTTAACAGTGAAGATGCCACTCTTATTCCATAACCATCGAGGTCCACCCCTGCTGACAAAGGAACCCCCCTGACTATTCTCTGCAGTCTATTATATTTTTCTTGCTTCTCCCCATCTAGAAGTCTTTGAAAAGAGCAGTGCCAATCTCTTGCAGCCATGACAGCAACTGACACATTCTGATCACAACAAATGTCAAACAACTCAGGGAAAATAATTTTCAGAGGAGCATCCATACACCAAGAATTCCCCCAAAAATGTGTCCTCATGCCATTTCCAACAACCATCCTTCTTCCTGCCAGGTAAATTTCCTTTAACTTCAATAGGTCAGACCAACATGCCGAGTCAGATTGTTTATGTTTCATAGAGTAGATTCCCCCACTGCCCAGATATTTTCTTCTCACAAAAATCTGCCAGGGTCCTTCCTCAGCCTCCAATCTCCACCACCATTTACACAGCAAACTGATATTAAACATCCTTACATTTTTAATACCTAGGCTGCCTTTCTTTTTTGGTTTGCAAATATATTTCCACTTCACCATTTGATATCTTTTCCTGCCTGATTTCCCATACCAGAAGAAAGCTCTGATAGGTTTCTCTATTTCCTCCACATTTGTCTCGTGTAACAGAAACATAGACATATGATAGACTGCTATACTTGACATACAAGCAGTAATTTTCACATATCTCCCTCCAACAGATAAAGCACCTCCCATCCACCCATCCATCTTTTTACACATTCTCTCTCCTATGAACCTTAAGTCAGCCATAGAGCATTTTCTACTACAGATAGGCAAGCCCAAATATTTGATTGGCCAATCACCAATTTGACAATTAAAAAGATCTGCATATAGTTTTTGCTTCTCATCATCTTCCAAGATCATCAGCACTTCACTTTTCTCAAAATTGATTTTCAGACCTGACATAGCTTCAAAGAGATACAGAAGCAATTTCAAATTCCTAGCCTCCTCCACATCATCCTTGATGAACAAAATAGTGTCATCAGCATACTGTAATATGGCAATGCCTTTAGCAAACAAATTACCTACTAGACCAGTAAAAAGGCCACCTGCTTGAGCATTCAACACCATTTTAGCCAAACAATCTCCAGCCATATTAAACAAGAAAGGAGAGAAAGGATCTCCCTGTCTGACCCCTTTATGACTCCCAAAATAAGGACCCATCTCACCATTTACCTTTACATTCAAGGTTCCCATTGTAACAGCACTTCTTAGCCAAATCAGCCAATCCTCACTGAAACCTTTCTGTTTGTAGTAGTGAAACAGGAAATTCCAATTAACTTTGTTGTATGCTTTTTCAAAATACAACTTCAGGACTACCCCCTATTGTTTCTGAATTCTGGATTCTTTCAAGATTTCATGTAACAGAGTAACCCCATCTGATATATATCTCCCTTTGATGAAAGCCGTCTGACGGGTATCTATCAACTTATTCATCACAGGTTCAACCCTAACAGTAAGAGCTTTTGTGAAGATTTTGAAAAGCACTTGCAGCAGACAAAGAGGTCTGAATTTTTGAATTACATCAGCATCTTCACTTTTTGGTATCAAAGTAATCGTACCATAGTTGATACTACTCAAATCAATTTTATGAGAATGAAAGTCCTCAAAAGCTTCCAAAATATCATCCCTGATAACATGCCAGCAAAGTTGAAAGAACTCAACTGGCATCCCATCAGGACTAGCAGCTTTGTTCTTCTCCATCTGATTTACAACCCCCCTAATCTCCTCTTCTGTGAAAGGTATACTCATTTCTTCTCTATCACAGTTATTCAACTTTTCCCAATTATCATCAGACAACCTGATAGCAAAACCATCAGCAGGTCCAAATAAGTTTTTATAGAAAGTAGTGGCATGAGTCAAGAGATCATAGGTCCCTTTAATCTCACCATTATCACTTTGCAAGGAATATATCATTTTCTTCCTTCTGACACCATTAGCCACTCTGTGAAAGTAATCAGTGTTACTATCCCCTTTGAGTAGCCACGAATCTCTTGACCTCTGTTGCCAGTATTGTTCCTCTTTCTCATATATTTCAAAGAGCTTCCTATGTACCTGGGCTTTACGAATTTGTTGTGTTTTATTCAGCAAAATCTTCTCCTCAATGTCCTCTAATTCATGTAGTTCATCAGTTAACTGTTTTCTCATTCTCTTCTCCTGCCCCCTGATGTGAGCACCCCAGCCTTTGAGATCACTTCTCACATTCTTTAATTTCTTCTGAATTCTATCCAGAATGTTTCTACATCTAACATGCCTATTCCAGATTTTTTCAATTCTCTGTATAAATTCAAGATTGGTCAACCAACTTTTCTCAAACCTGAAATCTTTTTTACCTGCATTCTGCCCTTCCATAGTATCAACAATCAAAGGACTATGATCATATACTTCTCTAGTTAGTTTATGCACAGTAACTAAAGGAAACATAGCTTCCCACTTTTTGCAAATGAGAATCCTATCCAATTTCTCTAGAGTAGGAATTTTCTGATTGTTGGACCAGGTAAATTGTCCCCCTGACATCTGGATCTCCCTCAGCCCATAAGTATTAATGATGTTATTGAAAACGTATAGGACATGGTTCCTTTTTTTCTCAAAGGAAAATATCATGATATTAAAATCTCCTCCCAAAAACAGAGGGAGAGATTGGTCTTTACAAATGTCAGCCAATTCAACCAGAAAAGCCTCCTTGTGTTCTTCCTGTGTTGCACCATAAACTATCACTAAGTGCCAATAAATTTGCAATTTTATATCATGTACTTTCATCTTGACATGAAATTTCCCAACTGATGATCCACAATTTTCCAATCTAGAGGATCTTAGGCCCCCCAGAATACCTCCAGATTTTCCAGCAGATGGCAACCAACTCTAAGAAAATTGATTCATAGGATCAATTCTCCTAAAAAACTCAGCAGAAAAATCTTTCTTCATAGTTTCCTGCAACCCTACAAAGTCCAAATGTTCCTGTTGCATCAAATTTACCAGGTAAGAACTCATTCCTTTCTTGCCAACCCCCCTACAGTTTAAAATACCACCTATCATAATACTGTTTTCCTCTCTCTTGTTCCAGTTACAACTCCACTCATAGGGTGGTAGTTGCTAACCTTCACAGCAGCAGCTTTTAACTTACATTGGCTACCTCCAGCCGTGCCACACACCTTCTTTTTTCTTCTTCTTCTCCTGGATATCACTGGAGTAAAAATCTCTTCTTCTTCATAATCACTCTTCCATTGCAAGAGTTCAATATGTTCTCCCTGTTCTACAATTTCCTGTGTCTTCATATTTTTCTTTCCAGCTAAATTATGCCTAGCAATCTCAAGATCTTTCAAGGAACTAATAAACTCACATGATAAAGAGGAAGATTCTACACCCATTTCTAAATCTCTATGCCTAATATCATCATCATCTAGGGCAGCAAAAGAATTATAAAAAGTTGGATTAGTACCTGATAAGTCTCTTGGTGAGTTCTGTCTCATTCTTCCTTCAGTCATATTAGGACCCCCTCCCAGCTAAGAAAGTCTTTCACTTACCCTGGTTTGAGGAATTTGATGCACTATATCCTCCTGAGTAGCATCCTGTTCCTGTTGTGACCCCTGACTTTCCTGGGACAAAATTTCTGGCTGAGAAGACCCAGCCTGCAGAATCACTTGTTCCTGGTTTTGAATAGGAATTTCAACTCCAACCATATGATGTTCCACAGGAGGATTGCTTTCCTCATCAGCACCACTCTCAGCAGAGGAATTGTTTATACTATCAGATTCCCCATCTTCCCCATCACTTTCATCTCCAGCACCTCCCTGCTCCTCATCAATCTGTTCCAGTAGGTAACCATATTTTCTTCTGTACTCATAATATTTATCACTCTTTTTATTTTGCAGCAGATCCTGCACAAACTCTTGGAATGTCTGTCCAGCACCATTTGGATCACCTGGATTCACCACAGCCCCAATTTCCTGTGGAGCTAGAGCCTGAGCTACCTCCATGTGCACCTCACCCATCACATGTTCCTGACCCTGTTCAATACCTGTACTTTGCTGCCTGGTATTTCCTGCATCAGTCACATTACCCCTATTTGCAATGTCAGCATTACTCACAACTGGCTCCCTAATTGAAATCCCACCACCAGATCCTCCACTTGGCCAAATTTGAGCCACTCGAACACCAAAAGACATATCATCAGTATTTCTAGAATTTTCACCTTCAGTTCTTGGTCCTTTCCCTTTTTCCCAGGCAGCACACTGTGGAAGGTCAGCCTGAGGACAGTTACTCCTGACATTATCAGTCTGTGTAGTCTGTCGTACATCAACTCCTGTATTAATTCCCCTAGCAGTAACTAGAGCCAGCACATGTCTATTGATATCCACCTCTGGTCTATCTGGAGCAGCTGGAATATCCCCACTTCCCACATCAACAGAGACAGGTATAGAAGGTGTGGCATCTGGGGCAAATATTTCTCTTGTGTATTTAAATTCACAGATCCCTCCTTTCATTTCTCCTCTTCTTGTGTTTGGCACTAAAGTCACATCTTTACAGGCCACCTTAACCCTCACATAAGCCAGATTTCTGAGACTGTTTCTGTCCAATGCCAAAGGTTTTCCAATTAGAGATGCCACATAAAAAACTATGGATTTTTCTCTATATTTCATGGGTATACCAACCACCCTAAACCATGCCTCCTCAAGCCATTCAACAGGTTCCAAATCTCCATTCCATTTAGTGATCTGAATCACAGCATCAGGAATAGTCTTCATAAACACTTTCCCAAAATGGAAGTCCTCAATGGATTTAGCAGAAGGAAATCTCATAAGAAACTCAACATCACTGATGGGCCTGGCATTGAATCTCCACCTAGAGCCAACATCATCTGCCCATAGTTGAAATTCCTTCTCTAGGTCTTTTCCAGACACATCCGCCCTAACCACCATAATATGAGCATAGTTACAATTTTCCATTAGCTGAAAGGTTGATTCAGTGACTGGGATTGAGTGAAATCCCTGATCAAAGTCTGTGCTACCAAAAAACAGAGGTACATATTCCCAGGGCTTCTTCTCTCGACAGAGCAAAATGCTATGGTTGAGTCCACAATTCTCACATTCCTATCTTCCCACTTCTAAATCTGGAGTCTGTTGGAACCCTTCAATAAGAACATTTTGATTAATATTCATAGGCACACCAACAACTGGTGCATGTACAGAGGACCCTACTAGTGTTGTGGACATTGCATCGATCTGACTAGCAGCAACTACTGGCACAGGCTGAGAGACAACAGAGGGGACACTTGCAGAAACTGAAGTAGGGATGCTAGCTGAAGTATTGGTAGCAGGTCTAGCACCAGACAAATTGGATCCACCAATCAAATTGACCGAAGTAGTAGCAATTCTAGCAATAGCTGGTTGTTCAACGGTGCGTGCAAACAGAGGAGCATCACGCCGGATGAAGTATGGGCAGAGTTACCTGTTCTGCCGGGGAATGAGGAATCGGACACTGCAGAAAGTGAATCTCGTTGCATCTTAGGCCTATGCCTCCATCTATCTCTCTGTCTTGCTTGCTCGTCCTATCTCCGACGAGATTCAACTAGGGCCCTCTCACGAGCAAGATCATACCGCCGCTGCGCAGCCGCCCTTGATTCCCTGGCCATGTCATCCCTCCGACGATTCTCCTCCCTGGCCTCCTCTTCCAACCTTCTACGATTGTCTGCAAGTCGATCCTCCTCCCACCTGCGTTCCTCCTCTCTCCGACGATCTTGTTCACGGATCTATCCACTATCTCCGCGCCGATCCTCCTGAAACCTTCGATCTTCTATCGGTCTACGCGGAGCAGGTCCAAACCGCGGCCTGCTCGCATAGGGACCAGGTCGGGCTTGCTGCCGCGGCGGCGAACAAAGGAAACCAGGAGGTCTACGATCCATCACCAGCGCTTGTGCAATGAGTACCTCCGCAAAAGATCTCTTGTCGCCAGATCTAGTTCCTCTCCACCTCACAGGTTCTACAACTCGCGGGGATGAGGGTGGAGTGGGGGGACTGCGCACAAAAACCACCCTACCCACCTCTCCTGATCTAGGGTTACTCGAAACCTGGAAACCGCCCGTCGATCTGTATCCCCCGCTCCATTTGCGACTTTCACCCTCAGAAATATCCTCCTCTCCTTCTGATGCGTGGCCCTCGCACAGATGAGGTCCACCAGCAGAGGTTGTGCGCCTCGCGGAACCGCCGATCAGAATCGTCTGACACGTACGCGCATAGGGCGGCCCGCCGGTGTGACCGTGTCGGCGCTCGCACGCACCCCCTGAGGACCGACCAAGACGTGCCATGTACCACAACGGACATGAGTCCCGTACGTAACCTCCGCCTCAACCCGGATCTGATCCATAAGACAACGTCCATCCTCATCGAAAAGAGAGATGGTTCTCGCGCCTGAAATCTCGATCGTCCCTGGTCTACGTGGCGCGAGGACACCAGGTACATCCCACCTGAAGAAAACACGACGTCGTACGGTCACCACCGGCAAACTCGTCTCAGGCGGCGGTGGGATGGAGCGTGGAAGGGTGGAAGTCATTTTTCGTTTTTTTCGTCCACAGATCTTGTTATCACGTCTCGAAACATGCACTATGAGGACCCCTCCAATGCGTCGCATCAATATGGATAGATTGAGACGCTAATATGGTTATGCCAGACGTACATATATGAGATATTGAAAGGGTTCAATATGAAAATAACAAGAAAGGTTCTTGATGCATGGAAATGATTGTATCAAAATTCAAGTGTTTCAACACTTGGTTAGTAAAATGACATGAATATTTTGATCGATTATACCGTGATATGTATATATCAAAATATGTCATATGCTCTAAATGTTATGAGCACATACCAGAATGATTCATAAGATGATCATTGGACGGTAGTAAAGATATTCTTATGAGATTTGGAAGAACTAAGAATATATCATGTATAAGTGACAAATAGTTAAAGGTAGTTCACTGTAAAGTGTTACATTGATACTAGTTTTGTCACAAGATACAAATTAAATTTATCTCAATTTAAACTATGGGTGGCACAATGTAATGGAAAGGATGTTCCATGAGGGATTTGGATAAGTTCCAAAGTTGAAACATTATGACGAATACTACAAAAAAGGCTAAGTATATGACTGCTATAGTAGCAGCAAAGGAGGGCATTTGTGTTAAGTAGTTTGTTATCAAACTAGGTGTGGTTCTAAGTGGGCTAATACTATGAAGATATATTGTATGACAATAATATCAACATATTTTAACCCGAACGAACTAAAGGTCTCACCAAAGGACCAAATTTATACAATGCCATCTCATTTGAGAATGAGTGATGCGTAGAGACGCAAAGATATGCAAATACACACAGACCTGAAACTGTCAGATCCGGAGATTATGTTAACCACTAGCAATCGCGTATATGCAACACCAGAAAGCCATACATGTTCAATACACAATATTTTTCAAACTAGATTATTGACTCTAGTGCAAGTGGGAGACTGAAGGGAATATGCCCGAGAGGCAATTTGTAAAGTGGTTATTATCTTATTCCTTGTTTATGATAAATGTTTATTTTGCATGCTATAATTGTATTAATTTGGAAATGTTAATACATGTGTGTTTAATAAAAAAAGGAAAGTTCCTAGTTATGCCTCTCTTATAAACTAGCTCGTTGATTAACAAGATGATCAAGGTTTCCTGATCATGGACATTGGATGTCGTTAATAACAAGGTCACAACATTGGTGGAATGATGTGATGAAAATTCATCCGAAGTATAGCATTACGATCAGAGTCATTATGTTTATATTGCTATAACATCATACGAAGTAATATTAGTCCTTAGAACGTGAGATCATGTTAATTGCTAACACCGGAAGAGTATCTTGATAACATCAAACGTCACATCGTAACAGGGTGACTATAAAGGTGGATTCAGTGCTACGAAGGTGTTATGTTGAGGCTCGTGCATCAAGAGTGGGATTTGTACATCCCGATGACGGATAGATATACTCTAGGCCCTCTCGGTGATATCACATTGGTTAGCTTGCAAGCAAGTCATGAGATCACTAGAATGTTATATCACGAGAACGAGAAAAGAGTGCATGTCGGTAACAAGATCAAACCAGGTATTTTGATGCCGATGATCGAATCTCGGACATGTAATATATCGCGAGACAAAGGGATTTAGTTACTAGCATTAAAGGTTCTCACGATCAAAGAAGTCATCGCTGAATGTGTAGGAGTCAGTATGGATCTCTAGGTCCCGCTTCTGATTATTGATCTGAGAAGGGTCTCGATCATGTCTGCATTATTCGTGAACCGTAGGGTGACACACTTAAGGGATACCGACACCATTTGGAGCAAATATGTTTCAGATAAAGATTTAAGAAAGCGCTGGAATTATTTCAATAGACACCAAAACTGTTTCGGGTGAAATTGCTGAAATTGGTTCTGCATGTAATATTGAAATGTTGCAGGGGGTTTTATGTGAATGTTTGTTAATTAAAGTAATTAACAAAAATCTGAATAAAATTAATAAAAGAGTTTTATTAAATGAGGGAGAGCATTAAATTTGGAGAAATTTAATGCATTTAAAGTGGAGACTTTAAAAGAGATTGTGAAGGGGCATTTTAATGTGGAGGGGGTTACCACCACATGAATGGGGGAGGTAAAGGGACACCCTCCATGGGCGCCGGCCATGGGAGGGGTACCCTCCCCTCCTCCTATAAAAGGCCCCCCTCTCTCTCCTTCTTCCTCACACCTCCTCGTGAAGGATGTCTCTCCCCCTCTAGTATTATTCCCCCATGGTCTCGGATTAGCGAGATACATGTTCCTGGTGGCTTTATCTGGAAAGGAGTTGCTGCTCCCACTGCTTCGCTGGAGCGAGGGACGGAGGTTGTCGGGGTGCCGGACGTGTGTGCGATCACGGATGCACCGCTGCTTTGCGGTGCTAGACTTGCTGGAGCTGGATCTGATGGACGTGCTAGAGCCGGACCTGCTGGAGTTCATCACGATCTTGAGATAGGCAAGTGTACGACTACATCATCCATGAGTTCCATCTTGTTAACAAAGCTTTGTTGTCTTCAAGGGTAAGTTCTCTATGGATGTATATCCACCCGTTGCTCTATATCTAGTAGATAGATCTTGGCGTATAGTTCTCATCGTAGGAAATTTTTTGTTTTCTATGCTGCAAACCCTTCACTTCACCAGCTCCATGCGGGTATCGAGGCTCACCAACAGATCCACCATGTCATATGGAACTGACTCGGTGGTAGGGTCGGCTGGATTACCTCGCTGAGCGTGGGACCTGGTTACATCGACAATAGTAAGGGAGTCACTCTCTAGGAACTTGCCTGCAAATAAAACAAAGGATGTGAGTGAGCAAGATCACTTAATCCAGAGAGACAAGAACCAAAATAAGGAAGGGAACTCACGTGAAATCTAGAAGAGGATCCGAGTGAGCTCGGCATACACATCTGCTTGGCTAGCCTGGAGCTTCTCATATTCGGAGGTTACCGACGTAAGCTTTACGTTGGCTTCCTATAGCAAGTCCTTATCCTTGGACATTTGGGTCTTCAACTGCTCTTTCTCCTCAGAGAATTCCTGGTCAGCCTTGTCCAGCTCGGATTTGTGAAAGTCCTTGAGCTTCTGGATTTCGGTGTTCAGCCGAGTAATCTCTGAGTCCTTGAGGTGCAGCTGAGCAATCTCGTCGTCCTTTTTCTTTATCTCGGCCTGGTGCTTCCCTTCTTGTTCGAGAAAATGGGTCATCATGTCAGGGATATGCACAATATCTTCAAGCATAGCTGCAGTAGTGAGTTGACCCAGCAGAGCCGAGGTATAAATATTCGCCCGGCCAGGAAATGAGCATATAACGGCTAAGTAAACAAGACAAGTTACCTTGGATCTCAGCCAAGTTCTTGCACATGATGACATTTTCTGCCTCAGCCTCGGCTGCATGATTCGTATAACAATTTAACACGGACAACAAATGACTAGAGAGAGTGGAAATGAAAAGGTCTTAAGCAACAAAAAATTACCCTTCTTCTGGTGATCAGCCAACAACTTGCCGCGTCTGGCACGAAGATCTTTGTATGAGTCCAGCAGGCATTGGAACTCAGCAGTTCAGCTGTTGGTGGTGATCTGAAATAGTGAGATGTTAGTTCAAAAAATGGAAGAAAGGGATATTTGAAGTCTAGAAGATCCGAGCCAAGTGGAACTTAACCCGACTCTAGGTGTGTGGATATTCGAAGTCTACAAGATTCGGGCCAAGTGGAACTTAACCCAGCTCTAGGTGTGTGGATATTCGAAGTCTACAAGATCCAGGTCAAGTGGAACTTAACCCGGCTCTAGGTGTGTGGATATTCGAAGTCTACAAGATCCGGGCCAAGTGGAACTTAATCCGGCTCTAGGTGTGTGGATATTCGGAGTCTACAATATCCGGGCCAAGTGGAACTTAACCCGGCTCTAGGTGTGTGGATATTCGAGGTCTACAAGATCCGGGCCAAGTGGAACTTAACCCGACTCTAGGTGTGTGTGGATATTCAAAGTCTACAAGATCTGGGCCAAGTGGAACTTAACCCGGCTCTAGGTGCGTGCATATTTGAAAATGCTAAGGACTTACACTAAATTCTCTAACAGCATCCGACCGAGTAATAAATGACTCTCTCGGAGGCTCGGGGACTAGTGGGTATATCTATTGTGTATATAAAAGGCTTAGCAGAAAAAGGGTTACATCCATCATCTGGCCAGCAAGGGAAATGGCCTTGGTAGTAGAGTTCATCTGAGTGCTGAACTCTGCCAGACCAAACCTCTTCGGGAAGTAATCTTGCGGGTCGATAAACTCGGCATTATTCCAGTTATGGACATATTTGATAAGTGTTGGGTTATAGCTTTCAACACTAAGCGAATGGTTGGTCACCAAGCCCCTGGCATGAGCCTATCGCCTCGCGGACTGAGCCGCAGCAGGACTAGTATGCAAGGTCAATTACTTGTTGCTCTTAGATCTCGCGACAGGAGGGCTAGAAGGGGAATCCTTGGTTAGCTCGGCGGTTTTCTTATCCTTGCCAGACGAGGTTGGCCGCTAAAGAAGAGCCGAGGCTGCTACGCCGGACTAAGCTTGAGAGGCTGGCGAAAAAATGTCTTTAATAGACATGGTAGATCCGGAGGGAGCGGCCTAAGTTTTCTTCTTGGCGGCGAGCTTAGCTATGGCTGTTGCTGCTGTTGGTGTTGGCATTGCTGGTGTGGTTGCTGTCGATGACGCTGGTGCTGGCGCTGATGGTACTGGTGCGCTGCTGCTGGTGTTGTTGGTGTTGGTGCTGCTGGTGAGGCTGGTACAGATACAACTGATACTAGGGAGATAGGAACTAAAATAGATGTTGTCTAGGGCGGTGCCGATGAAGCTGGCACCTTTGAGGTTTACGGTTCTTGTGGAAGAGAAGTGCTGGGGAGATCCGACATCTCCGTGTCCTCGTCCACTCCACCACCCCCCCCCCCGCACCGACGTTGCCCTCCTCATGACGAGGTGGGCTCTGAGCCGGTGCAGCCGTGGAGTCCTCATGACTAGGACTCAGCGGACAAGTGTCGTCTTCGCGGGGGGAGATGGACTGCTCCGGATTGGAGAGGAAATGCCAGAGCCGCTCTGGGGAATAACCCTAGGAGCGTTGCAGAAACGAAAAATAACAAGTCAAATAGAGAAAGAAAGGCAAAGGCAAAAGGAGCAAGACCCGGAGGCGAATAGCAAAAGAAAAAGGACTTACTCGTCTGAGGTTGGAGGTTGCCGAGGTGTGGGCGTTCTCCGAACTGTGCTCTTAGCAACGGGCTTGGGCTGAGCCTTGACCCCGTATTTCTTTTGCCTTTTCCAGGTGAGGGGCACCTCCGAAGCTGCGGCCAAGGTTGTCGCGCACTTCTGGGATGGCGCAGGAGCTGGATCATCCATGGCGAGAGGTGGAACCTCGAGGACCTGACCGGCCGGGTTAGCTTAATATTCGGACATAACCGGGAACGTGTAAGAGATAGGCACCGGATTAAGTACCTCCATAAGCTCAACTTCCGAGTCATCATCATCCGGCCAATCCCTTAAAGAAGAGGCCTTACCAGAGGTGCGCTTGGTGGTGTCAGGAGTAGGCAAGAACCTCTCCGAATCAGGCTCCTCCTCGTCCGGCTCTGCATGGTCCGCCACCCATCTGAGGACCAGATCCTTGCCATCCTCAACTAACTACTGAAGAAACAGCTGAGAGCAAAAATACTAAATGGTTAAGTTAGGAAACTATCCGACATATCGCAAGACCAGAAAAGATACCAAGAGAATAGTTTACCTTAGGAGGCAGGTTGGCCCGGGTAAAGGGTGCAAGCCCCCATTTCCAAGACTCGGAGAACTCCTTCTCCACCTTGAAGATGGCCTTGACCCAACGGAACACCTCGGAGTTGCTAAGCTCGAAGGAGGAGGTCCGGTGGGGGTCAAGGGGGCTACTCAAGTGACAGATCTTGTGGGTGCGCTTCTGAAGGCGGGAGACTCGGCTGCGGACAAATGTAATCATAATGTCCTCTCTGCGCAGCCTTGATCCGTCGATCAACCTGGTTCGTCAAGGCTGTGGGCCGTTTGGGGATACTCTCCCATAGAGAGGTGTCCAGGACACCGACCTTGCAGGGGAGGAGCCGGATCAAGTCTACGTCCGAGGTATTCTGGACATAGAAGAAGGTTCGGGCCCAGCATTTGTAGGATTCAAGGCCGGTAACCCGGGGGAAAGCGGAGTTCGTATGGGGAGAAATGGAGGCTCCACCGCACTGGCTAAGGTGTTTGTCGGCAGGCAGAAGATGAGGATCAGGGATAACATTCTTGCACAGACCAAAAAACTTGATCCACATTTCTTTGGTGGGCCAGAGGCCAAGGTACCCCTCTATGCCAGAGGCAAAAGAGGAAAGAGGGGTGATTGCGTTGGCAGGAAGGTGATGAGGCTGTAACTAGTAGGTGGAGATGAAATCATGGAAAAAACTGTCGTCGGATTGAGGACAAGTACGCCATGAGGGGTTCCTCGAGGCGTGCGGAAGAGAGGGGTGTGAGACATACGGTATTCCGGGACGGTGAGCACACAAGTTTACCTAGGTTTGAATCCGCCGGCTTTGGACGAATCCTACTCCTGCTAGCGATCCAGTAATACGGCAGAGCCGGAATATGGGTTACAAGGGTATAGCCTGTGCGAGTTGAGGGTCTACAGTATTGGGTGCCCTAAAGGCTCTCCGTAGGATGGCTTATATAGATATTCAGCCTAGGTTTTACAGGAGAGATCAATACGGCTACGACTAAGAGTTGGTTACAGAGTACATCTTGAAATACAAGTAACATTATGGGCCTAAGTCGGTAAGTCTTCTAGGACTTCCTGTAGCCGGATTGGACTCCGTCTTCTCTCCTGACTGGGCCGCCCGTGAAGCAAAGCTCTAACCCGAAGTGGGCCACCCTGGTCAGTGAGGAACTGTGAGGATACCTGGAAAGTATATCCCCAACAGCAGCCGCTAGAGGCCTCCAAGATCCAAAGTCGGATTTTATCATCGTCTAGCTTGATCTTCGGCTTGCAGAATCTTGAAGGGTTCCTGAAACTTAACAACAAAAATTACGATCCGGGTCTTAAAAGTAAGTCAGACCTATCAGTAGGTTACTCGGATTTTCTATCTTGATTTCAAACTTAAGCCGGAACTTGGTCTCTAACGCCACCTGACACAAGCATGGTCAAGTCACGTCATCTGACAGGCGTGTCGTCATCATGACCGTTGGTGGGCCCGCGGTCCGCAGAACCGAGGCGTCGTTTTAATGCGTGCGTGGAGATCGAGGAGACGCAATCATCACGTGGGTCCTTCCTAGTTCTTTCCATGACGCGTGGTGGTCACACTGTAGCATTTGCACGAATCTTGGCGCAGTTAGGTGGATATAAGGGGTTTGGATTTCTCCTTCTTCTTTCCACCAGTCCTTTGCCGTTTCTTTTTCTCCCAATCCTCATGCGCGCACAGAGCTCCCTCGTCCTTTCCCCACAGAACTCCCAGCGCTGCCACTTTCAGGTCTTCTCACCGGAGAAATGGCTTCATCATCTTCCTCCTCCGGTTTGGCGGTGGCAGCGGCGGCAGCGTCGACGGAAGTTGCAGCGGAGAAAGAGAGCTTCCGGGGAATCTGGATCCCCTCCACCCTCGACGAGGACGGCCTCAAGAACGTGGAGAAGGAGGGGCTTCTCTCCGCTGGCGACTAGCGCAGCGGCTCCGGCGAAACCGTCCCCAACCCGCGCGACGGCGAGCGGGTCCACTTCGGCACCCATCTCGACCAAGGTCTGTCTTTTCCTCCCTAGGAGTTCTTCTCCGAGGTGATAGATCATTACGGAGTTCAACTCCACAATCTTCCTCCCAAATCTCTCTTAGAGATGAGTGCGTATGCATCGCTTTGCGAGGGCTTTCTCGGCATTAGGCCGAGTTTGCTTCTCTTCTGGTACTACTTTCATGTCCGGAGAAATTCCATCACTACCGGTGTTCCTTACATCACCGGCACTATTAGATTTTCACTTAGACGTGACCGGGCATATCCCAAAATTGCTGCCAGTGACTCGGTCAAACAATGGCCAGCCACATTTTTCTACCATAGGGATATTCCGGCTCCCGGCAAAGCTACTGCTTTGCCGGCTTTTGTCGACGGAGCCTCCACGGCCCAGCCTTCCTGGGACGAGGCTCCTCGGCTCTCACCGACGATCTGATCCTCGCGAAGAGGCGGATCGAATATTTGATCAAGCACAGGGGTCTGAAGGGATCTGACTTGGTACAGTGCTAGGTCTCACGTCGGATCCAGCCACTTCAGTACCACGGGGATAGACTGATGCACTCCATCACGTCATCCAAAAAAGACTCCCTCTGCATCAGCCCCAAATCCTACACCACTTAGGGCTACATAAGCCAAATCAAGTGGCTGATCAAGGAGCGGATCGAGAGGAGAATTCCGGAGGTTTCTCTGGATATGCACACGGCGGACAACCCCGTGGTGCAGGTAAGCTTCCATCAGTACATCTTTTATGTGTTTCAATCTTCGAGTTAAGTTGCAATACTGATATATTTTCTTGTTTTCAGCTTGCTGACCTCCCCGAGTCAGAACTTGCTCCGCTCGAAGGATAGCCTCCTGAGTTTTCTCAGGAGACAGAAGTTGTCCCATTGCCGGACTTTGCGCTCAAGAAGCGCAAAGCTCCGACAGTGGCTATTGGCACAAAGGAGGTGCCTGTTGTGAAGTGGTAATCTTTCAGTCACAATTTCCGCCTTTGTACCTTTCTCGAATTTCTTTCTGAGATGTAATGTTTCTGACTTTACCCCATTTATCAGAGCAAAGCCAATCGTCAAGGACAAGGGGAAAGGGATTCCTTCGAAGCCCCTTCGATTGACGAAGCTTACCATAGCTTCTCCTGCCGCGGCTCCTCCAACTCCTGCCCCTCAACCTTCTGCAACGCCGACGATCACTCCTTCTCTGGTTGTTGCAGAAGATCCGGCTCCTCCAACGGTGCCTGTGATCCTTGGGTCACAAACTGACGTCATCGTGGGTGCGTCAGGTCAAGATAAGGGTGAACCCTCTTCAGGTAATGATCCCTCGGCTGAAGTCTTCGCCGACAACCTCATTAGCAATCCGGGACTTGCCAAGTTAGGCCTGTCCCGGAAATCTGTAGAGGAAATCCAGCGGCTGGCCAGACAAGTCCTAGACAAAAGCCATTTATCCCTCGAAGAGGAAGCGCAAGAAACAGAGGACGTCAAGTTCTCCGACCTTCTCGCTCAAGTCCGCCTTCGTGACGAGAGGATTAGGACTGGCGAGCTTCCAACAGCCCCAGTAATCCCTCTTACTCTCGCTGAGAAGGTGGCAGCTGAAGTGAATGCGGGTTTAGATAAACTCACCCGCGAGTAATATGTAAGTCGGAATTCCAACTCTTAGTTTTTACATTATGTTATATCATATCCTCTAGCCCCCAAGCATGAAGTATGATATAGAATCCAGGTTTATGCTTTCACTAGGATGCCAAAGAACGAACTAGTGTAGCCCCCAAGGCTCGTGCTGATATTTAGCAAAACATATTAGCCCGAGTCTTAAGTAGCTTTCTGACTTTGGGTATTCTGACTTACAGAAAGTATGTTCCTATAACTAGGAATTATTGACCAATGTCTGTGATAAGCGGAGAGAGATCAAAGCTCTCCGGCTTAAAAATGTTGAGCTCAAAGTAGCCAAGGATGAAGCCAAAGGTAAACATTCCGAGATTCAAACCTTGTCTTTTGCTTTTTGAGTGCCGAACTTTTTTCTGAACTGTTGTTCTTTTTTGACTTACAGTGCTGGTGAAACAATACATCGCTATGATTGAAGAGGCCGAGAACCTCAAAACCATGGTGGTGGAGAATAAGGGACTTCGCCAAGAGCTCGATAAGCTCAAGGCGGATCATGAAACGAGCATAGCTCAAGTCCTGGAATCCTCCTCCATGGCCACTGAAGAGCATGATCGCAAGATTGCTGCTCAAGATAAAGTTATCTCGGACCTCAAGAATGAGCTTGGCAGAGAGAAGGACATCTCCCAGGCGCTCCGGGCTGAACTCAAGAGTCTCCGAGAGGAGAAGACCAAGATTGACGACGTCATTTTCGGTATGTTTCCCCTCTCTGACTTATCTTTTTTTCGACTTCTATCAATGTCGGTTTTTTCTTAACTTTATTTTGTGTATAGGTCCTCTAAACCTGAAGGACTCTTCTTCGTCCGAGCCCTGCACCCACCGGCTTACCCAAGTTGGTGATATTCTTCATGACTTCCGCCAGTCCCTTGAGGACATTGGCGAGTCTCTCAGGATTTCGGACATGCCAATCATGTCGGATTTTCAGGTGCGGGACAAGGCCAAGGAGATGTCGCAGCTTGTTCGGGACTGGAACATGTCCTACGCGCGGACTGCTACGCAGAACGCTCTCACCATGGTCATGAGCCACCATGGAAACATGGAGATATGGCAAGTGACCAGAGGGTACTGTAAGGTAAACGAAGACTGCCAGGACCAGGACCTTCAAGCCATCATGCACTCCTGCGCCGGATATGGGTGCCACGTAGCTGATCTGACCAGCTATGAGCTCCCCTTCTTCACCCAAGTAACTACTCCGCCACCTCCTCCAGAAGAAGCCGAAGAAGTTTCCGACGATGAACGGACCACCTCAGATCCGGACATCTTGGAATGATATCAAAGCAGAGTAACCAGCGATCCGGCAGCTCCTTCATCTCCTCCTGCATCGTAGACCAGAAAATTATGTATTATTCTGGAAAGAACATGATGTGTTTGTAAATATTAAGTACTATTGATTTTGCTAGTGCTAAGCTTTTTATCTATTCAGCACATTTGGCTTTGATTTTTTTGTGTGTGCCTAAAATGTTTACATAAGCACTTGAATTTTTCCGTCTCTACTTATCGTTTATCTGGCTTTCCGCCTCGTCCCTTTCGTGAGCCGGCTAAACCTTCCGCCAGAAACTTTGCCGAGCAACGGAGCTCAATTGCTAAACCAGTTTAAACTCGGAAACAAAGCTGGCTTCCAGTACCAACAATTCACTACTCGGAAAATACCTGCATCCAGCAATCAGACAAATAACCCAAGTAAAGACTAGAAATTTTAGAGTTATACCCGAAGGTAGCAGTTTTAGAATCGGAAATCTAAACCAGAACGAACATGAGCATAAAGTACTTTCAAGCATTCTGGGATTTTTTACTATGACAAGATCATTAGGAAATAAGATGGTAAAAACTTCTCAGAAGAACTTGAGGCAACCAAAACTTTTATTTCTCAAAGAACATGTACATATGTATGATTACAAAGAAGGATAAACTAAGAATAAAAGGGACGTAGCTGAGCAATGTTCCACGGTCTGTCTAATTCATCCGGATTTGTACTGCCTCCAGCTCTCTTTCTCTTCTTAGTAGCATGTCTTTCTTTGCCTGGCCTCATGTCAGTTAAGTAGTACGATCCATTGTGCAATACTCGACTAACTAAAAAGGGTCCTTCCCATACTGGGGAAAGTTTGTGCTTTCTTTGTTGCACAAGCCGGAGAACCAAATCACCTTTATTGAAAGATCTATTTCGGACTCTCTAGCTATGTTACTTGCATAACTTCTGCTGATAGGCTGTAGATCTCATTTCAGCAACGACGCGAACTTCTTTGACTAAGTCGAGATCATTTTGTCGAGAAATCTCGCCATCCTCTTTGATATACGCGGCCACTCTAGGAGAAGTATGAATTAAATCACTAGGAAGAACTGCTTCTGCGCCATAGACCAAGAAGAAAGGTGTGTATCCTGTTGACCTGTTCGGAGTTGTTCGTAAACTCCAAATTACAGAGGGTAATTCCTCTGCCCAAGCCCCCGTAGCATGTCGTAGTGGTGCTTCGAGTCTTGGTTTCAGGCCTTGTAGAATTAAACCATTTGCTCTTTCGACTTGTCCGTTAGCCTGTGGATGTGTGAGTAACGCAATGTCAAGCCGGATATTTTGCTCGTCGCACAATTCGGCCAATTCTCCCATGGAAAAGTTACTCCCGTTGTCCGTGATAATGCTATGTGGATAACCATACCGGATTATAACATCCTCGACAAATCTTTTGGCTGTTGCTCCATCACAACTAGTGACAGGTTTAGCCTCGATCCACTTTGTGAATTTATCCACCATCACTAAGAGGTGAGTAAATCCACTTGGAGCTCGTTTAAAAGGTCCTACCATATCAAGCCCCCAGACCACAAAAGGCCATGTTATAGGTATTGTTCGCAGCTGATCAGCCGGAACATGAGCTTGCTTGGCGTACTTTTGGCAGCCTTTGCATGTCTTGACTAATTGTTCGGCGTCTGCCTGAGCTGTAAGCCAGAAAAATCCATGTCGAAAAGCTTTTGCCACTAAAGATTTGGCTGCAGCGTGGTGACCACACTCGCCTTCGTGGATTTACCTTAAGATTTCCACTCCTTCTTCCGGAGATACACAGCCCAAAAAAACCCCAGAAGCACTCCGTTTATGGAGCTCACCCTTAACAATAGTATAGGCTTTTGCTCGTCAGATGATCTGCCCGCTCATCACCTCGTCTTCGGGTAATTTGCCATCTACCAAGTAATCGAGGTAGGGTTGAGTCTAGCTGGGAATTACAGCCGGTGTTGGGGATATACTTTCCGGGTATCCTCACAGTTCCTCACTGACCAGGGTGGCCCACTTCGGGTTAGAGCTTTGCTTCACGGGCGGCCCAGTTAGAGAGAGAAGACGGAGTACAATCCGACTACGGGAAGGCCCAGAAGACTTACCGACTTAGGCCCATAATGTTACTTGTAGTTCAAGATGTCCTCTGTAACCAACTCTTAGTCGTAGCCAGATCGATCTCTCCTGTAAACCCTAGGCCGGATATCTATATAAGCCGCCCTAGGGAGAGACTTTAGGGTAGAACACCTTACAACACAATACTTGAGACCTTCAACTCGCATAGGCGAAACCCTTGTAACCCATATTCCGGCTCTGCCGTATTACTGGATTGCTAGCAGGAGTAGGGTCCGTCCAAAGCCGGCGGATTCGAACCTGGGTAAACTTGTGTGCTCACCGTCCTGGAACACCGTACGTCTCACACCCCTCTCTCCCGCACGCCTCGAGGACCCCCTCATGGCGTACTTGTCCTCAATCCGACGACAGTTGGCGCCCACCGTGGGGCAAGTGAGCTCCGGATCTGCGTTCCGAGCGGAATCTGCAAGAATCGGAATTGGCGAGACCATTGCCGTCGGTCGGATCCTCTACGCCAGTGACGTCCCTCTCATCGTTCTCGACGAGACTTGGATTCCGGCTAGGGAGGCCGTGACTGCCTATACTATCATGTCTTTTGGCGAGATTGATGTTTACATCGGTTTCGCTGAACCTGCCCAACCCACCCCAGCGGTGATGATAGAGGCAGAAGAATCTTCCGGGTCCCCTTTGTCCATGGAGGCGGCAGAGTTCCGGATCTCAGAAAACCCTAACCCCACCCAACCCGCACCAATTGCTGTGATAGTGGAAAAATCCGAGCCTGAAGAAGACCGCACGGTCTAAGTCAAATCTGGAGTGGATCTCCCTGGAGAAGCCGGATCCCAGATCGACCCACCCGTGGAAGACGAAATCCAGGAGGAGCACATCAACGACACTGATTCTGACTCTGATGACGTCGGGACAGACAGGCCTTTCCTCAGGTACACACTAGGATGTATGATACTGCAAGGCGCTAGCGTAGATGCAATCCTCGAAACCATTAAAAGTCTCGATATGGCTGATCGCGAAAGCCACATGTACCTCAGGAAGCACGCATCGCACTTCGTCGGATATGTTGGATCCGGATCTGGCTCTGCCGATGCTGGAGAAAACACGGACTCGGTGCTGGAGGCAATTGGAACAAACGCCGACGTTCCTGCATCCTCGGATGAGTCCATGACGTCGGTAGATTTCCGAAAGTTCTCCGCGGAATATGAAGAGGAGTACAACTCCAAAGCTGCAGAGGATGGAGAAACCATGGATGAAGGATCTGGGGAACACTCTCCCAAAACGCAGGATGACATGGACGTCGGAGACAATCCCGAAGTCCAAATGTTCGAAAGTACCGATCAGAGCTTGACTCCAGGAAACGGACCCAAAGCCGTCTTTGCTACCGGCTCTTCCAAGAAGGCAAAGAAGAATAACAAGAAAACCAAGACCCCGACAAAAGACCCTCTGGTAGAGAAGGTGATTGCCAAGGAATACGAGGAAGACTCTAATGGAGCACTAATCCCAGACGAGCCGAAAAAAGAAGCATCGGTGGATGGACACGTGATCACTGAACGTGCGCGTAAACTCATCGATGCCGCATTAACCACACCTATCCCTACAGCTACAGAGCTTACTGCAGATGAGCTGGACGAAAGGGCCTAGGCCCTAGAAGCGTGTCGTCAACAACTTCTTGATGAAGCCAAAAACATCGAGGTGGAGAAGAAGCGCATGTCGAACAAGGAATACATGTCCCATCTACATCAGAAGACACGGAAGCGTCACATAGATGACAACCAATTCCCACGTGTCCGTGCCGTCCTTTTTGGAGATGACATGGGAAAGACACGGAGGATAGCAACGGAGATTGGGTTTACCCAACACCAGTGCAAAATACCGTCGCAGCTCGCAAAATTCTGTCGGCTAATCCAGGACCAGAGGAGATACATTTGGGTATCAAGCTACTCAATAAGGGACTGGAGCAGCAAAAATTCGCCCTGTCTGGAAGCCAAAAACTGGTCTCGGAATCCGACCAATGTCGCACAGATCCGGGATGGGCTGACGTAAGATTCCACTACGATCGGGCGCAACATCGTCACCCCAAACGCAGGGAAGACAATTATTCAAGAACCGGATCGTCAGGGCAGCACTGCAGAACTACACATAACTGGAGCAACGTCGCTCCAGCAGCCGAGTAAGATGCGATCGCTGCACTGATTCCGAGGAATCCTCCCCGAAAAGGAGAAGATAAAGAAAAATGTTGGGAAGAGGATCGTCAGAAAATGCCACCTCCGAGACATGAAAACCATCCGGCTGAGCCTCACCATGGTGGGAATGACGGACGAATGAACGACGGAAACCACGCTGGCACGAGCCGGAAGGGGGCTCGTCATAGTCAAGAACCTCCCCGGAACTGGAATAATGATGCTCCGGATGGAGGCCGGCGATCAGCCGGAAACAACCCAGCTGCACCACCCTCTCCACAGCATGGTTATCACAACGGCCCCCAAGGGGGTCAAGGAGGACGACATGGTGGAGGAAGTGCTGGCAGAAGCCAAAGTTTGGCTCCAAGGCACCGCAGCCACATCCAATATTTGGGACGATCCCTATCCCCGAACGACGCAAGGCACAGGATCAACTCCAAAATAGAGGCTCAGCGCTACGAAAACGATGACATGTACGTCAGCCCAAAGTGCTTCGGACCACGCATCAGAGCTACAAAATTCCTGGAAGGATTTGCTATCTCAAGACATATCCAAGCCTACGACGGCATTGCTCGGCCAGACACCTGGTTACAAGACTTCTTCCAAGCTTGCTGCATCACCAAAGGCGGAAACAGCCTGGTCGCAACCCGATATCTCCCACTTATGTTGCGGAAGACGGTGCGATCATGGCTCAATGAACTTCCGGCGAACACCATCCACAACTGGTATGACTTACAAAGTGCGTTCTTTCGGAATTTCGAAGGCACATATCGGAGGCCCTATACGGTTGGAGACCTACAGCGTTGCACCCAAAAAGCCGGAGAAACTTGCCAGGATTATGTCGGACGATGGATTGACTCCAAGAACTCCTGCGAGGGAGTAAATGATCAAACTGGGATTGAAGCTTTCATTGCAGGTCTCCCAATTGGTTTACTGCGCCATCGCTTGAAGTGTGACAAGGTTACTGATCTAGGAGAGATGATAGAAACAGCGAGCAAGTATGCAGATGCTGACGACGACGCAGAGGGATTACTCAATGTCCTGGCTGTGCCTTAGTCGGCAAGACAACCAAAGCAATAGGCTCAGAAGCACAAAAATACCTCGAAAGAAAAACCCAACGTGGAGACAGCGGTATTCACTACTGTTTCCGGGTCTAGAGGACGAGGAGGACGTGGTGGAGGCCGCGGGCGTGGCTGTGGGACATCAAGGGTCCAAGATAGGGGAGAGCAACAACCAGGCAAAACCTACACTTGGGCCAACATCGCCAATAACCCATGTGTGCATCACTTGGACGCTAATGGGGGCTCGTCCCACACCAACGCTGAATGTCGTTTTAACAACGACATCAAGAGAGATGATACCGCGGGCTACAAAGCTAAGCGGAAGAAGGGAAAGAAAAATCCCGAAAAGGACAAAGAGACCAAGGAAGATTCCGACATGGAGGAAGCCGATGCTTCAAATCCCAAGTCGGAAGGGAAGAAAACTTTTCCCACCAAGAAGGACACTTACGTCACCTTCCTCGGATCTCAACCAGCAAAGGTCAAGAAAGCAGTTCTCCACGAGCTCAACGCAACAGTTTCGGCTGTCCCTCAGTATCTGGACTAGTCGGAAGTGGCAATAATGTTTGACCACGCTGATCATCCGCCTAAGCTACATAGGCGAGGAAAATACACCTTAATCGTCAATCCACTTATTGACGGTTATGGTTTCTCCAAGACCCTCATGGACGGTGGTAGCAGCATCAATATTCTCTATGTCGAAACGCTACGCCGGATGAAGATCTCGGAAACACAGCTGAACCATAGCTCTATGATCTTTCACGGAGTTGTCCCAGGAAGACAAGCTAATTCCCTGGGAGAGATCACTTTGGATGTAACTTTTAGAACACCAAAGAATTATCGGACGGAGGCACTTTCCTTCGAAGTGGTCCCGTTCAAGAGCGCATACCACGCTATATTCGGACGTCCGGCTTACTGGGCTTTTATGGCTCGTCCGTGTTACATTTACAATATGATGAAAATTCCAGGTCCCAACGGCGTGATCACCATCAGGGGAGACCCGAAGAAGGCGCGAGAATGCGAGGATGGAAATGCCGCCTTTGCCGAAGCCATGATGCATGCCTAGGAGTACCAGGAGATCAAGAAGAGCATAGATCCGTCCGAGATGCCCGCGACAAAGAAAGAAGTGACATAGCCAAATCCGGAGTTCAAGGCATCAGAAGAGATGAAGACGATGCCGTTGAAGGATGATGATCCCTCCAAGGTAACCTAGATAGGCGTAGGCCGAAGTAGCGCATAGGCGCTCGTCAAGTTCCTCCAAGCAAATTAAGATCTCTTTGCATGGCAGCCATCTGACATGACCGGAGTACCTAGGGAACTTGCCGAGCACTCTCTAAATGTAAACCCGAAAGCTAAACCCGGCAAACAGTCCTTACAATGCTTTGGTGATGAAAAGCGTAAGGCAGTAGGTAAGGAACTAGCGTGGCTCGAGTTAGCCGGATTCATAGAAGAGGTCATCCATACTGATTGGTCAGCCAACCCTGTAATGGTCCCTAAAAAGGAAACCACTAATTTAAGGATGTGTGTTGATTATACTGCCTTGAACAAGGCTTGTCCAAAAGATCCGTTCACTCTGCCTAGAATTGATCAAGTTATCGATTCTACGGTAGGCTCGGAACTTCTCTGTTTTCTCGACGCATATTCTGGTTATCACCAAATCCGGATGAAGGAATCTGACAAAATCAAAACTTCATTCATAACCCCTTTCAGAACCTTCTGTTATGTTACGATGCCCTTTGGGCTGAAGAACGCAGGAGCTACGTACCAGCGCACGATGCAGCGTTGCCTCCATGATCAACTCAGACGCAATGTACATGCATACGTGGATGATATCGCGGTCATGTCCAAAAAGAAGGAAACATTGATTTCCGACTTGGAGGAGACGTTCGCCAATTTACGAAAATACAACATCATGCTTAACCCGAAGAAATGTTTCTTTGGAATACCAGCCGGAAAATTGTTAGGTTTTATCGTGTCTCAAAGAGGTATAGAGGTGAACCGCGACAAGACAAGGCTATTCTCAATATTTCCAGGCCAACTCGCCTGAAGGACGTACAACGATTAACTGGTTGCATTGCTGCGGTCAGTCGATTTGTAAGCCGGCTTGGTGAAAGAGCCACACCATTATACAAACTCCTGAAGAATACCAAGGATTTTGTCTGGACTGACGAAGCTGAAGCTGCATTACAAGACCTGAAGAAAGTACTCTCATCTGCTCCTATCCTTGCAGCACCGGAACCTCAGGAACCGATGTTGCTTTACATTGTTGCGACAAATAAGGTTGTCAGTATAGTTATGGTGGTGGAGAGACCAGAAGAAAATCAGGAGCACCTAGTGCGGTGTCCGACATACTTTGTCAGCAAGGTCCTGGCAGAATCAAAACAGCGGTATCCGCACTATGAAAAGTTGGCTTACTGTGTTTTTCTAGCATCTCGTAAGTTATGACACTATTTTCAGGAGCATCCAATTACCTTGGTGAGCAAAGCTCCCATGAGAGATATAATCAACAATAGCGATGCCACAGGACGCGTCGCCAAATGGGGTATAGAGCTTGCAGCTTTCGATATTGAGTACAAACCCCGGACAGCAATCAAATCCCAGATCCTTGCCGACTTTGTCGCTGATTGGACAGAGACCAAGGAGAACATGGTCCTCCCCGATTCGGAATATTGGACCCTCTTTTTCGACGGGTCTAAGGCTCGAGGGGGCTCGGGGGCTGGCGTGGTGCTCAAATCACCCCAAGGAGATAAACTATTATATGTGTTGCAGATCCACTTCACAACGACAAACAACATTGCCGAGTATGAAGCACTGCGGCATGGAATCCGGATTGCTAAGGATATTGGCATCCGACGTTTGATGTGTTACAGAGATTCGGATCTTGTTGCTCAGCAAGTCTCGGATATTTGTAATGCAAATAAGCACATGGCAGCATATAAAGTTGTCGTGGATGATCTATCTAAATCGTTCGAAGGGTTTGAGGTTCAACACATCCCTCGAGCAGAAAACGAGGAAGCAGATGCACTATCTCGAATAGGCTCTGCACGGGAAGAGGTTCCGGATGGCGCATTTTTAGAGCACCTCAAAGTTCCCTCGATAAAGGGAGTAGATGAGGAATATCCGACCAAATCCGACTCACCTTTAATAGCAGTTCTGGCTGTAATTCCCAGCTGGACTCAACCCTACCTAGATTACTTGGTAGATGGCAAATTACCCGAAGACGAGGTGTTGAGCCGGTAGATTATCCGACGAGCAAAAGCCTATACTATTGTTAGAGGTGAGCTACATAAACAGAGTGTTTCTGGGGTTTTTCAGTGCTGTGTATCTCTGGAAGGAGTGGAAATCTTAAGAGAAATCCACAAAGGCGAGTGTGGTCACCACGCTGCAGCCAAATCTTTAGTGGCAAAAGCTTTTCGACATGGATTTTTCTGGCTTACAGCTCAGGCAGATGCCGAACGATTAGTCAAGACATGCAAAGGCTGCCAAAAGTACGCCAAGCAAGCTCATGTTTCGGCTGATCAACTGCGAACAATACCTATAACATGGCCCTTTGCGGTCTGGGGGATTGATATGGTAGGACCTTTTAAATGAGCACCAAGTGGATTCACTCACCTCTTAGTGATGGTGGACAAATTCACAAAGTGGATCGAGGCTAAACTTGTCACTAGTTGTGATGGAGCAACAGCCAAAACATTTGTCGAGGATGTTATAATCCGGTATGGTTATCCGCATAGTATTATCACGGACAATGGGAGTAATTTTTCCATGGGAGAATTGGCTGAATTCTGCGATGAACAAAATATCCGGCTTGACATTGCGTCATTCGCACATCCACGGGCTAACGGACAAGTCAAAAGAGCAAATGGTTTAATTCTACAAGGCTTGAAACTAAGACTCGAAGCACCACTGAGACGTGCTGCGGGGGCTTGGGCAGAGGAACTACCCTCTGTAATTTGGAGTTTACGAACAACTCCGAACAGGTCAACAGGATATACACCTTTCTTCTTGGTCTATGGCGCAGAAGCAGTTCTTCCTAGTGATTTAATTCATACTTCTCCTAGAGTGGCCGCGTATATCGAGGAGGATGCCGAGATTTCTCGAAAAAATGATCTTGACTTAGTCGAAGAAGTTCGCGTCGTTGCTGAAATGAGATCTACAGCCTATCGGTAGAAGTTACGCAAGTATCATAGCTAGAGAGTCCGAACTAGATCTTTCAATAAAGGTGATTTGGTTCTCCGGCTTGTGCAACAAAGAAAGCACAAACTTTCCCCAGTATGGGAAGGGCCCTTTTTAGTTAGTCGAGTATTGCACAATGGGTCGGACTACTTAACTGACATGACGCCAGTCAGAGAAAGACCTGCTACTAAGAAGAGAAAGAGAGCTGGAGGCAGTACAAATCCGGATGAGTTAGACAGACCATGGAATATTGCTCAGCTACGTCCCTTTTATTCTTAGTTTATCCTTCTTTGTAATCATACATATGTACATGTTCTGTGAGACATAAAAGTTTTGGTTACCTCAAAGTTTTCCTGAGAAGTTTTTACCATCTTATTTCCTAACGATCATGTCATAGTCGAAAATCTCAGAATGCTTGAAAGTACTTTATGCTCATGTTCGTTCTGGTTTAGATTTCTGATTCTAAAATTGCTACCTTTGGGTATAACTCTAAAAAATTCCAGCCTTTACTTGGGTTATTTGTCTGATTGTTGGATGCGGGTATCTTCCGAGTAGTGAATTGTTGGTACTGGAAGCCGGCTTTGTTTCCGAGTTTAAACTGGTTTGGCAATTGAGCTTCGTTGCTCGGCAAAGTTTCCGGCTGAAGGTTTAGCCGGCTCACGAAAGGGAGACGCGGAAAGCCAGATAAACGATAAGTAGAGAAAGAAAATTCTAAGTGCTTATGAAAACATTTCAGGCACGCAAAAAATCTAAGATAAAAAGTGCTGAATAGATAAAAAACTTAGCACTAGCAAAAGTCATAGTACTTAATATTTACAAAACGCATCATGTCTTTCCGAAATAATACATAGTTTTCTGATCTATGATGCAGGAGGAGATGAAGGAGCTGTTGGCTCGCTGGTTACTCCGCCTTGATATCGTGCCGAGATGTCCGGATCCGAGGTGGTCCGTTCATCGTCGGAAACTTCTTCGGTTTCTTCTAGAGGAGGTGGCGGAGTATCCACGCGGGTGAAGAAGGGGACCTCGTAGCTGGTCAAGTTAGCTACGTGGCACCCATATCCGGCGCAGGAATGCATGATGGCTTGAAGGTCTTGCTCCTGGCCGTCTTCGTCTACTTTGCAGTACCCTCAGGTCACTTGCCATATCTCCATGTTTCCATGATGGCTCATGACCATGGTGAGAGCGTTCTGCGCAGCAGTCCGCGCGTAGGACATGTTCTAGTCCCGAACGAGTTGCGGCATCTCCTTGGCCTTCTCCCGCACCTGGAAGTCCGACATGCTTGGCATGTCCGGAATACTGAGAGACTCGCCAATGTCATGAAGAAGATCACCGACTTGGGTAAGCCGGTGAGTACGGGGCTCAGACGAGGAGGAGTCCGTCAAGTTCAGAGGACCTATACACAAAATGAAGATAATAAAAAACCGACATTGATGAAAGTCGAAGAAATGATAAGTTAGATAGATGGAACATACCAAGAATGACATCGTCAATCTTGGCTTTCTCCTCCCGGAGACTCTGGAGTTCAGCCCGGAGCGCTTGGGAGATATCCTTCTCTCTTCCAACCTCATTCTTGAGGTTCGAGATAACTTTATCTTGAGCAGCAATCTTGCGATCACGCTCCTCAGTGCCCACGGAGGAGGATTCTAGGACTTGAGCAATGCTCGTTTCATGATCCGTCTTGAGCTTTTCCAGCTCTTGGCGAAGTCCTTTGTTCTCCACCACCAAGGTCTTGAGGTTTTCGGCCTCTTCAATCATAGCGATGGATTGTTTCACCAACGCTTAAAGTCAAAAAGAACAAAAGTTCAGAAAAATTCAACATTGCAAAAGCAAAAGACAAGGTTTGAATCTCGAAATGTTTACCTTCGGCTTCATCCTTGGCTACCTTGAGCTCATCATTTTTTAGCCGGAGAGCTTTGATCTCTCTCCGCTTATCACAGACATTGGTTAATAATTCCTGGTTATAGGAACATACTTTCTGTAAGTCAGAATACCCAAAGTCAGAAAGCTACTTAATACTCGGGCTAATATATCTTGCTAAATATCAGCACGAGCCTTGGGGGCTACACTAGTTCGTTCTTTGGCATCCTAATGAAAGCACAAACCCGGATTTCTATATCCTACTTCATGCTTGGGGGCTAGAGGATATGATATAACATAATGTAAAAACAAGAGTTGGAATTCCGACTTACATATTGCTCGTGGGTGAGTTTGTTTAACCCCGCGTTCACCTCAGCTGCCACCCTCTCGGCAAGAGTAAGAGGAATTACTGGGGCTGTTGGAAGCTCGCCAGTCCTGATCCTCTCGTCGCGAAGGCGGACTTGAGCGAGAAGGTCAGAGAACTTGACGTCCTCTGCTTCTTGCGCTTCCTCTTCGGGAGATAGATGGCTTTTGTCCAGGACTTGCCTGGCCAGCCGCTGGATCTCCTCTGCAGATTTCCGAGATAAGCCAAACTTGGCAAGTCCGAGGTTGCTGAGGAGGTTGTCGGCGAAGACTTCAGCCGAGGGATCATTACCCGAAGAGGGTTCACCCATATCTTGAGCTGACGCACCCACGGTGACGTCAGTGTGTGATCCAAGGATGACAGGCGCCGTTGGAGGAGCCAGATCTTCTGCAACAACCGGAGAAGGAGTAATTGCCGGTGTTGCAGAAGGTTGAGGGGCAGGAGTCGGAGGAGCCATGGCAGGGGAAGCTATATTAAGCTTTGTCTATCGCAGGGGCTTCGCAGGAATCCCTTTCCCCTTACCCTTGATGAGAGGCTTTACTCTGAGAATGTAGTAAAGTCGGAAACATTACATCTCAGAAAGAAATTCGAGAAATGTACAAAGGCGAAAATTGTGAATGAAAGTTACCTCTTCACAACAGGCACCTCCTTTGTGCCAACTGCCACCGTCGGAACTTTACGCTTCTTGAGCGCAAGATCCGGCAATGGGACCACTTCAGTCTCCTGAGAAAACTCAGGAGGATATCCTTCGAGTGGAGCAAGCTCCGACTCGGGGACATCAGCAAGCTGAAAACAAGAAAACATATCAGCATTGCAGTATATAACTTAAAAATTGAAACACGTAAAAGGTGTGCTGATGGATGCTTACCGCTACCACGGGGTTTTCCGCCGTGTGCATGTCCAGAGAAACCTCCAGAATTTTCCTCTCGATCCGCTCCTTAATCAGCCACTTGATTTGGCTTATGTAACCTTGGGCGATGTAGGCTTTGGGGTTGATGCGGAGAGAGTCTTTTTTGGAAGACGTGATGGAGTGCATCAGTCTATTCCCGTGGTACTGAAGTGGCTGGATCTGATGTGAGACCCAGCAATGGACTCAGTCAGATCCTTTCAGACCCTTGTACTTGATAAGATATTCGATCCGCCTCTTAGCGAGGATCAGATCGTCGGTGAGAGCCGGAGAAGCCTCGTCCCAGGAAGGCTGGGCTGTGGCGGCTCCGTCGACAAAAGCCGGCAAAGCAGTAGCTTTGCCGGGAGCCAGAATATCCCTATGGTAGAAAAAAGTGGCTGGCCATTGTTTGACCGAGTCACTGGCAGAAATTTTGGGATATGCCCGGTCTCGTCTAACAGAAAAACTAATGGTACCGGTGATGTAAGGAACACCGACAGTAATGGAATTTCTTCGGACATGGAAATAGTACCAGAAGAGAAGCAAACTCGGCCTAATGCCGAAAAAGCCCTCGCCGGTGTTGGGGATATACTTTCCGGGTATCCTCACAGTTCCTCACTGACCAGGGTGGCCCACTTCGGGTTAGAGCTTTGCTTCATGGGCGGCCTAGTTAGAGAGAGAAGACGGAGTCCAATCCGACTACGGGAAGGCCTAGAAGACTTACCGACTTAGGCCCATAATGTTACTTGTAGTTCAAGATGTACTCTGTAACCAACTCTTAGTCGTAGCCGGATCGATCCCTCCTGTAAACCCTAGGCCGGATATCTATATAAGCCGCCCTAGGGAGAGCCTTTAGGGAAGAACACCTTACAACCCAATACTTTAGACCTTCAACTCGCACAGGCGAAACCCTTGTAACCCATATTCCGGCTCTGCCGTATTACTGGATTGCTAGCAGGAGTAGGGTCTGTCCAAAGCCGGCGGATTCGAACCTGGGTAAACTTGTGTGCTCGCCGTCCCGGAACACCGTACGTCTCACACCCCTCCCTCCCGCACGCCTCGAGGACCCCCTCATGGCGTACTTGTCCTCAATCCGACGACAGCCAGAACTGCTATTAAAGGTGAGTCAGATTTGGCCGGATATTCCTCATCTACTCCCTTTATTGAGGGAACTTTGAGGTGCTCTAAAAAAGCGCCATCCGAGACCTCTTTCCGCGCAGAGCCTATATGAGATAGTACATCTGCTTCCTCATTTTCTGCTCGAGGGATGTGTTGAACTTCAAACCCTTCGAACGATTTAGATAGATTGTCCACGACAGCTTTATATGCTGCCATGTGTTTATTTGCATTACAAATATCCGAGACTTGCTGACTAACAAGATCCGAATCTCCGTAACACATCAAACGTCGGATGCCAATATCCGTAGCAATCGGGATTCCATGCAGCAGTGCTTCATACTCGGCAATGTTGTTTGTCGCTGTGAAGTGGATCTGCAACACGTATAAAAGTTTATCTCCTTGGGGTGACTTGAGCACTACGCCAGCCCCCGAGCCCCCTCGAGCCTTAGACCCACTGAAAAACAGAGTCCAATATTCCGACTCAGGGAGGACCATGTTCTCCTTGGTCCCTGTCCAATCAGCGATAAAGTCAGCAAGGATCTGGGATTTAATTGTTGTCCGAGGTTTATACTCAATATCAAAAGCTGAAAGCTTTATTCCCCATTTGGCGACGCGTCATGTGGCGTCGCTATTGTTGATTATGTCTCTCATGGGAGCTTTGCTCACCACGGTAATTAAATGCTCCTGAAAATAGTGTCGTAGCTTACGAGATGCTAGAAAAACACCGTAAGCTAACTTTTGATAATGCGGATACCGCTGTTTGGACTCTGTCAGGACCTCGCTGACAAAGTACATCGGATGCTGCACCAGGTGTTCCTGATTTTCCTCTGGTCTCTCTACCACCATGACGATACTGACAACCTTATTGGTCGCTGCAATGTAAAGCAACATCGTTCCTGAGGTTCCGGCGCTGCAAGGATAGGAGCAGATGAGAGTACTTTCTTCAGGTCTTGTAGTGTAGCTTCAACTTCGTCAGTCCAGACAAAATCCTTGGTCTTCTTCAGGAGTTTGTATAATGGTGCGGCTCTTTCACCAAGCCGGCTTACAAATTGACCGACCGCAGCAATGCAACCAGTTACTCTTTGTACGTCCTTCAGGCATGTTGGCCTGGAAATATTGAGAATAGCCTTAATTTTGTCCCGGTTCACCTATATGCCTCTTTGAGACACGATGAAACCTAACAATTTTCTGGCTGGTATTCCAAAGAATCATTTCTTCGGGTTAAGCATGATGTTGTATTTTCGTAGATTGGCGAACGTTTCCTCCAAGTCGGAAATCAGAGTTTCCTTCTTTTTGGACATCACCGCAATATCATCCACGTATGCATGTACATTGCGTCTGAGTTGATCGTGGAGGCAACGCTGCATCGTGCGCTGGTACGTAGCTCCTGCGTTCTTTAGCCCAAAGGGCATCGTAAGGTTCCGAAGGGGGTTATGAATGAAGTTTTGACTTTGTCAGATTCCTTCATCCGGATTTGGTGATAACCGGAATATGCGTCGAGAAAATAGAGGAGTTCCGAGCCTGCCGTAGAATCGATAACTTGATCAATTCTAGGCAGAGTGAACGGATCTTTTGGACAAGCCTTGTTCAAGGTAGTATAATCAACACACATCCTTAAATCAGCGGTGTCCTTTTTAGGGACGATTACAGGGTTGGCCGACCAATCAGTATGGATGACCTCTTCTATGAATCCGGCTAACTCGAGCCGCGCTAGTTCCTTAGCTATTGCCTTACACTTTTCATCGCAAAACCGTTGTAAGGACTGTTTGACGGGTTTAGCGTTCGGGTTTACATTTAGAGAGTGCTCGGCAAGTTCCCTAGGTACTCCGGTCATGTCAGATGGCTGCCATGCGAAGATATCTTGATTTGCTTGGAGGAACTTGATGAGCGCGCTTTCCTATGCGCTACTTAGGCCTACGCCTATCTAGGTCACCTTGGAGGGGTCTTCATCCTTCAACGGCGTCGTCTTCGTCTCTTCTGATGCCTTGAACTCCGGATTTGGCTTTGTCACCTCCTTCTTCATTGCTGGCATCTCGGACGGATCTATGCTCTTCTTGATCTCCTGGTACTCCTGGGCGTGCAACACGGCTTCGGCGAAGGAGGCATTTCCATCCTCGCACTCCCGCGCTTTCCTCGGGTCTCCCCTGATGGTGATCACGCCGTTAGGACCTGGAATTTTCATCATATTGTAAATGTAGACGAGCCATAAAGGCCCAGTAAGTCGGACGTCCGAATATAGCGTGGTATGCGCTCTTGAACGGGACCACTTCGAAGGAAAGTGCCTCTGTCCGATAATTCTTTGGTGTTCCAAAAGTAACATCCAAAGTGATCTCTCCTAGGGAATTAGCTTGTCTTCCTGAGACAACTCCGTGAAAGATCACAGAGCTATGGTTCAGCTGTGTTTCCGAGATCTTCATCCGGCGTAGCGTTTTGACATAGAGAATATTGATGCTGCTACCACCATCCATGAGGGTCTTGGAGAAACCATAACCGTCAATAAGTGGATTGACGATTCAGGCGTGTTTTCCTCGCCTGTGTAGCTTAGGCGGATGATCAGCGCGGTCAAACGTGATTGCCACTTCCGACCAGTCCAGATACTGAGGGACAGCCGGAACTGTTGCATTGAGCTCGTGGAGAACTGCTTTCTTGACCTTTGCTGGTTGAGATCCGAGGAAGGTGACGTAAGTGTCCTTCTTGGTGGGAAAAGTTTTCTTCCCTTCCGACTTGGGATTTGAAGCATCGGCTTCCTCCATGTCGGAATCTTCCTTGGTCTCTTTGTCCTTTTCGGGATTTTTCTTTCCCTTCTTCCGCTTAGCTTTGTAGCCCGCGGTATCATCTCTCTTGATGTCGTCGTTAAAACGACATTTAGCGTTGGTGTGGGACGAGCCCCCATTAGCGTCCAAGTGATGCACACATGGGTTATTGGCGATGTCGGTCCAAGTGTAGGTTTTGCCTGGTTGTTGCTCTCCCTACCTTGGACCCTTGATGTCCCACAGCCACGCCCGCGCCTCCACCACGTCCTCCTCGTCCTCCAGACCCGGAAACAGTAGTGAATACCGCTGTCTCCGTGTTGGGTTTTTCTTTCGAGGTATTTTTGCGCTTCTGAGCCTATTGCTTTGGTTGTCTTGCCGACTAAGGCACAACCAGGACATTGAGTAATCCCTCTGCGTCGTCGTCAGCATCTGCATACTTGCTCGCTGTTTCTATCATCTCTCCTAGATCAGTAACCTTGTCACACTTCAAGCGATGGCGCAGTAAACCAATTGGGAGACCTGCAATGAAAGCTTCAATCGCAGTTTGATCATTTACTCCCTCGCAAGAAGTTCTTGGAGTCAATCCATCGTCCGAGATAATCCTGGCAAGTTTCTCCGGCTTTTTGGGTGCAACGCTGTAGGTCTCCAACCGTATAGGGCCTCCGATATGTGCCTTCGAAATTCCGAAAGAACGCACTTTGTAAGTCATACCAGTTGTGGATGGTGTTCCCCGGAAGTTCATTGAGCCATGATCGCGCCGTCTTCCGCAACATAAGTGGGAGATATCGGGTTGCGACCAGGCTGTTTCCGCCTTTGGCGATGCAGCAAGCTTGGAAGAAGTCTTGTAACCAGGTGTCTGGCCGAGAAATGCCGTCGTAGGCTTGGATATGTCTTGAGATAGCAAATCCTTCCGGGAATTTTGTGCCTCTGATGCGTGGTCCTAAGCACTTTGGGCCCACATACACGTCATCGTTTTCATAGCGCCGAGCCTCTATGTTGGAGTTGATCCTATGGCTTGCATCGTTCGGGGATAGAGATCGTCCTGAATGTCGGCTGTGGTTGCGGTGCCTCGGAGCCGGACTTCGGCTTCTGCCACCACCTCCTCCGCCATGTCGTCCTCCTTGACGTCCTTGGGGGCCGTTGTGATAACTGTGTGGTGGAGAGGGTGGTGCAGCTGGGTTGTTTCCGGCTGACCGCCGGCCTCCGTCCGGAGCGTCATTATTCCTGTTCCGGGGAGTTTCTTGACTATGACGAGCCCCCTGCCGGCTTGTTCTAGCATGGTTTCCATCGTTCCTTCGTTCGTCGTTCCCACCATGGTGAGGCTCAGTCGGACGGCTCTCATGTCTAGGAGGTGGCATTCTCTGACGATCCTCCTCCCGACGTTTCTCCTTATCTTCTCCCTTTCAATCGTTGAATTCTCGTCGGGGAGGATTCCTCGGATTTAGTGCAGCGATCGCGTCTTTCTCGGCCGCTGGAGCGACATTGCTCTAGTTATGCGTAGCTCTGCGATGTTGTCCCGATGATCCGGTTCTTGAATAATTGTCTTCCCTGCATTCGGGGTGATGGTACTGCGCCCGAACGTAATGGGATCTTACGTTAGCCCATGCCGGATCTGTGCGACATTGGTCAGAATCCGAGACCAGTTTTTGACTTTCGGACAGGGCGACCTTTTGCTGCTCTAGTCCCTTGTTGAGTAGCTTGATACCCAAATGGATCTCCTCTGGTCCTGGATTAGCCGATAGAATTTCTCGAGCTGCCACGGTATTTTGTACTGGTGTTGGGTATACCCAATCTCCGTTGCTATCATTCTGTGGCTTCCCCGTCTCATCTCCAAAAAGGACGGCACGGACACGTGGGAATTGGTTGTCATCTATGTGACACTTCCGTGTCTTCTGATGTAGACGAGACATGTATTCCTTGTTTGACATGTGTTTCTTCTCCACCTCGATGTTTTTGGCTTCATCGAGGAGTTGTTGACGACGCGCTTCTAGGGCCTGCGCCCTTTCGTCCAGCTCATCTGCAGTGAGTTCTACAGCTGTAGGGATAGGGGTGGTTAATGCGGCATCGATGAGTTTATGCACACCTTCTGTGATCACGTGTCCATCCACCGATGCTTCTTTTTTCGGCTCGTCTAGGATAAGTGCTCCATCCGAGTCTTCCTCGTATTCCTCGGCAATCACCTCCTCTGTTAGAGGGTCTTTTGCCGGGGTCTTGTTTTTCTTGTTCTTCTTCTTTGCCTTCTTGGCAGCATCGGTAGCAAAGACGACTTTGGGTCCGTTTCCCGCAGTCAAGCTCCGATCGGTACTTTCGGACATCTGGACTTCGGGATTGTCTTCAACGTCCATGTCATCCTGCACTTTGGGAGAGTGTTCCCCGGATCCTTCATCCATGGATTCTCCTTCTTCTGCAGCTTTGGAGTTGTACTTCTCTTCATATTCCGCGGAGAACTATCGTAAATCTGCCGATGCCATAGATTCATCCGAGGATGCGAGAACGTCGGCGTTTGTTCCAATTGCCTCCAGCACCGAATCGGTGTTTTATCCAGCATCGGCAGAGGCGGATCTGGATCCAACATATCCGACGAAGTGCGACGTGTGCTTCCTAAGGTACCTGCGGCTTTCGCGATGAGCCATGTCGAAACTTTTAATGGTTTCAAGGATTGCATCTGCGCTTGCGCCTTGCAGTATCATATGTCTTAGTGTGTACCTGAGGAATGGCCTGTCTGTCCCGGCATCGTCAGAGCCGAAATCAGTGTCGTTGATGTGCTCCTCCTGGATTTCGACTTCCATGGGTGGGTCGATCTGGGATCCGGCTTCTCCAGGGAGATCCACTCCAGATTCGACTTGGACCGTGCGGTCTTCTTCAGGCTCGGATTTTTCCACTATCACAGCAATTGGTGCGGGTTGGGTGGGTTAGGGTTTTCTGAGATCCAAAACTCTGCCGCCTCCACGAACAAAGGGGACCCAGAAGATTCTTCTACCTCTATCATCACCGCTGGGGTGGGTTGGGCAGGTTCAGCGAAACCAATGTAAACATCGATCTCGCCAAAAGACATGATAGTATAGGCAGTCACGGCCTCCCTAGCCAGAATCCAAGTCTCGTCGAGAACGATGAGAGGGACGTCGCTGGCGTAGAGGATGCGACCGATGGCGATGGTCTTGCCGATTCCGATTCTTGCAGATTCCGCTCGGAACGTAGATCCGAAGCTCACTTGCCCCACGGTGGGCGCCAACTGTCGTCAGATTGAGGACAAGTATGCCATGAGGGGGTCCTCGAGGCGTGCGGAAGAGAGGGGTGTGAGACGTACGGTATTCCGGGACGGTGAGCACACAAGTTTACCTAGGTTCGAATCCGTCGGCATTGGACGAATCCTACTCCTGCTAGCAATCCAGTAATACGATAGAGCCGGAATATTGGTTACAGGGGTATCGCCTGTGCGAGTTGAGGTCTAAAGGATTGGGTGCCCTAAAGGCTCTCCCTAGGACGGCTTATATAGATATCCCGCCTAGGGTTTACAGGAGAGATCAATCCATCTACGACTAAGAGTTGGTTACAGAGTACATCTTGAACTACAAGTAACATTATGGGCCTAAGTCGCACTACAAGAGAAAAGCGTTTTTGTGACAAATCACTTTCGTCACCGAAAATGCCATTTCCGTCACTAAGTACTCCCTCGTGACGAAAACGTGGTGTCACCAGGGTCGTCACGGAAGCTCCGTCACAGATTCTTTTATAGTGACGGAATACAAATTTTCGTCACGCAAGATTGAACTTCGGTGACGGTCCTTACGGCGTCACCTAAGATAGGTTATCCGTGACAGACCTTCTACGTCACCTAAAATAGGAAAATATGTCACCGTTTAGCATATTCGTTGACGAAATATGCCGTCACGGAAGTTTTATGGCGTCACGAGGATTCTGGCAGGTGGGACCTACAATGCTGACATGGCAGCTGGCAGGTGGGTCCCACCACGATGATGTGGCATCTGACAGTTGGGTCTGACGATGCTGACGTGGCAGCTGGTAGGTGGGTCCGACGATGATGACATGGCAGCTGGCAGGTGGGTCCCACCATGATGACGTGGCATCTGACAGGTGGGGCCAATGCGATGACGTGTCACCTTCGTGTGGGGCCATCGGAGATGACGTGACAGCTGGCAGGTGGGTCCAGCGACGCTGACGTGGCAGCATGTAGGTGGGGTCGTCAACGATGACGTGGCGTCTGCATGTGGGGCCCGCGATGATGACATGTCATTTTTTGGGCCGGCCCATTCGGAACTGCCTTGTGGGCCGGGAGGAATGTGACGCCGTCGCCAATTTTTTTGCACGGACAAATTTGATTAAAAATTGAAATTCCACGCAAATTACGAAACAAAATTAAATGGAAGCAAATATTTGAAATGGCAGAAAATTTATAAATATGAATTGTATCACACGCAAACTTTAAAATTCTGGTAGACTGAAATTGCTGTATCAAACTCGAATGACTAAAGGAATAAAAAACAATGTTTCGGCCCACCCGGCCCATTAGCGCGCAGAGATTTTTGGCCCAAGTCACGGGGACTGGGAGTTCTGCGACATCCTCAACAGGTAACTAATCATGCCATCCATTTCCTTCTGCCTCTTCTCAAATGCCAGATGATTCGCTTCGCTGGACTTTTTCACTGCTTCAAGTTCATCATCCTGCTTCTTTCTCATCTCTTCAAATCTCCTTTCCTGCTCTTGCATCCGATCCTCCATCTCGCGTTGAACCCTTTCAGCTGCATTCAACGAATCTTGCTCATGACTTGATAACTGTTTTTCTAAATCACGGATGCGCCCAGCTGAGACATTAGACCTCTTGGAAGCAGATGAAACCCCGATGGTGGAAAGGAAAGTAATTGATCTTGAATTGTTCTGGTCTCTCAGGACTTCTTCAACAATCTCCAGATCAGTTTTGGGAATCCAATCTTCTGGGTGTGGTCCCATTTTCTGAAGCACCATCTCAGTCTACAATAGGATAAAAAAATAGCAAGTCCAGAGTTAGAAGAAATCAAATAATTAGACAAACTAATGAGAAATGCGTAGCACATAAAATAATTTACTTACATAAGCTTCTGCTGATTTCTGGGACATCATACCATCCTTGTTAGTGTGGCTTGCTTTAAAGAAAGCAATCGGGGAGGTATCGACGTCCTCGGTCTTTTGAGATTTCTACAAGAATTATGACACGATGAATTATAAGTGTGTATGGCATGTTCACAAAAAGAAGTAGGTGTTGCATCTGAAGAGTTCGAATAATGACAAGTGCATGGTAATGTGCAACAAAGCTTATTGATCCAGTGGTGTGTTTCTTCGTCACAGCATCTCTGTTCTTCTTGTTACTCTCGCAGATTGCCTATGTACAGATGCATGAATTTAGTATTCCACAGTACAGTAGTATGTCTGCGATAGATGTAGCTGAAACAACAGGAATCGTGTACCTTGTAGTGCTCATCATGCCATATATCAAGAAGCTCTGCCCAGCTTTCCTCGTCTACCTCTTTTGGTTTCAACAATAAAGCTTGCTCGCGGGTTAGATCTTTAACATCTTTCCAATAGACCTTTTTCAGCCTCCAACGTTGTTGGCGAATACCTTTCTATAAAATGTCGGTGTAAATGGCTTTGCCGAGGTCACCACTGCTGTCCATTGCAAATTTTCCCTGCAGAGAACATGGAACACAAATTCATATCAGCATCGAATGACAGAGTTGTTAAAAAATCATCCACCAATGAGACATTTTATATGGAAAATGAATAAGAGGTTAACCGACTTACAGTTATAGACTTAATGGTTTCCGGAATAGTATCTTTCAGACGACCTTCCTTGTCACCATACTGCTTCCAATGGGTTGCCAGTGGCATCTTGCTGCGTATGTGAATGCCACACTCTAAACTCAGTTTTGTTGTTTGCACAGGATCAGTGGGTCTCCTCATGCCAGGAGTGAAGTTGATCTGCATCTTAGCCCCTCCATTCCTTCTAGACCACTCGTGTACCCCATGCCCCATAGTAGGTTTGCGTACATTACGCTTTTCCTTTAGAGCACCCGTGTCTACAATTGCAACTGAAACCAGTGACAAAACGAGAGTCAAGACTTCAATTGAAAATTTTGCAACTAAACCAGTGAATAAATTGTAAGACGTGCTGTCAATACCTTCCCGTTCACTGCGGACAAGTACATTCTCCTCAGGTGAGTTGCTGCCTCTAGAGGTTTGAATTAGCATGGGCGAGGATTCATTTCCATTAGTACCCCCTTCCCCTGCTTTTTGGGTATGGGTCTCTGTTTCACCATCATCTTGAGTCTCTGCATTTGCTACTGACCTTGTTACAACATTTGGAGGCACAAAGGTTTTTGAGAGCTTCTGCTTCTTTTCTTTTGTAGAACCTTCCGTTACCTGCATTTTAATAGATCAAGCCATAAATATTAAAGCAATCTGTACATATCCTACATGTGAACGTAGGATAATGCTGCATTTCTTCACCTTAGAGGAAGACTTAACAACATCATGGTCCTCTTCATCCAGAACAAACAAATCATCATCAGTGGGCTTGTCGGCAGGATCAGGTTCATAATTAGGGTCCTCGGTGATATCCTTCTCCTGTGGCTGTGCCTCTTTCCGTGTTGTCACTGCCACCGGTTTGTTAGCAGTACCAAACACAAATTCACGCGCCATCGCCATGAAATCCTCCATTGGCTTGCCATGTTCAATAGCATTCTGCTTCAGTGCTTCAGACATACGAGACACGTTCTCCTCCATCACTTGTTTCCTAACATTTTGATATGCGTCTGCTGTTTTGACTTGAGTAACTGAAAACAATCAAGCAAAGGCAAGTCATGATCATACTCATTAGTACAAACATAGTAGACAAGATCATTAAAGCAAAAATTATGTGATCCATACTGTAAAATTAACATGCTCACAAAACATTATTCTATTGCCTCCAAATCTCGTATCATCATTCAGTTAACTGTCTAAACCCTACTGTCAACAAGTTCAGTTAAGTGTCAGGTTTAGTGTATTAGGTATCAAGTTGTTCAGTTGCATCAGTTAAGACGCCAAGCAGCAGGGTTTATCCAACAAGTTGTGCCCTATTACCTAAACCATTATGTAGGAACAAAAACCTAAATCTAACACATAGTTATAAGATCGGATCATAGGGTGTCATGCTCAACACATTCATGGCATTTGGAACCATGATCTATGAAATTAAAACCCAAGACAAGCACATTGTCGAAGGATTCGGATCATAGGGTGTCACGTTCAACACGTGCTAGGCATCTCGAACCATGTCTATGATCTAAAACCTAGATCTTGCACATAAGGTGCAACATCTTGAAAAACGATCTACACATGTTGATCTACTAGAACTCATGCTTGACTGATCTAGAAAGAGGCATAGACCTAGGGCGGCAGAAAAATGACCTGGGCGTTTACGCTTTTGCTTCGGTGTCGGTGGTAGCACATTCCGGCGTGGTGTGCCGCTTCGAAGACTCCCGGACATGTCGCCCGCCGCAGAGGGGAAATCCGCCGGCAACCAACGCCTTGCTTGACGGATCTGGGGTCGAGGAAAGTGGCGATGGGGTTCTAGGTGGGCGGTGAACAAGGAACAGAATTAGGGGATGGGTATGCAGGAGGTGGGGGCACGCCGTTTTTAAAGTGTCGTGGGGGCGGCAAATTGTTAGCACAAAAATGGGCAGGCGGGTGGAAAACAAAAGAGGTGGGAACGAAATTTTTCGGTACACAAGTGGAGGGAACGAAAACCATTCATTGTAAATTTGATTGGAAAAAACAGAGGGAACGGAACGGGAGGTTTACAAGCGGGGATTCTCTAATTACATATTGTAATTAAATAAATCCTAACACATGCAATGGTTTAGGTTTTGCCACTACTTAGACCTCCCGTGCGGAATTTGTAATATGGTTTACAAGCCGGGATTATCTCTAATTCATTGTACTATAAATTTATTTGGCCATGAACCATATTAAATTATTTGAATAAGTCATTTGTTTATATATGAAAAGGAAAACAAAATATGTTCATTCACGTACAACAGTTGGATTACTGAGCAAACAATACCATTAGTTTCCTTCATTCCACAACTCCAACTTGAAAGCTGAAGCACAATATCACTTAAACAAGTAAACCTCATTGATAGGAAAAACAAACAGAAGAGCGGAATTATTTCACATATTAGATATGTAGCCAGCAAACTTTTCTAACATCCACCAAAAGGTAGGTGATCTCATTAGACTTTACACCCAGAAACTCAGCAAATAGTTTTGCAACTAGGAACAGGGGCGGATCTGCTTGGTCACACCCTGATGCACATGCAATAGGGTAGAAAAAGCATTTTTAGTCTTACATATTAGACTTAAGCATAGTGTATCAGGAAAAACTTAAACATAGTGCATCAGGGTAAGTTTAATCCTAGATCCTCTTCCTAGTCTAGGAAGAGGCAGACATGGAAATCTGATAGGGTCAGGACACGGTCTGGACGTCCGTACTAGCCCTCTGACATCTCCTCCTCCTTGACGGGCATGGTTTGCGTGTCCCTGTCACCGCCACTGCCGTCATCGTCGCTGCTGGTGGCATACTCCCGGCGGGAGAGCCTACCGCCGTAGATTGTGACGACCAGCTCCCTGTTGCCAGCATAGTAGTTGAACGCCAGGATGTTGCCTAGCGAAATAGTGTAGCACTTGATGAACTTGGGCCAGCCCCTGCGGAGGTACAAGCGGCCGTCTCGATGATCGAAATACATCTCCACATCGAAGGTCAGCTTGCTGTTACGCTCCCAGGCGCGCACAGTGTTGGGCTGGTCGCCGGTGATGTAATCTTTGAAAGCATGGCAGAGGGAGAGCTTGTCCCACTTGTCCTCGTGAAGGATACAGATGAACATAAAGTCGGGGTTTGGATACAGCGGCAGATGGGGTGGTGGAGACGGTGATGGCGACGGAGACGGCGACGGCGACGGCGATGGCGATGGCGACAGAGAAGTGGCCCTGCCCTTGCCGCTGCCCCTGCCCGTCCGACGGCGCCTCTTCTTGACAACACGTGTTGCCGGTGTACGCGTCTGTCCTTCACGTCCCCTGCCCGCCGTCGCCTTGGCACCCCTGAGCATGGACACCGGCGTAGGGGACAAATCATTTATTCTTCTAAATATGAAGACGAAACCCTCTCGGCTACGCCACCCTTATGAATGCGCTTTCTTCGAGTATATGAGAACAGTTTGTCCCTCTTCTAGATCTGTGCTCTGTACGAAACACTTCCACCCATCTGGATCGAAGAAGTGGCGATCATCCTTTTCTATATTAAAGTCGATGGGGGTGATCTCCTCTTTAGGAAGACACACTCCAGTTGAGCCTCCCTCACAGATTTGTAGAGCATTAACAACCTTGTTAGGCAATTTCTGATCAATACAAAACAAGATATATAAGTTAGTAAGTCGATGTCATAAACCACATAGACAAATTGCATACACGCATGGCAACAAAAAAGAATTAAAAGAAATTTATATGAATGTACCATGTGGTACAGCTTAAGATTCGTCTTGGTTAAGCGGGTTACGAATGGCAACCCGACAATTTTGCCCATGTTCGATTGAAGTTCCAGCAGATGCTCTTGCTCACTCTCAGTAAGCCGGCATCTTTGGGCGATGAGAGGTCCGAGATCACGCTTCTGCGAAGATGCTCCTGCCATGTTAAAGAATGGGTTGCGCATACAAATTTAGCACACATTAACAAATGGTAAAAGTGTAGGAAACACATTATAGGTATTAAAGCGTCACAGCAACGTATTTCATCACAACAATACAGATATTGTTTCTGCAAATACTTGCAAGTTATTTCAATGCTACAAGCACTAGTCATAGCATAGGAAAGCTCCAAACTCCTATTCTGTCAGATATAAGTTCTCTAAGAACTACCTTTGCTGTGTTGGATTTTAGAAACATCGTAAGTACTACATTAGTTCTTGCCATATATAGTAGCTATATGGCCGATCTTTTTTGGGAGACTAGGAAGTTTAGGCCTATTTCTTATACAAACAGATCATAGCTAGTAATTATGTTCTGTTTTAGTCACTAGAATATAATGCTTCAGCGATTTAGCACATCAGAGATGGCAAGTTAGTGTAGGTTCTTCCATTTTCGATGTTGTGGTTGCATGTGTTACAGCCGACCCCAAAACTGTCCCTCTATGCATCATGTGGTTGTACTTTCTAGGCATGTGTTTCTGGTTCATTGTCATTCATGCTCTGGACCTTGCTTACTGCGAGTTGTTTCCTTGCAACAAGGAAAACAGCCAGGTGGTATTTTCTACACATGAACATCCATCCATAATTCCGGCATCGACAATTTATTAAGACATGTCATGCCTAACTAATTTATCATCTATATATGTGTGTGTCCAAACAAGTTCCATTTTTCATATCAAGATGGAGCTAGCTAAACTTGTTATGTTTGATGGAGAGAATGAATGTGATCTGGTCATCTTGGTCATGGCAGAATGATGCATTATTGTGCACCAAGGAAATGGACCACCACCAAACTTCACTTTGAATCTCTGGCTTGTCAGTATTGTACATTAGATTTACTTTTTCATGCCTGATGTGCTAAGTAATAGCTATACTATATTCCTACCTATTAGGAAAACATTTATTCACAAGTGTTATCTCTTGCTCACCCTTGGCTAAGATTTTCAAGAAGTGGCATATGTTCTAACATGTTCTAGTTTCTCTTATTTGCAGGCATACAACGATGCAACTTCCTATAAGTACAAGGTTATTAAGTATTGGGATATAATTAGCACACTTTACTCAAGGGATCGAGCTACTGAGCGGGAGCTAGGACTACAGCTGACAGCCGTGTGGAAATGGCGGACGAGAACGCTAACAATGATAACATCATTGATCAAGCTGGGTTGATATAATGAGCAGACAAGTGTATTTGTGGATACATTGATCTTTATTCATGTTGTAGTTGATTTTTATTTTGAAAATATCATATTTTATTTACATTATGTAATTGAATTTTGAAGCCAAATGTGTTGTTGATTTCACAATTGGCTTAAAATGGAAGCCAAACAGAAGCTGTAAATCATTTCATTTCAGAATTCCAGGTGGCAGCCAAACATAAAAATTCATTAAGGAATTTAAATTCCATCCAAATGAAGTGACATGGGGATTTCATTTCATTTCATTTCAACCAAATGAAATGAATGCATAGGAGCCAAACGAGCCCTAATATATTTTCCTACACATGCATTGTAGAGTTCAGACCTTATGCAATGTTTCCTTCCAGTAGTGTTTGATTCATGGGATTGTAATGTGCAGGAATTATTCCAGTAGGTACACTAGTGTATTTTCATGGGAAATCTAGCTTCAGCACATAGCTCGTGGAAAACCCTACTGGACAAACAATGTAGACATGATTTCAGTGGGAAGCACAAGTAAATCCAACATGATTGGGCTCACCTTCAGCGCCGACGGGCTGGCGTCGCGGTGGTGTGGCCGGAGTCGATGCGGACGTGCACGTCGTTACGGGCGGCGGATGCGTTGCGGAGATGCGCGGCGGCGTGGCTGTGGAGAAGCGCGGTGGCGGGGTTGCAAAAATATGGTCATCGGTGGCTGGACGATCCTGACGGAGGCGATGCGGACGGCCACAGCGGTGCGGAGATGCGGCGGCGATGCGGAGATGCGGATGGAGAGGAGCAGTTTGGGGAAAGTACAAGAAGGGGCTAGGATATCTGCAGGGATAGATTTTTTCCCCAATTAGGTAAACTATTATTTGTACTAACATTGGTGCATGTTGGACCCACTTATACTAACATTGGTGCATGTGGGACCCACTTAACAATGATTAAAATAGCGGGCTCTTTGATTTAGCGGCGCCGATTTTAAAAGCTATCAAAAGCTATAGCGGAGCTATAGCACGCTATGCCCATTTAGCGGGTTTGCTAAATAATGATTTTTTTTTAAAAAGAGCAGTACATATTGGTATATACATCAATAATTTACAAATATTTGACAGTTTTACAGATCAATGCTCTGATCAACTCACTTATAACAGGTTTGACAGTGCATAGTGCATATAACATAGTAAAATTTGAAACAGAGCCACTTATACTAGCATTGGTGCATGTGTGATCCAATGGCATCTGTGGTTCCTGTTTGGCTGAGTTTGGGCAAAATTTGACCCTGATGACACATGTGGGTCCAGTTACACTAGCATCGGTGCATGCGAGTACCGATGGCATCTGTGGTTATAGTCTGAGTAAGTTTGGGCAAAAGTTTGACTAAAATTGTGCTTAAGTTGACCCTGATGACACACGTGGGTCCACATACACTAGCATTGGTGCATGTGGGCCCAATGGCATCTATGGGTTCTATGTTGACTCATATCGCCGCAAAAGTTGACCCTGATGACACATGTGGGTCCACTTAGCTAACATTGGTGCATGTGGGACCCTATGGCATCTATGGGTCCAGTTTGACTAAGATTGGGCTTAAGTTGACCCTGATGACACATGTGGGCCCACATAGCTAGCAGCGGTGCATGTGGGACCCTATGGCATCTGTGGGTCCAATTTGACTAAGATTGGGCTTAATTTGACCCTGATGACACATGTTGGCCCACATAGCTAGCAGCGGTGCATGTGGGACCCTATGGCATCTGTGGGTCCAGTTTGACTAAGATTGGGCTTAAGTTGACCCTGATGACACATGTGGGCCCACATAGCTAGCAGCGGTGCATGTGGGACCCTATGGCATCTGTGGGTCCAGTTTGACTAAGATTGGGCTTAAGCTGACCCTGATGACACATGTGGGCCCACATAGCTAGCAGCGGTGCATGTGGGACCCTATGGCATCTGTGGGTCCAATTTGACTAAGATTGGGCTTAAGTTGACCCTGATGACACATGTGGGCCCACATAGCTAGCAGCGGTGCATGTGGGACCCTATGGCATCTATGGGTCTAGTTTGACTAAGATTGGGCTTAAGTTGACCCTGATGACACACGTGGGTCCAGTTTGACTAAGATTGGGCTTAAGTTGACCCTGATGACACTCATGGGTCCACATACACTAGCATTGGTGCATGTGGGCCCAATGGCATCTGTGGGTTCTATGTTGACTCATATCGCCGCAAAAGTTGACCCTGATGACACATGTGGGTCCACTTAGCTAACATTGGTGCATGTGGGACCCTATGGCATATGTGGGTCCAGTTTGACTAAGATTGGGCTTAAGCTGACCTGATGACACATGTGGGCCCACATAGCTAGCAGCGGTGCATGTGGGACCCTATGGCATCTATGGGTCCAATTTGACTAAGATTAGGCTTAAGTTGACCCCGATGACACATGTGGGCCCACTTACACTAGCAATGGTGCTTGTGGGACCTAATGGCATATGTGGTTACAGTTTGACTGAGATTGGGCAAAAGTTGATCCCGATGACAAATGTGGGTCCAATAACACTAGCTTAAAATAACTTTGTAACGCTTGCGTTTACAATTCTAGACTTTCATCAAGGCAAGTTTATATCCGTTGACAATCATATTCCTTTGAACTAGTATAGCCAGTGCACAAACACAACTGAACACACATATAACATTACATAGATATGTTTGCTAGCTCACGGTACTTTAAGAAACAAGCATACTAAAGTAGTTCAACTTAGAAAGTAAACCACAACAAAGTACCACGATGTGTACTACATAAACAACATACAACATCACGAATATAACTGGCTATAGTCTAGTAACATGCATTAATTCCAGCCGGTGGCGTTGGAGGCAGTGGGGTTGGTGGCTTTGTCGCCCCAGGCAGTGGTGGTGGTGTTGCCCCAGCCAGCGGTGGTGGTGTTGCCCCAGCCAGTGGTGTCGTTTTGCTCGCCGTCCTGGTCATCTTCGCCCGCTTCCCGTTTGCGTATGGTGACATGCACCACCTCTCCATCCGCCTCTTCCGCTCCCCAGACCGCCTCCTGCTCTTCCCAGATCGCCCTCGCTTGTTCCCTTTCAGCCTGCTGAGTTGCATCATCCTTCTCGTCATCTGCATCACTCTGGTCTGCAGCAGCTGCCGCCTCGGCCGCAGCTTTTGCCGCCTCGGCCGCAGCTTTTGCCGCCTCGGCCTTAGCTGCTGCCGCCTTTTCTGTTGCATTAATTGCAGCCTTGCGAGTCCCCCGGTCTAGCCCGTCCCTTGCGGTAATGAGCCTACGATACAGCTCGTAGGCAACATACCCGTCTCTTGCTGCATACTCTAGGTTCATCGCGGAAAGTGGCTTTTTCTCCCATACTTCGTGGCCATCCTTCGGGAGTGCCTTGCAATTCCCGAGATCTCTGTCAATGATGATCACTGCTAGAGATAACATCCCGTCCCTGTCATACGGCTGATTCCAATGGAACCGTTCTTCGGTCTTAAACATGTCTTGGATGTCGATGTGGTACTGTTCTGGAATGGTGATATCCTCATGTGCAAGCTTCTCTTTATCACTCCTGATGTCCGCGCTAGCGAAAGTGATCCCCTTTTCCTGAAGGAACTCTGCCAGTTTCGGACAAGGCTCCCTTCTCCTGCAGTATAAATGCAAATTAAGACATGAAAATAATTTGGATGATGTACACTTATTTGATGATAATGTTAAACAAGGTAATTGCATAACCGTACCAATAGGCCATGTACAACACCCACAAATCATGCATAATACTTGAACTAACATGTCTAAGTATTTGAAATAAACGAGTGCAAGCAATGTATTTGCATTGGCTAATTATACATGATCTCAAATGGAAAATAAAAATATGCACATAACCAGTTTCGGACAAGGCTCCCTTCTCCTGCAGTATAGATGCAAACTATGACATGACAATAAATTGGATGGTGTACAATTATTTGATGACAACGTTGAACAAGGAAATTGTGAAACCGTGCTATTAGGCCACGTACCCCGCCCATAGATCATGCATAATATTTGATCTAACAAAATCCATAAGGACTTAAACCTATAGGAATTAAGCAATGCACATAGGAAAAATTTCTAAGGATCAAAATCCTCTAAAATTCATATGAGATTCCTTTGAATCAAACAAGCCCTGCATCAAAGGAGGCCTGATGTGAAAACGTTCATACAGGGTACAATCCTATGAATCAAACATGTGCTGATGGAAAAACATAGGGATTGAATCCTGTACAAACCCATAGGAAATCCTTTGAATCAAAGGAGGCCTGAAATAGAAATGCCCATCTTTAGTACGTATATTACCTGCAGTAGTGGAACACGAGGATAGTTTCCTTCAGGGCGATCTGGACGACGACGAGCTTTTGTGACGGAGATTCGTCCCGCCTATTCCTTGTGTACTCGAGGTCGAGTCCGAGGAACTTGTAAGTCTCTTTCTCGAGCAATTGCTCGAACTTCTCCAGCATGTGGTTCAAGTAGATCACATTGTTGGTGTACACCACCTCCACAATCTTCGTGTCATAGGCACAGATGGGCTTGATGTCAACTGTGGTTTTCCTGTCATCGAGGATGTCTCCATAGGGATCCATGGATGCTGAGTTCCCTGTCGTGTGGAGGAGGAAGACGCAAGAGGAAGAAGAACATACAAGAAGCGGACGCATTGCGGTTATTGTGGTGTTACGGCGGCGGTGGAGTCGAGGCGGAGGGCCCGTACATCGATCTAGTCGACCCGTTACGGTGCGATGCGGTTAGTGCGGTGTAGTGCGGTTAGTTTTGTTATGGTGCGACGCGTTTAGGAGTGGTGCGATGCGATTATTGCGGTGCAGTGCGGTAAGTTTCAATTTATTACGGTGCGACGTGTTTAGGTGTGGTGCATGCGATGCGGTTATTGCGGTGCAGCAGTGGGATCAGTTTTGTTACGATGCGACGCGTGTAGGTATGGTGCGGTCCAGTCGTGGCTGCAAACTTTCAACAATTGAACGCACGGGGCTTTCACCAATCCTCTGGTCGTGGCTGCAACTTAATTTCAAAAATTGAACCCACGGCTTTCCTACAACTTTCAACTCAAGTTTGACCTAAACTTGTACAGTGCATAACTAATTCAAAATATCTCATAAAAATTGAAAACCTACACACTAATAAATTTTACGTGAACTAGTTGACAAAAAAATTTTAAACTTGAAACATTTCATTCTCATCAAAATAACAATCCCGCATATGAGGTTCCACATAGAATGTACCATGACTCACGTGGGTCCACATACACAAGCATTGGTGCAAGTGGGCCCAATAGCATATGTGGGTCCAGTTTGACTAAGATTGGGCTTAAGTTGACCCTGATGACACATATGGGCCCACATAGCTAGCAGCGGTGCATGTGGGATCCTATGGCATCTGTGGGTCCAGTTTGACTAAGATTGGGCTTAAGTTGACCCTGATGACACATGCGGGCCCACATAGCTAGCAGCGGTGCATGTGGGACCCTATGGCATCTGTGGGTCCAGTTTGACTAAGGTTGGGCTTAAGTTGACCCTGATGACACATGTGGGCCCACATAGCTAGAAGCGGTGCATGTGGGACCCTATGGCATCTGTGGGTCCAGTTTGACTAAGATTGGGCTTAAATTGACCCTGATGACACACGTTGGCCCAGTTTGACTAAGATTGGGCTTAAGTTGACCCTGATGACACACGTGGGTCCACATACACTAGCATTGGTGCATGTGGGCCCAATGGCATCTGTGTGTTCTATGTTGACTCATATCGCCGCAAAAGTTGACCCTGATGACACATGTGGGTCCACTTAGCTAACTTTGGTGCATGTGGGACCCTATGGCATCTGTGGGTCCAGTTTGACTAAGATTGGGCTTAATTTGACCCTGATGACACATGTTTTGAGCGTAACCGACACACCGAGACGCTAGTCGTGTTTTCCACGATGTCGGGCTGTTTTCCACGATGTCTCCCGGTTTCCACATTTTGCCCGTTTGGTCCAACGTATCGTCTAGATTTGGCATGTTTTGAGCGTAACCGACACACGCGAGATGCTAGTCGTGTTTTCCACGATGTCGAGCACCCAGTGTTTCCTCTACTATATGCCAAGATACTTCCATGATGTTGAGGTACGTTCTTCCAGACTTGTTCAGTCTTTTGTTTCGCCAGGTTGTTATGGATTTTTTTCCTTCTGGCAATGTTGTCATCTTGCTGCCTTGTTCGAATAGGAATGACCGAGTGTTAGCTTTTTAGATGCATGATGTTCAAACTCATGAACTTGGCTTGGTAAGTTACGAGTGGAACCCAAACATGTTCGTTGCAATTATCTCTCGATGCCTGGTCGGTCTTCTTGAAGTCTGGGGACTTTGTACTTTCATATGACACAGTTCGTGTGGGAAGCCCGATTGCATCTAATATACTGCCAAGTGCCTTACGGTAGCATCTAAGTGCTTCTCGGCGGACTTGTATATGATATATCCCGGACTTGGAGCTTTTGTGGAAGCACTTGGCAATGTTGGGAGGCTTCACACCTATTTCATGTAATATGCTGCCAGGTTGCTTTGTGTTGATAGCCAAGTGCTTCTCGATGGTCTCATATATGCTTTCTCCCGGACTTGGTGCTTTTGAGGTAGCACTTGGAAACATTGGGTGGCTTCTCACCTATTTCATGTCATGTACCGCCAAGTGTTTTCCATTGATCACAAAGTGCTTCTCGGTGGTCTTGTATATGCTTTCTCCCGGACTAGGTGTTTTAGAGTTAGCACTTGGCAATGTTGTTCGTCTTCATACCTATTTCATGTCATATACTGCCATGTGCTTTCAGTTGATAGCCAAGTGCTTCTCGTTGGTCTTGTATATGCTTTCTCGCAGACTTGGTGCTTTTGAGGAAGCACTTGTCAATGCTAGAAGTAATAGTGTAGATCACAGAGGCACATGTGGGTCCAGTTAGCTAACATTGGTGCATGTGGGACCCTATGGCATCTGTCGGTCCAGTTTGACTAAGATTGGGCTTAAGTTGACCCTGATGACACATGTGGGTCCAGTTTGACTAAGATTGGGCTTAAGTTGACCCTGATGACACACGTGGGTCCATATACACTAGCATTGGTGCATGTGGGCCCAATGGCATCTGTGGGTTCTATGTTGACTCATATCGCCGCAAAAGTTGACCCTGATGACACATGTGGGTCGACTTAGCTAACATTGGTGCATGTGGGACCCTATGGCATATGTGGGTCCAGTTTGGCTAAGATTGGGCTTAAGTTGACCCTGATGACACATGTGGGCCCACATAGCTAGCAGCGGTGCATGTGGGACCCTATGGCATCTGTGGGTCCAATTTGACTAAGATTGGGCTTAATTTGACCCTGATGACACATGTTGGCCCACATAGCTAGCAGCGGTGCATGTGGGACCCTATGGCATTTGTGGGTACAGTTTGACTAAAATTGGGCTTAAGTTAACCCTGATAACACACGTGGGTCCACTAACACTGGCATTGGTGCAAGTGTTCCCAATAGTATCTATGGGTCCAGTTTGACTAAGATTGGGCTTAAGTTGACCTGATGACACATGTGGGTCTAGTTACACTAGCATCGGTGCATGCGGGTACCAATGGCATTTGTGGGTCTAGTTTGACTGAGATTGGACAAAAGTTGACCTGATGACACACGTGGGTCCACTTACACTAGCATTGGTGCAAGTGGGCCCAATGGCGTCTGTGGGTTCTATGTTGACTAAGATTGGGCAAAAGTTGACCCTGATGACACATGTGGGTCCAGTTACACTCATGACCCATTGGCATCTGTGTGTTCCAGTTTGACCGAGATTGGTTCCAATTTAATTAAGGATTTCAACTAATTTGAACAAATTCAATATTTCTCTATAAAATCTTTTAGAAAACTTATTGTTTTATACACAATATACTTTTTTACTTATATAATATAGATTTTTTTTAACAATTTATATAATATAGAATTTGTAGAGATTTCCGCTGCAACGCGCCACTCTCCCAAATGTCATGCGTGGGTCCAATGTGAAAGCAATGGGAAAGTGGACTACATGTAGGACTACACGATTCCACACCCACACGTGCACCAGAGGAAACCGAACCGCCAGCATCTATATAACACATCGATCTCATCGTTTCTCCCACCATCGTCCACTTCTTCCCCAATCTGCCGAAAACCCCAATCCGCTCCCACCACCGCACCACCAATCTCATCCCTTAGTGAATCTGCAAGATGAAGAGCGCTCGCGAAGACGAGCCGGAGTCGAAGGCGGTCAGCGGCTCTAGCAATGCACCCGCGGTAGTCGCCGTGGTGGCGGGTGAGGTGTCTTCTTCGGGAACACCAACCGCTCATCGGCGCGCCGTGACCGTTGCGGACTCCACCGTACCGATCGTGGTCGCCGTCGATGATGAGAAGAAGGAGGACGTCGTGGCTCCCGCGGCAGATGTACAGAACCCGCATGCAGGCCGCCAGGTCATCGTCGTGTCGGACGATGAGTACTACGACGGCAAAGACCCTGACTCCATCGAGTACCTCTATGAACAAGCCCGCAAAGAAGATGTACCGTTCAAGGAGGAGGCCTCCGACGACGGCACCGAGGTTCTGAGCTGTTCTGTTCGATCTCCTCTGTTCATCTTACTGTTCACATAGGGTTTGTTCGTAGAGTAGATTGATTTGTGCTGTCTAGGTGGTCTTCTAGATATTCTTGATTCTAGGGTTCGTACGGTTCCTTTGTAGTTGACTTTGATTTGATCTGCCATATAGTATTCTTACTCATATGATATATATGGGTTCATGGTTATCAGATTAATTTCTGAATGTTGTGCCTTAAATTCATCCGAGTCTGATTTGATTGTAGAGATTATGATAACAAAGATTTTTGTTTGGGAAGAACAGATTGATCTCATGCATAGAATTTATAATTACCATTTTCTTAATTTGCTGCTTATTAATGTGTTGATTCCATAGTGTGTATCAATTAGTATCCTATTAAGTGTAATGATCAATGCGTTTGAAACTTAAATTCATCCGAGTCTTGTTTCATTCTAGTGATTATGATTGCTCATATGATATCTATCAGTTAATAGTTATCAGATTACATTCTGAATGTGTTAAGGTAGTTACCTTGCACATGATTGATCAACACAAGCGACTTCAATTTATTTGAGTCTAATTTGATTGTAGAGATTATGATAGTAAGAATTTGGGAATAAAGGATTGATCTAATGCATGGAATTCATAATTACCATTATCTAAATTTGCTGCTTATTAATGTGATGATTCCATAGTGTGTTTGAATCAGTATTCTGTTTAGTGTAACGATCAATGCGTTTAAAACTTAAATTCATCCAAGCCTTCTTTAATTATACTTATTATGATTGCTCATATGATATCTATCGGTTCATAGTTATCAGATAACTTTCTGAATGTGTTAAGGTAGTTAACTTGTAAATGATTCATCATTAAGTGCCTTAAATTCATCTGAGTCTAATTTGATTGTAGAGATTATGTTAACAAGAATTTTATTTGGGAAGAAATGATTGATCTGATGAATGGAATTTAATGTGTAATGATCAATGCGTTTGAAACTTAAATTCATCCGAGTCTTGTTTTATTCTAGTGATTATGATTGCAGTTAATAGTTATCAGATTACATTCTGAATGTGTTAAGGTAGTTACCTTGCACATGATTGATCAACACAAGCGACTTAAATTTATTTGAGTCTAATTTGATTGTAGATATTATGATAGCAAGAATTTTGTTTGGGAATAAAGGATTGATCTGATGCATGGAATTCATAATTACCATTATCTAAATTTGCTCCTTATTAATGTGATGATTCCATAGTGTGTTTGAATCAGTATCTTGTTTAGTTTAACGATCAATGCGTTTAAAACTTAAATTCATCCAAGCCTTCTTTAATTCTACTTATTATGATTGCTCATATGATATCTATTGGTTCATAGTTATCAGATAACTTTCTAAATGTGTTAAGGTAGTTAACTTGTAAATGATTCATCATTAAGTGCCTTAAATTCATCTGAGTCTAATTTGATTGTAGAGATTATGATAACAAGAATTTTATTTGGGAAGAAATGATTGATCTGATGAATGGAATTTAATGTGTAATAATCAATGCGTTTGAAACTTAAATTCATCTAAGTCTTCTTTCATTCTAGTGATTATGATTGCAAGAATTTTATTTAGGAAAAATTGGTTATATGCCCCTATAGTTCACATGCCTTGAATTATGTCCCCAAAGAATCTTGTTCTTTAATAAATTATCCATTATGGACTTTGAAGCTGATAGAAATGAACGCTCAGGCGTTCCAGTGCTCACTAGACATGATAAGACAAAACTGTCCTCGATTCATCAAATATTGGTCACACAACATTATCCTCGATTCATCAAATGTTAGTACTATCACCGCAACACAAAACTGTCCTCGATTCATCAAATGTTAGTACTATCACCGCAACAATTTAGAATAATTTTGGCAGCATTGTTAATTTTTTACAGCTTATTTTGTTTGATTGTTGTTGTGCTCCTATTTATCTCACTTCTTACGTATTTCAAAATTCACAGGAAGACTCTGACGACGTGGGCCACGGCAAGGACGACAGGGACCGCAAGAGCCACTTTGTTCTTAAGCGGCTGGTGAGTGGCCAGATACCTTTCCGCAGCCGCGGGGAGCTATCTTGCCCATTCTGCGGCAGGGTCATCACCAAGAACTCTGAGAGCATGATCCAGCACGCGGATGGCGTTGGCGTAGGCAACAGGCAGAAGCACAAGGGCCACACCAAGGCAAGTACGTCAAGGGTGGCCTCATCCCGGTTATCGATCCTGCTGTTGGCCCTCATGTTCTGTTTCCACAAGTTTAGTTTATGTTTGTGTTGTCCCCCTGGAGATGAAGAGAAACTGTGTGTTGTTTGAAGACTAAGTTTTTATTATGTATGGTGGAAGCTGGGCAATCATACCCAGTTGTTTAAGACTATGTTAATGTGTATTGAGTTTGCTGTTGTGTTACTGGTGCACTTGTTATCTGAATTCTCATGTTGATGCACACTGTATTTGTTTAATAAATTAGATGGTTTGATGCTTTATTTTGTAGCTAAGAAAGTTTGAAGTAAGTTTGGACTATAAAAAGTTTTTGAAACCAATCTCAAACCAGAAACTTATGTACTTTACATACTGATGATCCTTCAGAATGTCTAAAAACACCACAAACATGAAAGGCAAACTCCTTATTTCCAATACTTTTCATAAAAATTGCAAAATATTCTAAGTAAAGGATTTATTTAATATAGCTAATTCTTTCCTTGTTAGTCTCAAGATTCTATTGAGGATCTTACAGGACCTAACTATGACGACTAAGTCAGAGCAATAAAAACCAAATAAATTTTCTTGCTCTACGCACTAAATGTAATCAATATATTTCCTTGTTTTGCCTAACGGCTAAAGCTAATCACGTCGAGCCCACAAATTAAGCTTACAACTAGGTCCAGGCCCGACATGCAAGCATAGTCGGACCATATATATACGCTCTCCCTCCAACAAAGCCTAAAGGCATAGTTGGAGTCAGCGTCGCCATCTAAACCACCTTTGCCTAGGCCGCAGATCTGTCGAGAGAGAGGGATGGCGAAGGGAAAGATCGTTGCGGTAAAAATCTAACCTATATAGTTTGGATGTACTGGATCTATTTGGACAAAAATGTATGGCCAATGATCTTTAAATTTTCTTTTTTGATTCGTAGTGTCCTTGGTGTTGGGGCTGGCCTCGCGCGGGCGCTCGATGGAGGCAGAGGAGGCGGACGAGGAAGACGGACGGCAGCCGACGGCGACGAAGCGAGGTGGTGAGGCGAGGGCGCCGGGAAGGAGAGGAGGCGGCGGGGCTTCTGCGAGACAGCGGCGAGGCGGCGACGCGCGCGCGGCGGAGGACCCTAGACGCGGGCGCCGGGGTCAAGGTTTCCCGGGGCGGCGGCAACGCTGCAGAAGCAGAGGAGGCGAGGCGGGGGTAGGTGGGGAATTACGAGGTGGGGCCGGGACAGGGGCGGGGATTGCGAGGCTATCAGGGTGGTGTATGGCCAGGGGAGCGGGGAGGGTGAGGTGGCGCGTGGGGTGCGTGTGTGCGGGTTGTGTGTGTGCGGCTGGGTGAGAGGGAGTGTGGGGTGCGGGGTGACGTGGCGCGCTGCGAGTGGAGGGAGTGAGGTGGAGGGGTGGTGGCAGGCGACCAGGTGGAGTGGGGAGGTGTGCAGGGTGTGGGGCCGGCTAGCTGAGCGGCAGGTGGGGCCAGGTGGGGCCAGCTGCATGCGTGTGCTGCTGTGTGGTGTGCAATGTGACAGAGGGCAGGGCCAGGGAGTGTGCGCGCGAGTGTGTGTACGCACATGTGTGGCGGCGGGTGAGAGGGAGAAAAAGAGGGTGGGTTAGGGTTAGGATAGACTAGGTTTTTATACGGGCCGGGTAGTAGGTGGCCTGGCCTAACGGCTGGGCTGCCTCCCCGGTCCGAAAAGAAAATAGCTTTATGTATTTTATTTTGTCCGAAATAGACTTTTGTAATTGTTTTGTAGCCAAAAGAAAATATCCGAAAGAGGCCGGGGTTTTAATTTGAATTAAAGACGGGTATTTAGAAAACCAAAAATAGACTTTTCGTAAATAGTTTTTAAACAAACCATGCATGATGATGACGATGCTCAAATACAATGTGGCATGATGACATGAGCATGCGGTCATGATGAGGCAATGCACAAAAACACAACGATTTTCTAGTAGTGGTTTTAATGGGATGCCACAAATGGGACATCAAGTCTTGGATTAACCTTCAGGAGATCATCCTCTACATTGGTGAGTGCCTTCTCAGATGCTGATTGGGCAGGTTGTGTTGATGATAGGAGGTCCACAGGAGGTTTTGCTGTCTATTTTGGACCTAACCTGATTTTTTGGAGTGCCACAAAAAGCAACAGTGTCAAGATCAAGCACAGAGGCTGAATACAAATCTCTAGCAAATGCTACTGCTGAAGTCATATGGATTGGGTCTCTATTGGGAGAACTTGGGATTTCAAGAGATCAAACGTCATGTTTATGGTGTGATAATATGGGTGCAACTTACCTTTCTACTAATCCCATATTTCATGCTAGAACTAAACATATTGAAATTGATTTTCATTTTGTAAGAGAAAGAGTAGCAAGTAAACAACCAGAGATCAGATTCATTCCATCAAAGGATCAGGTGGCAGATGGTTTCACTAAGGCACTACCGACTCGACGGTTTGAAGAATTCAAGTACAATCTCAACCTTAAAAGGAGTTGTGATTGAGGAGGAGTGTTAGCGATACAAAATATTGTACGCTCGCACCTGACACGAGAGTTGAGGTAGTCCCGATATGGTAGATAAAGAGATAGAGTTTGAATTAGTTACTTTTCTTCTTATCAAGATTGTACCGATCAGACTCATTATGAAGATCACGCTCATTTTCTCTATCTCTCCCGTACGTATATCCTATACATTGTAACCATCCATGTAATCTCTCCCGACTATATTAACACGCACATGATGGGAGGCCAACCATCGTTCCCAAAAGACCTCACACGATCATATCTTTGGCTTCAGAAGCAAGGCTGGGACTTTCGTGAGGTAGCATGACCTTGCTAGACCTCTGACCAGGTTGAAATTATCATGGATGACTCTACCTTTTATGAATGTGCTTTGGGCTGGTGCAACCAGATCGTTCATCTTGGGTTGTAGTCATTTTGCAAGAATCTTTGTCAGTAACTTGGCAAAGTAGCAGATTAGGCTGATGGGCCTATAGTCCTTAGCAGCTTGGGCATGTGGTCTTTTTGGCATCAGTATCATCGTTGCAGAATTTAGGCTGTCGAACTTGGCAGAGTCTAATCTAGCGAATGCATGTATTGCCGCCATGATATCGGTCTTGACCGTTGTCCTACATTTCTGGAAGAACAGCCCCGTGTATCCATCGGGCCCCGGTGCTTTTTCCCCGTTGATATCAAAGACATCGGTTCTCACTTCCTCTTCCGAAAAATCATGATCTATGTCATCTAAGTTGGTTGGCAGGATGCCTAGCTCGATCAGGTTCAGAGAGTGTGCGCGTTGTCTGCGGGTGCCAATGAGCTTCTGGAAGAAGTCGTGAATGTGTAATAAAGAGAAAAGGAGAAAATCATGATCTATGTCATCTAAGTTGGTTGGCAGTCTTCTAAATTTGATTACACAAATAGTAAGAGAGAGAAAAGGAGAAAAATGCCGTCTTTTAACTGCAGATGAGATGACACACACGCACGCACGCCATAATAGGCTTACATTGAAGGTGAGAAGAATTCCAGTCGCCGGACAGTAGGCGAATGTACAATATTTTGACAAAAGAACGTGCATGTATGTAACCAATCAGAATAACAGACTACATGTACCGTATAAAACGTTTACACATACCAACAACCGACTGCTAGAAGTAGGTGAAAACGGAGACACAGAAATAATACAATATCGACCTTCAGGACGAACGTGTTAGTTCCTCACTAACTTCACAACAGGTAACTTTGGATGGTTGATAAGCTGGTTATCCAGATCTTCCTTTAGTGCTTCGTAATTGGTTCCCTGAAGCAAGACTTCCTTGAGTTCAGATAGGTCATTCAGTCCTGTAACATGATATGCACCCTCAGCGGAGCACTCAACCTTGAGCAGCTCAAGATTTTTCATTATCTCTGATCCAAAAGTTACATGTAATATGCCAGAGCTGCAAGCAATCTCAAGGATCTTAACCTTCTCAAAAGACTTGCCCTGACATCCATTCGACTCTGCAAAAAATGGGAGGCTGGGTTGCTTGACCCGAAGACCTAGAATGCAAAGTTTTGGTAGCTTGCCAAGGAACTGGAGCTCGCCTTGCCCAATTTGATTGACAGCAAGGCGTAGAATACATAGTTGGGTCAGCTCGCCAAGGAACTTGGCGTCGTCCTCCATGAAAGTGGCCATCTCCACATTCAACTTCGTGAGCTTGCTAAGCCCGTTGCTCCACTTTGGCAACTTTTCATTAAGACCATACAACTTGAGGCTCCTCAGGTTGTCCGAATCCAAGGGGATGCCATCCAAGAAACCTTGACTACTAGTGTCCTTCTTTAAGCAACGACGATGGTTTTCTCTGTCGAGCTGCACTGACAAGGATTCGAGATAGACATGACCGGATATTTGGAGGAAGAGCTCCTTGCTGTTTCTCCTGTTGATGCCGGACACCCCGAGCTTGCGCAACTGGGTGTGCCTCGCGAGCTCTTCAAGGGCAGACTTCCCACCTGAAGCAGTGACATTGACAATGCCAAGCGTGTGCAACCCCTTGAGTTTCCCAATTCCTCTCGGCACCACAACACCAGCTACTAGGTGATGACATGAAGAGAACTCCGGAAAACAGCTGGATGAAGCAGGTGCGGATGATGATCCTGTGTGTAAGGTGGCACCAGCACGAATGTACTGTAGCTTCTGTAATTTGGTGATGCTCGCTGGCAGGGTGACTATGGAGCTACCTCTGATATCTAGAGTCTGGAGCTGCCTCAAGTCACCCAATGAGCTTGGAATATGGAAGATCTCCCGACATCCTCGTAGAGAGAGGAACTTTAGGCGGTGCAGTTGCTTTACTATGGCCTCGAGATCGCCATCATTTATACCTGATGCATCTTCTAGATCAAGCACCCGAAGCATCTTCATACTTTCAGAGATAAAGAATGAATCCCACGCTCCGAACACGGTTAGCGACCGTAGCCGCGAGAAGTCTATGCTCTCGAAAAGAATTCTTTCCCGCTTCCAGCTACTCAGTATGACAAGGTGACGCCCGATGCTTTTGCTGGTTAGGCTAGACCTCCCTGACAGTTCAAAAACAAGGTTCTCTTCTATTGGCCGAGATACAATGTACTCGCGGATAAAACCATTGACCTGGTAAAAAGCCATCCTTGTTTCACTCAATGTGGTGTCAGCTAACTGCGGTACCTGTTGGAATATGCTTGTTTCAAGGAGTTGGGTGAAGAACTTCTCTGCATTCTCCTCTGCATGCATTTCCAGAACTTCCTTGGAGTAGCCCTCTGCGATCCACCGCCTTACTAGCCGTCTCCGCCGAATGATGTGGTTTGGAGGAAAAATTGTCAGGTAAAAGATGCACGGCTTGAGGAAATCAGGGGGATTAAGTATGATGGAATGCATCCAAGCGAATAAACCACGCAGGCCAGCAAACTCCGGGTTAGTCTCCATATGGTGCATAAACCTGGCATTCAAAGAACGAACAGTGTCCATGAATTTCTCCGTCTGTGGGGCCAATAAGCCAGCTAGAGCGATTATCACTGTGGGAAGACCTCCACACTTTAGAATAAGTTCTTGAACCTCCACATCAGGGTCACGATTATTGAAAGGGGATGACCGATTCCTCATGTGTACCTATAGTTCAGATAATCGTCAATTATCAAGGGAACCAAAACAGTGAGCAAGAGAATTTAAAACGCTCAAACATGAGATCGGGAGGATAGGACCAGGCCCGTCTCTAGCCTATGGCAAGGTTGTGCGACCGCCAAGGGCCCAGGCCGAGAGGGGCCCAATATTTTGTATGCGCTGAAGAGGTCCTGGCGCTGAACTGAAGAAACGGCAGGCCAGCAGCCCAATTCCCAATCGATTGTGGCAAGAAAGTCCGGACGCCTGGTGCCTTGGTCGCGAGGAGATCAATCCGGATTCCCGATCGATAGTGAAACTGAAAGGCCGCGGCCTGGGTCTCGGGACGCTCGCCGTCTCGGCGTCTTGCGAACTGTTTGCTTCTCTCTGTCTCTCGCCTGGCCGTCTCTCTCGCGACTCGCGACGCTTGCGGCTCGCCAGCTCGCTAAGACGCCAAGGTACGTGAGTTCGCCGTCTTAGCTGCTCTAGGCCCTGCTGCTCTCTTGGACACGCACTGCGGTCGGGGCCTGCTGCTCTCTTGGACACGCCCTGCGACCGGCGACCCTGCCCTCTGTAAGTTATGCTTAATGGCTTAATCCCTCGTCTAATTCTTCTAATTAATCCCTCAATTAGGGTTATAATTTTTAAGATTACAATTTGATGTAAATTCCTTCACATTAATCTGTGATAGGTGTTACGATGGGAAGCAATTGTCGGGTACTGCGAAAAAGAAGAAAAGAAAGAGAGAGAATCAGCTTATTGATTCACAAAGAGTTGCTTTGTATATATATTGTTATTTGGGGTCCTTTTTTCGACTTCGCCCTAGGGCCTCGAAAAATATAGAGCCGGCCCTGGATAGGACAAGCGGCGCTATCAGTGATATCCTACGCACCGCTGGTCGCTGGACACCATTGGGCCATCTGTCAGTAATCTGGACCACACAGCACTTGAACGGCAGGGATCTAGAAGGGCATTCCCACTAGTAGAAAACATGTCCTTCGTTCAGATTATTAGTCCCGGTCGTGTTTGGGTCCGAGACAAATGTATCGGTTTCAACAGCTAGAACACCACTAAAACAAGCAAAAAGACCAACAGAAAAACCAACAAAAACCGTACAGCAAAAATTGAACCAAATAAACCAGCCTTGAAAATCAAGCAACGTCGCATGTAGGGATGGCACCCGCCGGGCTCAGGCCAGGTTCACTTCCAATACCCGCCCCGTTTAATTTGTCGGGTGTCATTTTTTACTAGACCCATGACCTGGCCGGGTTCAGGGCCCCGAGGGGTACCCACCAACACGTGAGACGGGAGAGACACCGACGCATGCCGAAAGAAATCAATGGGATATTGGGGTGAAGTTGATGGAAATGGACGCGTGTGTGCGTTGTCTCGAGGACTCCGGGCGCGTTTGGTAGCCTGCATCATATTTAGGGCTCACCGGGGCATGTCCACGGCTAGCAATGCCACACACACAGTCATTGAGCCACCTTTGTCATTCCGTTTAGTAGCTTGCATGGAGAGTTTGTGTATGAGGACAACAACAAATACATGTTGTTTGGTTGCCTGCACATTGCGCTTTTGACTCTTGTCATGCATTTTTCTCTTGTTTGGTTCACATGCAAAATTTGTTGTGATCACCTTGCACTTCCTTATGGTGAGGTTACCATTACTGAATGGAAAGGAAGACCATACGTGAGAGAAGAAGAACATAGATACTGGAATCAGAAAACATGATTCTCTCACAATCCAGAACAACAGAATGACAAGCATGATCCCATAAGCATGATCCTCGTAAGCATGATCGCCACACAAGCCTGAACAAAACAGAACCTGAACCTCACAAACATTAACAACACAAGCTAAAGGGGATCATAGTTAACCATGAATAAATGAACACCCTTTGCAGAAACAACACAAGTACGAATTAGTCTTAACAAGCATGATTGTTGCCAGAAGGTGAGCACTGTTTAACATACCACCATGGGGTTAACCTACCACCACATCAAAAGTGGGTGTTATCCTACCACCACCACCACTAGTTCACCGCCAGCAGTAAAACCAGGTGCAACAAAAGAGTCAACCATCACATATTTCCTTAATCTTTTTCAGCTTATCCTTGTTAGCATCATTGGCTTTGAACAGTTCATAGAACGCGTACCCTAGTTTCTTCTTTTCCTCCTTGAATATCATCTAGTGCTCATCCCATTGCTTTTGCTTCTCTTTGATTACATCAGCCTAGGATTTCTGCACGGTCTTCAGCATCTTAACCTCATTCCTCAACACTTCAGTCTGCTTGGAATTTATCTCCTGAGATCTCTCATTGTTATCATTCAACCTAGACAAGTTCTCCTCCAATGTCTTCTCTCTATTTCTTTAATGAACTTCTTCACATCAACAAGTAGACTTGAGTATTTTTTTGTCAAGCTTGTTCTTCTCATCAGACAATTGCTTCACCAGCTTCGCATTTTCAATCTTCACGTCAATTCTTGCACTGTTTGTATCATCATACATCCTCCATAGCTTCGCAAGTGCATTGTTCATAGCATCTGGCCATTCATTGTCCGCCCAAGCAACAAACCCATAGTTTTCGACCTCCTGTGGGTCATAAATTCGTTGGCACATACCTACTGCTTGCTAGATAAGTGAATGGCGATACAAGGAGCTAAGCACTTATGTTCTGAACTTGGCAGAGGTAGAATCTGCGTCCTGTGTTGGTTCCTTCAAATGCAACACGCCTTACAGGCTCAAGTTTGTGGATGGGGTAGAGCTCAGGACAATCTTTCTCTATGCCGCAAAAGCTAGGATCTTCGTAGGAGTCAGGAGCATAGTCCATGTCCGTGATGTCCTAGCACACCAAATCGAGTTCATTTGATTGTAAATTAAGGATTCCTAACTCGCTACCGAACCCTAACCCTATGAAAGAATTGTGGGAAAGTGGATTTACCCCTAGATATGACTTGTTGGAGCTGTCGCCATCATTCCAGCTCATCATGGCACTCGCCCTGCCAGTTTTCTCTTGTCGGGGGCGTCGTCATTGTCGCCGCCGATCGCTAGATTTTACCGGGGGAAGAAGAAGGGGGAAAATGTGGATCTAGTTTCGGCGGTGAGAGAGTAGGGTGCATCTCGGTGGGAGGTGAGGGCAAGGATCCCACCTGTTTTCCAGGCCAACGGTAATCTCCCGCATGCGCCATCGTCGGCTGAACTCGTGCAGGGCAGCACCGCTTTTGCATCCAGCTGGCGCATGATGAGGGTGGCTCGTTGGAAATGGCGGATTCAAGCGTAGCACCTTGGCCTAGCTCGAGGTTGCTTTACGGTTCGCGCTAGCGCAGCCCAATGTCTTGTGCACGTAACCAAACGGCCCACTTTCGTCTCCTGCTGGTCTGTCCGGAGGGTACATAGGCTATCAACCGTGCCCTCCATATTCTATCGCGTGCATGTGATGTGTGTTATGGCATGCATGGTCGTGTGGGACATGTGATTAGACATAGGATTAGGGCTTAGAGCGGCTACGGGTCTGTGGTACGGGTTTGCTACTTCCAAACCCGTCCCGTTAGACTTGGCGGATCTAACTCTTTTACCAAACTCTTTCAGTTTAAGGACGTATCCGTGGGGTGTGCGGGTCTAGGGAGCCCATCGCCATCCCTAGTCGCGTGATGTAGGCTGGCACAGAATCACGAGCGGGTTCATGCGCTGCAATGAGCGACACAACATTCTGCGTAAGGAGGCCAGAGTCTGCTCGTGAGCTCATTTCCAAGCTGACAAGTGCTATAGAGAAAAACACGGGTGCATCTATAGGTTCACTCAAGCCAGATGGGCCAAGGCCTAGCTAGAGAAAAAGAAAAAGATAAGAAAGAAATTTGTCTAACCCTTCCGGGTCGCCTCCGGAGCTGCCAAGCTAATGCGTGCTACAAGGAAAAACACTGGTGCGTCTATAGGTTCACTCGCCAAATGGGCCAAGGCTCAGCTAGAGAAAAAGAAAAGAGATAATAAGAAAGAAATTTGTCTAACCCTTCCGGGTTGTCTCCCTCCCAGGTAGCTCCAGAGACTTCTCCATCTCCATCCTCTAGGCCCAGCCAATGGCGCTGCCGCCAGCGCGGACGGTGGTGGCGGCGTCCATCCGGTCGTAACGACGGTGGGCGGAGCTGGGTGCTCAATCGCGTCGCCCGGGAGGCGGCGTGGCGTGGATTAAGGGAGAAGGGAGGCATGACCTAGGCGGGCCTGAGGCCTCCAGCGGCAGGGCAGCGACATAGAGGCGGCGTGTCGCTGGTGTGGCCGCCGGCGATGGCGCTAATCACCGGTGCGTGCGATCTGGGCCTCTTGACCGTGGTTTGGGTCTTTTGGCTCTTGATCAGGGATGGAGGAGCCTGAGTTGGGCTACGGTTGCCGGGGTCCTCGATCCCTTCGGCGTCTCAGCCTTCTGTTGCTTCCTTTCCCATTGTCTTCGTGCTGGAGGAGGTTGGCAGCGTGGGGCCCTGTAAGTCTCGCGAATAATGGCGGTGGTCCTAGAGCTTCTCCCGCGCCAGGACGAAGATCTGCTTGATGTTTTCTCTCGTTGATCTGGCCGGACTGTCGAATTCCGGAAGGCTCCGCCGGTGAACTCCCATGGGTGAATATGCCTGGAGATTGCTGGATCAGATTGAATTTGATCAGACATACCCATGTTTTTGTCTGGCCGTTTAGTTTCAGCGAGAGCGTTGCGAAACTCTGATATCTGTTACCATCATGTGTCATGTCTTTGATCATCCATGGTGAAGTCAGATACGGAGAATGTCGAGAAAGTAGGACATCAGGGAAGCGATGGTGATTTGAGTCTCTATGGCGATGATGAACTGACTGTGTGATCTGTGACTCGCAGTAGCGACTGTTTGTGGGACCGACAACACACGAGAAGTTCCCTGTCTTACCTTATAGGGTGAAAATCCAAGGTCGGGCCTCAATTGGTTGTGTCTGGCAATGATCTTGTTGAAGGCATTGTTTGCGAGTGAGGACTCACTCCAGGGTGAAAAACCTATGATCTTTGATCGGGCGACGATGACGTTTGTGCATTGTTTCCTTCTTAAAGGTGTCGCTATTGGAGTGGTTGGACTACTTGTATTGTTTTGGTGGTGTTAGTGTCGCTGTTTCGAGGGATCGTTCTCTATAACGGGACTTTTCTTTTTGTAATTTTTTGGGCTGTGTGCATCCATAAGGACACTAGGGCATGTGTTGTTGCAGCGACTGAGTGTAATTGGTATCTCCTGATATTAATATATAAACTTTTCCAAAAAAAGAAAACAAGCCACTCGCCGATAAGTAGGGCTCACCTGTAAAATGATTTATAGGAAGTAAATAAAGTATTATGGCTACATTTTAGATGACCTCTAAGACACCTTAGAAACTTAATTTTAGGAAGTCCGCTAGGTTTGCTCTTATATATGTACGAGCACATGAACGAAATTGCATGCTTTCTCCATTTATGTGCACTCTGGCATTGGAGGTTAGTCTAAGTCAAGTTTGGTAAATATGTAGAAAAATATAAACATTATAAAATCAACATTAGTAGAATTATCATGATACATACTTGTACATCATATGAACCTTTCTACATATTTGGCCAAATTTTATAAAAAATTACTTTATCTAAACATATGATTAAGATGTGAACCTGTCTCATCCGGTTAAGAAAATAATGTACACAACCTAGCGACTCAATGCAAGTTTAATTTCTTGTGGACACAGGTTTTCGTTCTTATTAATTTCAAAACAAACGATCGAGCTGCAGGGGCTTTTCCTCTACCACATTGCTTCTAAAAAAGAAAGTAAACCTAGCTATAATGCGAGGCAACAAATAACTGAGGAATTACTTGTCTGAAACTGTACAACTGATAAGTAAGGTAGAGGGGAAACTAACATCCCGTGTGAAGAGATTAAATGCTGAAGTAGCATCTAGAACTTTAACATTAACTCTAAGCCCTTCGTTATTTGTACAATATGCGGCGATGCTTGCTTCTGGTGTAGTGACAATGACAGTGCTTCTAGAATCTCTAAATAGCGAGGCAGCTTGTATCAAGTCCCATTCTTCTTCGGACCGAAGATCATCGATAACAACTAAACAACGCCTTCCTGCCAGGACACGGCGACACGCTGCAATTTGATCTTCTCCCGGATCCTCGTAGAATCGCCCTCCTGGTGTCACCCGAAGTATGCTCCGACACAAGTTCCTCAAATTGAATGGATGAGAGAATCTCACCCAGATATATATCTCAAATAGGTACTCTCTCCGGTCTATATTACTTGTCGTTGAAATGGATGTATCTAGCACTAAAACATGTCTAGATACATCCATTTCAATGACAAGTAATATGAACCGGAGGGAGTAATTAATTTTCTCGTACAATTCCCTCACAACAGACGTTTTGCCAACACCTGCTAACCCCCACACGGAGATAACGGGCTGATCGTCAACACGCGCCTTGGAAAGATATTCAAGTAGTTCATTAATTTGTGAGTCGCGTCCAACAAGGGGAGACATTTGGATCGGTACACCCCAACGCTCTTCCTGTGCATGTTGGGAAAACTGTTAATGATCATAGACCAAATACTACTTTCTTTTCTGACTACATCTCTACATGGATTAAATAATAATTAAAGCTAAGAAATATTGCAATCGGGTATATAGACCTATCTTTCTATCTAGCTATTCGTATATCTGTGTTTGTCGTCTATTTCTCTATAAAAAGGCAATCGTCGAGAGTACTGTTACAAGGTAGTGGGAGGATGTTGTTAGATGAGAAATCTATTTATGTAGTAGAAGCAAGATATAACAGGAAATTAAAAAATAAGCTAGAAACATCAAAACATAGATAAACTGACAAACATGCAACATTTCTATATAACCATATAGATAAACGGACAATATTTCTTAGATGAGCTGTGTTACGGTGATTAGCGAGTACTACCTAGTACTTCCCAGTACTTCTTGTTGAGTTTATTCTATCCGATCCGGCAGCGGTCCCTGGGCGGTGGATGGTGTCCAGATCTAGGGTTCCTAGATCGGTGACGTCTTCACCTCCTCGACGTCAGTCGGTGTCGTCCAGAGGTATTCTACGGCCTACTTTGCATCATGAGGGCGCCCGGGGTGGAGGCCTGGGTTTGGTGGAGGTGGACATCTTCTCCATCGAAGGTGGCCGACCTGCGACTGATTGGCAGATCTCGCGATCCATCTTTCAGTCCCAGCAGCGAGGCGGGGAGACCTAGGTGCCGGTGAAAACCGAGCCATTGTCAGGAGATGGCGGCGTTTCCACGTCGTTATCTTGATGAAGGCATCGCCGTGCACCTTGTGTCAACCTCAATCGTGCTACTCGGGAGGAAACCCTAAGATCTTCGGGTCGGGCGATGGCGGTGCTGCGGTGTCGGTATCGCATTCTCTCCTGGGAGCATCGCCTGTGGAGCAGCGTTGGATGGAAGTGGCAGGAGAGGTGGAGCGGCTAGCGCGCGGGGGTGGTGCTGCTTGGCACCGCGGTGGTGTCGGTGGCTGCTGTGGCAAGAGTCGGCACATCGATCTATACGCTGAAGATGGTTGGTGGAAGATAGTGAAGGCGACGACATCCGGAGCGTGCGCGTGGGCGCCGCTTCGTGGATATGCTGTGCGGTTCTAGGGCTCCTTTTGCTTGTGTTCGAGCCACCGCGCCAAGACGCTCCAGCTTTCTTGGCGAGAGGCAATAGTGTGAGTGACCATTGGACGGGGTCGAAACAGGTAGATAGGTGTTTGATAGATCTTGTTGGGAAGGTGACGATACAATTATCGTTTTTGCTCGGTGTTTTATTTTGCCGGTTCCGGTTTGTATGATTTTTAATGCCTTTGCCAAACTTTGTGGTTCTAATAATAAATAATGGTTATGTGCATCACTCGATGCAGAGGCCAGGGCTCCGCTCCCCATTTCGAAAAAAAATATAGTTTTTCTATTAACTTAATAAGGGGTACTCTAGTAACTTCCTAGCTTACAGCCCACACGTCTGGCCGACCCACCACCCCGCACGGCGAATCGTTCCGAATCACACGCCGCAACTACATCATCAGCCCCGTGCGACGCCCACTGCTTCCTGCCCTAATCGTAGTGCAGTGACCTGTGGCTACGGCTTGCCAGACGCCGCCGCCTCTCGCAGGATGCGCCCAATCAGTTCTCCGCACTCATCGCGGCCACAGAGGAGCTTGCCCACCTCGCCTAGCAAGGATTTGTGAGGAGGTCGGCGTACTGAATGATGCTTCCTTATTGATGGACTAGGAGCAACTAATCCAGATATGAATCAAAAAGCCCACCGTGGCACTCTTAGAGTACATACTAATGCAGCATCACTAAGATAGTGTTTGGCAGCATGTACTAGGAGCCGGGCCGGGGGTGATGCGAGCCCATTATTCTCTAATCGATCTCCTGTGCGATAAGTATGTAGCTAAATCTGTTTTGTTCTTAGAACATGGAAAATGTGATAAGTGGAGACCATTGAGTTAATCTGCTGACTGTATCTGTATGAATCTGAAATCTAACGATGCAAGTGAGGTAAGATCTAGTTCCCAGTTTTCACCCAAGATCCTCATGTATGCTCAAGTTGCCGATGCTGCAGAAACTGCAACGAATGCCTGAGAATTTGAAATGAAGTCCTTGCTATCACTAGTAGAAAAAGTCCAGCACCCAAATGCCATATGTCCCGGTTTGTCTCGCAAATCGGCGGCTCGTAAATCGGGAGCAATGACAGGCCTCGGTCCCGATTCATTTCGGAGCATCCGTCCCGGTTCGTGGCATGAACCGGGATCAATGCCCCCGCGTGTGGCACGTGGCATTCCGCGGAGCATTGGTCCCGGTTCATGCCACGAACCGGGATCGAAGACCCTCCCCTGGCTATAAATAAGCCCAGCCCTTTGCCCTTTGCCACTAAATTTTGCTGGATTGTATGTGAGGTGTGGGTGCTAGCTTTTTTTTTCCTTTGATTGCACACAAGGTGTTCGACGAAATATCCGAGCCACATTTAAGTTCGCACAACGCGGTATGCTCGGCCGAGATGACGGGCACTAGATTGACTAATGGAGGGATATACTTGCAGCAAGTTGGCTGGAGAGTGGGCATGATTTAAGATGGGATTAAAGTTGGCTAAATTGGATTGTGGGCATGCTTTAAATAATTATTAAATGGAAGATCCAAGATGACGGGCATTAGATCGACTAATATAATGGAGGGATATACTTGTAGAAAGTTGGCTGGAGAGTGGGCATGATTTAAGATGGGATTGAAGTTGGCTAAATTGCATTGTGGGGGCATGATTTAAGATGGGATTGAAGTTGGCTAAATTGCATTGTGGGGGCATGCTTTGAATAATTATTAAATGGAAGAGCCAAGGGTAGACCATGGTATTGACATAATAAAAAGAGCGTTATTAGCTAGCTCCAGCGAATGATCTTTCTGCTACTCCCGACAAAATAGCCAACAAATTTGTTCTCTCGCAGCAACGCGCGGGCATTGTGCTAGTAAGATAAAATAAACACTTGTTTATGAGGTGACTAGTAAATATGACACCCTCTTATTTGCGCGTGCTAGTTATTATCATCTAAAAGTTACCGATAAAAATAACATTATTAGAGGCTTAATTACCTTTTTGAAGATGGCACAAACGGAGTGCTCAGCCGAGTAGTGCTTCAGCTCCAATATTTCGTAGGGATGGCTGATGCACATGGTTGCTATCTCCGGTTGCTGGGCGGACACGATGATGCGGCTCCCATTCTTCCCTGGAGGAAGAAGAGCCCTGATGGCATGCCACTCTACCATGTCTGAGAGATCTTCCAAGACAACGAGGTACCTCTCCTCTGTAACCAGCTTCCCAAACTCCTGGAGAAGATGTGCCTGGGATTGGGTGGCCTTATCCATATTGTTATGTAGTAGGACTTGTACACCTACAGGGGTTGCTGTTTCACTGCCGAATGACTTTTCCCAGAATTGAGCCATCAAGTTGCGGATGAACTCGTGGGGATCGAAAGGATGCCTGAGCTTGACCCAGGCGCGGTAGGTGAAGCGATGGTAGATCTCTCCGTCATTGTAGGCCTTCATGATGATAGATGTCGTCCCATGATTGTCTCCTGATCCCCACAACGAGATCACCTCAAAGTCATAAGCAGCATCTTCCATGGTGATCAACTGCGTGAGATCGCCAAGGAATTGCTGCCTTGTTACCGCATTCCACCTTGCCTCGTTGAGCATGTTGAGCGCTGTTGCCCGCACGGCGACCGGCTTGGAAGACCCTGCAGCTGCAGCTGCAGCAGAGTCGGCGTTGATGAGGTTGTAGCGCCTGTAACAATTGTTGACGTCCTCCACTCTGCCCTTTAGCTGCTCTATCTCCTCAACGGCCAGATCCAGCTGTAGCGGCGGTGCCATGAAAGACGGCAGCAACCGGCGCCAGAAAATGGGCTTGTTGTCCAGATGAACAACATTTTCGACGCAGTCTTCGACGTCATAGGCGAGCTCGCGGATGTGCTTCACCCACGTCCTCACCAGATTGTTCTTCATCTCCTGGTTTGCGTCGTCCAGGAAGGACCTCATCATCTCAAACTCCAATGTGATGAACACCAGGTCACGCTGTGCTCTTTTTCGGAGCCTGGCGTCCTGGTCGATCGCCGACTCCACCTTTGTGATCGCGCCCGCCACCACCGATTTCGACAACCCTACCGCCAGCTCTGCCGTGGCTACCTAGCTCTCTCTTTCTTCCGCTTTCTCTTTGGGTGCACACACGAGTTTACTTCTTTCTTGTGTGGGTAGCTGTTGCGAGCACTAGGAGACGGTGTTCTTAACGGGCAGATCCATCCATTGATGATCAATCGCCTAAGCAACTACTACCTCAGTTTTAAAATATAATAAGCCTTTTTAGATAGCTAGTTTAGTTTTCTAAAAATGCTTACATTTTGAAACGGAGATAGTAATATTATAACTATGCCATTTTTAAACAAGACGTACCTACTGTCTTCCCAGGTCCGTGAGATCATTTATGCTAGTACTAGCTAGTCTGCGTAAATCATGATGTGCACCGTCCGGCCGGCCGGCCGGCCATAATATCATACTCCGTATATGACAAACACACAACGACATGGATGCCTGTCATTATTCGTTGCGATAATTAGCGCACCGAATTGCTTGACAAACCAGAAATAATCAAAGTTCTTGAGTCCCAAACAAATATATTCGTGCGGAACATTCAAAATCTACTCCAGTAGAGACAGATTGGGTTGTTGTGTTCGGTAGCTAGTTGTTGTCGTACGCGTTGGTTGGATGACGAGGATAACACAAACAATATGTATTAATTGAATATCCTATATATCCTGCCACCTAAACAACGCGGCAAGTTTATATATTTGCGAGCTATCGATGATTATTATTTTATTAAGCACTTGTTTACTGTCAGCCAGCTGTGTAGAATCGCATGCTACGCCTAGGGCAAATAGCCTTCGGCGTAGACTGTTAAACCGTCGGCATAGGCTACGCCGATGGCTGTTGTCAGCGTAGCTCCTCGGCGGAGACGACACGGCTCTCGGCGTAGCTGAAAAGCCCTAGGTCGTAGCCGTCGGCGTACTCGTCGTCGGCGGAGAGCCTCCACGCCGTCACGCGACGAGGTAATGGCGCGTCGCTACGCCAGGCCGTCGGCGTAGCTGGACATGTGCCAGCGCTGCGCCGTGCCAGTCGCGGAGCTACGCCGACGACCTCTCCCTCGGCGTACACCTGCCACGCGTTGTTCCCCGGCCCTACACCGACGGCCTGGCCCTCGGTGTAGCCCCATTTGGTCACACGCAGGGAGCTACGCCGACGGCCTGGCCCTTGGCCTTCGGCGTAGTGACAGCCCAGATTTCTTTTTATTTGTTTTAATTTTATTTCACAGCAATATTATTTCACAACAATATTATTTCATACAAGTAATTAACTCATCCAAAGTATCAATATTTTATAGCAATAATTAATAACATCATTCAAGCATGATCACATCATTCAAGCATCATCATATCCTTCATACATTATTCAAACATCAACATATCCTTCATGTATACAAGCCGACATCCATAGACATCATCCCTACAACTCTGGAGGAGACGGGTACTGTGGAGGAGACGGGGTGAACCCCTGATCTTCCCTGGTGAGAATAGGCGACGCCCGACGAGGTTGTCGTCCAGTAGAAGCAGCAGAAGAACCACCAGGCGAGGGAGTTGTCGGCAAAGCATCACCAACATAACGACCAGGCGAAGGACCATCGGGGTGGGTGGGTGTGATCATCCGATGGCTACCCGGTGAGGCATGACCAAAGTGCTCGTTCTCAGAATATCCCGTCTCCTACATGTTCCCTACATGTTAGCAACTTGCGAGGAAAAGTAAAGCGGTAACTGGTGGTTTGGCAAAGAACTTACCGGTGATGATCCGTTGTATGTCCGACGGAAACGTTCCCTTGATGGTAGGAATGGCGCCGGCCCCGACATGGGAGGTATGGGCCCTAAATTAACAATCTGTTCCATTTGCATAGCCACAATCATCACCTACAAGATAGTTTAGATGTTAGGCCCCAAAGCATCAAACTAGAGAAAGTGGGACTTGTATGTTTTGCAAAAGTAAAGGTTCAAACTTACATTTATGTACTGCGTGTAAACCATACTCGCCGCCTGATGCTGCTGAAAGGCCACCTCATATTCATTATGAGCGGCATCGTAGGCTGCCTCGAACTCAGGCTAAAATTACAAATACAATGAATCTCGTCAACACTTAGCCATGCAGGAACAAAAGTCATAAATATGGGGAAAATAAGGAAACTTACATCATCTCTAGAGGTGGATCGACGAGGCTGGCCACGAGACGGGATAGGGGGGCCGTCGGCGGGGTGGGTAGCCTTGAGACGTGTGAAGATTGTGCTGAGGGTAGGCTTGTGTAGGGTAACGGGTAGGCTACACTAGCGTAAAATCAAAATTTTCTACCGCATCAACCAGGAATACTATTGTCATAGATCACGGGATTACCGCTAGACGCACAGGTGCGGAACTCGATGAAGCACGTTGCGGCAGTGTAGATGTTTTACGTCTCCTCCTCGTCCTTGTCCCACGAGCAGCTCCCCTTTGCGCGGCTCGTCTAAGTGCTACAGATGCAGCACCTCCGAGGTATCCACACGTCCGGAGTGGAAGCCGTCACACGCCAGACTGCTAGGTCTGCGCGTGCAACACAGGCGAAAGAGGAGTGGCGGCTGGGTGGAATGCTCTACCCTATTCAGCTCGCCTCACTCTCTCTTATATAGACATCCCTGGTGGGCTTCTACATTAGCAGCCCATTAGCAGCCTAAGCCTGGTCTAATTCGGATCCAATCCTCATTAGGCTTCCAGCCCCTAAAGTGTGTGACCCTATAGGTTCATACACGTATAGACATGACACGAGTACACTTACTCCGTCAATAGTTGGTAGCGGCCTCTAGCAAGACGTGCCAACTCCTAAACGCATATAAAGATCATTCGGACGAACCATCACAAGGTTGAGTACATGTCTTTCCCTTTGCCTCACGATATTTGGTCTAGCTCCAAGCTGACCTCTCTTTCTCGATACTGTGATTCGGAATCCCTTTACTAGGTTAACTCTTAACCATATATAGCACGGCCATGCATTTCTGGATCCGATCACTCGAGGGGCCCAGAGATATCTCTCTCAAGTAGAGAGGGGCAAATCCCATCTTGATTCACCGATGCCTTGCAGCATGTATTAGGACAAACCCGAAAGCTACCTTTATAACTACCTAGTTACGGAGTAGTGTTTGATAGCCCCAAAGTAGGTCGATCCACATCTCAAGTACATGCGACAATCTCAGGTCTAAGGACAAAACGTACACGATGTGTAGAGAGAGCTGCAAGTATTATTGCCAGTCTCATGTTGGGTCAGTCCAACCCCATGTTCATAACATGTGTCCACATCATTGGTTTGACATCTCCATGTCTATGACTTGCGAAACATAGTCATCAACCAATCGATGTGCTAGTCTAATATTCACGTGTGTCCTCGCATGAACTCTGACTAAGGACAATTATTAGATAACCATACAAGTAAAGAGTTTCACAAACAATTCACATAATTGCCAATCAATACAAGTTGCCTGGTATATGGATATTCAAGGAACATTATAATAACTCATGGATACACATGAAATACAATCATCTCTATGATTGCCTCTAGGGCATATTTCCTTCAGCTTGAACTTTTTATTAAGAATCTTGAGACGTCCATGCTCCAATCCGTGCGACGACAGGCGCAACGGCTCCTCATCGGCCTCCGCATTAATGGGGTCATCCACATGCGGGTGAAGATCCTTCACCATTGAGTTGTAGTCCTTCAAGTGTTCCTGGGCATTGCCAAAGAACACGGGGAGCGAGGGCCGAGGCTTCGAGAGATCGGGCTTCTTGAGTCGCATCTTCTCATATACGGCAAAGCCATGAATCACCTCCTGGGTAGTGCCTCGGCCACCTGCGTTGCGAAAAGAAATGTTATGCCTATCAAGTAGGAACATGCCGGGAAATAAATGCAGGGCGTTACATGTGTATACATACCATGTTCCCCTTGAAGCGGTCAAAGTTGTGGTTTCCCGCGCAGTTGATGGCTCAAAATATATCCGAGCTCGTTGGGGAACCCCAAGAGGAAGGTATGATGAGCACAATAGCAAGTTTTCTCTCAGCTATGAAACCAAGGTTATCGAACCAGTAGGAGCAAGGAAACACCTCCAAGGTGTTGTTTCCAACTTGGAATCCTGCACAACACAAACACAGAACTTTGCCCCCAACTTACAGTGAGGTTGTCAATCTCACCAGTTTTGCTGAAAACAAAGGATTAAACGTATTGTGTGGAAGATAGTAATACCTTGCAGAAAGTAAACAAAAAACAGTAAATAGTTGTAGATTGATGGTAAAAGAAAGGATCGGGGTCCATAGTTCACTAGTGGTGATTCTCCTTAAGATAGATGACATGTTGGGTGAACAAATTACAGCGGGGCAATTGACAAACATTGAGAAAGCATACATGCATATACTAATCATCTTGACTCCTATGAGATTTGATTGGGCATTACAACATTATACATAGACCGTAATCCAACTGCATCTATGACTCATAACCCACCTTCAGGTTATCATCCAAACCCCCTCTTGTATTAAGTTGCAAGCAACAGATAATTGCAGTAAGGAAAAATTGTAAAATAAACAATATGATTGTTCTATGAACAAAGGATTGTTGTTTTCTCCCTAGTAGCAACATCACATCTAGTATCTTAGAGATTTCTGTAACTTCCCTAGATTCCTAGAGGCGTGAACCCACTATCGAGCATATATACTCCCTCTTGGAGTTGCTAGCATCTACTCGGCCAAGATAGCTACTAACAACAGAAAGCATGCAAGATCACAAATAACAAAGACATGATAGAATCAATAATCAATCTGAAATAGCATCCCAATATCCATCGGATCCCCGCAAACACAACATGTAGGATTACAAATAGATGATCTTGATCATGAACAGAGCTCACAAGATCTAAACATGGTAGCACAAAGGAGAAGAACCAACCATCTAACTACTACATGGACCTGTAGTCTAGGGATGAACTACTCACGCATCACACCGGAGGAATGCATGGTTATGAAGAAGGCCTCCAGGGTGATCTCTCCCCTCTGACAGGGTGCCAGGAAGAGCTTCAGATCCCTCTTGATCTTGGGATGGAGATGGCGGCGGCTATAGACTCTTTCGTGGAATTTTGATCGGGTACTTAGGGTTTCTATATTAGAGGATCCTTATAGGCGAAAGGAAGACCGAGGGGGTGCCCAAGGCGGCTGCACCACCCCCAAGAGCAGGCCAGGCCTGGCCACGCGGCCAGGTGGTGTGGCTGGCCCCTGGCCCCACTCCATCTCATCTTCTGGCTCCGTGTTCCCCTCGGTAAAATATTGACATTGGCTTTTGTCCCGTCCAATTCCGAGAATATTCATTTCCCGACTTTTCTAGAACCAAAAACAGCAGAAAACAGACAACTAGCACTGTGGCATCTTGTTAATAGGTTAGTCCAAGAAAGTGTATAAAAAATACTCCAAAGTATGGACAAAACCTAAGAAAATAGATATAAAACAAGCATGAAACATCAAAAATTATAGATACGTTTGCAACGTATCAACATCCCCAAGCTTAACTCCAGCTCGTCCACGAGTAGGTAAGTGATAAAAAGAAAGAATAATTTTTGAGGTGAGTGATGACCCACAAGTATAGGGGGTGTATCGCAGTATTTTCGAGGGAAGTGAAACCCAATTTATTGATTCGACACAAGGGGAGCCAAAGAATATTTATAAGCCTTAACAACTGAGTTGTCAATTCAGCTGCACCTAGAAACAATCTTGCTCACAGAAGTTTATCAGTACCAACAGTTTTGTAGTAGGAATAGTAAAGTAGTAGCAGCAGTAAAGTAAAGACAGTAGTAACAATAGCAGTAAACAGTAGGATTGGAGTGCGGTAGGCATAGGGATGGATGGACGGGCGTTGCATGGATAAGGCAATTCACATAGCAATCAGAACATAGGGCAATTGCAGATAAATAAGATAAATCATCGAAGTACTAGACAATCCTAGACATGTGTTCCATATATAGTCATACGTGCTCGCAATGAGAACTTGCACAACATCTTTTGTCCTGCCAGCCCGTTTGTAGCGGGGCCTCTAGGGAACTACTGGCAATTAAGGTGCTCCTTTTAATAGAGCACCGGAGCAAAGCATTAACACTCCGTGAACACATGTGATCCTCACATCAAAGCCATTCCCTCCGGTTATCCCGATTTCTTTCTATGGCCCCGGCCATTGGTTCCGGACAACAACGTGTGTATACAACTTGTAGATAAGACCAAAAAGAATACTATCATTATGAATCAATAACATGTTCAGATCTGAAATCATGGCACTCGAGCCCTAGTGACAAGCATTAAGCACAACAAGTCGCAACAAAGTCATAAAGCACTAATAAAAGATACTAGGCACCATGCCCTAACAATCTGATGCCATTACATGAACGATCTCATCCAATCCCTACCATCCCCAGGGCCTACAGTGGGGGATTACTCACTCATAGATGGGGGAAACATGGATGGTCGATGGAGAAGCGATGGTGGCGATGATGGCGATGATCTCCTCCAATTCCCCGTCTCGGTAGGGTGCCAGAACGGAGTTTCTGGTGCTGTTTCATGGAATCTGGTGGTGGCGGAGGAGCGGAACTCCTTCTGGAAAAACGTCAAACCCCCCAAAGTTCTTAGGTCAGAAGGCTCCTTATAGGCGAAGAGAGAGGCCGAGGGGGTGCCTGGGGGGCCCACACCACCCCCTGGCGCGGCCTGGCCTGGCCCGCGCCAGCAGGTGGTGTGGCCACCCCTGGCTCTTCTCCGTCTCGTATTCTGGCTCCTGGAGTCTTCGGGTGAAATAGGATTTTTGGCATATTTTCCTGGATTTTTCCTGATAGTTGGTTTTCTGCACAAAAAGTAGACACCAAGGCAATTCTGCTGAAAACAGCGTCAGTCCGCATTAGTTGCATCCAAATCACACAAGTTTAGAGGAGAAACAATAGCAAAAGTGTTCGGGAAAGTAGATATGTTTTGGACGTATCAACTCCCCCAAGCTTAGCTTATTGCTTGTCCTCAAGCAATTCAGTTGAAAACTGAGTGCGATAAAAGAACTTTCACAAACACATTTGCTTCATATGATGTAAATATTATCAGCAATGTGATGAACTACTTAGACAATTCATAATAACGAGTATGCAACCAAGTATACTTAATAGTCATTGCAAGCTATGAAGAGATTCCAACTCAAAAATAATAAGTAGCATGAGGCACAAACATAAGCAACATTACAATGCTCATAGAAAGGTATGATAGAGTGGTATCTCGCTTGCCTTTGATTATGAATGTCAAGGCACCTCTGAAGTTTAAGTGATGACTAGAAGTAAAGATATCAAGGATACAAGCATCAAAGTCATAACAAAAATAATCAAGTAATGGAACAAACACAAAGAATGACAACTATGCTCTCAAGAAAGTGCTCAAAGAATATGTGGAGACTCAACAAGTAGAAGAAAAGATTTTGAATAATTTGAAAGGCTTCCAAACGCTGAAAGTATGGTACTCATTAGCTTTGAGCTCTCATTGCCCCTATCATAAGAATCTTTAATGTGGTTAAGGTGAAAGCGAGGTCCAATCTGAGTTATATGCTTGACAGACTATAAACTGAAAATCTCAAGTCCCTTGAGTACGAGGGCCGCTCCTCATGCTACTCAAATTTACTTACCGGTAAGTTCTTGTCATCGTAAGTATGTGCGTATCATTGAGAACCGCCAACGGGGTACCCCTTGCCCGATGATACGGAAGAATCCCCATATCAAAATGACAAGGCAAGCAGACAATGAGTATCTCAGCAATCTTCTTATTTACCATGGGAAAATGGTGCTTTTTTCTCTCTTTCCTCTTTTCATAAAACTCTTTTTTTTATTTTTCTCAATGGCTATCTCTCTCTTTTTTTATAAGAAGAATGCTTCATAGATATCATTATGGTTACGCTGCAGGTTTCCACCATGTCAGCATGGATTAGACCGGCAGACCAGACATTTCTCTAACACACATACATAACTCCATGGACTTACAAGCTCCCCTTTTATTTCACACCGACGACATCCGCAAACAAAAGAGCAAGGTGTCAACTGGGTATATATTTACATGTGTTGAAAGCGTTCCCCATGACAGCACAGTTCTGCTAATCCCCGGCCTATAATTTGCAAGCATATAACTTTCATGGAGAGTTCACAATGGTTCAGGTTTATTAAGTGTAGGAAATAAAGTGTGCCATCAAGTTCGTGAGAGCTTTACTAACTAATTTTCTCATAACAAGCAAACATTTTATTCGAAAGAAAACAAAGCATAATAAATATGCACGGAAGTAGCAAATGATGCTAATAGGTAGGTATAGTGGACACTTTGGAAATATTTGGTTTAGGGAGTTGGAAACTTGAGTAAAACACTCAGTGGAAGTGAAGGCTAGCAATAGTAAGGGAGCGACAAACGAGAGAGCAATAGCTGTCATTATCATGCTTGCAACCAAACAGGACTACTCATGGCATGAAAGTGATTCAAGATCCTCAAGGCAAAATAATTCATCGAGGCTCAACTGATTATTACAGTCATGTGCATGTGTGAGAATGTGCCAAGTCAATTCAAATGAAACATTCAGATGAGGATACCACAGTGTCATACCAATTTATGAATAGAGCAATGCAAGCAAACATTCATAAGAAATGCTACAAAGTATTGGCGAGATAGAGCTAATCATAAGAAAGCAAGAACTACTAAGCATCCAAAGATGACATACACCCTACATGAACAGACTAAGCATGCTCACAGTGATGAGTATATGTACAAAATGAAAACAAATAGAGTTCGTTACCAGCCTCTTACCACGCCTCAAGTAGTCATTAATCCTCATTATTGCTCTTCATTTGTGTGGCTTGAATAATAATATGAGACCAATATTCCACTGAGGACTGCTGCACCCTGTAGCAAACTCACAAAACCAAAAGAAGAACGGCAAATATTTTCGGTGTTTTCGATTTTTAAACAAGAACCAAAAGGGTAAAACAAGCAAAGAAAAATCTTTTTGGGTTTTTCGAATAGCTCAAACAAAGCAAAAAGGGAAAAACAAAGCAAGGCAAAAAGAAGAAGCAAACCAAAGAGAAACAACAAAAATATTTTTGGTCTTTTTGTGTTTTAGGAAGCAAAAGCAAAGAAAAACGAAAACTAAAAAGAGAACGAAAACATGAATATACAAAATACCGACGCAACATGATATGGAGATGAGTGCGGTGTCGGCGTACCTCCCCCCAAGCTTAGGCTTTTGGCCTAAGTGGGTATCAATCCCTATACGAATAGGGGTTCCAAGCGGGCGGATCTTGGTAAGAATGGTCGTAGCTGGGCCCATGAGAAGAAGAAGAAGCTCCCCAATCATAAGCGGGCTGCTGATATGAAGATTCTCCCTCATTCGAGGGCTGGACCGAATCATCCGTGACCTCCCTTCTAGTGTCCTGCTCCTATTGGGAGAGCTCTCCCAAGTATGTGTCAAGCTCCTCCTCAGTGAGGCACCATCCTTCCCTGTTATCAAGGTTAAAAAAAACAGGTGCAGGCAAAAGAAGAACATGCTCGGACTTGCTCTTTCTCCAACCAGCTTTGAGAAAGGTTATTTCATAAGGTAACTCACTCATACTAGCCCACGAGGAAACAAATTTATGCTGTATCATGGAATTAAGATCAAGCCTTTCTATAGGAAACTGCAGGTCTAGATGATGAGGCACTAAACCATGCAATGCTAGTAAACGAGAAGCAATGAGGCCTCCACAAATTCCACCTTTTTCACATACTTTAGCAAGATGGAAAGCTATCAAAGCACCCAAGTTGTAAGACCTATCTCGTCTAAGAGCAGCAGAGATAAATGCTAGATCAAACGAAGATAACTTATTGGCAATTTTCCTAGCAAGAACACACTTGGCAATAAAGTAGGCAAAGTAGGGAATGGAGGGAAGATGAATGTTCCGTATTGTTCCACTCTCCTTCGAGAAGCTACTCCCTTGGAAAATTTCTGCATATAAATCCATGAGTGGTTTAGGTCTGTCCTTAATCTTCCTACATGATCCCCATTCAGCTACCTTAATAGCTGCACAAAAATCATTAAGAGAAAGTTTGACAACAATATTGTAAATTTTGTAATGGACCATGGGGTTAGGAAAAGAGTGACTAAATTGGAAATCCTGCACCATAGACATGATTAGCTTCACAAATTGACAAGGTTCATCTTCCAAAAAGTGCTCTAACCCTGCATTAGAAACCAAAGTGTGGAAATCTTGTAGAATTCCTACAGCTCTCATGAACTCAGAGCATGGATAAATGGAGGGAAAAACTTCCTCCTCCCGGTGGACCTTCATGACCTTAGGTACCCAAAGCTCATGTTGGTTTAGGTGGTGTTCACTCATCTTCTATTTTGAAATTTAAACACCTATTAAACAAGTGATTGCAAAGTAAATATAATGAAGGATTCTACTTATAGGGACTTGCCAGAGGCCTAAACATGCATTAAAACTATATCTCTAAGCATCAAACAAGCTTACAAGCTCTCATAACCAGTCACCTACGGCAGCAAAATACTCAAGATATAATCCACTAAACACAAATCTACTTGGACAAGGGGAGGAGTCACATACCAGGGAACAAATGCTCCAAATTTCAGCAAGAAAGAAGGGCTGAGCAAGGAGATCGAAAAAAATCGAGAGCAAGCACAGCAAGAACGTGATTTTGAGCAATGAACTAGAGCTTACTTGGGAGAGAGAAGAAAGTGGCATGTGAGAGAGTTAGTGGGGGGCCAGGGGTGGCCCACACCAGGGCATGGCGCCACCCAGGGTTGGCCGCGCCACCAGGTGGTGTGCCTGCCTGGTGGGCCCCCCTGGTACCTCCCAGGTACTCCTCTGCACCTTTTTTCACACAAAAATTTAATATGAATTCTCTGGAATTTTTTGAGACACTTTATTTTTAGGCATTTTTCAGAAATAGGAGAATGATTTTCTGGCAGACAGATTCTTTTTTTTTGAAATGATGCAAAGACAAAACAAGGCTAGAACTACAGAAGTTCTAAGACACTCTAACATGCAAGCAACTAACAACAAAAAGAAAACTAAACGAAAGCAAACACTAAAATGCAAAGGATAGAAATAAACGGAGATAATCATAATGAAAACATTGTTTTGTTCAATGAAATCCTTTTGTTAACAAGGTTGATCAAGTCTTGCTACCAAAACAATTCCATATGAGACAAAACTTTGTATTCCACTAATGATTATGTTACCTCAACCTTGATAGCAATGGTCTCAATCATAATAGTTTCAAATTTTTATCTTGGTATGGGACAATACATGTTCAATTGAATTCAAAACATAATTCCTTTCAATCTTCTTGGGGAAATAGACAGTATGTTCCTTGTCATTAACATTGAAAGTCACCTTTCCCTGATTACAATTAATAACAGCTCCTGCAATATTAAGAAAAGGTCTCCCAAGAATAATAGACATATTATCATCTTCAGGCATTTCAAGCACAACAAAATCAGTTAATATCAAGCAATTATGAGCCACCTGAACAGGTACATCCTCACATATACCCACAAGAATAGTGGTAGATTTATCAGCCATTTGCAAAGATATATCAGTTGGTATTAATTTTTCAAGTTGAAGCCTCTTATAGAGAGAGAAAGGCATAACACTAACCCCAGCTCCTAAATCACACAAAGCTGTTCTAACATAACTGTTCTTAATAGAGCAAGGGATATTTGGAATCCCTGGGTCTCCAAGTTTCTTAGGAACCTTACCATTGAAAGAATAATTAGCAAGCAAAGTAGAAATTTCTTCATTAGGGATCTTCCTTTTATTCGAGACAATATCCTTCATATATTTTGAGTAAGGAGGCAATTTAATAGCATCAGTCAAAGGAATTTGCAAGAATAAAGGTTTCATCCACTCACAAAACTTATTATAGTGTTCATCTTCCTTTGACTTGTGTTTCTTATCAGGGAAAGGCATAGGTTTTTGGACCCAACGCTCTCTTTCACTACCATGTTTCTTAGCAATAAAATCTTCTTTGGTGTATTTAGTATTCTTAGTGTGGTTTTCAGGTTCTTCTTCAACTTTTTCTTCATTAGGAACTTCATTTTCTTCATTACCACTTTCATTTTCAGCATCAGAGATAGATATACTATTAGGATCTATAACAGGTTCAGAGGGTTCTACAACAATTTTATGCTTCTTTTTCCTTTTCTTATGAGTAGAACCACTATTTTCAGCTTGTTGAGAACCCTGCTCAATTCTTTTGGGATGCCCCTCAAGATATACAGGATCCTGGGTAGCAGCACCACTTCTAGTTCTAATTCATAAGCATGTTTTTCTTTAGCAGCATTAACTAGCAAGTCATTTTGCACTTTAACGAGTTGATCTATTTGGGTTTGAACCATTTGAAAGTTTTTAACAATCATTTAAACATCATTAGAGGTTCTTTCCACAATATCTTTCAACTCAACAATAGCTCTAGTGTTTTCCATTAGATGATTTTGCACCCTTTTATTAAAGTTATCTTAATTAACAATAAAGATATCGAATTATTCTAAGCATTGATTAGGAGGTTTAGAGTAAGGGATATCACCTTCATCAAAGTGTTGGAGAGAGTGTACCTCAATCGTGGGTGAGTAGGGAATAGGCTTACATAATTCTTCTATAGGAGGTAAATTCTTGACATCTACAACTTTAATTCCCTTCTCCTTTAGACATTTCTTAGCTTCCTTCATCACTTCATCATTTAATTCAATAACTCCCCTCTTATTTGATGTTGGAATAGGCACCGGAATAGATGGTTCAGGTACAATTACTTCAGGTATAGCTTGTTTAGGAGGAGTCCAATCTTCATAATTCTTGCGTATTTTAGCCATTAGTTCCTCAGCTTCCTTAGGAGTCCTATTCCTGAAAACACAATCAGCACAACTATCTAGGTATGTCCTAGATTCCTTAGTTAGTCCATTATAAAATATATCAAGAAGCTCATTCTTAGGTAATGGACTTCCAGCTTGTGCATGAATCAAAGCACAAAACCTTGCCCAAGATTCAGGCAATACCTCTTTTTCTCCCTGTTTAAAATCGAAAAGTTCCTGCAAAATAACATGTCTAGCACTAGGAGGAAAATATTTCTGCAGGAAAGTACTAATCAAACACTCAGGGCTATCAATAGATCCAGGAGGCAAGTTACTAAACCAAGTTTTAGCTTCTCCTTTCAGTGAAAAGGGGAAGATCTTGGCAACAAAGTAAGTACGCATCTTAATATCATTAGAAAACAAGCCACTCATGGTAGAAAGTTCATTCATATGTGCTACCGCACTTTCATTCTTAGTCCCACAAAAAGGTTCTTTCTCGACAATAGCTATGTAAGATAGATCGAGAGAGAAATCATAATCTTCATCTATAATGTTTATGGGAGAAGCAGCAAACTTAGCAACGTGAGACAATTTGGGTCTAATAGTACGCATGTCAAGGAGACTCTTAGCAGCGCTCCTATCATGGGTGTTCTTACATTCTTTAATAAATTCATCGGTCATCTCAACATAACCATCTTCAATATCATAACTTTCACTAGACTCAGGTGAACTAACTGTTGGGTCCACAGCATAGAAAACATAAATTCCCTACGATGAGAACAACACGCCAAGATCTATCTACTAGGTACAAAGCAACGGGTGGACATACATCCAACAAGAATGTACCCTCGAAGACAACGAGTTTTGTTAACGAGTAGGAACTCATGGTTGATGTAGTCTTACACTTGCCGATCTCAAGATCGTGAGGAAGTCCGAGCGCCGCAACTCAGTAGCGCATCCGTACTCACACACACGTTTAAGCCACCGGACAACCTCCACCTCCTCGCTCCAGCGATCCAGCGGAAGCAGCAACTCCTTCCAGACGAAATGCCACCGGGAACATGTATCTCGCTAATCCGAGACCATGGGGGAATAATTCTAGAGGGGGAGAGAGATCCTTCACAAGGAGGTGTGAGGAAGAAGGAGGAAGATGGGGGCCTTTTATAGGAGGAGGGGGGTGCCCCTCCCCATGGCCGGCGCATGGGGGTGACCCCTCACCTCCCCCATTCATGTGGTGGTAACCCCTCCACATTAAAATGCCTCTTCACATTCCCTTTTAAAGTCCCCACTTTAAATGCATTAAAATTCTCCAAGTTTAATGCTCTCTTATTTAATAAAACTCTTTTATTAAATTTATTCAGAATTTTTTAATTACTTTAATTAACAAAAATTCACATATAACCCCTTGCAATATTTCAATATCACATGCATAACCACTTTCTGCAATTTCACCCGAAACAATTCCTATGCTTTGCAATTCTTTCGTATGAAACATTTGTGCTCCAAAATGGTGTCCGGTAACTCTTAAGTGTGTCACCCTACGGTTCGCGAATAATGTAGACATGATTGAGACTCCTCTCAGATCAATAGTCAGAAGTGGGACCTAGAGATCCATACCGACTCCTGCATATTCAACGATGACTTCTGTGATCATGAGAACCTTTACGCTTGTAATTTAATCCCTTTGTCTCATGATATAATACATGTCCGAGATTCGATCATCGGTATCCAAATACCTAGTTTGATCTCGTTACCGACATGCACTCTTTTCTCGTTCCCTTGATATAACATTCTAGTGATCACATCACTTGCTTGCAAGCTATCTCAATATGATATCACCGAGAGGGCCCAGAGTATATCTATCCATCATCGGGATTGACAAATTCCACTATTGATCCATGAGCCTCAAAATAACACCTTCATAGCACTGAACCCATCTTTATAGTCACCCTGTTACGGTGTGACGTTTGATGTTATCAAGATACTCTTCCGGTGTTAGCAATTAACATGATCTCATGGTCTAAGGATAAAGATTACTTCGTATGATGTTATAGCAATATAAACATAATGACTTGATCGTAATGCTATACTTCAGATGAATATTCATCACATCATTCAACCAATGTTGTGACCTTGTTATTAACAACATCCAATGTCCATGATCAGGAAACCTTGATCATCTTGTTAATCAAAAAGCTAGTCTATAAGAGAGGCATAACTAGGAACCCTTTTTGTTTATTAAACACTCATGTATTGATGTTTCTGATCAATACAATTCTAGCATGCAAAATAAACATCTATCATATATAAGGAAAATACATAATAACAACTTTATTATTGCCTCTCAGGGCATATTTCCTCCAGTCTCCCACTTGCACTAGAGGCAATAATCTAGTTCACATAGTGATAAATCTAACACCCATGGAGTTCTGGTGTTGATCATGTTTTGCCCTAGGGAGAGCTTTAGTCAACGGATCTGCTACATTTAGGTCCGTGTGTACTTTACAAATCTTTATATCTCCATCCTTGACATGCTCGCGGATGGAGTGAAACCGGCGCTTAATATGCTTGGAATTCTTGTGAGACCTTGGTTCCTTTGCGTTGGCTATGGCTCCATTGTTGTGACAATAGATCACCATCAGGTCCAATGCACTAGGAACCACACCTAGTTCCGTAATGAACTCTTTCATCCAAACCGCTTCATGCGCCGCTTCTGAAGCAGCAACATATTCCGCCTCTGTCATTGATCCAACCACCAAAGGTTGTTTTGAACTCCTCCAACTAACTGCTGCTCCATTCAAGAGAAATACGTATCCGGATTGAGACTTAGAGTCATCCGGATCAGTGTCAAAACTAGCATCGACATAACACTTAGCGACTAGCTCTTCTTCAGCTCCGTATATAAGAAACATATCCCTAGTTCTTCTCAAGTACTTGAGGATGTTCTTGACCACTATCCAGGGTTCCGAACCTAGATCAGATTGGTACCTACTAGTCAAACTAATAGCATGTGCCACATCCGGTCTTGTACATAGCATGGCATACATAAAAGATCCTATGGCCGAGGCATAGGGGATCTTATCCATCATCTCTCTTTCTTCCGCCGTAGCCGGACTTTGAGTCTTACTCAATGTCTTGCCTTGCAACATAGGTAAGAATCCCTTCTTACTTCCATCCATATTAAACTTCTTTAATATCTTATCAAGGTATGTACTCTGCGTTTGCCCAATTAGGCGCCTTGATCTATCTCTATAGATTTTAATTCCTAATATATATGATGCTTCACCAAGGTCTTTCATAGAAAATTTGCTGTTTAGATAACTTTTAACACCGTTTAAAAGATCTATATCATTTCCAATCAATAATATGTCATCCACATATAATATCAGAAATGCCACATTGCTCCCACTCACTTTCTTGTAAATACAAGCCTGTCCATAAGTTTGGACAAATCCGAACTCTTTGATCACCTCATCAAAGCGGAGATTCCAACTCCGGGATGCTTGCTTCAGTCCATAGATGGATCGCTGAAGTTTGCATACCTTATTAGCATCCTTAGGATCGACAAAACCCTTAGGTTGTATCATATACAACACTTCTTCAATATTACCATTGAGGAACGCAGTTTTGACATCCATCTGCCATATTTCATAATCGAAATACGCAGCAATTGCTAACATAATCCTAACCGACTTAAGCATCACTATGGGAGAGAATGTCTCATCGTAGTCAACTCGAATTTGTCAAAACCCCTTTGCGACAAGTCGAGCCTTATAGATGGTCACATTACCATTAGCATCAGTTTTTATTTTGAAATCCATTTATTCTCAACGGCCTTTCGATCGTGAGGTAAGTCCACCAAGGTCCAAACTTGGTTCTCGTACATGGATTCCATCTCGGATTTCATGGCTTCTAGCCATTTGTTGGAATCCGGGCTCATCATTGCTTCTTCATACGTCACAGGGTCATCCATTTCATCAACCATGAAATTCACAATCGGATTGCCGTACAGTTCAGGAGCTGCATGTGTCCTGCTTGACCTGCGAGGTTCGGTAGTGTCCTCTTTCGGAGTTTCATGATCAATATCGTTAGCTCTCTCTTCATTAGGTGAAGTCAACTCCGAAACAACTTCCGCTGTTGCACTACTTGCCATTTCATGAAGTGAAGGTTCAATTACCTCTTCGAGTTCTACCTTCCGACTACTCACACCTTTCGCGAGAAACACCTTCTCAAGAAAGGATCCATTCTTGGCAACAAAAACCTTGCCCTCGGATCTATGATAGAAAGTATACCGAATCGTTTCCTTAGGTTATCCTATGAAGACGCATTTTTCCGCTTTGGGTTCGAGTTTATCCAGCTAAAGTTTCTTCACATAAACATCACATCCCCAAACTTTAAGAAATGACAGCTTAGGTTTGTTTCCAAACCATAATTCATATGGTGTCGTTTCAACGGATTTAGATGGTGCCCGATTTAAAGTGAATGCAGCTGTTTCCAGTGCATAACCCCAAAATGACAGTGGCAAGTCAGTAGAGACTTCATAGATCGAACCATATCCAATAAGGTACGATTACAACGTTCCGACACACCATTATGTTGTGGTGTTCCGGCAGGCGTGAGTTGTGAAACTATTCCACACTCTTTCATGTGTGTGCTAAACTCCTAACTTAGATACTCTCCTCCACGGTCAGACCGTAGAAATTTGATCTTTCTATTACGATGATTTTCCACTTCATTCTGAAATTCCTTGAACTTTTCAAAAGTTTCAGATTTGTGTTTCATCAAATAGATATACCCGTATCTACTCAAATCATCCATGAAAGTAACAAAATAACGATATCCACCTCGCGCCGACACACTCATTGGTCCACATACATCAATATGTATGATTTCCAATAAATCTGTCGCCCGTTCCATTGAACCGGAAAACGGCGTTCTAGTCATCTTGCCCATAAGGCATGGCTCACATGTATCAAATGATTCAAAATCAAGTGATTCCAAAAGTCCATCAGAATGGAGTTTCTTCATGCGCTTAACGCCAATATGACCTAGACGGCAGTGCCACATATATGCAGATATATCATCATCAAGTTTAATCTTTTTAGCATTAAAATTATGAATGTGCGTAATATTACTATCGAGATCCATCAGAAATAAACCATTCAACACAGGTGCATGACCATAAAAGATATTGTCCATATAAATCGAACAACCATTGTTTTCAGATTTAAACGAATAACCACTTTGGATCAAACACGATCCGGATACAATGTTCATGCTAAGTGTAGGCACCAAATAACAATTATTCAGGTTTATAACTAATCCCGATGGCATATGGAGAGGCAGCGTTCCGACGGCGATCACATCAACTCTTGGTCCATTGCCGACCTGCATTGTGACCTCATCCCTTACTAGTTGTCGCTTGTTCCGCAGCCCCTAAATCGAGCTACATATATTAGTAACCGATCCCATATCAAATACCCAGGTGCTACTTCGAGTACTAGTCAAGTACACATCAATAACATGTATATCATATATACCTTTGTTTGCCTTGCCAGACCTCTTGTCCGCCAAATACTCGGGGCAATTGCGCTTCCAATGGCTAGTCCCCTTGCAATAGTAGCACTCGGTATCGGACTTATGGCTAGCTCGGCGTTTCTTTTCAGGCGCGGCAACAGATTTGCCACCCTTCTTTCCCTTGTGCTTGCCTTTCTTGTCCTTCTTGAAACCCAGTGGTCCTATTGATCATCAACACTTGATGTTCTTTCCTAATCTCCACTTCTGCAGTCTTAAGCATTGACAGAAGCTCAGGAAGAGTCTTCTTCATGCCCTGCATATTATAGTTCATCACGAAGCTCTTTTACCTAGGTGGCAGAGATTGGAGAACACAATGTATGCCTAAGTCAATGGGAATCGTTATTCCCAAGGACACAAGCTTATCGGCGTACCTAGACATTTTGAGTACGTGCTCACTAACGGAGTTGTTTTCCTCCATCATGCAGCTAAAGAACTTTTCAGTAGCATTATAACTCTCTACGGCAGCATGGGTATCGAAAATCATTTTCAATTCTCCCATGGTATCAAAGGCATTTCCATTTTCGAAATGCTTTCGAAGTTCTGGCTCTAGACCATACAGTATGCCGCAATGAACTAAGTTGTGGTCCTCCTGACGAGTCACATAGACATTCTTTTCCTCGTCAGGGGCATCAGGAGCTGGTGGGGGGCCTAGTGGCGCATCTAGCACATATTGCTTTTGTGCAGCAGTGAGGAGAATCCTCAAATTCATTGCCTAGTTGGTGAAGTTGCTACCATTCGCAGCAAGTTTCCCTTTCTCCATGAACACATTGAAATTAAAAGCATGTGGTGCCATCTACAACAGAATTTGTAAAGTTTATTTAGACTAAGTATATGATAGAGTGAGTTCAACTAATCCAAATTACTAATGAACTCCCACTCAAAAATGACATCCCTCGTGCCTTTTTGGTGATTACATGAACCAAATCCACTACACCAAGTCTGATCATCACGTGAGTCGGTGTAGCTTCAAAGGCGAGCATCTATATGGGCATCATATCAACTATATGACTCATGCTTAACCTTTCGGTCCGTGTTCCGAGGCCATGTCTGTACATGCTACGCTCGCCAAGTAAGAACCTTAGTACTCGCGTGTGTAAAACTGTCTTACACCCGTTGTATGAAAGCGTAGAGTCGAGTACACCCGATCATCACGTGATGTCTCGAAACACGATCCATAGAACGGTGCATACTCAAGGAAGAACACATTTTATCTTGATATCTAAATGAGGGATCATCTTACAATGCTACCAAAAGCGCCAAACTAGCAGTATAAGATGCTAACATCTAATGTGTAAAGTGAGATGATATGGTCCATGCATTTGATCTCTATCATTTGCATCGTGGTATGATCTCTATCATTCCTTTGTGTGTAAGGCCAAGGTCTATGGAACTTACACGTTGAATGTGTTGTAAGAGTATCTATCATACATCTACTTACAACAATACCATGTCAATACACTAGCCCAACAACGATCTAAACTAGACGCCTCTAATTTATCAATTGCATGTTTTACGTGGCTTAGGGCTTTCGGAGATAGAACCGTTCTCAATTACGAACATGAACCACAACGAGGATAACCAAGTTATTAGCAACTCGTTGTAAATCAGGTATTGACTATAGTAGGAGAGACAAACACCCGCCAGCCACTTATGCAAAACAAGTTGCATGTCAGTCGTGGAACCGGTCTCATGTACGATCACATGTAAGGTTGGTCCGGACCACTTGATCCCACTATGCCACCAATATCCAAAATACATAGAAGATGCAATAACATGATCATCATCGCCCACATATAAACATATGTGTACTACCCATGCAAAGCACCTACGTATAGATCAGGATCTGATACCACTGTTGGGTCCGCAACATAGAAAACAAAAAATTTCCTACGATGAGGACAACACGCCAAGATCTATCTACTAGGTACAAAGCAACGGGTGGACATACATCCAACGAGAACTTAGCCTCGAAGACAACGAGTTTTGTTAACGAGTAGGAACTCGTGGTTGATGTAGTCGTACACTTGCCGATCTCAAGATCGTGAGGAAGTCTGAGTGCGGCAACTCAGCAGCGCATCCGTACTCGCACACACGTTCAACCCACCAGACAACCTCCACCTCCTCGCTCCAGCGATCCATGGAAGCAGCAACTCCTTCCAGACGAAATGCCACTGGGAACATGTATCTCACTAATACGAGACCATGGGGTAATAATTCTAGAGGGGGAGAGAGATCCGTCACAAGGAGGTGTGAGGAAGAAGGAGGAAGAGGGGGGCCTTTTATAGGAGGAGGGGGGTGCCCCTCCCCATGGCCGGCGCATGGGGGGTGACCCCTCACCTCCCCATTCATGTGGTGGTAACCCCTCCACATTAAAATGCCTCTTCACATTCCCTTTTAAAGTCCCCACTTTAAATGCATTAAAATTCTCCAAGTTTAATGCTCTCTTATTTAATAAAACTCTTTTATTAAATGTATTCAGAATTTTGTTAATTACTTTAATTAACAAACATTCACATATAACCCCTTGCAATATTTCAATATCACATGCAGAACCACTTTCTGCAATTTCACCCAAAACAATTTCTGGTTTCTATCGAAACAATTCCCGCGCTTTGCAATTCTTTCGTCTGAAACATATGTGCTCCAAAATGGTGTTCGGTAACTCTTAAGTGTTTCACCCTACGGTTCTCGAATAATGCACACATGATTGAGACTCCTCTCAGATCAATAGTCAGAAGCGGGACCTGGAGACCCATACTAACTCCTGCATATTCAACGATGACTTCTGTGATCGTGAGAACCTTTAACACTTGTAATTTAATCCCTTTGTCTCATGATATAATACATGTCCGAGATTCGATCATCGGTATCCAAATACCTAGTTTGATCTCGTTACCGACATGCACTCTTTTCTCGTTCCCGTGATATAACATTCTAGTGATCACATCACTTGCTTGCAAGCTATCTCAATGTGATATCACCGAGAGGGCCTAGAGTATATCTATCCGTCATCGGGATTGACAAATTCCACTCTTGATCCATGAGCCTCAACATAACACCTTCGTAGCACTGAACCCATCTTTATAGTCACCCTGTTACGGTGTGACGTTTGATGTTATCAAGATACTCTTCCGGTGTTAGCAATTAACATGATCTCATGGTCTAAGGATAAAGATTACTTCATATGATGTTATAGCAATATAAACATAATGACTTGATCGTAATGCTATACTTCGGATGAATGTTCATCATATCATTCCACCAATGTTGTGACCTTGTTATTAACAACATCCAATGTCCATGATCAGGAAACCTTGATCATCTTGTTAATCAACAAGCTAGTCTATAAGAGAGGCATAACTAGGAACCCTTTTTGTTTATTAAACACACATGTATTGATGTTTCCGATCAATACAATTCTAGCATGCAAAATAAACATCTATCATATATAAGGAATACATAATAAAAACTTTATTATTGCCTCTCAGGGCATATTTCCTTCACTAACAGGTGTGGTAGTGTCTTCATTAGGAGTTTCAGTATTTCCAGGTATAGTTCTAGCAATCGTAGCATCTAGGAAAAGACCTAATGAATCACTCTTATCAAGCACAATAGAAGCAGCATCATAAGCATCAGAAGTTTCAGATTCAGCAGTAGTAGCAGTGTGTGTAGCATGTGTATGTGGTGGTGTAACGAGCTTACTTATAACAGACGGTGAATCAAGAGCAGCAGAGGTGTTCAGAACCGTACCTCTTCTTGTAGTGGATGGTAAAATAGGAACTTTGCGATCACAAGACTTACCCATGATGGATGGATAGCAGCGAACAATAGAGAATCCAAGTGAACTTGATAAATAAAGCTATGCTCCCCGGCAACGGCGCTAGAAAATAGTCTTGATGACCCACAAGTATAGGGGGTGTATCGCAGTATTTTCGAGGGAAGTGAAACCCAATTTATTGATTCGACACAAGGGGAGCCAAAGAATATTTATAAGCCTTAACAACTGAGTTGTCAATTCAGCTGCACCTGGAAACAATCTTGCTCACAGCAGTTTATCAGTAGCAACAGTTTTGTAGTAGGAATAGTAAAGTAGCAGCAGCAGTAAAGTAAAGACAGTAGTAACAATAGCAGTAAACAGTAGGATTCGAGTGCGGTAGGCATAGGGATGGATGGACGGGCGTTGCATGGATAAGATAATTCGCATAGCAATCAGAACATAGGGCAACTGAAGATAAATAAGATAAAGCATCCAAGTACTAGACAATCCTAGGCATGTGTTCCACATATAGTCATACGTGCTCGCAATGAGAACTTGCACAATATCTTTTGTCCTGCCAGCCCGTTTGCAGCGGGGCCTCTAGGGAACTACTGGCAATTAAGGTGCTCCTTTTAATAGAGCACCGGAGCAAAGCATTAACACTCCGTGAACACATGTGATCCTCACATCAAAGCCATTCCCTCCGGTTATGCCGATTTCTGTCACTTCGGGGCCATTGGTTCCGGACAACAACGTGTGTATACAACTTGTAGATAAGACCAAAAACAATACTATCATAATGAATCAATAATATGTTCAGATCTGAAATCATGGCACCCGGGCCCTAGTGATAAGCATTAAGCACAACAAGTCGCAACAAAGTCATAAAGCACTAATAAAAGATACTAGGCACCATGCCCTAACAATCTGATGTCATTAGATGAACGATCTCATCCTATCCCTACCATCCCCATGGCCTATAGCGGGGGATTACTCACTCATAGATGGGGGAAACATGGATGGTCGATGGAGAAGCGATGGTGGCGATGATGGCGATGATCTCCTCCAATTCCCTGTCCCGGCAGGGTGCCAGAACGGAGTTTCTGGTGCTGTTTCGTGGAATCTGGTGGTGGCGGCGGAGCGGAACTCCTTCTGGAAAAACGTCGAACCCCCTGAAGTTTTTAGGCCAGAAGGCTCCTTATAGGCGAAGAGAGAGGCCGAGGGGGTGCCTGGGGGGCCCACACCACCCCCGGCGTGGCCTAGCCTGGCCCGCATCAGCAGGTGGTGTGGCCACCCCTGGATCTTCTCCGTCTCGTATTCTGGCTCTTGGAGTCTTCGGGTGAAATAGGATTTTTGGCATATTTTCCTGGATTTTTCTTGATAGTTGGTTTTCTGCACAAAAAGTAAACACCAAGGCAATTCTGCTGAAAACAACGTCAGTCCGCATTAGTTGCATCCAAATCACACAAGTTTAGAGGAGAAACAATAGCAAAAGTGTTCGGGAAAGTAGTTACGTTTTGGACGTATCAGTGAGCTGCACCATTATAATCTTGATCAAAGTATTTGTAAAACATTGATAGCTGGGATCATAGTACTTTAACATAGCATGAAAGATATAGTTCTAACAATAAGACATAGCAACTATGTTGTAGCATGAAAAGGTACAAACAAAAGATTCATGAATAACAATGCTTTGAAAGACGTTTGTTTGTTTTACATAAAGAAAACATAATGATAATGGTATTCAGCTTGTCCCTCATAGTGTAGCAAAACATAAATGCATAGGACACCTTCAAAGTTCATAAGGGTGACTAGATACAAATAGTTTAAGAATAAGCAATATTAAAGTTATGAATCAATCAACAAGTCTTAGGACAATGCACATTAAACTAAGAATGACAATATGCTCTCTCAATAGGTGCATAAAGATAGAAGATGGAGACTCAACATAAAAGTAAAAGAAATGCCTTCATAGAAGGAAGCAGGGATTCAACTCTCATAAAGAGCTTCCAAAAATTATGGTACTTATTAGCTTTCAACTCTCATTGCCCCTATCATAAGTTTAAGGTTAAAGTGACACAACTAAGAGGATATGCTTGACAAGTTATAAGTTGAAATCTCATGCCCCTTGCTTACGAGTACCGAACCTCATGCTACTAAACTTTAGTCACAAGTAAGATCTGGTCATTGTAAGTACATATGTATCATCGAGAACCGCCAACATGACACATGAGATATCCCATGACACATGAGCTATCCCCTTTCCCCATGACACATGAGCTATCCCATATCAAAATGACAAGGCAACAAACAATTAGCATCTCAACGATCTTTTTATTTGCTATTTGCATAGGTTTTTATTGAGGATGCTTCATAGAATACTCATTATGGTTATGCTGCAAGTTTCCATCGTGATTAGGCATGGCTTAGGCTAGCGGCCCAGGCGTTTCTCTAACACACATACAAACTCCATGATCGTACAAGTTCCCCTTTTATTTCACACCACCGAGATCCATAAGCAAAAGAATCATTATATCAACGGAATAATAAGTGCAATGTTGAAAGCATTCCCCATGATACATGGTTCTGCTAACTTCAACTTATAAAGAGCAAGCATATACACAACAAATATGGACACAATGGTTAAAGATTATTAATTGCAAGAAAGTAAAGTGTGCCATCAAGTTCGTGAGAGCTTTAATAACTAATTTTCACATAACAAGTTTAATTCGGAAGGTAGATAAAATCATGAATATACTTGGAATAGCAAATGATAATAGGTAGGTATGGTGGACTCTTTGGAATAACTTGGTTTTATTTTGAGTTGGATGCATGAGTGGAACTCATATTTGGTTATGGAGGCTAGCAAAAGACAGGGAGTGACCAACTAAGAGAGCAATAATGGCCATAATCATGCAAAGCGACAAAACATCATTAATTAAAGAATAAAGTGATATTACAAGTAGAAAACTAAATGATCATAGAGACTATGGTGACTTGGGATAGTCTTAACATGGTGTGAGCATGCACCAAGTCAACCCAAATAAAGCATGAAAGGAGAATACCACAATACTATGCTTTAATATGCTAGAAGAACACATGATTCTTTCAAGGCACATTAAGCAATCTCAATTGTTTATAACATGTCATGCTACAGCAAAAATCACTAAGCATAAATCCAAAACAATATCAAGCATGACATGACAAAGCATAGGACACAGTCAAAAACAAGCTCCTTTTTACCACTTAAGCATGAAATTTTCCTACTCTTTTCTAATCCAAACCAACTTATTTGAAAACTAATGTATGAATGAGGGGTTCCAACCAATTTATTCATGCAAACTAAGCAAAAGAAAACCAAAAATGAAAACAAAGACGCTCCAAGAACAACACAAATGTGCATGAAACAATAAAAATGAAGTGTTTGGAAGAAACCTGAATTTTTTATTGATGAAGAAGGGGATGCCTTGGGCATCCCCAAGCTTTGACGCTTGTATTTCTTGGATATTTCTTGGGGTGACACGGGGTGGCATCCCCAAGCTTGAGCTTTTGTCCATTCTTCATCTTATCACATTACTCTTCCCTACACTTAAAATTTTCTTCATAAAAAAATTCACACAATCTTCATTAGCAACATTAGTGCACTCAAGATATTAAGTCTTTAGAGTTCAGTTCCAACACAAATAAAACTTCCATTAAAACAAAAACTACTGTATCATTTCCTTTAAAAAGTTCAAATAATCAAAGAGAACTTAAAGAGAAAGAGATTCAGAGGCAAATGCAAATAATGGCAGAAATCTGTCAAAACAGACCAGCAGGTAGAAACTAGTTTTTTCAAAGACCTTCAGTTGCTCAAGTAGAAAAGTGTTGCACTAATAAAAGTTGGATAACAACCTGGGGCAGACGCACAAATAATTACAGCTCAAACCGATGTACAAAGATTTTTCACGATTTTTTACAGCGAAGCACAAAAATCGGTTTCGGGACAACAACTTTCCCAAGCATTACTTCTCTCTCATTAGAGGTTACTCTTGGCAAAAAAACCACACAATAATGATCAGGAGAGGTTATTACTGAACCAATAACTTTCAAGACTCAACTAAAACTTTTGGGTTATCTTACAATAAGTACTTTTCTTTAACGCCTTTAAGTTAGGCATAAGAAGCAAGAAAAGATTCAAGTATTCTCAAATGAAGAAGCATTAAGAGCAAATTTTGTTTTCATAGGAGAGGCAAAATGAATCTTCTCTCTCTTCTTAAGGAAGTGTTCTATACCTTTCTTGATTGGAAATTGATATTTAATGGTGCCTTCTTTCATATCAATAATGGCACCAACAGTTCTAAGAAAAGGTCTTTCCAAAATAATAGGACAAGAAGCATTGCATTCAACACCCAAAACATAGAAATCAACGGGGACATAGGTATTGTTAACCATAATAAGAACATCATTAATACTCCCCATGATTTTCTTTTTAGCATTATCATCAAGTGGGACATTTAAATAATAATCTTCCAATGGTGGCAAATCAAGCATTTCATAAATCTTTCTAGGCATAATAGAAACACTAATATCAAGGTCACATAAAGCTTTGAGATCAAAATAATTTAATTTCATATTAATGATGGGTTCCCAACCATCTTCTAATTTTATAGGAATAAAAGCTTTATGTTTCATCTTTTCTTATTTAATTTTTATGAGAACATCAGTAATGTGTTTTGTAAAGGCCATATTCATAGCACTAGCATTAGGACTTTTAGCAAGCTTTTGTAGGAACATAATTACTTCAGAGATATAGCAACCATCAAGATCAAAATCATAATTATCATCTAAAGTAGTAGAGCTATTGTTTCCCATATTTTGAAGAATTTCAACATTTTTATTAGAAAAGGTTCCTTTGGGTTTACTAGCTTCAACATTAATGGTAGTGATAGTAGAAATACTAATATTTCTAGCAATTTCATCTTCTCTTTCCCACTTAGCATGTAATTTAGCTAATAGTCTAATATTTTCATCAATTCTAACTTGTATGGCATTAGTAGCAGCAAAGGAATTTTCAATAGTTTCAGGTTTAGTAGCCATTTTATTAATCAAAGAGGATTGTGATTTAGACAAAGATAATTTATTTATTTCAGTATTAGAAAGTTATAATTGCAAACTAGGAATTTCCCTATTTAAACTCTCAAGTTGATGACTAATATTTTTCAAAATAGTAGATTGTTCCTCCATAGTTTTAGTAAATAATTTATTTTGCTCATATTGCATTTGCATGAAGTTTTTAGTGGCTCTTTCAACTTCTGATATTGTTTCTTCACTAGGTATTCCAGATTTACCATGATAACCATAAGTATTATTAGGAGGATAAGGCCTATAATTATTATTACCAAAATTATTCCTATAGGCATTGTTGCTAAAGGTATTGTTTCTAATAAAGTTCACATCAACTTGCTCTTCTTGAGCAACCAAAGAAGCTAAGGGAACATGATTTGGATCAATATGAGCTTTCCCATTAACAAGCATAGACATAATAACATCAATTTTATCACTCAAGGAAGATGTCTCTTCAACAGAATTTAATTCTTACCTTGTGGTGCGCTCTGAGTGTGCCATTCAAAATAGTTAACCATCATATTATCCAGAAGTTTTGTTGCAACACTCAAAGTAATCGTCATAAAGGTACCTCCAGCAGCAGAATCCAGTAGATTTCTTGAAGAATAATTCAGTCCTACATAAAATGTTTGGATCATCATCCATGTAGTCAGTCCATGAGTGGGACAATTCTTTACCAGAGACTTCATTCTTTCCCAAGCTTGAGCAACATGTTCATTATCAGATTGTTTGAATTTCATTATTTCACTTCTCATAGATATAATCTTAGCAGGAGGATAGTATTTTCCAATGAAAGCATCTTTGCATTTAGTCCAAGAATCAATACTATTTCTAGTTAGGGATTGCAACCATTCTTTAGCTTTTTCTCTAAAAGAGAAAGGAAACAATTTAAGCTTAATAATATTCCCATCTATATCCCTATGTTTTTGCATCTCACAAAGTTCAACAAAGTTATTAAGATGAGCAGCAGCATCTTCAGTACCAATACCAAAAAATTGTTCTCTCATAACAATATTAAGTAAAGAAGGTTTAATTTCAAAGAAAGTAGCTTTAGGAACATGTTGAGCAATATGTGTGCACATGAAATCATTGTTGTTGGTGCTAGTGAAGTCACACAACTTAGTGTTTTCAAGAGTAGTCATTTTTTGTGTCTTTGATAAAGAAAGCAAACTAGTGCAACTAATTTTTGTGTGTTTTTGATAAAGAAATAAGCAAACAAAGCAGAAATAAACTAAGAAAAACAAATAAAACAAATTAAAGAGATTGGTTATGAGGGACTCCCCTTATGAAGATGTCCTTGACTCCCCGGTAACGGCGCCAGAAAAAGAGCTTTTGATGGCGCGTGTTTGGCGTGGGAGCTTCTTCTTCTTCTTCGATTCCCCGGCAACAGCGCCAGAAAAAGAGCTTGATGGCTCAAAATATATTCAAGCTCGTTGGGGAACCCCAAAAGGCAGGTATGATCACTACAAGAGAACCCCTGCTACAACAACGCATTTATCTGTATCTAAGTGTCCATATAGGCGTTGCTAAGGCACATACCAACGAATTCTGATGCGTTGCATTTTTGGGCGTTGTAAGGGTATAATGCAACGCATATATGTCCGTTGGTGACCAATGGATGAAGTGTTGCAAAAATAGCAACCGAGTTCATGCAACAATAGTATCCGTTGGTAGGCTATGCATAAGGATTGAACCATTTTTCAGAAAACAAATATGATTTTTTTTTCAAAATAAATAAGTTAGGTAAGGTGTTGTTTGAGTTGTTCAATTTTTTCTGATAATTTAGAAGAGGCAAATTTAGAAGAGGCAAATTTAGAAGAGGCATATGACAACAGAGAAAAACCACCAAAATAATAGATGCATGACACATACACACGGTTCAATATACTGTATATTATTTGAATCACTCTCAAAAATACATGAAAATTATCTAGAGTACACAACTTACAATCTTGATTCCAAGTATGACAAGCTTACAATCTTTAATACTCCCTCCATCCAGAACAACTTACAATCTTGATTCCAAATATGACAAGCTTACAATCTTCCATCCAGAAATAAGTGACGTTGACTAGTCTAGATTCGCATGTATCTACACGTGTTTTAGTGTATAGATTCATGCAAATTTAGACAATCCAAGTCCCTTATTTCTTGACTAAGGGATGAAGAAATATGACGCTCTAACTACTCCTATATATATTGCTACAAATAATCTGCCTTTAGATAAGTTCGGAGTTCACATCCATCTATAGCATGTCCTTGTTGATCCATCGGTCCTATAATAAACAAAATTCTTATGTCAGTACCAAAGTGGATAAACATGGAAGGGTAAACCCAACTACCACTTGCACAAAATAAAAATGAAGGGACGGGAACAATTGGTCAATTCTTTGGTCCAATGGTATCAACTTCAGGAATCAGGAATGTAACGTTCATCAGAAATCCATATGTGAGACTGCTTGTTTGAACATCCACTCTCCTTTGCCGTATATAACGTCTTGAAGAAACAGAGCTGCGCAAGCAATGAAGAACTATAAATACCAGAAATCTACAAGTCCATAAAAATTATGTTAGTATCTAGGTAGACTGACAAAATTTTACCTGAAACTTATGTTTTACTGCACTCTTGCAATGTGCTTATTATTAACTGCTCCAACACTCAAATAATCAGATTGAGCGTTGCTTAAGTATCAAGACACAAAAATCCTTATAAACAAAAGAATTACCATAGAAAACAAGTATTCCGTGATAAACATCATAAATTACAGCTAACATATTAATTATCCACACGCAGTATATAATTAGATACCTACGACAAGTGTGTCGATAAATAAGCTGGTGTTATACAATAATATTTTAATCCTCATAAACGTCTTGTCAGTATGAAGCAATGGTGAAACTGAATCAAGATATATATGAAAAAATAAATTAAGTTGACCTATTGATGTATGTCGTGTGGTGTCAGAGTAAGCGTGCATCCTCATCTTCATTGGATCCTGTCTCCAATTCTTTTATGTGTGCTCATGGACGATTTTTCCAAATGCTTATTAGTGACATAACGAACAAAATTGAGATGATGAAATAGGATCAACAGAGAAGTCAGGATGCAGGCGACAGGCCGCTGGGCTCCCTCCGCCAGCACTAATTGCAGGATTAGCGGTGCCCGCGTCCGCTAATTTGGCTGCCGCTTGGTCCAGCGGGCATGCGCGGACGAGCCGCCGCCGCTATATATAGCAGTTTTTCACAGCAGCTGCTCTGAGCTAGCTTCGTTTACAGGCACGTCAATTTCAATCATAAGAACTTCTGTTTGGCCGATCGATCGTACTGACTAGCATAAGAATAATAGCGAAAAAAGGAATATGCTGATAGCATGTGAACATCAACTAGGGAGCACACGAGTAATACCAGTAAAATAACTCAAGTAGTACTAGTACAAATCTTGATATTCTACCCCTCTGTCTCAAAATAGATGTCGCAAAATTGTCTAAATTTGAGTGTATCTATATACTAAATAGTGTCTAAATACGTCCCAAGTTTGACAAATCAGTGACATTCTATTTTGAGACGGAGGGAGTACAAATGTACAATCAATCATACACAATGCAATCTGTGATATCAAGTGCAATGTCTGGTAAAGACAACCATACACAATGCAGGTGGGTTTCTTGCATCCTAGTGGTCCATTCAACATTTAAGCACTATAGCCTGCATCATGCCAGTTGGTTTTCAAAAGTAGCATCTGGGCTAGCTTCATTTACTGGCACCTAAAAAGCAATTCGAAAGTAAGCATACCGAAAGTTATTGAATCTGGAAGTAATGACAACAGTAATGAGCATACTGAAAGTTATTCAATAGGAATCACAATATAATCAAATGATGCCAGTTTTCCAGAATTCTTTTCACATATAAAATGCACAGACCTCTGGCTTTGAGGGACATCAGTTTCTTCCTCGCACTCACTTGTTTGGTACAACATCTTCTAGGTAGTTTGAGGCAGGTGAGAAAAATACAAACATTAATATGATATATTAACTCGTATTTAGTATTAGCTAACCAACTTACAGAATATTCTTCTTCCTTGAGGTGATAGATGTCAATGACTATTTCGTCGGTGTCCAGGAGGACACTTGGGTTCACCTCAGGATCCAGGAGGACCGAGCCTTCTCGGCACATTTCATCAATCAAATTAATCAATCAATCAAAGTTATTGTTGTACCTCTATTTACCTCGATTACACGATGAACACGAACGTAGGATAATAGAGAGGCGATATTTTGCGCAGTGTAAAACCTATTGCTTTTCTTGTCTCTCTTATCTATTTATTCAGAGGTTACAAAACGTGGCAGAGAGGCAACATGCTCCCGACTAGATCGCACCATCACACGACCAGAAGCTTGTGCCCTTCTCCTACTGTGCCGGATCGAACAAACTCTAACCCGGCAAAGCAACAACTGGCTGAAAGCAAACTATCCTAACTGTCGAAACTGAAAGTGTTCGACTGTCGAAACTGAACTAAAACAGCTAATTATTCCAATAGTTATGTGTTTCTTCCAAATAAATTTGTACCGTTTCACTATATAAGTTTGTTTGGCATGAATAAAATTAGTACAGAGATACATAGAACACATAAGAGCACCCATGACTTGTAAAATTCAGACAACAAGACTTACTGAGTAACGCGTCAGAGAATTCCCTCTAGGGTAGCTGATGACAAGAACTAGCAACACATCACCTAGAAACAGTCTAGAGATACATAGAACCTTGTGTTTTTGGTCCAAACTAATCAATTCTACGCCACTCTATCCGGTGCATCTACTAGTATTAGCTTCACATGGATCAAAAAAAATGTAGATACGTAGCTTGTACTGTTATCGTGGCGTATAGATCCTGTTATATGTTAATCCAAATTCTACAAAGTAAATGCCAACTTCTGACGGAGCAGAGCGAGGCCCGTCGCCGGAGGCTTAGGCCGATGCGGATCGTTGATGACCTAGGTTACCACCGCTATATATACTTCTTGTAAGCCGCCGGTTGGGATAAGTTGCATCTGTGAAATCCTCGGTGTTGTGTAAACACTCTCCGTTATAGTGAAGTTTCGCTGGCTGGCGCCCGTGGTTTTTCCCCTCTCTTTGTTGTAGAGGGTTTACCACGTTAAATATGTGTCCCCCTTGCTGCGATTTTATTTTTTTCTTCCTTATTTACTTGTCGCAAAGCTAACAAGTGGTATCAGAGCCCCAGGTTCTAATCCAGGGTTTGCGACATGTCTTCATTGAAGTTCGATCTACCGCAGCTGGACTACTCCATAAGATTCTGCTTGTGACAGGTGAAGATTCGGGGAAAAGGATGCTAAGAGCTGGTCTGACAAAGAGAAGCGGAAGGACCGTAAGGCTTTGTCTTTGATTCAACTTCATCTATCCAATAATATTTTGCAGGAAGTCTTGACAGAGAAATCTGCTGCTGCCCTTTGGGGAAAACTGGAATCGATCTGCATGTCAAAGGATCTAACCAGTAAGATGCATGTGAAGATGAAGTTGTTCTCGCATAGATTGCAGGAAGGTGGATCGGTAATGAATCATTTATCTCTTTTCAGAGAGATTATTTCTGACTTGCAATCCATGGAAGTAAAATATGATGATGAGGATCTAGCTCTATTACTCTTATGCTCGCTGCCTAGTTCTTATACACACTTTCGTGATACAATGTTGTTGAGCCGTGATAAGATAACCCTTGATGAAGTGCAAGATGCCCTCAAACAGAGGGAAAAGATGAAATCTATGGTGCGGGCAGATGGGGCGTCTTCCAAGGGTGAAGCTCTGCAGGTTCGTGGCAGGACCGAGCAGAGATTTAACAACCATGGCAACCGAGATAAGAGCAAAGACGACAGAATTCGTTCGAAGTCCAAGGGAAAGGACAAGTTCTGTAGGTATTGTAAGAAATCTAATCATGTTATTGATGATTGTTGGAAGCTGCAGAATAAGGAGAAAAGGAACGGTACTTACCAACCGAAAGATAAGAATCAAGGTAATGGTAAGGCTGATGTTGTTTCTGGTGATAGCTCTGATGGTGAATGTTTAGCCGTTTTTGCTGCTTGTGCTTCTCGTGATGATGAATGGATACTTGATACTGCATGTTCGTTTCATATTTGCTGTAACAAAGATTGGTTCAGTTCATATGAGTCTGTGCAGACTGGAGATTTTGTACGTGTGGGGAATGACAACCCGTGCCATATTGTCGGAGTTGGATCTGTTAAGATCAAGACACATGATGGCGTGACGCGTACGTTGAATGAGGTGAAGCACATACCAAGGATGGCCAGAAATTTGATCTCCCTGAGTACCATGGATGTTGATGGATATAAGTACGCCGGTGGGCATAGGTTGTTAAAGGTATCGAAAGGCTCTCTTATTCACATGATAGGTGATATGAATTCTGCTAAGTTATATGTTCTTAGAGGTAGCACTTTGCCTGGTATTGCTGCTGCTGTTACTTCTAATGATTCTGATGATTGTGGTAAAACAAATCTGTGGCATATGCGTCTTCGGCATATGAGCGAACATGGCATGATAGGGTTGGTTAAGAGAGAGCTGATTGATGGTTGCAACTTGGTTAAGTTTGAGTTCTGTGAGCACTGCGTTTTTGGTAAGCATAAGAGAGTTAATTCAATGCTTCCGTTCATACCACCAAAGGCATTTTCGATTATGTGCATGCTGATGTATAGGGGCCTTCCCGTAAGACATCTATTGGTGGTGCTAATTACATGCTTACTATCATTGATGACTACTCAAGAAAAGTGTGGCCATATTTTCTGAAACATAAATCTGATGTTTTTGATGCTTTTAAGAAGTGGAAAGTTATGGTAGAAAAGCAAACTGAAAAGAAGGTAAAGGTACTACGTACTGACAATGGTATGGAATTCTGTTCTAATGAGTTTGAGGAGTTTTGCAGTAATGATGGTATGATCAGGCACCACACCATCCCTTACACTCCTCAGCAGAATGGCGTGGCTGAGCGCATGAACATAACCATCATCTCGAGGGCTCGCTGTATGTTGTCCAATGCAGGTATGCATAGACGTTTCTAGGCTGAAGCAGCCAACACAGCATGTTACCTCATCAACAGGTCACCTTCTATTCCACTTGAGAAGAAAACTCCTATTGAGGTATGGTCAGGTTCACCTGCTGATTATTCACAATTGAGAGTTTTTCGTTGCATTGCTTATGCTCATGTTGATAATGGAAAGTTAGAGCCTAGAGCTGTCAAGTGCATATTCCTTGGTTATGGATCAGGAGTTAAGGCATATAAACTATGGAATCCTGAAACTAAAAAGATTTTGTTGAGTAGGAATGTTGTTTTCAATGAATCCGTTATGTATCATGACAACTTGCCATCACATCCCTCTCCTGTTGCTATTGGAGAGGAGGGAGTTCGTGTGCATGTGGAGTACCTGCAGAAAACTGTTGATAATAATGCTGTTGTAGATGATACTCATGAGGAAAATATTAATGATGATGTTGTTAAGCACTCACCTACTGTTTTGCCGCAGCCACAAGAATCTGTTGCTGCTGATAGACCGAGGCGTAACATAGTTCCACCTCGTCGTGTAATTGAAGAGTGTAATCTTGCTCATTATGCTTTGAGTTGTGCTGAACAGGTGGAGCATGATACTAAACCTGCTACATACAATGAGGCCGTTGCATCTATTGACCGCGAGAAGTGGGTTTCTGCTATGCAAGAAGAGATGCAATCGCTTGATAAGAATGGCACATGGGAAGTTGTGCGCTTGTCTAAACAGAAGAAGGCCGTCCGCTGTAAATGGATATATAAGAGAAATGAAGGTTTGTCTCCTAATGAGCCTCCAAGGTTTAAGGCAAGGTTAGTAGCAAAAGGTTTCAGCTAGATTCCAGGTATTGATTATAATGATGTTCTCTCCGGTTGTGAAGCATAGTTCTATTCGTGCTTTCTTTGGTATCGTTGCTATGCATGATCTTGAGCTTGAGCAGCTAGATGTAAAGACTGCTTTTCTACATGGTGAACTGGAGGAGGAGGTTTACATGGACCAACCTGAAGGGTTCATAGTTCCTGGAAAAGTGGATTTTGTGTGCAAATTGAAGAGATCGCTCTATGGTTTGAAGAAATCTCCAAGACAGTGGTATAGAAGGTTTGATTCATTTATGATCTCACAAGGTTTTAAGAGGTCTCAGTTTGATAGCTGTGTTTATATAACACTAGTGGAAAACGGGCCTCCAGTCCCGGCCCGTAAGGGGCTTTAGTCCCGGTCCTGGTAACCGGGACTGGAGGGGCGGGACTAAAGGCCCACCCATTAGTCCTGACCCTCTTACTAGCCGGGACCAATGGGCATCCACGTGGCTGTCTCTGCGGGCGCTGGGTGCCCCCCATTAGTCCCGGTTCATATTACGAACCGGGACAAATGGTTCTCTGCCGCGGCAGAATTTTAGGCACTTTCTCTACCGTGACAGAGAATTTAATTTGTATTCTTTTTTTTCATTTCAAAATAGTTTTCTACGCTACCACATACCGTACATGTTCGTGCATACATAAGATAACTTCTCTTAAGATCGAGCATATAAATATATACATGATAGTTAACACATGGAGATCACAATTATCGGGACTAGAGCCCGTCTATTCAATTACACGGTCGGGGATCATCGCCGCCTATTCACACTAAATTCTCCGGCGTCATCTATCATCTCGTTCATCAAGATTCCTGCCAGTTCTTCATCAATTGCTACTACGCGTTGCTGTGGTAGGAGCTGATCCCGCATTTTCTTGAACTATATAAGAAAAGGAGATCAATATGAATATCAATCATGATAACAAAAAGTGACGGTAATAAAAATAATATTATGAATGTATTGCTTACATCGACTCTATAATCATTCAGCTCACTTGTAAACATGCGAATGAACTCGCAAACGTAGAATCCACATAGATTCGTCCCTTGTGGCTGCCTCGCGCACTTTACGAGAATAGAATTCAATCAAAATAATAATCCAGCATCATAATTGTATTGAAACTAGAAGTAAAGAGATGCGCCTACTACTTACCGAGACCGGCTTAAACGTCAGCTTCTCAGTAAAGTCACCCGTAACCGCACTCTTGAACTGGTTCCAAACCCTACCCGGTAAAGAAAATGGATGAGTTATTTATTACATGATATCTCAGGAAATCAACGAAATAGACCGCTGTAGCGCGAAAATTACCTCTGGAGCATGTCCTGCATGTCACTAAACTGTTCCAGGGGTCTCTTTAATGGGTCCATGACTTCAACTCTTCCCTTATCAAGTTGAATGTCCATGAGAATCCAGTGGAAACTGTACACGTTTATATATACATCAGTAACTCATCAATTACACTTAACATCGAGTAAGCAAAAGAGAATGTGTACAATAGAGTAAGACACTCATGCGAAATTGTAAGGAAATAGTATGTGGTCACAGAAATTTTGCTCCGTTAGAAACCTTAGAAGGGTTTCCTGTGTGTCCTCGGGTTTTTCCTTTAGCGTCCGACAATGTATTTTATCTGGGTCAATGAACCCAACACTGAAGATTGACCTTCTTTTACATTCCATGATCTTCATTCTGCATAATAATAGAGTACAAAAGGATATAATTAGGATAATTAGATGCAATGAACTGAACAACTGAAAAAAATGAACATCTTATATATAGACTATGAATTCAACAACTTACAAACAATAGCAACTCATGAGACTTTTGTCGAGGGCGTCGAAAGTGTATAACTGGAAGATTTCTGGAAACTCAACATGGACCTCTTCTTCTCGGAAGTAGTAGTCATGTGGGACTTTCGCCACGATCATTATTCTCTCCTCCTTTACGGCTTTCAAGTACCATTTATGTAAACTCCGCATTTGTGTTGGCAGTTGTTGGAACTGCTCAAAGCTGACCAGAGGCTTCCCTGGGACATATGTAGGGACTACCTGAGCCTTGGGTAACTTGTCGTCCTGGGAACCTAGAAATTCCTCAACAGTCACATTCATAGCGGCTACAAGCTTCTTAGCTTCTTCCATATCCTGCTGGGGAGTGTCATAGGATACCACCTTGAGGGGTGGGGTCGATTTTTTGGCCTGTTCCCCGAGCTGGGGGACGTCCTTTCTTTTCCCGGTTGCACTTTGACTTGATGATTTGCTCCCGATTGCACTTCTACTTGATTTGGTCTTCTTCACTTCCTTCTGAAGTGTGCGTCGATAGTCATCTGGCTTATGGTGCAAGTCATATTGCGATTTTGTGTTTAGAAAAGAAAGTGCATACGCTTTTTGCTTCTCGGTGTATACCGGGGCGGGCTCGGGTTTCTTCTTTTGAAGCTGCGCAACACATTCGGCCTTTACGATCATGTCGGTTTCCTCGTCAGTATGATCGTAAGGTCTGACAGAAAGAATCTTATGAGGTACTCTTGGGAGGGGCGACATTTGTCGTTTTGGGCTCCTACGTCGTTTAGTACTAATCGGAGGCTGCGACGGAGATCGAGATGGACTCGGGCTGTGGTGGTGGTAGTCATGGGGTGGGCTTCTTGGAGGTGATGGAGGTGAAGGTGACATGCGACCACTCGGAGGCGGTGTTGGCTTTGGCGTCCAGCCTGGAAGCTTGATGTTGTTCTTGTCCCATAGAATGATACCACCCAGTACTTCTCCGAGTGTCCTCTCACCTTCAGGTCCAGGGATGTCAAGCTCCATTGAGTCCCACCCCATTGCGATTTCATCCACACCAACTTTAGCATAGCCAGCTGGAATCTCACGGCCATGCCAGCGTGCGCCAGGTGGACAAGGTAAAGCACATCCGACTGCCACCTTGATGGATAGGTTCTTCAGCTTCTGATGGAGCTCACAAGATGCCTACTCCTTGACTCCATCCACGGGGTAGTAGGGACCGCCATTTACCATACGTGCATCGTCAGAAGGGACCTCCGATTCAGCCACGCTGCTTTTCCATTGAGATGGGACGGTGGTAATATTGAGTACAGGATCTTGCAGGCGCGCTGCTCCTCGAAGTTCGTCAATCTGTTGCTGATGCATTCGAAGTGTTCCTATCAACTCAGTGAACTTGTCTCCCTCCTCCTCCTGCCGTCGCCTCTTTGCTCTCTCTCGGCTCCTATAAGTATCTCTGTCTTTGGGAAACCCCATCTCCCACGTATAACTAGGGCCAAGGCCTCGTACATGTCCTCCGCGTTCGTCATTCCCGAGGACCTTTGTCAGCAAGTCTTTCTCTCTATCGGGAAGGAACTTTGTTATCCCCGCTTTAATCTCCTTCACCACTTTCTGCCATGTATCCCAGGGTATCCTAATCCCGTCACTGCAAACAAGGTCCCTTGTACTTTCGTCATACTCACTCCCATGCCCAAGGAACCAATTCCTTGCCCATAGATCCCATTCTTCGCGTCTTGGTTCTGGAGTGATCCCTTTAGCAAGCAGCTCATTCTCTTTAGCATCCCACTTTGGCATGGTAGCCGCGTAGCCCCCTGGCCCCAGGTGATGGTGATATTTCTTCATCGCGGCATGTTTCTTGTTTTTTTCCGACATTTACATAGCAGGTTGTGACTCCTTGTACTTCACAAATGCATCCCAGTTAGCCTGCTGCTTCGTTAGATAACATTCAAATTTAGGAGTCTTCTTCGTCTTCTGATACTTTTGCCATAATGCTTTCTTCTAGTTCTTGAATAGTCCGGCCATCTTCGTAAGAGTCCACTGCTTGACTTTCTTCCTCAATGCAGTTGTGTCGGCATCATCCTCACATTCTGGCAGGGTGAAATGTGTCATGAGGTCATTCCAAAGACCCTCTTTGCACCTGTCGGAGACATACTCACCATCTTTCGCCCCTTTGGTCTTATTCTAGTCTCGAACGGTGATCGGGATGCGATCCCTAACCATAACTCCGCATTGTTGTTTAAATATAATTTTAGCCTTTTCGGGTTCCACCGGTTCACCCCGTGGTGATACCCGCGTAATTGTATAACGCGTAGATGCGTCCAACTTTTTGGCCGGGCCTCGTTTGGAATATTTTTTGCTCGATATGGAGGCCTAACAGAAGAAACATTCGTCAATTTATATATATATACAACTCAGTTAATGCATCTACTGATCACCAGACTTCATATATATACCTCGCTGTCATCTTCTCCACCACCGGAGCCATCGGCTTCTCCACCACCGGAGCCGTCGGCTTCTCCTTGATCATTTCGGTCAACCTCCTCTCCCTCACCGGAGGGGTTCAGATAAATCGACGGAGATTCGGGTGGATCAACATGGGGGGTGTCGTTGATCATATCCTCGAGAATTTCTCCCTGTGCTAGGTCTCTCTGGATTGGATCCATAGTTTTCTACAAAATGCACACAATAACATTTTTCATTCAATATTGCTACATAAAATAACACTAAACAATAATATGAACACGCAATTTGCTACAATAATACTAAACAATAGAAAAATTCTAGTGATGCCCTAACCCTAACCCTAAGTCCGGGCGGCCCGCAAGCACCACCACCCTAACCCTATCTCTCGGGGCCCACGAGCACCACCACTCTAACCCTAAGTCCAGGGGCCCGCGAGCACCACCACCCTAACCCTATCTCCAGGCGGCCCGCGAGCACTACCACCCTAACCCTAAGTCTGGGGGCCCGCAAGCACTACCACATTAACCCTAAGTCCGGGTGCCCGCGAGCACTACCACCCTAACCCTAAGTCCGGGGGCCCGCGAGCACTATCGCATTAACCCTAAGTCTAGTGGTGCGCGAGCACCACCACCCTAACCCTAAGTCCGGGGGCCCGCGAGCACTACCGGACTTAGGGTAGTTATTTCTTTAGCTTAAGTCCGGGGGCCCGCGAGCACCACCACCCTTACCCTAAGTCCGGTGGCCCGTGAGCACTACCACCCTAACCCTAAGTCCGGGGGCCCGCGAGCACTACCACCCTTACCCTAAGTCCGGGGGCCCGTGAGCACTACCACCCTAACCCTAAGTCCGGGGGCCCACGAGCACTACCGGACTTAGGGTAGTTATTTCTTTAGCTTATCTTTATTTAGCATTGATGCTTGTCTGTCTCAATCGACACTATAATACTACATACTATATAATATACTACTATATATATTATTACTAGTAATAAATATATATACACAAACATATATATATACTATATTTATATACTAGTAATAAATATTACAATATAAAAAAGATACAAGAAATAAAAAAACATACACTAGAAATTAATATATACTATACTAGAAATATATACTATACTAGAAATTAATATATACTATACTAGAAATTAATAAAAAAACATACACTAGAAATATAAAAAAGATACAAAAAATACTAGTAATAATTCTATCTATCTATTACAAAAAACATACTAGTAATACAAGTAATAATTCTATCTATCTATTACAAAAAAGATACTAGTAATACAAAAAACATACACTAGAAATAATAGTAATACAAAAAATATATAAAAAAACAAAAAATGGCCGGTGGGGTGCCGCCCGGGCTCGCTGGGGGGATGGAGGCAGCGCGCGGCCGATCGCGGGGCACCGCCCGCGCTCGCTGGGGCCGGGGACGGAGAGGAGGCAGAGCACGCGGTGGGGGGAGGGATTACCTCCCACAGCAGCGGGGCGGACGAGCGCGCGTCTCGAGAGGCAGCGGCACGGTGCGGCAACACGATGGGGTATGCGGACGGGCGGAGTGGCGCGGCGAGGTATTTCGGCAGCCTGGCGGCGTAGTGCTACTCCTCGCTCCGGTCGATGGATTCGACCGCGGAAGAAGGCGGCACATTAAATATCCCCCAGCCTTTAGTCCAGGTGTGTGGCTGGAACCGGGACTACAGGGGGGATCTTTAGTCCCGGTTCCAGCCACGCACTGGGACTAAAGGCTTTGGATGCCTTTTCGCCTGCAGAGCCTTTAGTCCCAGATGGTGTTCTGGGCCAGGACTAAAAGCCCAAATTTGCACGCGCTGGGCCTAAGTTGGCGCCTGTTTTTCAAATATTACAATTTGTAACTATTAGATTTTTTAAACATTTGAATTATACAGTTTTTGCATACTTATGAATTTGAGAAAATTTTCAACATGAAAAGTTTTTGAATTTGAATAAGTAATCCAAATCTATTTTCTGTTTTATAAAATAATTATTCTAACTAGTGAAACTAATAACCATTTTACCATTTCCAATTTAAAAATGCATTAACTATTATATTTTGCATATTTTTGAATCTCACTAAAATTTTCACATAAAAGTGCTTGAATTTGAATCAGAGATTCAAATCCATTTTCTGTTTTATAAAATAATTATTCTAACTAGTCAAACTATTAACCATTTTTCCATTTTCATGTGATTCCGACGCTCCGGTGGTCTTCCTCCGGCGAAACCCTAGACCGGGGGCATCGGATCGTCTGCCCCTGTAGCTTTCTCCGTATGAGGGTAGCCCCTTTAGGGTTTAGGCTTCCCTCCTCTGACTTCCTGCCATTTCTCACTATATATATGTAGGCTTGGTCGTTGCCATAGCACATCTAGACTCATATCTTCCGCCTCTCTCCACTCTATCCCATGGCTTTCACCATACCTCTAACCCCAGGGAGGCGGAGATGGAGTCTTTCACGGGCTAGCAGGAAAATATTTTCCGAGGCGGAACTTCCGAAGATGCCATAGGGCGTGTGCACCAAGGGCATCTTCGAGAAGTTCCGCCACGGGAGATTTCCCAACCCTTTCCTCCATCCATGGGGATGAAACTCTCCATCCATCTTGGCTTGTTGAGTCGCTTGCCATGGCGTATGGATGCTCCTTTTATAGGCACGGCGCCGCTTCTACTTTGTCTTCTTCCTCTGACAGGGCGTCGTGCGCTACATGCTTTATCTCATCGAGCAGTGCGTCCACCCACGCGTCCTTATCCTACCGACAGCTTTAGTCCCGGTTTGAGCCCCCACCCGGTACTAAAGGTTACCCACACGTCCTTATCCCACCGACAGTTTTGTTAGATGACACAAAAACCACCTTTAGTCCCGGTTGCACCCACCAGCCGGTACTAAAGGTTAGCCACCCCCCAGATAAGGCCCTCCCAGATAAGCCTCCCCAGATAAGGCCCCCCATCTTTTGTCCCAGTTTGAGCCCCCACCCGGGATGAAAGTTTCCCGCGCTACTGCGTTCCCGCGCTTTCCACCGGTTCCCACCTCTGTCTTCCCGCCATTTTTACAGGGCTAGGCAGGACCATGACTGAATCACTCCAACCATTAGGCATGTTTCTTAATTTTCAGTTGTGCTATGTATCCTTAGTGTTTGTGGGTTCCTTCTCTTGTGATGGTTCCTTCTCTTTGTGTGATCACCTACCGCGGCTCAGAACATCTAGTTTGATTGAGCAAGATGTATTACATGAAAGGGGACCTTTATGTCTCAAATAAAAGGTTTAATACATTACATAGATTTATGTCTCAAATAAAAGGTTTAATTACATAGATTTATGTCTCAAATAAAAGGTTTAATACATTATTACACATCACCAACATCTAGTGTTGTGGTTTTCTTCTGCACCGTAGCCATGGAGAATCTTCATCATTTAACAGGATGCTTGGGTCAGTTTTCACTTTGAAGGGCGGAATTTCATGAAACTTATTGTAATCTTCTGACATGTCTGTCTTATCATCCACTCCCACGATGTTTCTTTTCCCTGAAAGAACTATGTGGCGCTTTGGCTCATCGTATTCTGTACTCTTTTGCTTATCTTTCCTTTTTCTCGGTTTGGTAGACATGTCCTTCACATAGAAAACCTGAGCCACATCGTTGGCTAGGATGAATGGTTCATCCATGTACGCAGGATTGTTGAGATCCACTGTTGTCATGCCGTACTTTTCGTCTACATGTACCCCGCCTTCTGTCAGCTTGACACATTTGCACCGAAACAAAGGGACCTTAAAAGTAGGTCCATAGTCAAGTTCCCATATCTCCTCTATGTACCCATAATATGTGTCAATCTGCCCATTGTCATCTGTTGCATCAAAGCGGACACCACTGTTTTGCTTGGTGCTCTTTTTTATCTTGGGCGATCATGTAAAATGTATTTCCATTTATCTCGTACCCTTGGAAAGTACATATAGTCGAAGATGGTAACCTGGCCAATGAGTACAACTCATCTCCAATAGTGGTGTTATTCATGAGATGTGTCTGCAACCAATTGCCAAAATACTTCTTGTGTTCCCCTTTAATCAAGGTTCCAGGCTTCCCCGGGTTTTCGGAGTGTAGAATATTCTTGTGTTTCTCGATATACGGAGCAACCATGGTGGAATTGTGTAGAACTGTGTAGTGTGCTTGAGTGAAAGAATGCCCATCCCTACATACCATTGATTTCCTTCCTAGTGTGCCTTTTCCAGTCATCCTCCCCTCATGCCGAGATTCAGGAACACCAATCGGCTTAAGGTCAGGAAGAAAGTCAACACAAAACTCAATGACCTCCTCTGTTCCATAGCCCTTGGAGATGCTTCCTTCTGGCCTAGCACGGTTATGAACATATTTCTTTAAGACTCCCATGAACCTCTCGAAGGGGAACATATTGTGTAGAAACACAGGACCGAGAATTCTAATCTCTTTGACTAGGTGAACTAGGAGGTGCGTCATAATATTGAAGAAGGATGGCGGGAACAACAACTCGAAGCTGACCAGACATTGGACCACATCAATCTGTAACTCTGATAGACTTTCTCGATCGATTACCTTTTGAGAAATTGCATTGAGGAATGCACATGCCTTCACAATGGCTAGTCGAACATTTTCTGGTAGAATTCCCCTCAATGCAACCAGAAGCAATTGCGTCATAAGCACATGGCAGTCATGAGACTTTAGGTTTTGAAATTTTTTCTCTTTCATATTTAATATTCCCTTTATATTCGACGAGAAGCCAGACGGGACCATGATACTGAAAAGGACTTCAAAAAAGATTTCCTTCTCTTCTTTGGTAAGAGCGTAGCTAGCAAGCCCTTGAAAATGCCCTGGATGCTTGCCGTCTCGTCCTTTATGATGTTGCTGGTCCTCCCGTGCTGCTGGGGTATCTTTTGACTTCCCATACAAGCCCAGGAAGCCTGGAATATTCACGCAAAGATTCTTCGTCAGGTGCATCACGTCGATTGCAGAGCGGACCTCATGCACTTTCCAATAGGGTAGCTCCCAACATATAGATTTCTTCTTCCACATGGGTGCATGTCCGGTAATGGCGTCTTTCGGAACAGGTTGTCCTCTAGGACCCATTCCAAAGATTACATCCAAATCCTTGACCATACCAAATACATCAGCACCACTATGGGGGACAGGCTTCGTCCGGGTTTGTTCCTTGCCATTGAAATGCTTGCCTTTCTTCTTTAAGGGATGACTGGGCGGAAGAAAACGACGATTGTACGGGTACACATTCTTTCTACATTTATCCAGATATATACTTTCAGTCTCATCTAAACAGTGCGTGCATGCATTGTATCCTTTGTTTGTCTGTCCTGAAATGTTACTAAGAGCAGGCCAATCATTGATGGTTACGAACAACAACGCTTGTAGGTCAAATTCCTGCTGTTTGTGCTCATCCCACACACGTACACCTGGTTTAGCCCACAACTGTAGAAGTTCATCAACTAATGGCCTTAGGTACACATCAATGTCGTTGCCGGGTTGCTTCAGGCCTTGGATGAGCACTGGCATCACAATGAACTTCCGCTTCATGCACAACCAAGGAGGAAGGTTGTAGATACATACAGTCACGGGCCAGGTGCTGTGACTGCAGTTTTGCTCCCCAAAAGGATTCATGCCATCGGTACTTAGCCCAAACCATAAGTTCCTTGCGTCACCAGCAAAGTCCGGGAAGTCTCTCTCGATTTTTCTCCACTGCCGACCATCAATAGGGTGCCTCAACATCCCGTCTTTCTTACGGTCTTCCACGTGCCATCGCAACAACTTGGCATGCTCTTTATTTCTGAACAAACGTTTCAACCGTGGTATTATAGGAGAATACCACATCACCTTGGCAGGAACCCTCTTCCTGGGTTGCTCGCCCTCAACATCACCAGGGTCATCTTTTCTGATCTTATACCGCAATGTAGTGCATACCGGGCATTTATCCATATTCTCGTACTTCTCACCGCGGTAGAGGATGCAGTCATTAGGGCATGCATGTATCTTCTGCATGTCTAATCCTAGAGGGCAGACAAGTTTCTTTGCTTCGTACGTACTGGAGGGTAATTGGTTATTTCTTGGAAGCAGCTTTTTCATTATTACCAGCAACTTTTCAAATCCCGAGTCAGTCATACCGGTCTCTGCCTTCCACTTTAACAATTCCAGTGTGCTACCCAGCTTCTTTTGGCCATCTTCACAAGTTGGATACATCAATGTGTTGTGGTCCTGTAACATCTGCTCGAACTGCAACCTCTCCTTTTCTGTGTCGCAGTCTCGCCTTGCATCACTAATGACCCGACCAAAATCATCAACGGGCTCATCTGGTTCCCGTTCTTCACCCACTTCTTTTTCATTATCTTCAACTGCGGTATCATCGTATTCAGGGAACATAGATCGGTAGTTGTCATCATCGTTCTCTTCTTCATCGCCGTCTTCCATCATAACCCCTCTTTCTCCGTGCTTGGTCCAAACATTATAGCCGGACATGAAACCGGACCGAAGCAGGTGGCTCTGAATGACTCTTGAGGAAGTGTGAGCCTGCTCATTCCGACATTCAACACATGGACAACACATAAAACCATCCCGCCGCTTGTTCGCCTCGGCCACAAGGCGAAAAGAACGCACGCCTTCTCTGTAAGCGTCAGAGCGTCGGTCACCGTACATCCATGGGTGGCTCATCTGCATCATACAACCATGCATATATATCAAACGCAATCACGATGCTTAAATTAGTATCGCGCAGTCAAAACGAGAAAATAGTTGCTAACCTTTTAGGACACTTCAAAACAAAGACGAGAAACCTTAAGTGTCGCTCTGGCACCTCATATCATATTTTGTCTTGTGTGAACTCAAGTGGCATCGCTCTAATAGGCATTTCACCGAACACCTCTAGTGCATATGAAGAAAAAAAGTTAGCACAAAGTTATACCCACCTCTCACATAGGAAAAAAACAGGAGCGAGTGGAGGGTTGGGTGCATATATATAGGGCCAGGCCATTAGTCCTAGTTGGAGATACAAACCGGGACTAAAGGTTCTGCCAGGAGCACGCGCGCCGGCCCAGATCCATTTGTCCCGGTTTGTATTTCAAACCGGGACTAATGGTTCCTTACGAACCGGGACATAGTGCCCCGGCCTCCTCGGGCCGTCTGGTTCGGACCATTAGTCCCGGCCCCAGCCACGGCCGGGACTAATGGCCCAAACCAAAGGCCCATTTTCTACTAGTGTAAAGTTTGTTAATGGATCACCTATTTACTTGCTGTTATATGTTGATGATATGTTAATTGCTGCCAAGAGCATGCAAGAAATCACTAGTTTGAAGGAACACCTAAGTAGTGAATTTGAGATGAAAGATCTTGGTGCTGCTAAGAAAATCCTAGGTATGGAAATTAAACAGGACAGAAAATCTAGGTTGTTGTTTCTTAGTCAGCAAAGTTGCGTTGAGAAAGTTCTTCAACGTTTTAATATGCATGATGCAAAATCTGTTAGTACTCCTGTTGCTCCTCACTTTAAATTGTCAGCATTGCAATGTCCTAGTTCTGATGAAGATATTGAGTACATGTCTCGAGTTCCTTATTCTAGTGCTGTTGGTTCCTTGATGTATGCCATGATTTGTTCTCTCCCTGATCTATCATATGCTATGAGTTTGGTGAGTCGTTACATGGCTAATCCTGGTAAAGAACATTGGAAAGTTGTTCAGTGGATTTTAGGTACCTACGTGGCACATCCAACGCTTGCTTGAAGTTTGGCAAGACTGATGAGGGACTCGCAGGCTATGTGGATTCAGATTTTGCTGCCGACTTGGATAAGAGGAGGTCCCTCACATGTTATGTGTTCACGGTAGGTGGATGTGCCGTGAGTTGGAAGGCAACGCTGCAACCAGTTGTTGCTCTATCTACAACCGAAGCAGAATATATGGCTATTGCTAAAGCTTGCAAAGAGTATGTTTGGTTGAAAGGTTTGTATGCTGAGTTTTGTCAGGATGATTCTTGCATTAACCTGTTCTGTGACAGTCAAAGTGCTATTTTCCTTACTAAGGATCATATGTTCCATGAGAGAACAAAGCACATTGATATCAAGTACCATTATGTTCGTGATGTTGTTGCACAAGGTACACTAAAGGTATGCAAGATAAGCACTCGTGATAATCCTGCTGATATGATGACAAAGCCTGTTCGTATTGCTAAGTTTGAGCTATGCTCAAGCTTAGTTGGTATAACTGCTTAGCCCAAGTGGCTGTTGGCGCCGAAGGTGTTTTCTTTGTTTGTTCAGAGAGATGATTACTGTTGATGCTATAAGAAGGAATTTGTCTCAAGGTTGAGTTTGTTATATGTTGATCCAAATTCTACAAAGTAAAGGCGAACTTGTGATGGAGCGGAGCGAGGCCCGTCGCCGGAGGCTTAGGCCGATGCGGGGGGCGACAACCCCCCGTGGTACGGATCGTTGATGACCTAGGTTACCACCGCTATATATACTTCTTGTAAGCCGCCGGTTGGGATAAGTTGCATCTGTGAAATCCTCGGTGTTGTGTAAACACTCTCCGTTATAGTGAAGTTTCGCTGTCTGGCGCCCGTGGTTTTTCCCCTCTCTTTGTGGGAGAGGGTTTTCCACGTTAAATCTGTGTCCTCCTTGCTGCGATTTTATTTTCGTTCATCGTTATTTACTTGTCGCAAAGCTAACAGATACTGGCTTAGAGAATTACATCTATGTTTGATTCAACCCAGCTGATAAGCTATGATTCTACTGCTAGCAAGGGCAGCTGTTACATCTGAATTGAGGTGGAAAGAAGGAACCTACCAGCTTCTTGTGCTCCGAATTGAGGTGGGTGTCGCCGCCCTCGCCTAAATTATTTTCTGCTCTGTCGCCGGATTCTCTCCTCTTCCGGTGGCTTCTTCCCACCTCCACTGCTGCGTGTTCCGCCTTGCATCCTAGGTGGCGGGCAGGGCGCCGAAGTCCGAAGACATCTTAGAGGGGATGGCCGAGGAGATGGGCAGCGCCGAGCTGCTAGGAGATGGCGGCGGCGATACAGAGAGACTGCGAGGCTGCGCGAGGCTGTGAGGCGGACGCGGCCCTTGGCAGCTCTGCGGGCGTTTTCCGCTAGGGCCGCTCAATTTCTGCGGCCCAGCCGCTTAGCCGTTTAGGGATTTTAGGCGGCGCGGACAGAACGGCCTGGCGGACAGCCGTGTCCACCTGCAACAACACTACAACAACAAGAGAACTCCTACAACAACACATTTATCTGTATCTAAGTGTCCATATAGGCGTTGCTAAGGCATATACCAACGAATTCTGATGCGTTGCATTTTTGGGCGTTGTAAGGGTATAATGCAACGCATATATGTCCGTTGGTGACCAATGGATGAAGTGTTGCAAAAATAGCAACGGAGTTCATGCAACAATAGTATCCGTTGGTAGGCTATGCATAAGGATTGAACCATTTTTCAGAAAACAAATATGATTTTTTTTCAAAATAAATAAGTTAGGTAAGGTGTTTTTTGAGTGGTTCAATTTTTTCTGATAATTTAGAAGAGGCAAATTTAGAAGAGGCATATCACAACAGAGAAAAACCACCAAAATAATAGATGCATGACACATATACTATATAATATTTGAATCACTCTCAAAAATACATGAAAATTATCTAGAGTACACAACTTACAATCTTGATTCCAAATATGACAAGCTTACAATATTTAATACTCCCTCCATCCAGAACAACTTACAATCTTGATTCCAAATATGACAAGCTTACAATCTTTAATACTCCCTCCATCCAGAAATAAGTGACGTTGATTAGTCTAGATTCGCATGTATCTACACGTGTTTTAGTGTATAGATTCATGCAAATTTAGACAATCCAAGTCCCTTATTTCTTGACTAAGGGATGAAGAAATATGACGCTCTAACTACTCCTATATATATTGCTACAAATAATCTGCCTTTAGATAAGTTCGGAGTTCACATCCATCTATAGCATGTCCTTGTTGATCCATCGGTTCTATAATAAACAAAATTCTTATGTCAGTACCAAAGTGGATAAACATGGAAGGGTAAACCCAACTACCACTTGCACAAAATAAAAATGAAGGGACGGGAACAATTGGTCAATTCTTTGGTCCAATGGTATCAACTTCAGGAATCAGGAATGTAACGTTCATCAGAAATTCATATGTGAGACTGCTTGTTTGAACATCCATTCTCCTTTGCCGTATATAACGTCTTGAAGAAACAGAGCTGCGCAAGCAATGAAGAACTATAAATACCAGAAATCTACAAGTCCATAAAAATTATGTTAGTATCCATGTAGACTGACAAAATTTTACCTGAAACTTATGTTTTACTGCACTCTTGCAATGTGCTTATTATTAACTGCTCCAACACTCAAATAATCAGATTGAGCGTTGCTTAAGTATCAAGACAAAAAAATCCTTATAAATCAAAAGAATTACCATTGAAAACAAGTATTCCGTGATAAACATCATAAATTACAGCTAACATACTAATTATCCGCACGTAGTATATAATTAGATACCTACGACAAGTGTGTCGATAAATAAGCTGGTGTTATACAATAATATTTTAATCCTCATAAACGTCTTGTCAGTATGAAGCAATGGTGAAACTGAATCAAGATATATATGAAAAAATAAATTAATTTGACCTGTTGATGTATGTCGTGTGGTGTCAGAGTAAGCGTGCATCCTCATCTTCATTGGATCCTGTCTCCAATTCTTTTATGTGTGCTGATGGATGATCTGTCCAAATGCTTATTAGTGACATAACGAACAAAATTGAGATGATGAAATAGGATCAGCAGAGAAGTCAGGATGCAGGCGGACGCCTCGTCCGCTCCCTCCGCCAGCACTAATTGCAGGATTAGTGGTGCCCCCGTCCGCTAATTTGGCTGCCGCTCGGTCCAGCGGGCATGCGCGGACGAGCCGCCGCCGCTATATAGCAGTTTTTCGTAGCAGCTGCTCTAAGCTAGCTTCGTTTACAGGCACGTGAATTTCAATCATAAGAACTTCTGTTTGGCCGATCGATCGTACTGACTAGCATAAGAATAATAGCAAAAAAAGGAATATGCTGATAGCACGTGAACATCAACTAGGAAGCACACTAGTAACACCAGTAAAATAACTCAAGTAGTACTAGCACAAATCTTGATATTCTACCCCTCCGTCTCAAAATAGATGTCGCAAAATTGTCCAAATTTGGATGTATCTATATACTAAATAGTGTCTAAATACGTCCAAAGTTTGACAAATTGGTGACATTCTATTTTGAGACGGAGGGAGTACAAATGTACAATCAATCATACACAATGCAATCTGTGATATCAAGTGCAATGTCTGGTAAAGGCAACCATACACAATGCAGGTGGGTTTCTTGCATCCTAGTGGTCCATTCAACATTTAAGCACTATAGCCTGCATCATGCCAGTTCGTTTTCAAAAGTAGCATCTGGGCTAGCTTCATTTACTGGCACCTAAAAAGCAATTCGAAAGTAAGCATACAGAAAGTTATTCAATCTAGAAGTAATGACAACAGTAATGAGCATACTGAAAGTTATTCAATAGGAATCACAATATAATCAAATCATGCAAGTTTTCTAGAATTCTTTTCACATATAAAATGCACAGACCTCTGGCTTTGAGGGACATCAGTTTCTTCCTCGCACTCACTTGTTTGGTAGAACATCTCCTAGGTAGTTTGAGGCAGGTGAGAAAAATACAAACATTAATATGATATATTTACTCGTATTCAGTATTAGCTAACCAACTTACAAAATATTATTCTTCCTTGAGGTGATAGATGTCAATGACTATTTCGTCGGTGTCGAGGAGGACACTTGGGTTCACCTCAGGATCCAGGAGGATCGAGCCTTCTCGGCACCTTTAATCAATCAAATTAATCAATCAATCAAAGTTATTGTTGTACCTCTCTTTCCCTCGATTACACGATGAACACGAACGTAGGATAACAGAGAGGCGATATTTTGCGCAGTGTAAAACCTATTGCTTTTCTTGTCTCTCTTATCTATTTATTCAGAGGTTACAAAACGTGGCAGAGAGGCAACATGCTCCCGACTAGATTGCACCATCACACGACCAGAAGCTTGTGCCCTTCTCCTACTGTGTCGGATCAAACAAACTCTAACCCGGCAAAACAACAACTGGCTGAAAGAAACTATCCTAACTGTCGAAACTGAAAGTGTTCGACTGTCGAAACTGAACTAAAACAGCTAATCATTCCAACAGTTATGTGTTTCTTCCAAATAAATTTGTATTGTTTCACTATATAAGTTTGTTTGGCATGAATAAAATTAGTACAGAGATACATAGAACACATAGGAGCACCCATGGCTTGTAAAATTCAGACAACAAGACTTACTGAGTAACGCGTCAGAGAATTCCCTCCAGGGTAGCTGATGACAAGAACTAGCAAAACATCACCTAGAAACAGTCCAGAGATACATAGAACCTTGTGTTTTCGGTCCAAACTAATCAATTCTACGCCACTCCATCCGGTGCATCTACTAGTATTAGCTTCACATGGATCAAAAAAAATGTAGATACGGGTAGCTTGTACTGTTGTCGTGGCGTATAGATCCTGGCTCCGATAAGCTATGATTCTACTGCTAGCAAGGGCAGCTGTTACAGCCGAATTGAGGTGGAAAGAAGGAACCTACCAGCTGCTTGTGCTCTGAATTGAGGTGGGTGTCACCGCCCTCGCCTAAATTATTTTCTGCTCTGCCCCCGGATTCTCTCCTCTTCCTCCGGTGGCTTCTTCCCACCTCCACTGCTGCGTGTTCCGCCTTGCGTCCTTGGTGGCGGGGAGGGCGCCGAATTCTGAAGACATCTTGGTGGGGATGGCCGGGGAGATGGGCGGCGTCGAGCTGCTAGGCGATGGCGGCGGCGATACAGAGAGACTACGAGGCTGCGCGAGGCTGTGAGGCGGACGCGGCCCTTGGCGGCTCTGCGGGCGTTTTCCGCCAGGGCCGCTCAATTTCTGCGGCCCAGCCGCTTAGCCGTTTAGGGATTTTAGGCGGCGCGGACAGAACGGCCTGGCGGACAGCCGTGTCCGCCTGCATCCTTACAGAGAAGGCTGTTGACCAGACAAAAGCGCCATGTCGTCCTTCACGCATCAAGCTCCATCGTGTCTTCATCAGGCAAAAAAAGCATCGCTGGAAATACAGAAGCAAGAGCATGAGTATAGTCGAGTAAATAGGGAAGAAGCCCACTGAGACAATAAAACAATAACTGCAGATGGTGTGCTGTCGGCAACAGGGATGGGAAAGGATGCACAAAATCATAAAAAAATGATGAACACGTGTCAAGTTAATGGAAAAAAGAGAGAGGAACCGGATAGGGGAAAAGGATAAATCGCGCTGGGAGACTCAACCTCCAACGTTCCCTTGCAATACCGTCCGTGCCCCCCCCCCCCCCGTGTCCCAACTCGCCGGCGCGGATCCTCGAGACCTCCACGTCATAGAGTAGCCCGAATTCGTCTTGGGTGCACTAGGAGCGAATCTGACAAGGATCTCATGATAGAGTAAGCACTTCGAGATTTCCACGCCCCTGATCCTAACAATAGAAAGCATTTTATTTCTGTGGGAGGTGGTAGCTTGAGCCGCATGACCGGCGAGGGGACGGCTGAGCGACACCCTGGGAGAGATTAGAGAAGGGAGGCGGCTAGGTTTGGGGGAGGCGGGGAGTGGGACTACGGTCGCGGGGAGTGAGATTAGTGGTCTGGGCTTGTAAATGGTTTTTTACCGCTGCAATCTATATATACAACGGAGGTAGATTGCAACACATATACTCGTATCTAAGATAAAATTTTGCAACGAATATTTGTGTCATTGCTAAGTTTGCATTCCTATAGAGGGGGTCTTCTTGTAGTGTCACCAGTTTTGCTAAAAACAAAGGATTAAACGTATTGTGTGAAAGATAGTAATAGCTTGCAGAAAGTAAACAGAAAACAGTAAATAGTTATAGATTGATGGTAAAAGAAAGGACCGGAGTCCATAGTTCACTAGTGGTGATTCTCCTTAAGATAGATGACATGTTGGGTGAACAAATTATAGCGGGCAATTGACAAACATCGAGAAAGCATACATGCATATACTAATCATCTTGACTCCTATGAGATTTGATTGGGCATTACAACATTATACATAGACCGTAATCCAACTGCATCTATGATTAATAATCCACCTTCAGGTTATCATCCGAACCCCCTCCAATATTAAGTGAGAAGCAACAGATAATTGCATTAAGGAAAGTGTGCAAAATAAACAATACGATTGTTCTATGAACAAAGGATTGTTATTTTCTCCCTAGTAGCAACATCACATCTAGTATCTTAGAGATTTATATAACTTCCCTACATTCCTAGAGGCATGAACCCAGTATCGAGCATAAATACTCCCTCTTGGAGTTGGTAGCATCTACTCGGCCAAGATAGCTACTAACAACGGAAAGCATGCAAGATCACAAATAACAAAGACATGATAGAATTAATAATCAATCTGAAATAGCATCTCAATATCCATCGGATCCCTGCAAACACAACATGCAGGATTACAAATAGATGATCTTGATCATGAACATAGCTCACAAGATCTAAACATGGTAGCACAAAGGAGATGAACCAACCATCTAGCTACTACATGGACCCGTAGTCCAGCGATGAACTACTCACGCATCAAAACGGAGGTAGGCATGGTGATGAAGAAGACCTCCAGGGTGATCTCACCCCTCCGGCAGAGTTCCGGGAAGAGCTTCAGAACCCTCCCGATCTAGGGATGGAGATGGAGACGGCTACAGACTCTTTCGTGGAATTTTGATTGGGTACTTAGGGTTTCTGTATCGGAGGCTTCTTATAGGTGAAAGGGTAGGCCGAGGCGGCTGCACCACCCCCAGGCGTGGGCCAGGCCTGGCCGCGCAGCTAGGTGGTGTGGCCGTGATACATTACAAATGTATATATAATTTTTGATGTTCCATGCTTGGTTTTATCCACTTTCTTGTGTTTTGTTCCAACTCTGGAGTAATTTTCATATGATTTCTTGGACTAACCTATTAACAAGATGCCATAGTGCCAGTTGCCTGTTTTCTGCTATTTTTGGTTCCAGTAAGTCAGAAAATGAATATTCTCGGAATTGGACGGGACAAAAGCCAAAGTTACTATTTTCCTGGAAGACTCACGGAGCCAGAAGGAGAGTCGGAGAGGGGGCATAGGGTGGCCACACCACCCCTAGGCGCGGGTACACCTAGGCCACGCCAGGGCATGGTGTGGCCCCCCTGGCCGCCCACCGACCTTTACCTCTGGCCTATAAGAAGCCTCCCGAAGCCAAAACCCTAAACCATCAAGCCTCCAGCCACGAAAAGTTCCGCAACGCTGGTGCCACCGAAGGGGAGATTCAGGGGACAGAAAATCTCTGTTCCGGCACCCTGCCGGGACAGGGAAGTGCCCCCGGAGTCATATCCATCGATCTCCACTGCCATCTCCATCACAATTGCTGATTCCCATGACAAGGAGGGAGTAGTTCTCTCTCGAGGCTAAGGGTTCTACGGGTAGCTATGTGTTCATCTCTCTCTCTATGCATGATCTTATTGAGATCATGAGCTTGTAATCTATAGATCTACCTTGCTACTCAAGTGCTTTAATAGATCTCTGCTCTCCCCATGTGTGTGAAAGTGACAGCGTGCTCACCATGGTGGCACTTAGGCTAGAGATTACAAATACTTGTTATGAGTTATATTTGGAGTTGGATGTCTTTATGAAATTGTGGTGTTTGTTGGACTCATCTAGTACTCAAGGTGACAGTGTGGGGTTTTCTAGATGGGAAAGGCTTACTTTGAGGTGTGCTGTTATAGCCCTACCATCGATTAGAGTATCCAACCGGAGAGTAGTTAAGAGTAGTATCATAAAGAGAAGATATTTATATGAGAGTGTTCACTAGTGAAAGTATGATCCCTAGGCCTTGTTTCTAAGCTTTGAAACTCCGTTTGCAACTAGATCTGTTACATGTTTGCTTGCTTCCATCTTTATTTCAGTTTGCCTTTAGTCTTTTCCACACCATCAAGTTATTTTCTAGCACCGTTACCACTTATAATTATCCATACCACTTGTATTTCACTATCTCTTCTCCAAACTAGTGCACCTATACATATGACAAGTGTATTGGGTGTGTTGGGGACACAAGAGACTTCTTGTATCTTGATTGCAGGGTTTCTTGAGAGGGAATATACTTTAACCACTTCCTCCCTGAGTTCGATAAACCTTGGGTGATCCACTTAAGGGAAAACTTGCTGCTGTTCTACAAACCTCTACATTTGGAGGCCCAACAACTGTCTACAAGAATAGAAGTGCGTAGACATCAAGCTATTTTCTGGTGCCGTTGCCGGGGAGGAAAGGTAAAAGGTATTCACACCGGAGGATTAAAGAAGAAGAACCTCCCACGGCAAACGCCTATTTTCTGGCGCCGTATCCGGGGAGGTAAGGTAAAAGGTACTCACATCCTCCGGTGTGAGTGCTCGAAGTTATTTCCTTTAGATTCTGCAATTTTGTCTTTTTGTTTCTTGTTTTCACTAGTTAGGCTTAATGGAAAACAACAACAAAATTAGAGAGCTTTATAGTATTTATCTTGAGTTAGGACATGAAGTGTCTGAAGAGAAAATTAAAAAACCTATGGAACTTTATTTGCATGCTAATAGCAATGTTGTTAGCATGAATTCTTTGGACACCATTATTGCTAATGCTATGGAAAAGTCTAAGCTTGGGGAAGCTAGTTTTTATGAAAATGATCTTTTTAGTTCCCCAGCTTTGGAAGATAGCTATTTTTTTCCTTATGATGATACCAAACCTCCAATATATGATGATTACAATGATGAATATGATATTTTCAGTCCACCTACTATTGAGGAGGAAATTAATTATGACTACAATATGCCTCCTATATTTGATGATTATGGTGATGAAAATAATAATGATAGCTATTTTGTTGAATTTGCTCCCACTATGATTAATAAGAATGACTATGCTTATAGGGAGAGTAATAATTATTTTATGCATGTGGCTCATGATAAGAATGTTTTATGTGATAGCTATATTGTTAATTTTATTCATGATGCTACTGAAAGTTATTATGAGAGAGGGAAACATGGTTTTATGCATCTCAATAATATTAGGTTTCCCCTCTTTATGTTGGAAGTCTTGAAATTGCACTTGTTTTGCTTGATTATGCTTATTGGTTTGTTCTTTAATGACTTGTTTCTTTACAAGATTCCTATGCATAGGAAGTTGGTTAGACTTAAATGTGCTTTGAATTTGCTTCTTGATGCTCTCTTTTACTTCAATTCATATTTCTTATGTGAGCATCTTCTCAAACTATCATGCCTAACTTAAAGGCGTTAAAGAAAAGTACTTATTGGGAGATAACCCAAAAGTTTTAGATGAGTCTTGGAAGTTATTACTTCAGTAATAACTGTAATAACTGCTCCTTATCCTTTTTATTTGCCTTTTGTGCCAAGAGTAACCTCTAATGAGAGAGAAGTAATGATTGGGAAAGTTGCTGTCCCGAAACAGATTTCTGTGCTTCACCGTAAAAATTCGTGTAAAATATCTGTACGTCCTTTTGAGGCGTGAATTTTTCTGCTTATGCCCCAGGTTGTTATGTAACTTTCGTTAGTACAACACTTTTTGATTTGAGCAATAGAAGGTCTTGGAAAAAAATTAATCTTTACCTGCTGGTCTGTTTTGACAGATTTCTGCCATTATTTCCATTTGCTTCTTGTTGGTTCCTTTTTGAGTTCTTTTGGGGAATTGAGATTTTTTAGGGAAGTGCTACAGTAGCTAGTGTTCTAATGGAAGTTTATTTGGTGTTAGAACTGAACCTTAAGACTTATTTATCTTGAGTGCACTAATGTTGCTAATAAAGATTGTGTGAAGTTTTGTATGAAGGAAAAATTGCAGGTGTATGGAAGGAATGAGTAATGAGATGAAGGATGGACTAAAGCTCAAGCTTGGGGATGCCACGCGTGTCACCCCAAGAAATATCCAAGAAGTATAAGCGTCAAAGCTTGGGGATGCCCAAGGCATCCCCCTCTTCATCAATAAAAATTCCAGGTTTCTTCCAAACGCTTCATTTTTATTGTTTCATGCACAGTTGTGTTGTTCTTAGAGTGTCTTATTTTTCATTTTCGTTTTGGTTTTTCGTTTGCTTTGTTTGCTTAGTTTTCTGAATAAATTGGTTGGACCCTCCTCTTTCATACATTGGTTTTCAAATAGTTTGGTTTGGTTTGGAAAAGAGTAGGAAAGTTCATACTTATGTGGTAAAAAGAGCTCGTTTTTGACTGTGGCCTATGCTTTGTCATGCCATGCTTGATATTGTTTTGGCTTTATGCTTAGTATTATTTGCTGTAGCATGACTTGTTATAAAAAATTGAGATTATTTAATGTGCCTTGGATGAATCATGCGTTGTTTTAGCATATTAAAGCATAGTATAGTGGTATTCTCCTTTGATGCTTTATTTGGGTTGACTTGGCACATGCTCACACCATGTTATGACTATCCAAGTCACCATAGCCTTGATGATCCTTTAGTTTTCAACTTGTAGTATCACTTTATGCTTTGATCAATGATGTTTTCTCGCTCTGCATGATTATGGCCATTATTGATCTCTTAGTTGGTCGCTCCCAGTCTTTTGCTAGCCTCCACAACCAAGGATGAGTTCCACTCGTGCATCCAATTCCCTAAACCAAGTTATTCCAAAGAGTCCACCATACCTACCTACTAGCTTATGCTATTCCAAGTATTTCATGCTTTTTTTTACCTTCCAAATGTTATGAGAAAACTAGTGATTAAAGCTCTCACGAACTTGATGGCACACTTTACTTTTCTTGCCCTTAATAAACTTGAACCGTTGTGTCGTCTATGTTGTATATGCTTGCACTTATTTGTTGGGAATTAGCAGAACCATGCTTTCATGGGGAACGCTTTCAACATTACACTTGGTACTTGTACCTAGTTGATATCATGCTCTTTTGTATATGGATGTCGTCGGTGTGAAATGAAAGGGGAGCTTGTAAGTCCATGGAGTTATGTATATGTGTTAGAGAAATGCCTCGGCCGCTGGTCTAATCCATGCTGACATGGTGGAAACCTGCAACGTAACCATAATGAGCTGTCTATGAAGCATTCTTCTTATAAAAAAAAGAGTCCTATATTGAGAAAAAAGAGAAAAGGAAAAAAAGAGATTATGAAAAGAGGAAAGAGAGAAAAAAGCACCATATTCCCATGGTAAATAAGAAGATTGCTGAGATGCTCGTTGTCTGCTTGCCTTGTCATTTTGATATGGGGATTCTTCCATATAATCGGGCAAGGGGTACCCCGTTGGCGGTTCTCTATGATACACATGTACTTATAATGACAAGAACTTACCGGTGACTAAAATTGAGTAGCATGAGGAGCGACCCTCGTATTCAAGGGACATGAGATTTCTAACTTATACTTCGTCAAGCATATACACCATAGTTTGTTCACTTTAACCTTAATCACTTCAATATGCTTATGATAGGGGCAATGAGAGATGAAAGCTATTAAGTACCATAATTTTTGGAAGCTCTTTATGAAACTTGAATCTCTACTTCCTTCTATGAAGGCCTTTCTTCCACCATTATATTGAGTCTCCACCTTCTATATTTATGCACCTACTTTGAGAGCATAGTGGCCATTCTTAGTTCTATGTGCATTGTCCCAAGACTAGTTGATTGATGCATAACTTGATACTGCTTGTTTTAAACTATTGTATCTAGTCACTCTTATGAACTTTGAAGGTGTCCTATGCATTTATATTTGCTACTCTATTGAGGGACAAGCTGAATACTATTATGCTTTGTTTTCTTTATGTGAAACAAACAAACGTCTTGCAAAGCATTGTTATTCATGAATCTTTTGTTTGTGCCTTTTCTTGTTGCATCATAGTTTCTTTGCTTATTGCTAGAACTTTGTCTTTCATGCTATGATTGAAGTACTATGATCCCAGCTTTGAATGTTTTGCAAATACTTTGATCAAGTCTTTGATGGTGCATGTCACCTCAAAAATTATTGTTTCTTTTTATCACTTACTTACTCGAGGACGAGCAGGAGTTAAGCTTGGGGATGTTGATACATTGCAAATGTATCTATAATTTTTGATGTTCCATGCTTGGTTTTATCCACTTTCTTGTGTTTTGTTCCAACTTTGGAGTACTTTTCATATGGTTTCTTGGACTAACCTATTAACAAGATGCCACAGTGCTAGTTGCCTGTTTTGTGCTGTTTTTGGTTCCAAGAAGTCAGAAAATTAATATTCTCAGAATTGGACGGGACAAAAGCCAAAGTTACTATTTTCCCGGAAGACTCACGGAGCCAGAAGGAGAGTCGGAGAGGGGCCATAGGGTGGCCACACCACCCCTAGGCGCGGGTCCACCTAGGCCGCGCCAAGGCATGGTGTGGGCCCCCTAGCCACCCACCGACCTTGCCCTCTGGCCTATAAGAAGCCTCCCGAAACCAAAACCCTAAATCATCAAGCCTCCAGCCACGAAAAGTTCCGCAGCACCGCTGCCACCGAAGGGGAGATTCGGGGGACAGAAAGTCTCTGTTCCGGCACCCTGCCGGGACGGGGAAGTGCCCCCGAAGTCATCTCCATCGATCTCCACCGCCATCTCCATCACCATTGCTGAGTCCCATGATGAGGTGGGAGTAGTTCTGTCTCGAGGCTAAGGGTTGTACCGGTAGCTATGTGTTCATCTCTCTCTCTATGCATGATCTTATTGAGATCATGAGCTTGTAATCTATAGATCTACCTTGCTACTCAAGTGCTTTAATAGATCTCTGCTCTCCCCATGTGTGTGAAAGTGATAGCGTGCTCACCATGGTGGCACTTAGGCTAGAGATTACAAATACATGTTATGAGTTATATTTGGAGTTGGATGTCTTTATGAAATTGTGGTGTTTGTTGGACTCATCTAGTACTCAAGGTGATTGTGGGGTTTTCCAGATGGGAAAGGCTTACTTTGAGGTGTGCTGTTATAGCCCTACCATCGATTAGAGTGTCCAACCGGAGAGTAGTTAAGAGTAGTATCATAAAGAGAAGATATTTATATGAGAGTGTTCACTAGTAAAAGTATGATCCCTAGGCCTTGTTTCTAAGCTTTGAAACTCCGTTTGTAACTAGATATGTTACATGTTTGCCTGCTTCCATCTTTATTTTAGTTTTCCTTTAGTCTTTTCCACACCATCAAGTTATTTTCTAGCACCGTTACCACTTATAATTATCCATACCACTTCTATTTCACTATCTCTTCACCGAACTAGTGCGCATATACACCTGACAAGTGTATTGGGTGTGTTGGGGACACAAGAGACTTCTTGTATCTTGATTGCAGGGTTACTTGAGAGGCAATACCTTTGACCACTTCCTCCCTGAGTTCGATAAACCTTGGGTGATCCAATTAAGGGAAAATTTGCTGCTGCTCTACAAACCTCTGCACTTAGAGGCCCAACAACTGTCTACAAGAATAGAAGTGCGTAGACATCAGGCCGGCCCCTGGCCCTACTCTATCTCGTCTTCTGGATCCGTGTTCCCCTCGATGAAATATTGACTTTGTCTTTTATCCCGTCCAATTCCTAGAATATTCATTTTCTAACTTTTATGGAACCAAAAACAACAGAAAACAGGCAACTGGCACTGTGGCATGTTGTTAATAGGTTAGTCCATGAAAGTGTATAAAAATACTCCAAAGTGTGGACAAAACATAAGAAAGTAGATATAAAATAAGCATGGAACATCAAAAATTATAGATACGTTTGCAACGTATTAGCAGTGTGTTCCACCATTGCCTCGGTTCTCCATGTTCCACCTCGATAAGGCTACAAACTCTTCGTCTACTCTGAGTCACCTCGTCCTAACCAGCTCCTCCTATGCATCTCGATGTGGCTCAGCCCATTCGGGGACAACCTGAAAATGCAATACTCAACTCCAGATAATGCAATGGCAACTTAGCAGCAATGTAGAATCTCATGACATTTAACTCACCAACATTTAATCTTCCGGAGTCATCGAGTAGTCGGGATTAGGATTTTACCGACAATCTCCTCCTTCTTGACCCTCACGCCCCTTTCAGCCTAGAAGTGACTAGAGGCCGTGACCTTTTGGTTATACCACACCTGTGGTGTCAACTTCACACAAGCCCCAAGCAAAGTCTTGTTCGTCGTCTCTTGTTTCTCCTCATCCACACGATAAAAACACTTCAATCATGCATAAAAACAATTGTGAGAGTCATGAGTTAGCACAGTGGGGTCATCAACTATGAACGAAAGTCGAGAAATATGTCTTACCCAAAACTTGGGGATCACAGCATCAATAACTGTCAGAAAGCCCGGGATAATGGTAGCCTGGTAGTCCGCCTAAATAGTGGCTAGCCTCTTGATTCCCTCGAGGGATGTGTACCAGCCCGGCCAGAATTTCCTAATCAGAGCTCCAATCATGCTATTAGGAAGGCGGGGCTTGCTCCCGACAGGAAATGTCCAGTTGCTGCACAATAATCAAACATTAGTACACATGCCAAATTATTTATCACCAACAAAAAATTACATGTTTAAAATTCCAAATGATCTAGGCCCTGATTGTCCCGCAGCGAGAGTTTCCACGTACAAATCCAGGATTTTACTAAGTGTTAACGCATGTCTGGAAAGGAGGGTCACACCTGGGGCCTACACATGGCACCTACCAACCTTGAACCACTCTCACACACATATGCTAGGGGCACATGCAAGTTTTCATGCGATTCCGATGCTCCGGTGGTCTTCCTCCGGCGAAACCCTAGACCAGGGGCTGATACGTCCATTTTGCATAACTATTATATATCATAATTTATTGTTATTCATTGATATATTTCATATTAAGAGATGATACTTATGTTATTTCATCTGTTTTTGCATGGTTGATGACTATTTGGAGCATGGACCACTGCTGTCAGGATTCTGATGGAAAAGGTGCTGTTTGGAGGCAAAATTTGCGAACATCAGAAAATCTGGGAAAATACATGAAAAATTCTATTTTTCCAGATGACGAAGATTGCCACAAGGGGAAGTGGAGATGGGCCACAAGGGGCCCACACCACCCCCTGGCGCGGGCAGCCCTAGGCTGCGCCAGCAGGTGGTGTGGCCGGCCTGGCCCACTCCAGGCTCTTCCCTCTAGCGTATATTATCCTCCCGAAACCCTAAGACTCGGGGAGCGACCAAAGAAAGATTCCACCGCCTCTACGAGGCAGAAAACACCAAGAGAGAAAGATCTCTCCGACAGACATAATTCTGCCGGGGGAATTCCTTATTGGAGAGGGGAGATCGTCGCCATCAACACCACCATCAAGCTAGACTTCATCGCGATCATCATCATCATCACCATCATCATCTCCACCAGCACCATCATCACCACTTCATACCGCTGAAATAATTGGGTTGAAACTTGCATAGTTCTTAGGGGAAACTTTCTCGGTGTTGATTACTCCTTGTTGTTGATGCTATTGAGTGAACCATTGAATTATCGTTTATGTTCAGATTGTTACACATCATTATTTCATCTCTGATCATGATCGATATGATGTCTTGTGAGTAGTTCGTTTTGTTCTTGAGGACATGGGAGAAGTCATGTTGTTAGTAGTGGAATTGTGTTGAGAAAGATTCAATGGTTTGATATTTAAGTTGTGGTGTATTTATTCTAGTGGTGTCATGTGAACGTCGACTACATGACACTTCACCTTTATGGGCCTAGGGGAATGCATTGTGTATTTGGCTACTAATCACAGGGGTTGCCGGAGTGACAGAAACCTGAACCCCTGTTAGGAAACCTTTGCACAAGGGACGTCAGGGTCTTAGAGTTTAAAGCTTTGGTTAGGTTTCTACCTTAATTACTTTCTTGTACTTGCGGATGCTTGCAAGGGGTATAATCACAAGTATGTATTAGTCCCAGGAAGGTCGGTACATTAGCACAGGTTCACCCACACAACACTTAGCAAACTAAACAAGATTAATAAACTATATGAAGTGAAAGCACTTGACGATATTCCCGTGTGTCCTCGAGAACGTTTGGTCATCTTAAGTAATACAACCGGCTTGGTCTTTGCTGAATAAAGGATTGGGCCACTTGCTGCATTTATTCTTACTGTCTATTATTTACTCGAACTTTATTTACCTACATTATCAAAAAACCCTAAAAATCCGTTTGCTAAGTATTTACAGAGAATTCCTGCTCCAAGCCATTCGCCAACAGCTTCTACTCCTCGTTGGGTTCGACACTCTTACTTATCGAAAATACTGCGATACACCCCGATACTTGTGGGTCATCAGGGGCTCCTCTACCCCTATAGCTATCTCTGTACGAGGGTAGCCTGGTGAACCTTTCTACTTGTTATGTTTTTTTTATGACATATGTACATGGAGAGCAAAGGTTGGCCCAACTTTTCCACATTCTAGGCCCCGGTTGTCCCGCGGCGGGAGTTTCCACTTACAGATCCAGGATTTTACTAAGTGTTAACGCATGTACGAGAAGGGGGGTAACACCTGGGGCCTACACATGGCACCTAACAACCTTGCACCACTCTCACACACTTATTCCAGGGGCACATGCAAGTTTTCATGTCATTCCGATGCTCCGATGGTCTTCCTCCGGCGAAATCCTAGACCGGGGCCCCGAATCGTCTACCGCTATATCTATCTCCGTACGAGGGTAGCCCGGCGGACCTTTCTACTTATTTTTGGGTTTTTTAGGACATATGTACATAGAGAGCAAATGTTGGGCCAACTTTGCCACATTCTAGGCCCCGGTTATCCCGCGGCGGGAGTTTCCACATACATATCCAGGATTTTACTAAGTGTTAACGCATGTCCAGGAAGGGGGTGACACCTGGGGCCTACACATGGCACCTACCAAATTTGCACCACTCTCACACATATATTCTAGGGGCACATGCAGGTTTTCATGTGATTCTGACGCTCCGGTGGTTTTCCTCCGGCAAAACCCTAGACCAGGGGCCCCGGATCGTCTACCCCTATAGCTATCTCTGTATGAGGGTAGCCCGGTGGACCATTGTACTTTTTTTGGTTTGTTTAGTACATATGTACAAGTAGATCAAAGGTTGGGACAACTTTCCCACATTCTAGGCACCGGTTGTCCTGCGGCGGGAGTTTACACGTACAGATCCAGGATTTCACTAAGTGTTAAAGCATGTCCGGGAAAGGGGGTCACACCTGGGGCCTACACATGGCACCTAACACCTTGCACCACTCTCACACACATATGCTAGGGGCACATGCAAGTTTTCATGTGATTCCGACGCTCCGGTGGTCTTCCTCTAGCGAAACCCTAGACCGGGGCCCCCAGATCGTCTACCCCTATTGCTATCTCCGTACTGAAGGAGATATGCCCTAGAGGCAAATGATAAATAGGTTTTTATTGTCATATCTTAGTTAGTTCATAATAGTTTCATATTGTGCTATAACTATATTAATACGAAACATTAATTGATGACCCACAAGTATATGGGGTGTATCGCAGTATTTTCGATAAGTAAGAGTGTCGAACCCAACGAGGAGCAGAAGGTGCTGGCTAGTGGTATGGATCAGGAATTCTCTGCAAATACTTAGCAAACCGATTTTTAGGGTTTTTTGATAATGCAAGTAAATAAAGTACGTGTAAATAAAAGACACTAAGAATAAATGCAGCAAGTGGCCCAATCCTTTATGCAGCAAAGGACAAGCTGGTTGTATTACTTAAGATGACCAAACGTTCTCGAGGACACATGGGAAGACTGTCAAGTGCTTTCGCTTCATATAGTTGATTAATCTTCTTTAGCTTGCTAAGTGTTGTGTGGGTGAACCTATGCTAATGTACCTCCCTTCCTAGGACTAATATATACTTGTTATTATACCCCTTACAAACATCCATAAGTACAAGAAAGTAATTAAGGTAGAAACCTAACCACATCTTTAAACTCTAAGAACCTTACGTCCCTTGTGCAATGGTTTCCTAATGGGGGTTCATGTTTCTGTCACTCCGGCAACCCCTACGATTAGTAGCCAAATACACAATGCATTCCCCTAGGCCCATATAGGTGAAGTGTCATGTAGTCAACGTTCACATGACACCACTAGAAGAAGTAGACCACAACTTAAATATCAAACTATTGAATCTTTCTCAACACAACTCCACTACTAACAACATGACTTCTCCCATGTCCTCAAGAACAAAACAAACTACTCACAAGACATCATATGGATCATGATCAGAGATGGAATAATGATGTATAACAATATAAACATAAACAATAATTCAATGGTTCACTCAATAGAATCAACTACAAAGAGTAATCAACACCGGGAAAGTTTCCCCTAAGAGCTATGCAAGATTCAACCCAATTGTTACAGCAATATGGAGATGGTGATGATGGTGCTGATGGAGATGATGGTGGTGATGATGATGATCCCGATGAAGTCCAGCTTGATGGTGGTGTTGATGGCAACGATCTCCCCTCTCCAGGAAGGAATTCCCCCGACAGAAATCTGTCTGCCGGAGAGATCTTTCTCTCTCGGTGTTTTCCGCCCCGCAGAGGCGGCGGAATCTTTCTATGGTCGCTTCCCGAGTATTAGGGTTTCCGGAGGATTATATACGCCAGAGGGGAGAGCCAGAGGTGGGCCAGGGCGACCACACCAACTAGTGGCGCGGCCTAGGGTGGCCCGCGCCAGGGGGTGGTGTGGGCCCCCGGTGGCCCATCTCCCCTCCTCCTTCTGGCAGCCTTCGTCTTTTGGAAAAATAGGATTTTCCATATATTTTCCCGGATTTTCTGATCTTCGCGAATTTTGCCTCCAAACAGCACCTTTTCCATCAGAATCCTGACTACAGCGGTCCATGCTCTAAAAGTCATCAGCCATGCAAAAACAGATGAAATAACATAAGTATCACCACTTAATATGAAATATATCAATGAATAACAGTGAATTATGATATAGAATAGTGATGCAAAATGGACGTATCAACTTCCCCCAAGCTTAGACTTCGCTTGTCCCCAAGCGAATCTAAGCTCAATAAACATGACCTCGGGTTTATGGAGTGAAGGGTCGATAAAATAATACGGACAAGAAGCATCACATTTATCAATACATAGATCATAAAAGAAGACAACTCACTATTATATAACTCAACTTGCAGTGAGTAAAGGAAACACAATTAAGATACATAAAGTAAATCATAACTGGTAATGGCAAACTTAGCTCTTGGTCGAAGAATAGTTGATAATTTACTGGAGTTCACAAATAACTGGTTTTCAATGATAGCTTTCAAAGTAGTAATCACCAAGATAAGAGCAATGTGCAAAACAAGGAACATAAGAAACATGATTGAATAAATCATCATATGAATGAATGAAACACAACAACTCAAAATACTTGCTGAGATAGAAGGGAATAGGTTTACTGACTCAACTAAAAAGTAAAAGAAAATCCCTTTGCAGAGGGAAGCAGGGATTGCAAGTTTCATAAAGAGCTCCCAAAAATTATGATACTTATTAGCTTTCAGCTCTCATTGCCCCTATCATAGGCCTCTTTAGGTAATTAAGGTTAACGTGATCAAATATCAGGATATGCTTGACAAGTTGTAAATTGAGAATCTCATGTCCCTTGAATACGAGGGCCGCTCCTCACGCTACTCAAGTTTAGTCACCGGTAAGTTCTTGTCATCGTAAGCACATGTGTATCATGGAGAACCGCCAACGTGGTACCCCTTGCCCGATGATACGGAAGAATCCCCTTATCAAAATGATAAGGCAAGCAGACAACAAGCATCTCAGCAATCTTCTTATTTACCATGGGAATATGGTGCTTTTTTCTCTCTTTCCTCTTTTCTCATCTCTTTTTTTCTTTTTTCTTTTTCTCAATCTCTATCTCTTTTTTTATAAGAAGAATGCTTCATAGATTCTCATTATGGTTACGCTGCAAGTTTCCACCATGTCAGCATGGATTAGACCAGCGGCCCAGGCGTTTCTCTAACACACATGCATAACTCCATGGACTTACAAGCTCCCCTTTCATTTCACACCGACAACATCCATAGACAAAAGAACATGATATCAACTAGGTACAAAGTACCAGTGCAATGTTGAAAGTGTTCCCCATGACATCATGGTTCTGCTAATTCACAACTTACAAAGCGCAAGCATATACGCAACATAGATGGGCACAATGATTCAAGTTTATTAAGTTCAAGAAAGTAAAGTGTGCCATCAAGTTCGTGAGAGCTTTAATCACTAATTTTCTCATAAAAAGGTTAATTTGGAAGGTAGATAAAACAAGAATTTACTTGGAATAGCAATAGTGCTAATAGGTAGGTATGGTGGACACAAATGGCATGGGTTTTGGTTTAAAGGATTGTATGCATGAGATGAATTCCCTCTCAGTATAGGTTTTTGGCTAGCAAGGCTGGGTAGCAAGTATAAGAGTTGAAGGAAACAAACAAACAAACATACAAGCGCTAAAGACAAACATGCAATTTTCCTTGGAAACACAAAAGATCTTAACTAGAGAATACTAGACTTGTGAGCAAATCAAGAAAGAAAGATGATGATTTTTTTCTTTAGAGTAATTTTATCTTTTCATTCAACTCTCAAAAATACTGGTGCTACTGACCGAGCCAGGTTTACCAAAACCAACTAAATTAACTCAATGATCCCAAAGTGATACCAATACTAACAACAAGATCAATCATATAACCACGAATTGAAAACTAATATAAGATATGCAAAAGAGTAAATGATAGAACTTCTCATTAATAGTCCATAACGGCAACTCACACCAAGGGATACATATCTAACGAGAGAGGGGACACTTCCATAATGCAAACCATCCTACATGATAACTTATCTATTCATGATATGACTCTAGCAAAAAGGTAAAAAGATAGAAGATAGTGATGTGATACCGTGGCACTCCCCCAAGCTTGGAACAAACCAAGGGGATGCCAAACCTGATGACAAATTACTCCTTTAGTGGTGGTGGTATCCTCTTGATTGGCGCGAGGAAATCTTCCAGCATCTTGCGAAGCCTGTTATTCTCCTCTTGAAGCATATCCACCTTCCTCCTCAAGACTCGGTACTTGTCGCAGAACTTATCAGTGACTCGTAGAGCTTCCACTGCTGCAGGGCAAGAACTGAGATCTAGAGTCAGAGGTATCAGCCCCTTCATGGCTATTTTCATGTCCTTTACTCCCTCCTTGCCGTTTCGATCCATGTCTTCGTGCTCAAGATTGTGACGGAGCTCGTGACAGCGTCGCATCTCGTAATCCTTTGAAGATGAACCCCTGAACGACATCTGAACAAAACAGACCGAAACAAAAACACGATGAGAACACGATATATGAACCTCGGGGGATCTAAGGGATTATATATTACGAAGTTTCACATCAAAAGGAAGGTACTGGGAGAAAACGAGTCGGAGGCGGAGTCCGGAGTGGCCACACCACCCGGTGGTGCGGCCAGGGGTGGGCCTGCGCCACAGGGTGGTGTGAGCCATCTTGGCTCCGTTTCCATCCCTCTTTCGCTTTGTAGCTTTCCTTATTGACTGAAAACTGCAAAAATATAACTGGACAGATCTTTCGCGGAACTTTTCTTACCAGAACTGTTACCTATTTGAAAATAGACTCTGCAGGTCTCTGAATTTTGTATTTAGTGGATTCTTCCAGAGTCACCACTTGAATAACATCAATATCTTCATCTTCATACACTTATTGCTCAAGTCATGAAACCTTTCACTTCCTTATTACACCATTACCTCCACTACCTGGAAATTTCTTTCACACAAAACTTCACACAGTTCTCATTAACAACATTAGTATAAGTGAAGTGATAAAACCTTTTGAGTTCAACTTGAACTGAAAACCATCAAAACATAAGCTACTGTAGCAACTCCTTCCGAAGACCCAAAAAAGAATTCAAAAAGGAAATCGAATAAAGAAGCAAATGCAAGAGTGGCAAAATCTATCAAAACAGAACAGCAGGTAAAGATCATATTTTTTCGAAAATCTTCTGTTGCTCAAATCAAAAAGTGCAAAACTAACGAAAGTTAAATAACAACCTGGGGAAGAAGCACAAACAATTACAGCTCAATCCGACGTACAAAGATCTCTCACGAATGTTTACGGTGAAGCACAAAAATCTGTTTCGGGACAGCAACTTCCCCAAATATTACTCCTCTCTCATTAGAGGTTGATCTTGACACAAAAACCAAACAAAAAGGATAAGGAGCGGTTATTACCGAAGTAATAACTTCCAAGACTCAAAGAAACAAAAACAAGCTGAAAGAAAAAATAAATTGGGTTGTCTCCCAAAAAGCTCTTTCTTTATAGCCGTTAAGATGGGCATGATAATTTTGAAGATGCTCACATAAGAATATGAATTGAAGTGAAAGAGAGCATTAAGAGGCAAAAATACACACATTTAAGTCTAAACCACTTTCTATGCAAGGGAATTTTGTAAACAAACAAGTTGTTGAAACCAGAGGCTACAAGCATAGGAAGGCAAAAGAAATGCAACATATAAACTTTCAGCATAAAACGAGAAAACTTGATATTATTGAGATGCATAAGAACACTTTTCCCTCTCTCATAGTAACTTTCAGTATCATGCATAAACTTAACAATATAACTATCACAAGGACCATCATAACAATGATCACTAATTCTAACAGAAAACACAGGAATACTAGCTCTCATAACACTACTTTGTGAGACAATATTAGAGGTATCTGTACAAAGGATGGTGTGTCCCTCTTCTACATATTTAATAACAAAGTCTTTCACATTTGCTATTATAGGTTCATCAACCATTTTTTATCAGGTTCAACAACTTTTCTTATACTTTCATCAACCATACTAGCTATCATAGAATGTTCCTTTATCTTAACTCGGAAAGGCATTTTCTCAACATAAGGTTCAGGTAAAACATGATTAGCAGTATAAACTTTAGTATTTCTTGCAGGAACACTCTTAGCTATATCTTTATAAGGTTCATGATACTTATTCCACTTATTTTTAGGCACTTCAATATAGGAAGCAAAAGACTTAAATAAGAAGCAATAGCTTGAGAGTCTAGACCATAAGCATTTTTAATATTTTGAAAGTCATCAGTACCCATAAAAGATTCAATGCATTCATAATCATAATTTATACCTGACTTTCTACCTTTATCATTCTCCCAAGCTTCAGCATTATCTTGAATATGTTCCATAAGATCCCATTTAGCTTCTTCTTCCATGCGAGTGAATGATCCAGCACAAGAAGCATCCAATAAATCCTCATCATGTAGAGGGAGCCTTGCGTAAAAGTTATTGATAATAATATTGTTGGGGAGCTCATGAATGGGACATTTGAGCATTAGTAACTTCAATCTTCCCCAATGTTGAGCTGTACTCTCTCCATGAAGAGGCCAAAAGTTGTATATTTCATTCCAATCTTTATGAATCTCACTAGGAGGATAAAATTTTGAATAAAAGAGAGGTACTATTTCCTCCCATTCAAGAGCTTGACCATTCTTCAGCAGCTTATACCATTCCCTAGCTCTTCCTTTCAGTGACAGTGAGAATAACTTCTTCTTAACTTGATCTGTAGTAATACCTGCACACTTGAACAACCCGCATAATTTGTGTATAAAGAGCAAATGATCACCAGGATGGACAGTTCCATCCCCAACATAGTAGTTATCCATAACACGATTAATAATTCTTGTAGGTATTTTAAAAGCATCATTCTCAGCAGGTGGTGGTTCGTCTACTACCTTAGCAGTGGTAGTAGCTTAACCAAATAAGAAAGTCAGCGAATTATCCATAACAAAAATAAAGCAACTAATAGAAGTAAACAATACTCATAGTAGAAGTTTCCTTTACCAGTTCCACTCCCCAATAGCGCTTCACTCCCCGGCAACAGCGCTATAAAATAGTCTTGATGACCCACAAGTATAGGGAGTGTATCGAAGTATTTTTGATAAGTAAGAGTGTCGAACCCAACGAGGAGAAGAAGGTGCTGGCTAGTGGTATGGATCAGGAATTCTCTGCAAATACTTAGCAAATGGATTTTTAGGGGTTTTTGATAATGCAAGTAAATAAAGTATGAGTAAATAAAAGACACTAAGAATAAATGCAGCAACTGGGCCAATCCTTTATGCAGCAAAGGACAAGCTGGTTGTATTACTTAAGATGACCAAACGTTCTCGAGGACACATGGGAAGACTGTCAAGTGCTTTCGCTTCATATAGTTGATTAATCTTCTTTAGCTTGCTAAGTGTTGTGTGGGTGAACCTGTGCTAATGTACCGCCCTTCCTAGGACTAATACATACTTGTGATTATACCCCTTGCAAAAATCCGTAAGTTCAAGAAAGTAATTAAGGTAGAAACATAACCACAACTTTTAACTCTAAGACCCTTACGTCCCTTGTGCAATGGTTTCCTAACGGGGGCTCAGGTTTCTGTCACTCCGGCAACCCCTACGATTAGTAGCCAAATACACAATGCATTCCCCTAGGCCCATATTGGTGAAGTTTCATGTAGTCGACGTTCACATGACACCACTAGAAGAAGTACACCACAACATAAATAACAATCTATTGAATCTTTCTCAACGCAACTCCACTACTAACAACAAGACTTCTCCCATGTCCTCAAGAACAAAACGAACTACTCACAAGACATCATATGGATCATGATCAGAGATGGAATAATGATGTATAACAATCTGAACATAAACAATAATTCAATGGTTCACTCAATAGCATCAACTACAAAGAGTAATCAACACCGGGAAAGTTTCCCCTAAGAACTATGCAAGATTCAACCCTATTGTTATAGCAATATGGAGATGGTGATGATGGAGATGATGGTGGTGATGATGATGATCCCGATGAAGTCCAGCTTGATGGTGGTGTTGATGGCGACGATCTCCCCTCTCCGGGAAGGAATGCCCCTGGCAGAAATCTGTCTACCGGAGAGATCTTTCTCTCTCGGTGTTTTCTGCCCCGCAGAGGTGGCGGAATCTTTCTGTGGTCGCTCCCCGAGTATTAGTGTTTCGGGAGGATTATATACGCCAGAGGGGACAGCCAGAGGTGGGCCAGCGCGGTCACACCACCTGGTGGCGTGGCCTAGGGTGGCCCGCGCCAGGGGGTGGTGTGGGCCCCCTGTGGCCCATCTCCACTCCTCCTTCTGGCAGCCTCCGTCTTCTGGAAAAATAGGATTTTCCATATATTTTGCTGGATTTTCTGATCTTCGCAAATTTTGCCTCCAAACAACACCTTTTCCCTCAGAATCCTAACTACAGCGATCCATGCTCCATAAGTCATCAACAATGCAAAAAAAGATGAAATAACTTAAGTATCACCTCTTAATATGAAATATATCAATGAATAATAGTGAATTATGATATAGAATAGTGATGCAAAATGGATGTATCATTAAGATACGTGTGGTATGTAAACAAACGAAGTCTCTAGTTGCCTCTAGCGAACTAGTTCATTGGTCATGAGGATTGATACATTGCAAACGTATCTATAATTTTTGATGTTCCATCCTTGGTTTATATCTACTTTCTTATGTTTTGTCCACACTTTGGAGTACTTTTTATACTCCTTTTTGGACTAACCTATTAACAATATGCCAGAGTGCCAGCTGCCTGTTTTCTATGGCTTTTGGTTCGAGGAAAGTCAGAAAATGAATATTCTCGGAATTGGACGAGACAAAAGCCAAAATCAATATTTCACCGAGGGGGACACGGAGCCAGAATACAAGACGGAGAGGGGCCAGGGGCCAGCCACACCACCTGGCCGCGCGGAAAGGCCTAGCCCGCGCCAGGGGGTGGGGTGGCCACCTAGGGCACCCCCTCGGCCTCCCCTTTTGCCTATAAGATACCTCCGATACAGAAACCCTAAGTACCCGATCAAAATTCCACGAAAGAGTCTGTAGCCGCCGTCATCTGCATCCCTAGATTGGGAGGGATCTAAACCTCTTCTCAGCACCCTGCCAGAGGGGACAATTCACCCTGGAGGCCTTCTTCATCACCATGCAAGCCTCCGGTGTGATGCGTGAGTAGTTCATCCTTGGACTATGGGTCCTTGTAGTAGCTAGATGGTTGGTTGTTCTTCTTTGTGCTATCATGTTTACATCTTGTGAGCTCCGTTCATGATAAAGATCATCTATTTGTAATCTACATGTTGTGTTTGCGGGGATCTGATGGATATTGAGATGCTATTTCGGATTGATTATTGATTCTATCATGTCTTTGTTATTTGTGATCTTTCATGCTCTCCGTTATTAGTAGCTATCTTGGCCGAGTAGATGCTAGGAACTACAAGAGGGAGTACATATGCTCAATAGTGGGTTCATGCCTCTAGTAATCTAGGGAAGTGACAGAAATCTCTAAGGTACTAGATGTGCTGTTGCTACTAGGGAGAAAACAACAATCCTTTGTTCATAGAACAATCATATTGTTTACTTTACACGCAATGCTTAATGCAATTATCTATTGCTTGAAACTTAATCCTGAAGGTGGATTATTAGTCATAGATGCAGTTGGATTACGGTCCATGTATAATGTTGTAATTCCCAATCAAATCTCATAGGAGTCAAGATGATTAGTATATGCATGTATGCTTTCTTGATGTTTGTCAATTGCCCCGCTGTAATTTGGTAACCCAACATGTCATCTATCTTAAGGAGAATCACCACTAGTGAACTATGGACCCCGGTCCTTTCTTTTACCATCAATCTACAACTAATTACTATTTTCTGTTTACTTTCTGCAAGCTATTACTTTCTTCCACACAATACATTTAATCCTTAGTTTTCAGCAAAACCGGTGAGATTGACAACCGCACTATAAGTTGGGGGCAAAGTTCTGTGGTTGTGTTGTGCAGGATTCCAAGTTGGAAACAACACCTTAGAGGTGTTTCCTTGCTCCTACTGGTTCGATAACCTTGGTTTCATAACTGAGGGAAACTTACTACTATGCTCATCATACCTTCCTCTTGGGGTTCCCCAACAAGCTCGATATCAACCACGAGCCAACAAGTATTTTTCTGGTGCCGTTGCCGGGGAGTCAGGGACATCTTCACAAGGGGAGTCCCTCATAACCAATCTCTTTACTTTGTTTTATTTGTTTTCTTAGTTTATTTTCTTCTTTGTTTGCTTGTTTCTTTATCAAAAACACAAAAAATAGTTGTCCTAGTTTGCTTTCTTTATGAAAAACACAAAAAATGACTACTCTTGAAAACACTAAGTTGTGTGACTTCACTAGCACCAACAACAATGATTTCATGTGCACACCTATTGCTCCACCTGTTCCTGAAGCTACTTTCTTTGAAATTAAACCTTCTTTACTCAATCTTGTTATGAGAGAACATTTTTCTGGTATTGGTACTGAAGATGCTGTTGCTCATCTAAATGACTTCGTTGAACTTTGTGAGATGCAAAAGCCTAGGGATATATATGGGGATATTATTAAGCTTAAATTGTTTCCTTTCTCTTTGAGAGGAAAAGCTACAGAATGGTTGCAATCCCTAACTAGGAATAGTATTTATTCTTGGACTAAATGCAAAGATGCTTTCATTGGAAAATACTATCCTTTTGCTAAGATTATATCTATGAGAAGTGAAATAATGAAGTTTAAACAATCTGATAATGAACATGTTGCTCAAGCTTGGGAAAGAATGAAATCTTTGGTAAAGAATTGTCCCACTCATGGACTTACTGCTTGGATGATTATCCAAACCTTTTATGCAGGATTGAATTATTCTTCAAGAAATCTACTGGATTCTGCTGCTAGAGGTACCTTCATGACCATTACTTTGGATGCTGCAACGAAGCTTTTGGATAATATGATGGTTAACTATTCTGAATGGCACACTAAAAGAGCTCCACAAGGTAAGAAGGTAAATTATGTTGAAGAGACCTCTTCCTTGAGTGATAAAATTGATGTTATTATGTCTATGCTTGTTAATGGGAAAGCTCATATTGATCCAAATCATGTTCCCTTAGCCTCCTTGGTTGCTCAAGAAGAGCAAGTTGATGTGAACTTTGTAAGAAATAATAATTTTGGTAATAATGCTTATGGTAATAACAATTACATGCCTTACCCTCCTAATAATACTTATGGTTATCATGGCAAACCTAGAATACCTAGTGAAGGAAGAATTTTAGAAGTTGAAAGAGCCACTAGAAACTTCATGCAAATGTAATATGAACAAAATAAACTATTTACTAAAACTATGGAGGAACAATCTACCATTTTGAAAAATATTAGTCATCAACTTGAGAGTTTAAATGGGGAAATTCCTAGTTTACAATTAAAACTTTCTAATGCTGAAAGAAATATCTCATCTTTTTCTGAAGCACAATCTCTTTGATTAATAAAATGGCTGCTAAATCTGAAACTATTGAGAATACCTTTGCTGCTACTAATGCCATACAAGTTAGAATTGATGAAAATGTTAGACTATTAGCTAAATTGCATGCTAAGTGGGAAAGAGAAGATGAAATTGCTAGAAATATTAGTGTTTCTACTATCACTACCACTAATGTTGAAGCTAGTAAACCCAATGGAACCTTTTCTAATAAAAATACTGAAATTCTTCGAAACATGGGAAACAATAGCTCTACTACTTTAGATGATAATTATGATTTTGATCTTGATGGTTGCAGCATCTCTAAAGTTATTAAGTTCCTACAAAAGCTTTATAAAAGTCCTAATTCTAGTGCTATGAATATGTCCTTTACAAAACACATTACTGATGCTCTCATAAAAATTAAAGAGAAAAGATGAAACATAAAGCTTCTATTCCTATGAAACTAGAAGATGGTTGGGAACCCATCATTAATATGAAAGTGAATGATTTTGATTTCAAAGCTTTATGTGATCTTGATAGTAGTGTTTCTATTATGCCGAGAAGGATTTATGATATGCTTGATTTGCCACCATTGGAAGATTGTTATTTAAATGTCCCACTTGATGATAATGCTAAAAAGAAACTCATGGGGAGTATTAATGATGCTCTTATTATGGTTAACAATGTGTCCCCGTTGATTTCTGTGTTTTGGATGGTGAATGCAATGCTTCTTGTCCTATTATTTTGGGAAGACCCTTTCTTAGAGCTGTTGGTGCCATTATTGATATGAAAGAAGGCACCATTAAATATCAACTTCCACTCAAGAAAGGTATAGAAAACTTCCCTAAGAAGAGAGAGAATATTCCTTTTTCCTCTCGTATTAAAACAAAATTTGCTCTTAATGCTTCTTCATTTGAGAATACTTGATTCTTTTCTTGCTTCTTATACCTAACTTAAAGGCGTTAAAGAAAAGTACTTATTGGGAAATAATCCAAAAGTTTTAGTTGAGTATTGGAAGTTATTGCTTCAGTAATAACCTATACTTATCATTGTTTGTGTGGTTTTTATGCCAAGAGTAACCACTAATGAGAGAGAAGTAATGCTTGAGAAAGTTGTTGTCCCAAAACAGATTTGTGTGCTTCACTATAAATATTCGTCAAAAATCTCTGTACGTCAGTTTGAGCTGTATTTTTTTGTGCTTCTGCCCCAGGTTGTTATACAACTTTGGTTAGTTCAAAACTTTTCGATTTGAGCAACAAAAGGTCTTCGAAAAAATTGATTTGTACCTTCTGGTCTGTTTTGACAGATTTCTGCCATTATTTGCATTTGCCTCTTAATTTATTTCTCTTTGAGTTCTCTTTGATCATTTGAAATTTGTAAAGTGCTACAATATCTTGTGTTTTAATGGAAATTTTACTTGTGTTGAGACTGAACTAGAAGACTTATTATCTTGAGTGCACTAATGTTGCTAATGAAGATTGTGTGAAGTTTTGTATGAAGGAAATTTTCAGGTGTAGAGAAAGAATGATGTAATGAGATGAAGAATGGACTAAAGCTCAAGCTTGGGGATGCCACCCGTGTAACCCCAAGAAATATCCAATAAGTACAAGTGTCAAAGCTTGGGGATGCCCAAGGCATCGCCTTCTTCATCAATAAAAAAATTAGGTTCCTTCCAAACACTTCATTTTTATTATTTCATGCACAATTGTGTTGTTCTTGGAGCATCTTTGTTTTTTTGGTTTTCGTTTGCTTATTTTACTTAGTTTGCTTGCATAAATTGGTTGGACCCCCTCGTTCATACATTAATTTTCAAATAAGTTGGTTTGGATTGGAAAAGAGTAGGAAAAGTCCATGCTTAAGTGGTAAAAAGGAGTTTGTTTTTGACTATGGCCTATACTTTGTCATGTCATGCTTGATATTGTTTTGGCTTTATTCTTAGTGATTTTTGCTGTAGCATGACATGTTCTAAACAATTGAGATTGCTTAATGTGCCTTGAAAGAATCATGCGTTGTTTTAGCATATTAAAGCACAGTATTGTGGTATTCTCCTTTGATGCTTTATTTGGGTTGACTTGGCGCATACTAACACCATGTTAAGACTATCCCAAGTCACCATAGCCTCTATGATCCTTTACTTTTAGACTTGTAATATCACTTTATGCTTTAATTAATAACTTTTTGACGCTTTGCATGATTATGACCATTATTGCTCTCTTAATTGGTCGCTCACAGTCTTTTGCTAGCCTCCATAACCAAGTATGAGTTCCACTCATGCATCCAACTCCAAATAAAACCAAGTTATTCCAAAGATTCAACCATACCTACCTATTAGCATTTGCTATTCCAAGTATATTCATGATTTTATCAACCTTCCGAATTAAACTTGTTATGTGAAAATTAGTGATTAAAGCTCGTGAACTTGATGGCACACTTTACTTTGTTGCACTTAATAATCTTGAACCATTGAGTCCATCTTTGTTGCGTATATGCTTGCGCTTTATAAGTTGAAGTTAGTAGAACCATGTATCATGGGGAACGCTTTCAACATTGCACTTATTATTCCGTTGATATCATGATTCTTTTGCTTATGGATCCCGGTGGTGTGAAATAAAAGGGGAACTTGTAAGATCATGGAGTTTGTATGTGTGTTAGAGAAACGCCTGGGCCGCTAGACTAAGCCATGCCTAATCATGGTGGAAACTTATAGCATCACCATAATGAGAACTCTATGAAGCATCCTCAATAAAAAATTATGCAAATAGTGAATAAAAAGATCATTGAGATGCTCATTGTCTGTTGCCTTGTCATTTTGATATGGGATAGCTCCTGTGTCATGGGGCAAGGGGTACCCAGTTGGCGGTTCTCTATGATACATATGTACTTACAATGACAAGAGCTTACTTGTGACCGAAGTTGAGTAGCATGAGGTTCGGTACTCGTAAGCAAGGGGCATGAGATTTCAACTTATAACTTGTCAAGCATATCCTATTAGTTATGGCACTTTAACCTTAATCACCTAAAGATACTTATGATAGGGGCAATGTGAGCTGAAAGCTAATAAGTACCATAATTTTTGGAAGCTCTTTATGAGAGTTGAATCCCTGCTTCCTTCTATGAAGGCCTTTCTTTTACTTTTATGCTAAGTCTCCATATTCTATCTTTATGCACCTATTGATAGATCATAGTGGTCATTCTTAGTTTAATGTGCATTGTCCCAAGACTTGTTGATTGATTCATAACTTTGATATTGCTTGTTATTAAACTATTTGTATCTAGTCACCCTTATGAACTTTGAAGGTGTCCTATGCATTTATGTTTTGCTACACTATGAGGGACAAGATGAATACCATTCTCATTATATTTTATTTATGTGAAACAAAAAAAACGTCTTTCAAAGCATTGTTATTCATGAATCTTTTGTTTATACCTTTTCATGCTACAACATAGTTGCTATGTCTTATTGTTAGAACTATATCTTTCATGCTATGTTAAAGTACTATGATCCCAGCTATCAATGTTTTACAAATACTTTGATCAATATTATAATGGTGCATGTCACCTCAAAAAATGTTCTTTCTTTTTATCACTTACCTACTCGAGGACGAGCAGGAGTTAAGCTTAGGAATGTTGATACGTTGCAAATGTATCTATAATTTTTGATGTCCCATGCTTGTTTTATATCTACTTTCTTATGTTTTGTCCACACTTTGGAGTATTTTTATACACTTTCTTGGACTAACCTATTAACAAGATTCCACAGTGCCAGTTACAGTTTTCTAATATTTTTGGTTCCAGAAAAAGTCAGAAAATGAATATTCTCAGAATTGGACGGCACAAAAGCCAAAGTCAATATTTCACCGAGGGGAATACGGAACCAGAACATGAGTCGGGAGAGGAGCCAGGGGATGGCCACACCATCTGGCCACGCGGCCAGGACTGCCCGTGCCTGGGGGTGGTGCAGCCACCTCGGGCACCCCCTCGGCGTCCTTTTTCGCCTATAAGAAGCCTCCGATATAGAAACCCTAAGTAACCAATCAAAATTCCACGAAAGAGTATGTAGCCGCCATCATCTCCATCCCTAGATCGGGAGGGATCTGAAGCTCTTCCCGGCACCCTACCGGAGGGGAGAATTTACCCTGGAGGCCTTCTTCATCACCATGCAATTATCTGTTGCTTGCAACTTAATATTGGATGGGGTTCGGATGATAACCTAGAGGTGGATTATTAGTCATAGATGTAGTTGGATTACGGTCTATGTATAATGTTGTAATGCCCAATCAAATCTCATAGGAGTCAAGATGATTAGTATATGCATGTATGCTTTCTCAATGTTTGTCAATTGTCCCGCTGTAATTTGTTCACCCAACATGTCATCTGTGTTAAGGAGAATCACCACTAGTGAACTATGGACCCTAGTCCTTTCTTTTACCATCAATCTACAACTATTTACCTTTTTTGTGTTTACTTTCTGCAAGCTATTACTATCTTCCACACAATATGTTTAATCATTTGTTTTCAGCAAAACCAGTGAGATTGACAACCTCATTGTAAGTTGGGGGCAAAGTTTTGTGGTTGTGTTGTGTAGGATTCCAAGTTGGAAACAACACCTTGGAGGTGTTTCATTGCTCCTACTGGTTCGATAACCTTGGTTTCATAACTAAGGGAAAACTTGCGGATGTGCTCATCATACCTTCCTCTTGGGGTTCCCCAACGAGCTCGAATATATTTTGAGCCTTCAGACCTCCATTGCAATTAAGACCTTCTAAGAGTTCATAACTCTAATGAAAGATTGCTAAGTGTTTCTCCAAATATTTTCTTTTTCATCCATCATGGAATAAACCTCATCAACGGCTCATATTTTATGTGCCTGATCTTGCAGGATAAAAGATTGTAATCCAACTCTCCATCGAATGGAGAACAGCTTATTGGATGATTACGGAGAACACAAAAAAATTGCGGAGTCGTCGAATTATCTCCTAATGGTCATTGTATCAAGAAGATAAGATCACCTTTTATGAGGATATCCCTCGGGCATGGGTATTAATTTATGAAGTTGGACCCTTTTTCTAAGTTCCATATCAAGCAGGAATTTCCCATGGTCGCAAAGGACCTCAATGGGATAGGCCACGATCTACTAAGATATTTGCAAACAGACATCTAGACTAAGTTCATAATATGAGTTCAATCCTAATTGAGCTCCCACTAAAATTGTCATCCCCTAGACGATTTTAGTGATCACATGATCCCAATTCTCTGCACCTCCCTAATACGTCCAAAACATATCTACTTTCCCGAACACTTTTGCTATTGTTTCTCCTCTAAACTTGTGTGATTTGGATGCAACTAACACGGACTGGCGTTGTTTTCAGCAGAATTACCCTGGTGTCTAGTTTTTGTGCAGAAAATCAACTATCAGGAAAAATCCTGGAAAATATGCCAATAAAACCTATTTCACCAAAAGACTCCCGGAACCAGAATACGAGACGGAGTGGGGATAGGGCCCAGCCACACCACCTGGCCGCGCCAGGGGGTGGTATGGCCGCCTCAGACACCCCCTCGGTCTCCCTCCTCGCCTATAAGATGCCTTCTGACCTAAAAACTCAGGGGGGTTCGACATTTTTCCAGAAAGAGTTCTGCTCCACCGCCACCACTAGATTCCACGATTCGGAACAAGAAAATCCGTTCTAGCACCCTGCCGGGACGGGGAATTGGAGGAGATCATCGCCATCATCATCACCATCGCTTCTCCATCGACCATCCATGTTTCCCCCATCTATGAGTGAGTAATCCCCCGTTGTAGGCTATAGGGATGGTAGGGATTGGATGAGATCGTTCATGTAATGGCATCAGATTGTTAGGGTATGGTGCCTAGTATCTTCTATTAGTGCTTTTTGACTTTGTTGCGACTTGTTATGCTTAATGCTTGTCACTAGGGCCTGAGTGCCATGATTTCAGATCTGAACATGTTATTGATTCATTATGATAGTATTGTTTATGGTCTTACCTGCAAGTTGTATACACACGTTGTTGTCCGGAACCATTGGCCCCGAAGTGACAGATCGGGATAACCGGAGGGAATGGCTTTGATGTGAGGATCACCTGTGTTCACGGAGTGTTAATGCTTTGCTCCGGCGCTCTATTAAAAGGATCACCTTAATTGTTAGTAGTTCCCTTGAGGTCCCGCTGCAAACGGGCTGGCAAGACAAAAGATGTTGTGCAAGTTCTCATTGCGAGCACGTATGACTATATATGGGACACATGCATATGATTATTTAGTACTTGGATGTTTTATCTTATTTATCTGCAATTGCCCTATGTTCTGATTGCCATGTGAAATGCCTTCTCCATGCGACACCTGTCCATCCATCCCTATGCCTACCGCACTCGAATCCTACTGTTTACTGCTATTGTTACTACTGTCTTTACTTTACTGCTGCTGCTACTTTACTATTCCTACTACAAAACTGTTGCTACTGATAAACTGATGTGAGCAAGATTGTTTCTAGGTGCAGCTGAATTGACAACTTAGAGGTTAAGGCTTATAAATATTCTTTGGCTCCCCTTGTGTCGAATCAATAAATTGGTTTTCACTTCCCTCGAAAATACTGTGATACACCCCCTATACTTGTGGGTCATCAAGACTATTTTCTGGAACCATTGCTAGGGAGCATAGCTTTATTTATCAAGTTCACTTGGATTCTCTATTGTCCGCCGCCATCCATCCATCATGGGTAAGTCTCGTGATGGCAAGGTTCCTATTTTACCATCCACTATAAGAAGAGGTACGGTTCTGAACACCTTTGTTACTCTTGATTCACCATCTGTTATGAGTAAGCTCGTTACACCACCACACACACATGCTACACACACTGCTACTACTACTGAATCTGAAACTTCTGATACTTATGATGTTGCTTCTACTGTGCTTGATAAGAGTGGTTCATTAGGTCCTTTCCTAGTTGCTACGATTGCTAGAACTATAGCTGGAAATACTGAAACTCCTAATGAAGACACTACTACACCTGTTAGTTCACCTGAGTCTAGTGAGAGTTATGATATTGAAGACGATTATGTTGAGATAACCGATGAATTTATTAAGGAATGTAAAAACACCCATGATAGGAGCGCTGCTAAGAGTCTCCTTGAGAGGCGTACTATTAGACCCAAATTGTCTCCTATTGCTAAGTTTGCTGCTTCTCCCATAAACATTGAAGATAAAGATTATGATTTCTCTCTTGATCTATCTTACATAGCTATTGTTGAGAAAGAACCTTTTTGTGGGACTAAGAATGAAAGTGCGGTAGCACATATGACTCAGCTTTCTACCATGAGTGGCTTGTTTTCTGATGATATTAAGATGCGTACTTACTTTGTTGCTAAGATTTTCCCCTTTTCACTGAAAGGAGAAGCTAAAACTTGGTTTAATAATTTATCTCCTGGATCTATTGATAGCCCTGATTGCTTGATTAGTACTTTCCTGCAGAAATATTTTCCTCCTAGTGCTAGACATGCTATTTTGCAGGAATTTTTTGATTTTAAACGGGGAGAGAAAGAGATATTGCCTGAATCATGTGCAAGGTTTTGTGATTTGATTCATGCACAGGCTGGAAGTCCATTACCTAAGAATGAGCTTCTTGATATATTTTATAATGGACTAACCGAAGAATCTAGGACATCCTAGATAGTTGTGTTGATTGTGTTTTCAGGAATAGGACTCCCAAGGAAGCTGAGGAATTAATGGCTAAAATAAGCAAGAACTATGAACATTGGACTCCTCCTGAACCAGCTATACCAGCGCCTATACCATCATCTAAGAAGAGGGGAGTTATTGAATTGAGTGATGAAGTGATCAAGGAAGCTAAGAAATGTCTTAAGGAGAAGGGAATTAAAGCTGCAGATGTCAAGAATTTACCTCCTATAGAAGAATCATGTAAGCCCATTCGCCACTCATCCACTATTGAGGTACACTCTCTCCAGCATTTTGATGACGGTGATGCCCCTTACTCTAAACCTCCTGGTCAATGCTTAGAAGAATTCGATATCTTTATTGTTAAACAAGATAATTTTAATAAAAGGGTGCAAAATCATCTAGTGGAAAACACTAGAGCTATTGTTGAGTTAAAAGATATTGTGGAAAGAACCTCTAATAATGTCAAAATGATTGTTAAACATTTTCAAATGGTTCAAACTCAAATAGATCAACTCATTAAAGTGCAAAAAGACTTGCTAGTTAACGATGCCAAAGAAAAACATGCTTATGAAATTGGAACGAGATGTGGTGCTGCTACCTAGGATCCTCTATATCCTAAGGGGCATCCCAAAATAATTGAGTAGGATTCTCAACAAGCTGAAAATAGTGGTTCTACTCGTAAGAAAAGAAAAAAAGAAACATAAAACTATTGTAGAACCCTCGGAACTTGCTATAGATACTAATAGTATATCTATTTCTAATGCTGAAACTGAAAGTGGTAATGAAGAAAATGATGCTCGAAATGAAGAAAAAGTTGAAGAAGAACCTGAAAAGCACACTAAGAATACTAAATACACTAAAGAAGATTTTATTGCTAAGACATTGTAGTGAAAGAGAACCTTGGGTCCGAAAACCTATGCCTTTCCCTGATAAGAAACACAAGTCAAAGGAAGAAGAACACTATAATAAGTTTTATGAGTGGATGAAACCTTTATTCTTGCAAATTCCTTTGACTGATGCTATTAAATTGCCTCCTTACTCAAAGTATATGGAGGATATTGTCTCGAATAAAAGGAAGATCCCTAATGAAGAAATCTCTACTTTGCTTGCTAATTATTCCTCTAATGGTAAGGTTCCTAAGAAACTTGGAGACCCAGGGATTCCAACTATCCATTGCTCTATTAAAAATAGTTATGTTAGAACTTCTTTGTGTGATTTGGGAGCTGGAGTTAGTGTTATGCCTTTCTCTCTCTATAAGATACTTCAACTAGAAAAATTAATACCAACTGATATATCTTTGCAAATGCCTGATAAATCTACCACTATTACTGTTGGTATATGTGAGGATGCACCTGTTCAAGTGGCTCAGAATTGCATGATATTAACTGATTTTGTTGTGCTTGAAATGCCTAAAGATGATAATATGTCTATTATTCTTGGGAGACCTTTTCTTAATACTATAGGAGCTGTTATTAATTGTAATCAAGGAAAGGTGACCTTTAATGTTAATGACAAGGAACATACTGTCCATTTCCCCAAGAAGATTGATAGGACTTATCGTTTAAATTCAATTGAACATGTTGAGGGCATTCAACTTGGAGAAATATATTGTCCCATACCAAGAGAAAAATTTGAAACTATTATGATTGGGACCATTGCTATCAAGGTTGAGGTAACATATTGATTAGTGGAATACAAAGTCTTCTTTCTTATAAAATTGTTTTGGTAACAAGACCTGATCAACCTTGTTAACAAAAGAATTTCATTGAACAAAACAATGTTTTCACCATGATTATCTCCGCTTACTTTTATTCTTTCCATTTTTGTTTTTGTTTTCATTTAGTTTTGTTTTCTGTTGTTAGTTGCTTGTATGTTAGAGTGTCTTAGAACTTCTGTAGTTCTATCCTTGTTTTGTCATTGCATCATTTCCAAAAAAAATCTGTCTATCATAAAATCATTCATCTATACATGAAAAGTGCCCAAAAATAAAGTGTCTCAAAAAATTCCAGAAAATTCATATTATTTTTTGCATGAAAAAGGGGGCAGAGGAGTGCCTGGAAGGTACCAGGGGGACCCACCAGACAGGCACACCACCTGGTGGCGCGGCCAGCCCAGGGGCGCGCCTGCCTATGGTGTGGGCCACCCCTGGCCCTCCACTCACTCTCTCACTTGCCACTTTCTTTTCTCTCCCGAGCAAACACCAGTTCATTGCTCAAAATCGCATTCTTGCTTTTCTTGCCCTCGATTTTTCGATCTCCTTGCTCAGCCCATATTTGTTGCTGAAATTTGGAGCATTTGTTCTCCGGTATGTGACTCCTCCGCTTGTCCAAGTAGATTTGTGTTTAGTGGATTATATCTTGAGTATTTTGCTGCTGTAGGTGATAGGTTATGAGAGCTTGTAAGCTTGTTTGATGCTTAGAGATATATTTTTGATGCATGTTTAGGCCTCTTACAAGTCCCTATGAGTAGTGCCCTTCATTATATTCACTTTGCAATCACTTGTTAAATAGATGTTTAAATTTTAGAATATCAAACATGAACAACCATACCTTTGGAGAAATATTTGAGAGGGATGCACCTAGGAGGTCAAGGCCCTCAAGATCAGCCTCGCAGTTTAGGCCATCATACAACGAAGATCTCATTGCACCTCGTATTGGTAATGAAGGAGATGATGGGGATGCTCACCCATCTACTTTTCCTTGTTTTACTTTCTTACAAGATGCAGGGATTCTTGATGATTTCTTGCTACTGATTCAGAGGGTTGGTTTGACCTCATATATGCAAGATGAGAGTGAGCAATACGCTATGCTCATCAAGACTTTTTTTGAGAGCTTCGTGTTTACTAACACTCCCTATCAGTCAACTGTCCCTTTCAGAATTTATAATCTGCCCTTTACCATGCCATTGGAAATATTTTGCAGTATTGTAGGTGTGAGCATGACGAGGACCGTGAAGAAGATTCAAGGGCGATCCGCTGATTTGCTGGAGCTCTACCAAGGGGTGACCAATCATGATGACCACGTAGCTCAGCGCGGAAAGATAAGAAACATCCAACTCCCTGCTCTTAGATACTTTGCATATTACCTTGCTACTAGCCTTCTTGGTAGTGAGAATACGAGTAATATCTCCAACTACCATTTAGCCTTCCTTGCTGCCGCGCTTCACAATGATACTCGGTACAACATTGGCTCGCTTATTGCTCACCGCCTAGCTACTAGGGGGCCTATCTATGGGGGCATAATCGCTTCACGGATGGTCAATGCATTAGAACTTTCCGTGGATCCCAATGATACTCTATTATCACCACAAAGGCTTGACCTTGCTGCTATGAAAACACATCAATTTGTCACTGCTGATTCTGAGTTGGATAGTTTAGTATATAGGATGCTGTTTACTGACGGGGATGAGAGGGAGATCCCTTTGTCACAATCTACCTTGTTTAGTGTTCACAGGAGGCCGTGCTCGCGCTCCAAGGAGGAGGTGTATGAGCAGCTCCGCTTGCTGGGGTTCCACGGGCAGCACCAGGAGGATCTGCCCTCCTACGATTACTCTGCGCACTACGGAGGGATGTACACGATCTCGCACCAGGACGAGGGTACCTCCTCGTCGTACCATGGAGACACTTCATCTTGGCCAGCTTGGGATTGATACCCACTTAGGACAAAAGCCTAAGCTTGGGGGGAGGTATGTCGGCATCGCACTCATCTCCATATCATTTTGCGTCGGTACTTTGTATATTCATGTTTCGTTCTCTTTTTAGTTTTTGTTCTTTCTTTGTTTTTGCTTTCTTAAAACACAAAACGAGCAAAAATATTTCTGTTGTTTCTCTTTGTTTGCTTCTTCTTCCGGTTTGCCTTGGTTTTCTTGCTTTGTTTGAACTATTCGAAAAACCGAAAAAGATTTTTCTTTGCTTGTTCTTCCCTTTTTAGTTCTTGTTTTAAAAACCGAAAACACCAAAAATATTTGCTGTTCTTCTTTGGTTTTGTGAGTTTTGTTGTAGGGTTCAGCAGCCTCAGTGGGATTTGGTTTCATATTATTATTCAAGCCACACAAGTGAAGAGCAATAATGAGGATTAATGACAACTTGAGGTGTGGTAAGAGGCTGGTAACGAACTCTATTTGTTTTCATTTTTGTACATGTACTCATCATTATGGGCATGCTTAGCCCGTTTGTGTAGGGTGTATGTTATTTATGGATGCTTAGTAGTTCTTGCTTTCATATGATTAGTTCCAGCTTGCTAATAGTTTGTAGCATGTCATATGAATGTTTGCTTGCATTACTCTATTCGTAACTTGGTATGACACCATGGTATCCTCCTCTTAATGTTTCATTTGAATTGACTTGGCACATGCTCATGCATGCATATGACTGAAATAATTAGTTAAGCCTCGATGAATTATTTTGCCTTGAGGGTCCTGAATCACTTTCATGCCATGATTAGTCCTATTTTGTTGCAAGCATGATTATGACAGTTATTGCTCTCTCGTTTGTCGCTCCCTTACTATTGCTAGCCTTCACTTACACTGAGTATGTTTTACTCATGTTTCCAACTCCCTAAAACCAAATATTTCCAAAAGTGTCCACCATACCTACCTATTAGCATCATTTGCTATTTCCGTGCATATCCAATATGCCTTGTTTTCTTTTGAATAAGATGTTTGCTTGTTATGAGAAAGTTAGTTAGTAAAGCTCTCATGAACTTGATGGCACACTTTATTTCCTACACATAATAAACATGAACCATTGTGACTATCCATGAAAGTTATATCCTTGCAAATTATAGGCTGGGGATTAGTAGAACCGTGCTGTCACGGGGAACGCTTTCAACACCTATAAATATATACCCAGTTGATACCATGCTCTTTTGTTTGCAGATGTCACCGGTGTGAAATAAAAGGGGAGCTTGTAAGTCCATGGAGTTATGTATGTGTGTTAGAGAAATGCCTAGGCTGCCGGTCTAATCCATGATGTCATGGTGGAAACCTGCAGCGTAACCATAATAAGTATCTATGAAGCATTCTTCTTATAAAAAAGAGAGAGAAAGCTATTGAGAAAAAGAAAAAAAAGAGATTTTACAAAAGAGGAAAGAGAGAAAAAAGCACCATTTTCCCATGGTAAATAAGAAGATTGCTGAGATACTCATTGTCTGCTTGCCTTGTCATTTTGATATGGGGATTCTTCCGTATCATCGGGCAAGGGGTACCCCGTTGGCGGTTCTCTATGATACGCATGTATTTACGATGACAAGAACTTACCGGTAACTAAATGTGAGTAGCATGAGGAGCGGCCCTCGTACTCAAGGGACATGGGATTTCCAGTGTATAGTCTATCAACCATATAACTCAGATTGGACCTCACTTTCACCTTAACCATATTAAACATGCTTATGATAGGGGCAATGAGAGCTCAAAGCTAATGAGTACCATACTTTCAGCATTTGGAAGCCTTTCAAAGTATTCAAAACCTTTTCATTTCCTTGTTGAGTCTCCACATATTCTTTGAGCACATTCTTGAGAGCATAGTTTTCATTCTTAGTGTAATGTGCTTGTCTCAAAACTTGATTATTTGTGTTATGACTTTGATGCTTGTATCTTTGATATCTTTACTTCTAGTCTTCACCTGAACTTCAGAGGTTCCTTGGCATTCATAATCAAAGGCAAGCGAGATACCACTTCTAGTCTTCAGAGGTTCTAGTCTTCACCTTGTTATGAGCATTGTAATGTTGCTTATATTTATACTTCATGCTACTTATTATTTTTAAGTTGCAATCTCTTCATAGCTTGCAATGCCTATTAAGTAAACTTAGTTGCATACTCTTTATTATGAATTGTCTAAGTAGTTCATCACATGCTGAGAATATATACATCATATGAAGCAAATGTGTTCGTAAAAGTTTCTTTTATCGCACTCAGTTTTCAACTGAATTGCTTGAGGACAAGCAACAAGCTAAGCTTGGGGGAGTTGATACGTCCAAAATGTATCTACTTTCCAGAACACTTTTGCTATTGTTTCTCCTCTAAACTTGTGTGTTTTGGATGCAACTAAGACGGACTGACGCTATTTTCAGCAGAATTGCCTTGGTGTCTAGTTTTTGTGTAGAAAATCAACTATTAGGAAAAATCCCGGAAAATATGCCAAAAATCCTATTTCACCAATAGACTCCCGAAGCCAGAATACGAGACGGAGTGGGGTTGGGGCCCAGCCACACCACCTGGCCACGTGGGCTGGGCCTGGCCATGCCAGGGGGTGGTTTGGCCGCCCCAGACACTCCCTCGGTCTCCCTCTTCGCCTATAAGATGTCTTCTGGCCTAAAAACTCATGGGGGTTCGACATTTTCCCAGAAAGAGTTCCGCTCCGCCGCCACCACCAGATTCCACGATTCGGAACTAGAAACTCTGTTCTGGCACCCTGCCGCAAAGGGGAATTGGAGGAGATCATCGCCATCATCATCACCATCGCTTCTCCATCGACCATCCATGTTTCCCCCATCTATGAGTGAGTAATCCCCCGCTGTAGGCTATGGGGATGGTAGGGATTGGATGAGATCGTTTATGTAATGGCATCAGATTGTTAGGGCATGGTGCCTAGTATCTTCTATTAGTGATTTTTTACTTTGTTGCGACTCGTTATGCTTAATGCTTGTCACTAGGGCCTGGGTGCCATGATTTCAGATCTGAACATGTTATTGTTTCACTATGATAGTATTGTTTATGGTATTACCTGCAAGTTGTATACACACGTTGTTGTCTAGAACCAATGGCCCCGAAGTGACAGAAATCGGGATAACTGGAGGGAATGGATTTGATGTGAGGATCACATGTGTTCATGGAGTGTTAATGCTTTGCTCCGGTGCTCTATTAAAAGGAGCACCTTAATTGCCAGTAGTTCCCTTGAGGCCCCGCTGCAAACGGGCTGGTAGGACAAAAGATGTTGTGCAAGTTCTCATTGCGAGCATGTATGACTATATATGGGACACATGCCTATGATTATTTAGTACTTGGATGCTTTATCTTATTTATCTACAATTGCCCTATGTTCTGATTGCCATGTGAATTGTCTTGTCCATGCAACACCCGTCCATCCATCCCTATGCCTACCGCACTCGAATCATACTATTTACTGCTGTTGTTACTACTATGTTTACTTTACTGCCGCTACTACTTTACTATTCCTACTACAAAACTGTTGCTACTGGTAAACTACTGTGAGCAAGATTGTTTTTAGGTGCAGCTAAATTGACGACTCAGTTGTTAAGGCTTATAAATATTCTTTGGCTCCCCATGTGTCAAATCAATAAATTGGGTTTCACTTCCCTCAAAAATACTGCGATACACCCCCTATACTTGTGGGTCATCACTCCCCCGATCGCCACGGCCACAAGTGCAACATCAAAGGTAGACATTCCCTAATGTCAATCACATCAACCATGTGACTCATGCTCGACCTTTCGGTCTCTTCTATTATGAGGCCATGTCTACACATCCAAGGCTCGCCAAATCTAACTTGTGTGTATTTGCTGTGCAACATGGCTTACACCCACTGTATGTGAATGTAGATATGTCTAGCCCCTGATCGTCATGGCCAGCTTCATAACAACAAAATTTCTTGGTGGTACACACACAAGGGGAACACTATCAATGGAATTATTTAGTGATTATCTTATTTTCTATCGTTGAGTATCTAATACTAGCATATAATAAGATATAAAGCAGGTATCAACATCACATGTGTATTGTGATATGATATGGTCCTTCTTCTTGCACCATGATCTCTATCGAGCGCTCCGGCATGATCTCCATCTTTCCCTTGGTTTGACGCCAAGTCCACGATGCCACCACCCGGTCGTCCATCGAAACAATGGCTATTACTACTTAACTTTGTAACATAAAAGTAAACTACTTTACCTTGCAACGACCAATACCATATCATAACACAATCCCTCTTGTAAAATAAAGTTAGACGCCTCTACTTTATCTTTTGCAAGTTTTACGTTGTTGTTAGGGCTTTTGCAATAGAACCGTTTCTAATCTATGAACTTTCCAACCACAACATGGATCCAACAGTTGTCTCTACTACACCTCTTTCGGGGCCCTCCGTTGTAAATGCTATATCAACTATTGAATGAGAGACAGACACCCGCTAGCCACTTATATGGAACAAGCCATATGTCGAGCGTGGAACCAGTCTCATGTATGAATACGCGTAAGATCGGTCCGGGCCGCTTCATCAAACAATGGCACAATATAAACAAGTACACGTTAGAGGGTAACAACTAAGGGATCAATGCCCGCACAAAACTTGTGCATACTAGCCGTACAGCACTCCTACGCATAGATCGGCTCTAATACCACTAAAGGATTCCGCAGCACAGAATAAAAAATTCCTACGTTGGAACCTCCTAAACTTCCCAAGATCTATCTATGTAGTAATGCGGTAACGGCCGGAGTGTATAGAATACATACCCTTGTAGACTGTACGCGGCTAACATTCCGAGGGGAACATGGTTGAAGTAGTCGAACCCGTGCTGACCTTAAGGACGTGAAGCTCCTCGCAGGTCACCCCTTCCTCCTTCTTCATCGTGCAGCAGCTTCGGCTCACGACATACAAGGTGCCTCAAGTGAGGCTCCTCGTGGTTTCATACACATACGGTTTACGATGATGACCTCCGGCTCCTTGATCCCTGCTGGGAGTGCGGAAGTAGATCTCCGGCTTCGAATCCCTACAGCACAACAGCGTGCTGCAGGTGCAGTGTCTCTTGCATGGACAATCCTTACTTGGGACCATGCCAACGTGGATACGGGAGAGAGAGGGAAGGAGAAACTCAACCAAAGGACTTCTCCAAATATTGGTGTGTATATTACCACCCATGGGCACCGCTTTATATAGGGGGAGGGGGTGTGCCCTCCCCTTTGGGTTTCCCATGTGGGACTAAACAAGGGAGAGAGGGGGAGGCACATGGGCCCTTAGGGCACCATGGGCCGGCCGGCCAGGGGTGGGCCCCACCCCGCGCACAGCCCTAGGCTGGCCGGGTGGGCCCCCTTGAGGCGGCTAGGCCTTGGCCCTTTGGCCCTTGGCCCTTCCCCCTTTCGGTTTTCCCTCATGGGCCATTTTTCCCTAGGCAGTTTGGCCCATTAGTGGAATAGCTCTTCAAATTAGATTTTAATATTATATTTAATATTAATTAATTTAATTAATATGTAAATACATATTACAAAATCTGATTTGACCAGAAATACCTTTCGTTTCCCTCTCGATTTCCTTTGAACGACTTCGGATCTTTCCCGGAACGATTCCCGTTCTCTCACGGAACTTTTCTGGTTTCCTTTTCACTTTCATATGGTGATTCCAACTTATGGAGGATCTCTAGCTCATCGTACCCTTAAGTGTATTTCCCCACGGCTCGGGAATGGCATAGACATGGTCTCCATCAATGATCAATAGCGGGACCGGGATGCCCATAATGACCCTGTGCATTCCATGATGATAATGTCGTTTGAACGTTAAATAGTCATTTCCCATTCCCTTTGCCACTTGATACCTAGTTCACCCGAGATTTGATCTATGGTATCTTCATACCTTCGCTCGATCTCGTTATCGATGAACTTGTTTTCTCGTTTCCATGTCGTTGCATTCCGTGACCCAGTCAGAAGCTTGCAATCTTCGTTAATGCAACGTCACCGAGATGGCCACTAATGTATCTGTCCGTTACATGGATGGGCAAATCGTGGTCTTGATATGTACTCCTCTACACGCCACTTTAGGAAACCTAAGTGGCACCTTTTCGATCACCTAGTCACGGAGTGATACTTGATAACCATCTAAGCTCCCTCCAGAACGTTGATTTGCATTACCTCATAGTCTAAGGATCAGGTTGCGAGGTTTCCTTAGTTTATTATTAATGGTGATCTCATTAAGATACAACTAGTAACTAGATCTCATTAAGATACAACTAGTTGGGTTGTTTGTCTATCACATCATTCAACTAATGACGTGACCTCATTGTCAATTGGATCTTGAAACCCTAGATCATCCTTGCTGGCTCGTGGTTAATATCGAGCTCGTTGGGGAACCCCAAGCGGAAGGTATGATGAGCACAGTAGTAAGTTTCCCTCAATTATGAAACCAAGGTTATCGAACCAGTAGGATCAAGGAAACACCTCCAAAGTGTTGTTTCCAACTTGGAATCATGCACAACACAACCATAGGACTTTGCCCCCAACTTACAGTGAGGTTGTCAATCTCACCGATTTTGCTGTAAACAAATGATTAAACATATTGTGTGGAATAAAGTAATAGCTTGCAAAAAGTAAATAGAAAACAGTAAACAGTTGTAGATTGATGGTAAAAGAAAGGACCGGGGTCCATGTTCACTAGTGGTGATTCTCCTTAAGATAGATGACATGTTGGATGAACAAATTACTGTGGGGCAATCGACAAACATCGAGAAAGCATACATGCATATACTAATCATCTTGACTCCTATGAGATTTGATTGGGCATTACAGCATTATACATAGAATGTAATCCAACTGCATCTATGACTAATAATCCACCTTCAGGTTATCATCCGAACCCCCTCCAGTATTAAGTTGCAAGCAACAAATAATTGCATTAACGAAAGTGTGTAAAGTAAACAATACGATTGTTCTATGAACAAAGGATTGCTGTTTTCTCCCTAGTAGCAACAGCACAACTAGTACCTTAGAGATTTCTGTCACTTCCCCAGATTACTAGAGGTATGAACCCACTATCGAGCATAAGTACTCCCTCTTGGAGTTGCTAGCATCTATTCGACCAAGATAGCTATTAACAACGGAGAGCACGCAAGATCACAAAAAACAAAGACATGATAGAATCAATAATCAATCTGAAATAGCATCTCAATATCCATCGGATCCCCGGCCCACAAACACAACATGTAGATTTAGATGATCTTGATCATGAATGGAGCTCACAAGATCTAAACATGATAGCACAAAGGAGAAGAACCAACCATCTAGCTACTACATGGACCCGTAGTCCAAGCATGAACTACTCACGCATCACACCGGAAGATTGCATGGCGATGAAGAAGGCCTCCAGGGTAAATTCTCCCCTCTGGTAGGGTGCCGGTAAGAGCTTCAGATCCCTCCCGATCTAGGGATGGAGATGACGGCGGCTACAGACTCTTTCATGGAATTTTGATCGGGTACTTAGGGTTTCTATATCGGAGGCATCTTATAGGCGAAAGTGGAGCCAGAGGGGGTGCCCAGGCGGCCACACCACCCCCTGGTGTGGGCCAGGCCTGGCCGCGCGACCAGGTGGTGTGGCCGGCCCCTGGCCCCTCTCCATCTCGTGTTCTGGCTCCGTGTCCCCCTCGGTGAAATATTGACTTCGGCTTTTGTCCCGTCCACTTCAGAGAATATTCATTTTCTGACTTTTCTGGAACCAAAAACAGCAGAAAACAGGCCGCTGGCACGGTGGCATCTTGTTAATAGGTTAGTCCAAGAAAGTGTATAAAAAGTACTCCAAAGTGTGGACAAAACATAAGAAAGTAGATATAAACCAAGCATGGAACATCAAAAATTATAGATACGTTTGCAACATATCAACATCCCCAAGCTTAACTCCTGCTCGTCCTCGAGTAGGTAAGTGATAAAAAGAAAGAATATTTTTTTAGGTGACATGCACCATCATAAACTTGATCAAAGTATTTGTAAAACATTGATAGCTGGGATCATAGTACTTCAACATAGCATGAAAGATAAAGTTCTAACAATAAGACATAGCAACTATGTTGTAACATGAAAAGGCACAAACAAAAGATTCATGAATAACAATGATTTGAAAGACGTTTGTTTGTTTCACATAAAGACATAGCATAGTGGCATTCAGCTTGTCCCTCATAGATTAGTAAACATAAATGCATAGGACACCTTCAAAGTTCATAAGGGTGACTAGATACAAATAGTTTAAGAACAATCAATATCAAAGTTATGCATCAATCAACAAGTCTTGGGACAATGCACATTAAACTAAGAATGGACACTACACTCTCTCAATAGGTGCATAAAGATAGAAGGTGGAAAATCAATATAAAAGTGGAGGAAAGGATTTCATAGAAGGAAGCAGGGATTCAAATCTCATAAAGAGGTTCCAAAAATTATGATACTTATTGATGTCTACGCACTTCTATTCTTGTAGACAGTTGTTGGGCCTCCAAGTGCAGAGGTTTGTAGAACAGCAGCAAGTTTTCCCTTAAGTGGATCACCCAAGGTTTATCGAACTCATCGAGGAAGTGGTCAAAGGTATCCCCTCTCAAGCAACCCTACAATCAAGATACAAGAAGTCTCTTGTGTCCCCAACACACCCAATACACTTGTCAGGTGTATAGGTGCACTAGTTCGGTGAAGAGATAGTGAAATACAAGTGGTATAGATAATTATAAGTGGTAATGGTGATAGAAAATAGCTTGATAGAAAATAGCTTGATGGCGTAAGGCAAACTGAAATAAAGATGGAAGCAAGCAAACATGTAACAGATCTAGTAGCAAACAGTGTATCAATGCTTAGAAACAAGGCCTAGGGATCATACTTTCACTAGTGAACACTCTCATATAAATATCATCTCTTTATGATACTACTCTTAACTACTCTCCGGTTGGACACTCTAATCGATGGTAGGGCTATAACAGCACACCTCAAAGTAAGCCTTTCCTATCTAGAAAACCCCACACTGTCAACTTGAGCACTAGATGGTTTCAACAAACACCACAATTTCATAAAGACATCCAACTCCAAATATAACTCATAACAAGTATTTGTAATCTCTAGCCTAAGTGCCACCATGGTGTGCACGCTGTCGCTTTCACACACATGGGGAGATCAGAGATCTATTAAAGCACTTGAGTAGCAAGGTAGATCTATAGATTACAAGCTCATGATCTCAATAAGATCATGCATGGAGAGAGAGATGAACACATAGCTACCGGTAGAACCCTTAGCCTCGAGAGAGGACTACTCCCTCATCATAATGGGAATCAGCAACGGCGATGGAGATGGTGGTGGAGATCGATGGAGATGGCTCCGGTGGCAGCGGCGCGGAGGACTCCCTTCCCCGCCGCCGGTATCACAGGGGAGCACCGCCCGTTAACACCCTTTCTTCATGGTTCTTGGGAGCCCTTCCCCATGGAGATGGGATCTATGGGGAAGGCAAAAACTTGGCTTTGGTGGCTGCAAATTCGTGGATGGAGGTGTCTCCCACGAATTAGGTTTCCTCCCTTTATATAGCTTCTCGGATTCCCGTCACCCCATCTTGGGCTGCAGTAAATCGGGTCTATTGGGCCCGTCCGGACTCGGAATCAGCTAAATTTTATGTCCAAAACGTTTGTCGCGAAATTTCCAACAACTTTGTTGTTCAAAGAGTTTTCCGTTTGACGCCGTCTTCAACCTGGAACGTGACCATCTTCAAAAAGTGTTCTGAGACAGATATCTGGAAATTCCAATTTGACTCCAACAAGGTTTCCACTTGTATTCTTGGCAATCCGTACATATCAAAGTGTAAAAATAGAACATTGTGAACTTTTGCAACTATTAGTAGGTTAGTCCAAGAAATCATATGAAAAGTACTCCAAAGTGTGGACAAAACATAAGAAAGTAGATAAAACTAAGCATGAAACATCAAAAATTATAGATACATTTGCAATGTATCACTTATTAGTTTTCAGCTCTCATTGCCCCTATCATAAGCATCTTGAAGTGATTAAAGTTAAAGTGAACAAAGTATGGAATATATGCTTGACAAAGTATAAGTTGGAAATCTCATGCCCCTTGAATACGAGGGCCGCTCCTCGTGCTACTCAAGTTTAGTTACCGGTAAGTTCTTGTCATAGTAAGTACATGTGTATCATAGAGAACCGCCAACGGGGTATCCCTTGCCCGATGATATAGAAGAATCCCCATATCAAAATGACAAGGCAAGCAGAAAACGAGCATCTCAGCAATCTTCTTATTTACCATGGGAAAATGGTGCTTTTTTCTCTCTTTCCTCTTTTCTCATCTCTATTTGTCTCAAACTCTATCTCTTTTTTTATAAGAAGAATGCTTCATAGATTGCCCATTATGGTCACACTGCAGGTTTCCACCATGATTAGGCATGGATTAGACCGGCGGCCCAGGCGTTTCTGTAACACATACATAACTCCATGGACTTGCAAGCTCCCCTTTCATTTCACACCGACGATATTCATAGACAAAAGAGCATGATATCAACTAGGTACAATGTACAAGTGCAATGTTGAAAGTGTTCCCCATGACAACATGGTTCTGCTAATCCCCAGTTGAGACATTTTTCCTTGTAAGGTGGGCCAGTATTTTTGAAAAATGGGGTGGTAGCAGTTTCAATTAGCCATGGTGGTTGCTTCACAAAACACCCCGTTTTTTGCCCTTGGAAAATGAAAAATGGCTTTTTTGTGCGATGAAAAGGAAAATTTCCTCCTGCAACACTGTCCGTCATCCCATGATGCACATTCGTGCATAATATGGGCACATTATCACAAACTATGCCTTGATTCTAGTCATAATATTGGTCATTTGACCCGAAAGCCAAGAAATCTTAAATGAAATAGGTCATTTTGTGAAGGGTTTTTTGAGACATAATCAATATACCAAGTTTGATATTTTGCCTTCCAACTATGTCACATAATATGACACCACGTGAAGGTTTCGCATTGTTTTGATCGTTTTTGAAATTTTTATGCCCCTTTTAAACTATTGTCAAACTTTGTCGAACGACTCGCTTGAACATTCTTAGCTCAGGGATGAGCCTCGCAAAATTTGCATTATATCTCTGATAAAATAGATATTGTGAACCTAAAAATGATTTTTTCAAAAAATCACGAGCATTAGATCATGTACCTATAGTTCAAATCGGGTCGACTTCCTACCGATTTAGTCGGAATTTGTCTTTTTTGCAAGGGGTGGATGGAAAGGTTTGAGACGCCCCAGTTGAGACATTTTTCCATGTAAGGTGGTATAGTATTTTGAAAAATGGGGTGGTAGCATTTTCAATTAGCCATTTGGTGGTTGCTTCACAAAAAAAAACCTTTTTTGCACTGGGAAAATGAAAAATCGCTTTTTGGTGCGATGAAAAGGAAAACTTCCTGCTGCAACATTGTTCGCCATCCCATGATGCACATTCATGCACAATATGGGCACATTATCACAAACTATGCCTTGATTCTAACCATAACATTGGTCATTTGATCCGAAAGCCATGAAACCTCGAATGAGATAGGTCATTTTGTGAAAGATTTTTTGAGACATAATCAATATACCAAGTTTGATATTTTCCTTCCAACTATGTCACATAATATGACACCACGCGAAGGTTTCACATTGTTTTGATCGTTTTTGAAATTTTTATGCCCGTTTTAAACTATCGTCAAACATTGTCGAACGAATCGCATGAAGATTCTTAGCTCAGGGCTGAGCCTCGCTAAACTTGCATTATATCTCTAGTAAAATAGCATATTGTGAACCTAAAAATGATTTTTTCCAAAAATCACAAGCATTAGATCATGTACATGTAGTTCAAATCGGACCGACTTCCTACCGATTCGGTGGAATTTCTCTTTTTTGCGAGGGGTAGATGGAAAGATTTGAGATACCCCAGTTGAGACATTTGTCCATGTAAGGTTGTCTAGTATTTTTGAAAAATAGGGTGATACTATTTTCAGACTTTGCTTTGGTGGTTGTTTCACAAAACGCCCTGTTTTGGCGCTTGGAAAATAGAAAGCCTTTTTATGCAACCAATCAAATCGCAGGAAATAGACTCCCACGGATCTCCATCTCGCCCTGATATGGACCATTCAAAGGGAATCCAACGTGTGGTGGCTCACCAGAAGAAGCACACCTGCCACGGCCTCAGCCCTCAGCAACCGCCCACGCACACAACACCCTGCCTCCAAACCCTAGCGCCATCCTCCGTGTGCGCTGCCGCCACCACCTCTTGCCTGGCCAGCTGCCGCTCCAGAGACCTCGTGCGCGATTCTCTCCTCCCTCGCCGGCTCCTGCCTAGCCATCCACAGCTCCTCCCACCTTGCGCGCGGCTCTCTCCTCTCCCCTGGCACCTGCCCTACCAACCGCCTCCAAGGTCGTCCCCAGGCCGACCTCTAGTTCCCCTAGTGCTCCCAGTTTCACTCGGAACCGGATGCACGGCGCGAATATGAATCGATGGTGTCCGTGCTATCTGGGATCTCACTAGGAACAAAGAGGAGAGAGGATCTCACCAGGCCTCACCATTCTCTTCCTTCTCGATCTCGAGATCTAGTCGTCGCTAGATTTGATCCACCTCTGCCACCTCCCTCTCCCAACCTCCTAATGCTACTCATCTACTGAATCAGGAACCAGCGCATCTCAAGTCATCCACGATGTCGTCACCCACTAGAGGCTCGGATTCCTCCCGCAGTAGCCTCTCCGTGCGCCAGGCCTTGCAGACGAGGACGGGATCTACCTCGACCTAACGACCGTCACTACATGTCATGCTCGCCGCGGCCCGTGGCTCCTCCCGCATCCACCGGCGCCACATCCACCTCCTTCACGAGCGAAGTGCTACCTCCAGCCGAGGAGGAGCACGACGGCTAGTTCATCACGGAGGAGACTCCACGACGCCATAATCTGCACCGCCTCCAGTTCTCCTCATAGGTGTGTTTGATCTCTGATCTTGTCTATACATGTTTGGTTGTATTTGGCACCCATTAACTTAACCTAGGAGAATCTCCATACTAGCATAATATCTTGATTTTTTTGCTTATGCATAGATTGTTATGCTTAGTCTTGTACTTACCCGACTTTCAATCTCTCTGTCATTTGATTGCTAAGCTGAGCTCAATCTAAACTGGGGCTCGGCCATGATGCAGAAAAAATGCCATCCATTAGTAGCTAGGTGAAACAAAATAAGGGGGGATTAAGGGGTTCAGTTCAGCACTACGTAGTGATTAATTCGCTTGCTGGACCTAATGGCCACCCCGTTCATGTTTCATCACCGTGTGCAGATCCATGCTTTTGTAGCTAGTAGTGCGAGAAACCCATGTACTGATTGATTGACGGCTTTATATCTTGATGAACCAGCTAATCACGTGTGCTATCATGTATTCCTAGAACTACAGTCTAGAGTTACTGCTATGTTATGAAAACTTGCAGCATGATTGATGATTTCTGCTCTTTTTTTCTAAGAAATTTGCATCTGGCCGAGAGTCTTCCCTAAATCATCATACTCCCTCCATCCAAAAAAGACTATCGCAGATTTTTCTAGTTTCCATTTGTTCCGGTGATGAACATTTTAGTAATTGGAGCATTCATTTGTTTGTACGGTCTTCTACTTTGTATTTTTTGCTTGATGATGCTTGTTTAAATACCTGATGCTCTATTAGTTCTCCTTATCTACTAATTAGTTGTGTGTGTGTGATCTGGTGCCTGGCTTTAATCATAGTGGCAATCATATTGTAGTTACAGTAGGCATTGGATATTGTAAGGATATTGCAGTACTGTCTACAAGTAACATTCACGATTCATGAAATAGTCCCGATTGCTGAGTTTGCGGCCATGGTCTATGTTCCATAATGCCAAGAGTACTCATGATAATTAAGTATTGTATGTGTTGTCTGCCAGATGCTTGTCATTGTCGCTCATGTTGTAATAAACTATTTGTTTTAAAATGTGCATGAAACATATACAATATCATGAGCAGTTGATGTAATGAGTTAGTCTTTGATGGCAATGAGGTGAAGCCTTGATTTCCTTTGATTTCCGCAGCTGACAGTGGTGGACAACCTTGCCTCTACACAAGGGTGAAGTGACCCGTGAGGATGCCCACTAAGGTGCTCAACGTAACCACTAGGAAGTCTCCTTGTGGAGAAGGTAAACATCCCTCTTCTACAGTTGTGTGTGCTAATCATTTTTCAGTTGAGCATATGATGTTATAAGGAGGTGTTATTGAGTTTCATAATCACCATTTACAACTAATTATATCCAAGTATGTAGTACACTTGTTCACTAGAAGCAAAATGAATATTTGATGAACTGTTTTGCTGTTGGTTGTCTTATCTGGTCGTTTGTTTCTTGGAAGTGTAGGATGAGCTGCAGCGGAACAAACTGGAGCTAGAGAACTTTGAGGACATGATGACACTCAACCTAGTGTCTACGAGATGGTACTTGGTGGCTGTGACTTATTGTGTACGCTGTGAATTAGGTGCTGGTTGCAGCTTAATTGCTCATAATGCTGGAATTGCTGTGAATTTGAAGTTCTGCTGATGTATATTTTTTGCTGAATTGGTACTTATTTCAAGTGTTGATTCATGTGTATATTTAACCTGCTATATTGAGTATTGGCTGATTGAAATAGGACCCTGAAGAGGATCTAGCCCAAAGTAATCTAGACTGCAATGAAAGGCCTTGGCCTAAAGTAGTACTGGAATAATTATGCCAGACCAAAACAAAAACGTAAATGAAAAATATATATCAGAACCAAAACGAAAACGTAAATGAACAATATATATCAGAAGAAAAAGGCTGATAATTATAATTAAATGGATTCTCAAAAAGGCCGAGTCCCATTATTAGAATGCACCGTGAAAAGAACAAGGCCAAAGACAGTTGGCCACGGTATTGGGCTCAGCCCAAATAAGTGGCAGAAATGGACCGGGCAAAATCTGCGTTACGATGTTTGCATTTCATCATAGTTTTGCCACGTCAGATTGGCCACGTGGGATCTGACCTGGCCAGGCTAGATGGTCCGTGACGATATTGGATCGTCATAGAGGTTATGACGATCCAATATCGTCATAGACAATTATGACGATTTCGGAATAAACGGCGGTATAGTTCATTAGCGACGCTCAGCTTTCGACGATCTCAAAATTGTCATAAAATCATCATAAACGGACTATTGTGACGATTCTATGACAAAAATAGAGGGACATATATGGCCAGATTCCTTGTAGTGTTTCTCATAACAAGTTTAATTCGGATGATAGATAAAAACATGAATATACTTGGAATAGAAAATGCTAATAGGTAGGTATGGTGGACTCTTTGGAATAACTTGGTTTTATTTGGAGTTGTATGCATGATTGGAACTCATACTTGGTTATGGAGGCTAGCAAAAGACTGAGAGCGACCAACTAAGAGAGCAATAATGGCCATAATCATGCAAAGCGACAAAAAATCATTAATTAAAGCATAAAGTGATATTACAAGTCAAAAACCAAAGGATCATAAAGGCTATGGTAGATTGGGATAGTCATAACATGGTGTGAGCATGCGCCAAGTAAACCCAAATAAAGCATCAAAGGAGAATACCACAATACTATGCTTTAATATGCTAAAACAACGCATGATTCTTTCAAGGCACATTAAGCAATCTCAATTGTTTATAACATGTCATGCTACAACAAAAATCACGAAGCATAAAGCCAAAACAATATCAAGCATGACATGACAAAGCATAGGCCATAGTCAAAAACAAGCTCTTTTTACCACATAAGCATGAAATTTTCCTACTCTTTTCCAAACCAAACCAAACTATTTGAAAACTAATGTGTGAAAGAGGGGGTCCAACCAATTTATTCAAGCAAAATAAGCAAACCAAGCAAACTAAAACCAAAAACAAAAATGAAGACGCTCCAAGAACAACACAACTATGCATGAAACAATAAAAATGAAGTGTTTGGAAGAAACCTGGGATTTTTATTGATGAAGAAGGGGATGCTTTGGGCATCCCCAAGCTTTGACGCTTGTACTTCTTGGATATTTCTTGGGGTGACACGGGTGGCATCCCCAAGCTTGAGCTTTAGTACATTCTTCATCTCATTACATCATTCTCTTCATACTCCTGAAATTTTTCCTTCATACAAAACTTAACGCAATCTTTATTAGAAACATTAGTGTACTCAAAATAATAAGTCTTTGGGTTCAGTTTCAACACAAAGCATCCCCAAGCTTTGACGCTTGTACTTCTTGGATATTTCTTGGGGTGACATGGGTGGCATCCCCAAGCATGAGCTTTAGTCCATTCTTCATCTCATTACATCATTCTCTCCATACACCTAAAAAATTTCCTTCATACAAAACTTCACACAATCTTTATTAGCAACATTAGTGTACTCAAGATAATAAGTCTTTGGGTTCAGTTTCAACACCAATAAAACTTCCATAAAAACACAATCTACTGTAGCACTTCCCTCAAAGTGCTCAATTCCCCAAAAATGACACAAAAAGGAATCAACAAGAAGCAAATGCAAATAATGGCAGAAATCTATCAAAACAGACCAGCAGGTAAAAACCAATTTTTGCAAAGACCTTCTGTTACTCAAATCGAAAAGTGTTGAACTAACGAAAGTTAGATAACAACCTGGGCAGAAGCACAAAAATTCATGCCTCAAAATGAGGTACAGAGATTTTCAATGAATTATAGTGAATCACAAAAATCTATTTCGCGACATCAACTTGCCCAAGCCTTACTTCTCCCTCATTAGAGGTTACTCTTGGCACAAAAAGCAAATAAAAGGATAAGGAGAGGTTATTACTGAAGCAATAACTTCCAAGACTCATCTAAAACTTTTGGGTTATCTCCCAATAAGTACTTTTCTTTAACGCCTTTAAGTTAGGAATAAGAAGCAAGAAAAGGAATCAAGTGTTCTCAAATGAAGAAGCATTAAGAGCAAATTTTGTTTTCATAGGAGAGGCAAAAGGAATCTTCTCTCTCTTCTTAGGGAAGTGTTCTATACCTTTCTGGAGTGGAAATTGATATTTAATGGTGCCTTCTTTCATATCAATAATGGCACCAACAATTCTAAGAAAAGGTCTTCCCAAAGTAATAGGACAAGAAGCATTGCATTCAACATCCAAAACATAGAAATCAACGGAGACATAGGCATTGTTAACCATAATAAGAACATCATTAATACTCCCCATGAGTTTGTTTTTAGCATTATCATCAAGTGGGACATTTAAATAACAATCTTCCAATGGTGGCAAATCAAGCATATCATAAATCCTTCTTGGCATAATAGAAACACTACTATCAAGATCACATAAAGCTTTGAAATCAAAATCATTCACTTTCATATTAATGATGGGTTCCCAACCATCTTCTAGTTTCATAGGAATAGAAGATTTATGTTTCATCTTTTCTTCTTTAATTTTTATGAGAGCATCAGTAATGTGTTTTGTAAAGGACATATTCATAGCACTAGAATTAGGACTTTTATAAAGCTTTTGTAGGAACTTAATAACTTTAGAGATGCTGCAACCATCAAGATCAAAATCATAATTATCATCTAAAGTAGTAGAGCTATTGTTTCCCATGTTTCGAAGAATTTCAGTATTTTTATTAGAAAAGGTTCCATTGGGTTTACTAGCTTCAACATTAGTGGTAGTGATAGTAGAAACACTAATATTTCTAGCAATTTCATCTTCTCTTTCCCACTTAGCATGCAATTTAGCTAATAGTCTAACATTTTCATCAATTCTAACTTGTATGGCATTAGTAGCAGCAAAGGTATTCTCAATAGTTTCAGATTTAGCAGCCATTTTATTAATCAAAGAGATTGTGCTTCAGAAAAAGATGAGATATTTCTTTCAGCATTAGAAAGTTTTAATTGTAAACTAGGAATTTCCCCATTTAAACTCTCAAGTTGATGACTAATATTTTTCAAAATGGTAGATTGTTCCTCCATAGTTTTAGTAAATAGTTTATTTTGTTCATATTACATTTGCATGAAGTTTCTAGTGGCTCTTTCAACTTCTAAAATTCTTCCTTCACTAGGTATTCTAGGTTTGCCATGATAACCATAAGTATTATTAGGAGGGTAAGGCATGTAATTGTTATTACCATAAGCATTATTACCAAAATTATTATTTTTTACAAAGTTCACATCAACTTGCTCTTCTTGAGCAACCAAGGAGGCTAAGGGAACATGATTTGGATCAATATGAGCTTTCCCATTAACAAGCATAGACATAATAACATCAATTTTATCACTCAAGGAAGAGGTCTCTTCAACATAATTTACCTTCTTACCTTGTGGAGCTCTTTTAGTGTGCCATTCAGAATAGTTAACCATCATATTATCCAAAAGCTTCGTTGCAGCATCCAAAGTAATGGTCATGAAGGTACCTCTAGCAGCAGAATCCAGTAGATTTCTTGAAGAATAATTCAATCCTGCATAAAAGGTTTGGATAATCATCCAAGCAGTAAGTCCATGAGTGGGACAATTCTTTACCAAAGATTTCATTCTTTCCCAAGCTTGAGCAACATGTTCATTATCAGATTGTTTAAACTTCATTATTTCACTTCTCATAGATATAATCTTAGCAAAAGGATAGTATTTTCCAATGAAAGCATCTTTGCATTTAGTCCAAGAATAAATACTATTCCTAGTTAGGGATTGCAACCATTCTGTAGCTTTTCCTCTCAAAGAGAAAGGAAACAATTTAAGCTTAATAATATCCCCATCTATATCCCTAGGCTTTTGCATATCACAAAGTTCAACGAAGTCATTTAGATGAGCAACAGCATCTTCAGTACCAATACCAGAAAAATGTTCTCTCATAACAAGATTGAGTAAAGAAGGTTTAATTTCAAAGAAAGTAGCTTCAGGAACAGGTGGAGCAATAGGTGTGCACATGAAATCATTGTTGTTGGTGCTAGTGAAGTCACACAACTTAGTGTTTTCAAGAGTAGTCATTTTTTGTGTTTTTCATAAAGAAAGCAAACTAGGACAACTATTTTTTGTGTTTTTGATAAAGAAACAAGCAAACAAAGAAGAAAATAAACTAAGAAAACAAATAAAACAAAGTAAAGAGATTGGTTATGAGGGACTCCCCTTGTGAAGATGTCCCTGACTCCCCGGCAACGGCGCCAGAAAAATACTTGTTGGCTCGTGGTTGATATCGAGCTTGTTGGGGAACCCCAAGAGGAAGGTATGATGAGCATAGTAGTAAGTTTCCCTCAGTTATGAAACCAAGGTTATCGAACCAGTAGGAGCAAGGAAACACCTCTAAGGTGTTGTTTCCAACTTGGAATCATGCACAACACAACCACAGAACTTTGCCCCCAACTTATAGTGCGGTTGCCAATCTCACCGGTTTTGCTGAAAACTAAGGATTAAACGTATTGTGTGGAAGAAAGTAATAGCTTGCAGAAAGTAAACAGAAAATAGTAATTAGTTGAAGATTGATGGTAAAAGAAAGGACCGGGGTCCATAGTTCACTAGTGGTGATTCTCCTTAAGATAGATGACATGTTGAGTTACCAAATTATAGCGGGGCAATTGACAAACATCAAGAAAGCATACATGCATATACTAATCATCTTGACTCCTATGAGATTTGATTGGGAATTACAACATTATACATGGACCGTAATCCAACTGCATCTATGACTAATAATCCACCTTCAGGATTAAGTTTCAAGCAATAGATAATTGCATTAAGCATTGCATGTAAAGTAAACAATATGATTGTTCTATGAACAAAGGATTGTTGTTTTCTCCCTAGTAGCAACAGCACATCTAGTACCTTAGAGATTTCTGTCACTTCCCTAGATTACTAGAGGCATGAACCCACTATTGAGCATATGTACTCCCTCTTGTAGTTCCTAGCATCTACTCGGCCAAGATAGCTACTAATAACGGAGAGCATGAAAGATCACAAATAACAAAGACATGATAGAATCAATAATCAATCCGAAATAGCATCTCAATATCCATCAGATCCCCGCAAACACAACATGTAGATTACAAATAGATGATCTTTATCATGAACGGAGCTCACAAGATGTAAACATGATTGCACAAAGAAGAACAACCAACCATCTAGCTACTACAAGGACCCATAGTCCAAGGATGAACTACTCACGCATCCAATGGTGGCAAATCAAGCATTTCATAAATCCTTTTAGGCATAATATAAACACTACTATCAAGATCACATAAAGCTTGGAGATCAAAATCATTTACTTTCATATTAATGATGGTTTCCCAACCATCTTCTAGTTTCATAGGAATAGAAGCATTATGTTTCATCTTTTCTTCTTTAATTTTTATGAGAGCATCAGTAATGTGTTTTGTAAAGGCCATATTCATAGCACTAGCATTAGGACTTTTAGCAAGCTTTTGTAGGAACATAATTACTTCAGAGATATTGCAACCATCAAGATCAAAATCATACTTATCATCTAAAATAGTAGAGCTATTGTTTCCCATGTTTCGATGAATTTCAGCATTTTTATTAGAAAAGGTTCCATTGGGTTTACTAGCTTCAACATTAGTGGTAGTGATAGTATAAATACTAATATTTCTAGCAATTTCATCTTCTCTTTCTCACTTAGCATGCAATTTAGCTAATAGGCTAACATTTTCATCAATTCTAACTTGTATGGCATTAGTAGCACCAAAGGGATTTTCAATAGTTTCAGGTTTGGCAACCATTTTATTCAAAGAAGATTGTGCTTCAGACAAAGATGCTATATTTATTTCAGCATTAGAGAGTTTTCCCTGAATAGTTTTATTGAAAGCCGTTTGTTTACTAATAAAATCTTTAAGCATAACTTCAAGTTCAGAGGGTGCACTTCTATTATTGTTGTAGGAATTTCCATAAGCATTACCATTATTGGGAGGATATGGCCTATAATTGTTATTACCAAAATTATTCCTGTAGGCATTGTTGCTAAAATTATTATTTCTAAGAAAGTTCACATCATCTTGCTCTTCTTGAGCAACCAAAGAGGCTAAGGGAACATGATTTGGATCAATATGAGCTTTTCCATTAACAAGCATAGACATAATAACATCAATTTTATCACTCAAGGAAGAGGTCTCTTCAATAGAATTTACCTTCTTACCTTGTCGAGCTCCCTCAGTGTGCCATTCTAAATAGTTAACCATCATATTATCCAGAAGCTTTGTTGGGGCACCCAAAGTAATGGTCATAAAGGTAACTCCAGCAGCAGAATCTAGTAGATTTCTTGAAGAATAATTCAGTCCTGCATAAAAGGTTTGGATAATCATCCAAGAAGTAAGTCCATGAGTGGGACAATTCTTTAGCTTGAGCAACATGTTCATTAGATTGTTTAAATTTTATTATTTCACTTCTCATAGATATAATCTTAGAGGATAGTATTTTCCAATGCAAGCATCTTTGCATTTAGTCCAAGAATCAATACTATTTCTAGTTAGGGATTGCAACCATTCTTTAGCTTTTCCTCTCAAAGAGAAAGGAAACAATTTAAGATTAATAATATCCCCATCTATATCCCTATGTTTTTGCATCTCACAAAGTTCTACAAAGTTATTAAGATGAGCAGCAACATCTTCAGTACCAATACCAGAAATTTTTTCTCTCATAACAAGACTGAGTAAAGGAGGTTTAATTTCAAAGAAAGTAGCTTCAGGAACAGGTGGAGCAATAGGTGTGCACATGAAATCATTGTTGTTGGTGTTAGTGAAGTCACACAACTTAGTGTTTTCAAGAGTAGTCATTTTTGTGTTTTTAAATAAAGAAAGCAAACTAGTACAACTATTTTTTGTGTGTTTTTGATAAAGAAACAAGCAAACAAAGCAGAAATAAACTAAGCAAAACAAAAACAACAAAGTAAAGAGATTGGTTATGAGGGACTACTCTTGTGAAGATGTCCTTGACTCCCCGGCAACAGCGCCAGAAAAAGAGCTTTATGGCTCAAAATATATTCGAGATCGTTGGGGAACCCCAAGAGAAATGTATGATGAGCATATCAGTAGGTTTTCCCTGAGTTAACCAAGGTTATCAAACCAGTAGGAGCAAGGAAACACCTCCAAGGTGTTGTTTCCAACTTGGAATCCTGCACAACACAACCACATAACTGTGCCCCCAACATACAGTGAGGTTGTTAATCTCACCGATTTAATGAAAACAAAGGATTAAACGTATTGTGTGGAAGATAACCTTGTAGAAAGGAATAGCTTGTAGAAAGTAATAGCTTGTAGAACGTAAACAGAAAACAGTAAATAGTTGTAGATTTATGGTAAAAGAAAGGACCGGGGTCCATAGTTCACTAGTGGTGAGTCTCCTTAAGATAGATGACATGTTGGGTGAACAAATTACAACGGGGCAATTGATAAACATCGAGAAAGCATACATGCATATACGAATCATCTTGACTCCTATGAGATTTGATTAGGCATTACAACATTATACATAGACCGTAATCCAACTTCATCTATGACTAATAATCCACCTTCAGGTTATCATCCGAACCCCCTCTAGTATTAAGTTGCAAGCAACAGATAATTGCATTAAGCAAAGTGTGTAAAGTAAACAATACGATTGTTCTATGAATAAAGGATTGTTGTTTTCTCCCTAGTAGCAACAACACATCTAGTATCTTAGAGATTTCTATCACTTCCCCAGATTCCTAGAGGCATGAACCCACTATCGAGCATAAATACTCCCTCTTGGAGTTGCTAGCGTCTACTCCGAGAATATTCATTTTCTGACTTTTCTAGAACCAAAAACAGCAGAAACCACGCGAATGGCACTGTGGCATCTTGTTAATAGGTTAGTCCAAGAAAGTGTATAAAAATACTCCAAAGTGTGGACAAAAGATAAGAAAGTAGATATAAAACAAGCATGGAACATCAAAAATTATAGATACGTTTGCAACGTATCAAGGTCATGGATGAAAGGGTATATGTAAGATATTCAAATTATAAATGTAGTTCTGGCAGAACTCGTTGCAGTTTGCAAAGTATTTGATAGTTGTCCCGTTTTGTGAAAAAAGGATAATCTGCTTGAGAATTGCTGGATTTGAGGCAATGTGATTTGATGACGGCGAGCAAAATAGTTGATGTCCGACATCACCCCTTTCCTCAAAGGTTTATCATTTGGATCACTGGACTTGAATATAATTTGTAATCCTTGTTTGTGTGTCTTGCTTTTGGTGAGAGGATTGTTCATATGAATAAGTTACAAGCTAGTTGTACTATTCGTATGAATAATACCTTTATGGTCACATTACGATTAGAAATGAGTTACTCTCATCACTATGTTAGTGATAATAGTTTAAGAATTTATAAAGGATTAGAATGCTAAAAGATATCCAAAGTTTAATTATGATATGGCACTATAGTTTAAGTCATTTTGGTTACTGCATGTTCTTCATTCTAAATGAAGATCGGGGTCCTATATGCTTAATCTAGAGACTTTGCAAAACCATGCCTCGTTGGGCAGAATGACTAAAACTCCGCATTCTGGTAAAATAGTGCTATGCGAAGAAATGTTGGAATTTATACATAGTGATGTATCGTATTTTCAACAAATAGTGGAAATCATTATTTGTACTTTATGTTCAAATTTATACATAGTGATGTATCGTATTTTCAACAAATAGTGGAAATCATTATTTCACACTTCATTGTGGATTTAAGTGAATATAAGCATTTGCTTAATGAAACATAAGTTTGAAACGATTTGAATTGTTCAAATGAGTTCACAACAAAGTGGGATATTGAAATTAACAAGAATACAAAAGTCTCTTTGATTTGATCGACATGACTAAAGTATTTAAGTTAATTTTGGCATAAAATGACACGTGAAAGATGTTTCACAAATTATGAAAATTGGACAAATTTCAAAGTGTATTGAAATTTCTAATACATCATAATCATTATGTATTAAGATACATATGGTATTATAGTATCTCTTATCGGGGTTACAGTTATCGTTTTGAGTTAGAGATCAAAATAAGCAAACACTCGTTTGAAATACAAAGGAACATCTAAAGATTCGTGGAAACAATACCATAAGTGTTATGGCATGTTCGAGTTTCTAGAGATTTTGATAAGTTGAAATCGTGGCGAATAAAGAAGTATTTTTACAGCGTTCTTAGGAAGCTATGAATACATCTTCCAAAAAGGGGCAAACCTGTTGTTGTCCAAAGTTGACATGTCTTGATGAAGATACAAGTGGAAGAAAGTAAAAGATCAAAACAAGGTATTTGACCTTGCCTCCAAATTGTTGAGTGGTGCAGTGGAATTTGTTTCATGAAACCAAACTCTACAAATAGAGGAGAAACTAATGATGATGATCATAAAGTTTCAGTGAATACTTTTACTCAAGAAAGTAGGATTCAACAATATATACTCTGCAAGTTCGTGGAAATATATTGTTGATCACTTGTCATGTTTATGAACAAGACATACCTACAAATTACAAAGAAGCGTGATGTACCTAAGTACGAGAAATGACCAAGGGTCATAAAATCCTATATTAAGTTACATTTAAGATTGTGAAGTAATATGTTACTTGATCTTATTAACTAAAGAAGTTTACTTGATATTTCTGAATGACTTCAAAGTCATAAGATGGAAATGAAACTTAACAGAGACGTAAAGCTCGATTTGTCACAAAGTATGGACAAATTCAAGGAGTTGACTACAACGTAGCGATGCTTGAGTCTATTGGATTTACACCAGCAATATATGGATATTGGAATCTCATAGCTGGAATTCTTAATTTGATGATGATCAAAGAATTTTGGAATGTCCAAGATTATCGAGAGGACCTGCATTTGAGTGGGATCTATTAGCTTTCCCAAATCTTAATATGTGAGAGACATATTTTGAGTGAGAGCTAAGTAACTTGGCCAAATCTTAATATGTAGTAGACATATTTTTGAGTGGGAGCTAAGTGAAATCCCTAGATCTCAAATATGGATGCCATATTTGAGTGGGAGCATGCAATCATTCTAGGATATATCGACGACATATGTGAATGATATGATTGGTGTTAATAACATTTAAGTAGCTAAATTGGGATGAAGTTGAAGTTATTAAACAATGAGATCTATCGAGATAGATTGTTGAGTTTAATAAATATTGAATGTCGAATGATTCTTAGACTTGATTCTGAAGATGTTCAGAATGTCCTAAGCAAGATTCTGAAGAAGTTCAGAATGGAACAAGGTAAGAAAGAAGTTCTTACTATATGAAGCATTGTCTTAGTATTACAACGATGGTTAAAAAGGGAGAAAGAGATGTGTTGCATCTCCTATGCCTTAGTCATAGGTTCTTCCATACAACCATATTGTATACTCGACGTAATGTGACCTGAAGTTCTGGTTGGAAGGACAAGCTCTTAACTGTAAGAACATGTCTACAAGTGATTCTTGAGTTAATCACTGAACCGGAATTAAGTTTGTACTTAAATGTAAAGAAGCAAAGTAAGTGGCATAGTTGCATTTCATGCACCGGGATCAACATAGATATAGAAGTATAAAGGCTCCATCTGATGTGATGTATATTGTTATGGCAGGGCTAGTTCTCTTTTAACGTAGAATGATGTGTCCCAGGGCATAGTGCCCATGAGAAAGCCCTCGAGGTTGATATAAACTCACTGTAGGCTCCTAGAAACTAGCCTTGTTCTGCTGCCATAACTGCCATATATACACAAAGGATTGCAAAGTGTTTTTCGGAGTTTAGATGACAATAGTGAAAACGACCATCATTATAAACACTAGAAACAAAGTCTCACTTTGTCGCCAGACGAATACGTCAACCCATTATAAGATAGGTGTGAATGTCAAAGTTAGGATCTGGTAAAACAGAACATGGATAGGACGTTTTCCATAAGCATGCATGATCAATAAACGCATATGTGATATGGTTTATGATGAGAAAAATGCGAGCTAGATTATTTGTACTCTAGTGCAAGTGGGAGACTGAAGGAGATATGCCCTAGAGGCAAATAATAAATAGGTTTTTATTGTCATATATCAATTAGTTCATAATAGTTTCATACTCTGCTATAACTGTATTAATATGAAACGTTAATACACGTGTGGTATGTAAACAAACCAAGTCTCTAGTTGCCTCTTGCGAACTAGTTCATTGGTCACGAGGATGATCTAGAGTTTTGAGATCATGGGCATTTATGCCAATTGATAATGAGGTCACGTCATTAGTTGAATGATGTGATAGACAAACAACCCAACCAGTTGTATCTTACTGAGATCTAGTTACAAAGTTCACCATTAATGATAAACTAAGAAAAGCTCGCAACTTGATCCTTAGACTATGAGGTAATGCAAATCACCTTTCTAGAGGGAGCTTAGATGGTTATCAAGTATCACTCTGTGACTAGGTGATCGAAAAGGTTCCACTCAGGTTTCCCAAAGGGGCGTGTAGAGGAGTACATATCAAGACCAGGATTTGCCCATCCATGTAACAAACAAATACATTAGTGGCCATCTCGGTGACGTTGCATTAACGAAGCTTGCAAGCGTGTGACTGGGTCACGGAATGCAACGACACATAAACGAGAAAACAAGTTCATCGGTAATGAGATCGAACGAAGGTATGGAGATACCATAGATCACATCTCGGGTGAACTAGGTATCAAGTGAAAAATGGAATGGGAAACGACTGTTTACGGTTCAAACGACATTATCATCGTGGAATGCTCAGGGGTCATTATGGGCATCCCGGTCCCGCTATTGATCATTGATGGAGATCATGTCTGTGCCATTCCCGAGCCGTGGGGAAATACGTTTAAGGGTACGATGAGCTAGAGATCCTCTGTAAGTTGGAATTACCATATGAAAGAGAAAAGGAAACCAGAAAAGTTCCGTGAGAGAACCGGAATCGTTTCGGGAAAGATCCGAAGTCGTTCGGAGGAAATCGAGAGGGAACCCAAAGGTGCTTCAGGTCAAATAGGATTTTGTAATACGTATTTACATATTAACTAGCATGGTGGCCCTCGCAAATGCGAGGGTATCATCTTTATATTTTTGTTTGAATCCTATGATAGAAGATTATTATGGTCGAATAGTCGTTTGTTTGTATAATTCTTTTGTACATGTCATACCCTATTAATAGCTAGATAATTAAATAAATAGTTCTTATTTTGTACAACAAATGAGTCATCACTTATATTCAACTATATAACAATTAGATAATGTAACTCCCCTATCCTATTACTACCCAACTAATAGTTAGACAATTCAATCAACAGTCCTTATATTATATATGGCATATGACCATGGGCAAATAAATCATCTATACAGTTATGAACTATGACTCTCTTATTCTATTATGTAGTTTTTGTTCTAAAATAAGAGAAGTATGTTGTTCCAAAGAATAATGGCTTGCAGAATGTTTTAGGAAACAATTTTTTTAACATGTCTTAATGGTTCATAGCCTATGTGTCAGTCCCCTTTGATATAGTAATTTAGTCATCTAGAGGAGAAAATATTCTCTTTTGACTCTAAATTAACTTATGCTTAGTCCGTTTTACAAGTATGATTTTACAAATCTAAAAAAGTCATTTTATTGTAATAATTTGCTAGCATAGGGGAAAACATGTAATACATGTCCTAGAATGAAAAATGAATTTAAATGGATGTCATCGTCATATCAATGGTTCTCTACGTCGATTGAGGTTGAATTAAATAAATTTGTTCGCATAAATCTAAAAAAATGTGTTGAAGTAATTTGCTAACCTAGCGAAAAACATATAGTTCTTTTAAAATGAACCTTAATTGGGGTTTTTTACATTTCTTGGACCGCGCAGAATTTGCAAAATCGGTACATTTTAGCCCATCATCTATTTTTTCTATCGTCCCAGTGTAAATTTTCCTCGGACAATATGTCTTGAACCTCCAAGAAAAAACTTTTAGTTCTTAACTGTTCTAAAGTTTTTCTATGATTTTGCATGTACATGCATTAGTATTGAGCGATCAGCAATGGGACCAAACATAGTGGACGCCTTCTTTTTAAGACGAATAGCTTTAAGGAGAGAAACCCAAAACTTTTGATATAGTAGAAATATGCGTACGATCCCAGATGTAAGTACGGAGACTTGAACCTGGGCGGGTGGGGGTGCATCAGCCCACCCCAACCACTGGGCTATGCCTCAGGTAGACGCCTTCTTTTTTGCTGCAACTTTGATCGTGCAGCAGATGATATGAGTTTCATGAAAGGAAAAGTGTGTGTTGGTCGGTAGGTCAGTTCCGTATAGGATAAAGCAACATGAATATATGACTACATAAACGATCAACTTGGATTTCTTTTCAACATCCATGCTTCAAACGGACTCTATCTGGATGGACATCCCTTTAAATTCATACTCCAAAATTTTGAAGTAAATTAGATGACGGCATAAGATGCAAATCCCCATTTTCCTTTTATGTGACCGGTACACATATGGTGTACGTCATCAGAGGCCTATAAGCAAAAGTAGGTAAACCATACATGGGGGGTTGTCTTTTATCACCGGCCGTGTCAACATATATTGTGTCAAAGAGGTACGTAACCAAAAATCTACTGTTAAATCCTAACTGTATATTCAAATCGAACCATTATAATAATTTAGATGATGTGGATGAACGTAGGGCCACGAAAAACACCCTTATATTGCTTTTAGTATATAATAGATTAAAGTAATTAATATTAAATATAATATTAAAATCTAATTTGAAGAGGTATTCCACTAATGGGCCAAACTTTCTAGAGAAAAAGGGCCCATGAGGGAAAACCGAAAGGGTGAAGGGTATAAATTTTCCTCGGACAATATGTCTTGAACCTCCAAGAAAAAACTTTTAGTTCTTAACTGTTCTAAAGTTTTTCTATGATTTTGCATGTACATGCATTAGTATTGAGCGATCAGCAATGGGACCAGACATAGTGGACGCCTTCTTTTTAAGACGAATAGCTTTAAGGAGAGAAACCCAAAACTTTTGATATAGTAGAAATATGCGTACGATCCCAGATGTAAGTACGGAGACTTGAACCTGGGCGGGTGGGGGTGCATCAGCCCACCCCAACCACTGGGCTATGCCTCAGGTGGACGCCTTCTTTTTTGCTGCAACTTTGATCGTGCAGCAGATGATATGAGTTTCATGAAAGGAAAAGTGTGTGTTGGTCGGTAGGTCAGTTCCGTATAGGATAAAGCAACATGAATATATGACTACATAAACGATCAACTTGGATTTCTTTTCAACATCCATGCTTCAAACGGACTCTATCTGGATGGACATCCCTTTAAATTCATACTCCAAAATTTTGAAGTAAATTAGATGACGGCATAAGATGCAAATCCCCATTTTCCTTTTATGTGACCGGTACACATATGGTGTACGTCATCAGAGGCCTATAAGCAAAAGTAGGTAAACCATACATGGGGGGTTGTCTTTTATCACCGGCCGTGTCAACATATATTGTGTCAAAGAGGTACGTAACCAAAAATCTACTGTTAAATCCTAACTGTATATTCAAATCGAACCATTATAATAATTTAGATGATGTGGATGAACGTAGGGCCACGAAAAACACCCTTATATTGCTTTTAGTATATAATAGATTAAAGTAATTAATATTAAATATAATATTAAAATCTAATTTGAAGAGGTATTCCACTAATGGGCCAAACTTTCTAGAGAAAAAGGGCCCATGAGGGAAAACCGAAAGGGTGAAGGGTCAAGGGCCAAGGCCTAGCCGCCTCAAGGGGGCCCACCTGGCCATCCTAGGGCTGTGCGCGGGGTGGGGCCCACCTCTGGCCGGCCGGCCCATGGTGCCCTAAGGGCCCATGTGCCTCCCCCTCTCTCTCCCTTATTTAGTCCCACATGGGAAACCTAGAGGGGAGGGCACACCCCCTCCTCCTATATAAAGGGGTGCCCATGGATGGGAGTATACACACCAATATTTGGAGAAGTCCTTTGGTTGACTTTCTCCTTCCCTCTCTCTCCCATCTCCATGCGTTGGCATGGTCCTAAGTAAGGACTGTCCATGCAAGAGACACCGCACCTGTAGCACGCCGTTGCGCTGCAGGGATTCCAAGCCGGTGATCTACTTCCGCACTCCCGGTAATGATCAAGGAGCCAGAGTTCGTCGTCGTACACCGTATGTGTACTAAACCATGAGGGGCCTCACTTGAGGCACCTTGGATGTCATGAGCCGGAGCTGCTGCACGATGAAGAAGGAGCAAGGGGTGACCTGCGAGGAGCTTCGCGACCTTGAGGTTGGCTACGGCTTCGACTACTTCAACCATGTTCCCCTTGGAATGTTAACCGCGTATAGTCTACAATGGTATGTATTCTATATGCTCCGGCCGTTACCGCATTACTACACAGATAGATCTTGGGCAGTTTAGGTGGTTCCAACGTAGGAATTTTTTTGTTTTCTGCTGCAGAACCCTTCACGTACGAGGGTAGACCGGTGGACCTTTATACTTGTTTTGGTTTATTTAGGACATATGTACATGGAGAGCAAAGGTTTGGGACAACTTTGCCATATTCTAGTCCCCGTTTGTCCCATGGCGGGAGTTTCCACGTACAGATCCAGGATTTTACTAAGCGTTAATGCATGTCAGGAAAGGGGGGTCACACATGGGGCCTACACATGGAACCTACCAACCTTGCACCACTCTCACGCACATATGCTAGGGGAACATGCATGTTTTGATGTGATTCCGACGCTCTGGTAGTCTTCCTCTGGTGAAACTCTAGACTGGGGCCCCGGATCATCTACCCCTATAGCGATCTCCGTATGAGGGTATCCCGGTGGACCTTTCTTCTTGTTTGAGTTTGTTTAGGACATATGTACATGGAGATCAAAGGTTGGGGCAACTTTTCCACATTCTAGGCCCCGGTTGTCCCACGGGGGGAGTTTCCACATACAAATCCAGGATTTTACTAAGCGTTAACGCATGTCCGGGAAGGGGGTCACACCTGGGGCTTACACATGGAACCTACCAACCTTGCACCTCTCTGACACACATATTTTAGGGGCACGTGCAAGTTTTCATATGATTTCGATGCTCCGGTGGTCTTCCTCTGGCGAAACCCTAGACCGGGGGCCCCAGATAGTCTACCCCTATAGATATCTCCGTACGAGGGTAGCCCAGTGGGGCTTTCTACTTGTTTTGGTTTGTTTAGGACATATGTACATGGAGAGCAAAGGTTGGGCCAACTTTGCCACATTCTAAGCCCCGGTTGTCCCGCGGCGGGAGTTTCCACGTACAGATCCAGGATTTTACTAAATGTTAACACATGTCCGGGAAGGGGGGTCACACCTAGGGGCTTGTTGGTTTGCTGCCCGAAAGTTCCTGGGCGAGTGCATCGCGGTACCAGAGTTGGCATCAATCTCGCGGAGGGGCCGTAGTAGAATCGCCAATTGTCCAGAAGGGATAAATGGGGGTGAACAGAAATCTAACAGCCAAATAGTAGTTTGAACCAGATGAAAAATGATTGAACTCAAATACCGCCATTAGGTCAATTCTTCTTGGTCCACCCTATCAGTATTCCCCATTATCTTTTGCGGCCGTGGACTAGTCTACCCCTGCGTGGACCAAATCTATTTCTTTGCTCTGCTCTGCTCTTCTCCCCTGCTCCCCTCCCCATAACCTTTCATCAACTTCGGCTGCTCGTCTCAGAGCAGAGCTTGCACTTGCTCTAATTTGCGTCCCCGTCATGTCCGGTCAACCTCCCATGCCCCTAATCGAAGCTCGCAGTCGTCGCTGTCGCATCGTCCGCCATAGCTTCGTGTCCCCGGACAAATATCTTGCCTTTGGCTAGTCCTACTCGCATGGCGGAGCGCATCCTATCGGGCGATCCTGGCTGGCGATCGGCCTCCTGCAGTTGCGTGCTACCGCGCACCCCAGGCATGGTAGCCCTAGCACAACTGTTCGACAACCATGCTCTCATGGCCACCGTGTTGGGCGTCCGTCCCGCCGTGTCACCGGCAGAGTTGTTGTCGGCTTTCAGGTCTCATTTTGGGATCAGACGAAATGAGGTCAAGATGGAGGTATGCACGCCGCCATTCGATTTTTTTCGTCTAGTTCGAGCACAACTCAGACACCAAGCGTGTTTTGTATTCTTCCTGTTCTGTTGAGTGCTGTGGGGAGAAAATGAGCTTCATGCGTTGGCATCGTGCCTGTGGGTGGGACGCTCGCATGTGGCAGCTTTGTTTCTTCTCCAAACTCAGCTTTGACGGCCTCCCATTGGATGCTTGGGAGCCGGAGGCCCTCAAGCAGGTCGTCAATAGGCTTGGTGGCGAGCTGGTGGAAATCATGCCACCGAGCGACAGATGGGTCATCGAGGTAAAGACGTGCCTGAAAGATCCTGACGCTGTTCCTAAGATGTACGAGGTGCAGATTCCAAGTAGGGCAGGGCGACAGCTTTGCTGGAAGCACCTAGTCATCATCCACCTAAAGGAGGTTCTGGATCGGTACATGGCATTCAGGACCCCAAAGAGGTGGCCAGAAAGCATCCTCGTCGCCTGCAGTGTTGGCCTAGAAGGATTGATGGCAAAGGACCACCATCGTTTCGTGACGGTGCACACAGTTTTGGTGGGGGAACTGTGGTGTTTCTAATTTCCCTTGAGTGAAGATAGAACTCTAGTGAATTGCTATAGTATGTGTGGCCAATGAATTTGTAGTATGGAGAGCGTAGCAGGAAGTTAGCATCGGCTAAAAATGTGTAATAGTTTGAATCGATGTAGTATGTGTGGGTAATGAATTTGAGGTTTGTGTGTCTAATGCATCTGTGTTGAACACTGTGCTTTATAATTTCTGTGAATAACCAAGGACAACCTCATAAAAAGAGGGTGGTCTGGCAATGAGCAATGTCAATTCTTTGGATGCCATGAAAATGTAGTCCATCTCCTATTCAAATACAAGGTAGCTAGATTTGTAAAACATTGAACTGCAGGACCATTTTGCAGACAGCACAATACAAAGGAAAAATGGTTTACAACATAGACAGCAGATGCAAAATCTATAAATAAACTTTCGTCTGAATTTTATCTGTCTAGGATAAAAAATAGCAGTTAACTGGATTTAACCACGAGTAGTAATTGAAGGAAATAGATACTTGATAGTATTTTTTTGCAACAGTAGTACTTCCATACAAAAGGGTCTTATACTTGCACAAAAGTGGGCTAAACTTCCTACTAGTTTATAGAACAATACGTCAGCATTTCATCTACAAAAGCCATTCTTCAGTCTGAACTTAACTATTCTACACTGAAGAAATTGCAGATCTCCACCAGAAAAGTTGGCTGGCCAATTTCCTTGAGAGGACGTAAGTTCTTTGATCATTTAACCCAAACTGATCTATTTCCTTCCCGCCAAACTACAAGAAATCTGCATCGTTCATGCACGACCGCTTTGCATGCGTCAGTCCCGATTCAGTAATGCCATCCATGCCGCTGCAACGATTTCTTCGAAACTGAAATTCGACATCTTCGTTTTGGGATCATAGTTCTGTGTGAACTGGAACCTGAATTTCAGTGTTGAGCTGATGCCCGCCGCCGGCTCCAGCTGTCGAACAATCCACCATGCTGAGTGTAGACGCTTGGTCGCCACCACGGTATGACCTCCGATAGTGTGTTGGATGGAGCGTCTTTGCCACAGACGGCGTGTTCCCCGCCTCCCGCACTGCGGTAAGGTAGATCGCGCCGAAGCGTGGACACGAGAGTTCCTAGACCTTGGCGCTTACGTGTTAGAGGGTGTGTACCCTCAGCGGCATGCTCTCATGAACAATTTTATACGTACCTTATTCGCCTTCCTAACGCACGCCGTAATGCAGCCGCGCGATTTCTCCACATGGATCTCTTGGCCCTCGCCACATCCAGCGCTGACGACGCCAGCACCACCGTCGCAGCCGATTCGGCACATTCAGAGAAATCATCCGCGTTGCAGGGCAATGGGAGACCGGCCTTGAAGTACAGCTTCATGGCCTACCTTAGAGGTGATAAATACCCCAGTTTCGGCAGCTGTCGCAATGACGGTGGCGGCTGCTTAGGCGTGGCCATGTTACCCTAGGTGGCGCGGCGTGGCAGAGCTGCGCAAGGTGAACTATGGTTTGTCGCAGAAGGGGAGTGACAGACTAACAGTAGGTTTGTACTACGGGCACACGAGAAAATAATCATCTCCCATTTCCTGAGAGGGTAATAATCTGACACTCGTTGCATTAACCGCTCAATCTTTATTTCCCTTCTCAGCATAAGAGTGCGAATGTATTAAAAAAATTGGTCATGGCTATCAACCTCATCGGGCAACGTGCCAGGACTGGTAGGAGACCGGGTTCCATTTTAGAAATGTTGACGACTGTGCCCTTATGTTTATACGATATTATTTCTATGGCACTATGCACTGTCGAATTGTAGCAACACCATCAGAAACAGGGGATGACGATGTGGCATGATTTCTTTTTATTAAAGGGCATCAAAAACAGGGGAAGGCGACGTGGCATGTTTTCGGACTGGCGGGGCCTACTCCTCCACCTTCGACGGTGCACATCCCAGGTTCGAGGACTAGTGCCGCTCCTCTGCTCCTGCCGCCGCCACTCTGTTTAGTCGTGCACCGCTCTTGTCCTCCCCTTGGCCCGTCCTCCCGCCCTTCCCTCCCTGACATCCCCTCACGTCCCTGCCCTGTCTCCTTGCCGCCGTCCACCGCCCAGGCGCGTCTGGAAACAAAAACCGAGAGTCGGCAGTTAGGTTAGGTGCCCAACGATGCTGGTGATCCGGATCCCGCTCGGAGATGGATCCTACGAGGCTTGAGAACACAGATATGGGTCCTGCGCGGCTGGAGAGCACGGAATTTCCTTCAAGTCTGGAGAGCACAAAGGAGAACGAAACAGGGGAAGAGGAAGCGGGGTGCAAAGCTGTGGAGGTATGGAGCCGGAGAAGGTGTTGTTTGTCCCCATTGAAGGGTAAGAACTGCGATTCCTTTTCTGCATACCCCAATTAGCGTTTCTAGTCCCGTGGTGATGGCAAGGATATGTGCTGGTAACCGCAGGACGTCTGTATAGCTTGTCCTTGAGCATGATGCTTTGTCAAGTGAGCATGAAGACACTAAAATGTGTTGCGGTGCGGATGATGATGAGAAAGCATATCCAGACATGGCTACTGACCCTGATAGGATGGAGAGTAGGGAATATTTGGTTGATTCGAACTTTGAGCCTGACTATGGGCCTAATGAGGAAGAGGAATGTGAAGATGTGGAAATGGGATGTAGATACGACGACGAAGACGAGGACAGGCCAGTGATACACTTTGATAGGGACAATCCTACAATTGATGAGGGGACTGTCCTTGAGAATGTGGAGGACTGCAGATATGTAGTTGCAACCTATGCAATTAGAGTTGGGTTCGAATTTATTATTGAAAAGAGCGACCAAAAGAGATTTAGGGTGCATTGTAGGGAAAGTAATGTGTGTAAATGGAGATTGCATGCATCTCCAATGCAGGTTGGACACCCATTTTAGGTTGCAATAGCTACAGTTAGTTTCAGTCTTTCTCATATTTATTATGTTGATAATTAGCTCTGAATTATTTGGATTCTTATCAAATGCAGATCAAAGTAAACACGAAGAAATGCAACTGCCCTATTACTTCTTTAAGTGATAAAATTAGACCGGTGACTAACAAGTGGATTGCTGCTACTATAATTTACTGGGTGAGGCAGGATCATAACATTGGACCTGCTGAACTCAGAGCAAAGATTAGCAAAAAGTTTAACGTTCTGATTCCTTACCACAGAGTCTTTGATGGGAAGGAGATGGCTCTAGACTTCATTCAAGGCAAGTGTGATGTCTCGTGTATTAACAAGCTCGTTGGGGAACCCCAAGAGGAAGGTATGACGAGCACAGCAGCAAGTTTCCCTCAGTTATGAAACCAAGGTTTAATCGAACCAATAGGAGCAAGGAAACACCCCAAAGGTGTTGCTAGCTGAGCCTTGGTAGGGCGCACTACCGGTGCTAGTAGCAACGTGGAGACCTGCACAACACAACCACAGAACTTTGTCCCCAACTTGCGATGAGGTTGTCAATCTCACCGTGTTTTGCGGAAAACAAAGGATTAAACGTATTGAATGGAAAGAAGTAAAAGTTTGCAGAAAGTAAACACAAAGAAGTAAATAGTTTGTAGATTGAATGTAAAAGACAAGGACCAAGATCCATAGTTCACTAGAGGTGGCTCTCCTTAAGATAGATAACATGCTGGGTGAACAAATTACAATGAGGCAATTGACAAACATCGAGAAAGCAATACATGCATATACTAATCATCTTGACTCCTTTGAGATTCGATTGGGCATTACAACATTATACATAGACCGTCATCCAACTACATCTATGACTAATAATCCACCTTTAGGTTATCATCTGAACCCCCTCCAGTATTAAGTTGCAAGCAACAGATTATTGCTTTACAAATTGCGTGTAAAGTAAACAATACAATTGTTCTATGAACAAAGGATTGTTGTTTTCTCCCTAGCAACAACAGCACATCTAGTACCTTAGAGATTTCTGTCACTTCCCCAGATTACAAGAGGCATGAACCTACTATCGAGCATAAATACTAACTCTTGGAGTTGGTAGCATCTACTTGGCCAAGATAGCTACTAACAACGGAAAGCATGCAAGATCACAAATAAGAAAGACATGATAGAATCAATAATCAATCTGAAATAGCATCTCAATATCCATTGGATCCCTGCAAACACAACATGCAGAATTACAAATAGATGATCTTGATCATGAATGGAGCTCACAAGATCTAGACATGAAAGCACAAAGGAGGAGAACTAGCCATCTAGATACTACATGGACCCATAGTCTAGAGATGAACTACTCACGGATCACACCGGAGGCTTGCATGATGATGAAGAAGGCCTCTAGGGTGAATTCCCCTCTCTGGCAGGGTGTCGAGAGGAGCTTCAGATCCCTCCCGATCTAGGGATGGAGATGACAGCGGCTACAAACTCTTTTGTGGATTTTTGATCCGGTACTTAGGGATTTCGTCCCGAGGGCAATATATAGGCGGAAGGGGAGGCCGAGGGGGTGCTGGGGTCGGCCAGACCACCCCCTGGCGCGGGCCAGGCCTGGCCGCACGGCCAGGTGGTGTGGCTGGCCCCCAACCCTTCTCTGTGTCGTATTCTGGCATCTGATGACTTCCGGAAAAATAGGCACTTTGGATTTTGTCCCGTCCAATTCTAAGAATATTCATTTTGTGATTTTCCTGGAACCAAAAACAGTAGAAAACAGGCAGCTGGCACTGTGGCTCTTGTTAATAGGTTAGTCCAAGAAATCATATGAAAAGTACTTTAAAGTGTGGACAAAACACAAGAAAGTGGATAAAACCAAGCATGGAACATCAAAAATTATAGATACATTTGCAATGTATCAAAGTGGAATGACAGTTTTCACATGTTGTATAGTATCAAAGCTCAGGTAGAGAAAACATCACCTAGTAGTGTTGTTGACATTGATTATGAGGTTGTGAAAGGAAGATAAAAGGTCTCAAGGGGGGTCAGGTATAAGCAGGCAGATAAGAAATGTTTGAGGAGATGTTTTGTCTGCCTGAAGGCACGCTGGAAGGGGTTCCTAGACGGCTGCAGGCCATACTTGGCAATAGGCACAACTTCTTTAAAAGGGAAGTTCGGGGGACATGTTGCTTCTGCTTGTGCTTTGGACGTACATAATTGGCTTCTACCCATAGCTTATGCTATTCTTGAGGGTGAATCAAATGAAAGATGGACATGGTTCATGTAGAGACTACGAGCAGTAATTGGTCACCCTGAAGGCTTGGTGATACACACTGGTACATGCAAAATGTTGTTAATGCTGTGTTTCCTAGGGTTGAGCATAGGGAATGCATGCGGCACCTCCCTACTAACTTCATGACGAAGTTCAAAGGAAAGATCTTTGAAGAAGACTTGTGGTGATCAGCATACACATACACCCCAAGCACGCATGCTACTTACTTGCAGAACATGTATGTACTGCCAAAGGTGAAAAAATACCTTGAAGAACATCACACCAAGCTATGGGCCAGAAGCGAGTTTGGTGAGTTAAGCAAGGTGGATTTTGTTTCCAATAATTTGGCAAAGAGTTTCAATTCTAAGATTTCGGGCATGAAGACACTTAGAATTGTTATTTTGTTGGATGCAATAAGATAGTGCATAATGGTGAAGATAGATTTAAGGCAAATAATTTGTGCAAGGAAATTTTTAGGCACTAAAATAGTTCCAAAGGTGGTTATGTTACTGAATGCAAGAACTTGGCAATGAGAACGATAAAGATGAGGACGCTCAGAAGTTCCAGAACATTGGCTGAGGTTTATGCAGAATACAAGCGTGGAACTGAACGGAGGTACACTGTAGACATTGGAAACAAGACTTGTTCATGCAGGCAGTGGCAGATTACTGGTCTACCATGTCACCATGCACTGTACTTCATCCTAAAGCTTAGAGGTAGCGGAACAGAAATAGAGAACTATGTTGACAACTATTTCTCCATGGACAAGTTTGCTACAACTTATGCAAAAAACGTACCACCTATGGTTGATGAAAATGATTGCGAGATTGTCGATCCAGGGTTCAAACTTCAACCACCAGTTCTTAGGAGGCCACCTAGGAGGCCTAGAAAGCTAAGGATCGAAGCCTCCACCGATAAAGGTTCAAGGTTGAGATCTAGGAAAAAGAAATGCAAACGTTGTGGAGGATTCGTCCATATCAAGAGGTTGTGCAAAAACCCAGTTACACATGATCTTGTCCCTGTTCACACCCTGGTGGCAGAAAATGTGGTTTCTCAGCCAGAACTAGAGGAAGAGCAGCGTGAAGACGAAGAACTTGAGGAAGTGCATCAGGTGGAGGAAAATGGTGATGAGCACTCGGAGGAAAACATAGGTAAGCAGGAAATTTATGAAGAAGTGGAGGTGCCGGCGAGAAAAGGGTGTGAAAAGAAAAAAATGGTAAGCGGAACGGGGAGGAAAAGGCAAATAATGGAGGTGTATTAGAATATGAAGAAGTTGCAAGGGTGATTGAGGATGTTCTTGAGGATCTTTCGGCTAACTGCAGGTGAAAATAATAAATCCCTACCAATTTCATCTTTGTACGATTCTCTAGATGAAAGGTAAGCTTAAAATTGTTTAATTTGACATTTTATCATTTTTTTTCATCCTCATCAACTGTTGCTTAATGAAGCGTGGGCTAGCAGACTAATAAGAGGAACATAAAGAAGTGGGCACAGTAACTTCGTATGTTGAATTATCACTGAAACTAAACTAGTCGTGTTATCTTTATTTATATCTGGCGCATGCAACGTGTCTGTGATGGGGTCATGTGGATCAGATTACAATTTTTTAATCATTAATACATTAATTTTTTTACCTGCGTATGCATGCAGCCAATAGTTCCCATCTCCCTTGGATTCCCATCTTCTCTGGCGCACTCCAGAATTATGGCTGTGCCGTCAAGTGCTGGTAGCAGAGTCAGCATATTGTCCCATCAGATGTGAACGCAATGACTTTGTTTGTTCAGAATTTGAAGACTTCTGATTAGTTTGAAAGACAGAGAAACCTAAAGCATGGCAAATATATGCCATCAAAAACTATTCCTCAAAAAATAATATCACTCCCTGCATCTAGAAATAAGTGACTTGAATTTGTGTAGATTCGTATGTATCTAGACATGCTTTGGGTATAGATACATTTAAGTATCTAAAAAGCTAAGTCAGATATATCTGGACAGAAGTAGTACACTATTACAACACGCTCGACCCCTTCTCCTTTGGCCCACTCCAAATTATGGTTGTGCCATCAAGTGCTAGGAGCAGAGTCAACGTATTGTCCCATCCAATATGCCAGGAATGCGCGAACTTTATTTTCAGGATCGGACGAGTTTGGACTAGTTTCAAAGACAAAGACACCTAAACATGGCCAACATATATATATTACGATGCTAATCGACTATGACTCAAGTGACCCGGATCCAAAGAGGGAATTAAGATACCGTACATAGATTTAATTTATGCTTGAGTGGCCCTAATCGACTATGACGCTCCCGTAGTCTCCATCATCGACGATGGTTGTTCGCGTCGCCATCAGCCTCCTCCACATCGGAATCGATGCCGATGTTCCCGATAGCATTCCTCCTCCTCATGGATTCTTCACGGTGCGCCGCATTGATAATGGTGTAGATCGTACGCCCAAGCACTGCCCAGAAGCGCGGCCTCCCTTCGGGGTTGCACATATCCGGGTGGATCTCCCGTTGGTGGGTTCCGCATGACTCAATCAATGTCATCCCCTCCTTCTTGAACAACTCCCGTTGGTGGTTCTCCTCGATCTGCCTCGCCAACACATTGTCACGCAAGAATGGCGCGACAAGCACCCCGCTGTAGTTGAGCTCGAAGCCAGTCGGAAGCCTTGCGAATGGTGGGGCGAGTATTACATAGTGGGAGAACATCTAAGCCTTGCTGAGTTTTTGCCTCTCCCTTTCAATGGCGATGAAGGAACACGACCTGAGCTTCAGCCCCGAGGTTAAGGGGATAAGGGCAAGGACATAGGCCTAGTCGTGGATGCCACTAACAATCAGTTCACAGAACAGACTTCTCGCGGATCGCCCTCACGAAGGAAATCCTTATCGTCCATGCACCCCGATCCAACGATGCCTAACAATCAGGGATCCGGTCTTCTAGAAGCCTGGAGCGTTTGCTGGTTAGTTCTGCGTCCCGATTGTTTTTGGCCAACGGTTGTCATTGAAAAGAAAACGCGTGCAAATGACTCTCGTGGATCCATGTAGTTTATGAAAAGAACACACATGCAATGACACTAGTGGTGGTTTAGGAAAAGAACACACATGCAAAGTCATGCAATGACAACTGGTGGATCCATGTGGTTTATGAAAAGAACACCACATGCTGGAGTGGCATCATTGCATGTGTTCTTTTCAAAAACCACAGTGGTGCACACTGACACGCACACACATACAATGACTCTAGTGGAGGTTTATGAAAAGGACACACATGCAGTAACTCTGGTGCATCCAAGTGGTGGTTTATGAAAAGAACAAACATGCAATGACTCTAGTTATGGTTTATGAAAAGGACAAACATGCATGCAGTGGATCCACGTGGTGGTTGATACGTTGCAAACGTATCTATAATTTTTGATGTTCCATGCTTGTTTTATATCTACTTTGTTTTGTTTTGTACACACTTTGGAGTATTTTTACACATTTTCTAGAACTAACCTATTAGCAAGATGCCACAGTGCCAGTTGCCTGTTTTCTGCTGTTTTTGGTTTCAGAAAAGCTAGAAAATAAATATTCTTTGAATTGGACTGGACAAAAGCCAAAGTCAATATTTTACTGGAAGACTCACGGAGCCAAAATACGAGACGGAGAGGGGCCAGGGGCTGGCCACACCACCTGGTGGCGCGGGCCAGGCCAGGATGCGCCAGGGGGTGATGTGGGCCCCCTGGTACTCCACCGACCTTGCCCCTTCACCTATATATTGCCTCCGGGATGAAAACCCTAAGTACCCAATCAAAATTCCATGAAAGAATCTATAGCTATCGCCATCTCCATCCCTAGAGCGGGAGGGATCTGAAGCTCTTCCCGGCACTCTGCCGGAGGGGAGAGATCACCCTGGAGGCCTTCTTCATCACCATGCCTGCCTCCGGTGTGATGCGTGAGTAGTTCATCCCTGGATTACGGGTCCATGTAGTAGCTAGATGGTTGGTTCTTCTCCTTTGTGCTACCATGTTTAGATCTTCCGAGCTCCGTTCATGATCAAGATCATCTATTTGTAATCTTACATGTTGTGTTTGCGGGGATCCGATGGATATTGAGATGCTATTTTAGATTGATTATTGATTCTATCATGTCTATGTTATTTGTGATCTTGCATGCTTTCCATTCTTAGTAGCTATCTTCGCCGAGTAGATGCTAGCAACTCCAAGAGGGAGTATTTATGCTTGATAGTGGGTTCATGCCTCTAGGAATCTAGGGAAGTGGCAGAAATCTCTAAGGTACTAGATGTGTTGTTGCTACTAGGGAGAAAACAACAATCCTTTGTTCATAAAACAATCGTATTGTTTACTTTACACACTTTTCTTAATGCAATTATATGTTGCTTGCAACTTAATACTAGAAGGGGTTCGGATGATAACCTGAAGGTGGATTATTAGTCATAGATGCAGTTGGATTACGGTCGATGTATAATGTTGTAATGCCCAATCAAATCTTGTATGAGTCAAGATGATTAGTATATGCATGTATGCTTTCTTGGTGTCGTTCACCCAACATGTCATCTATCTTAAGGATAATCACCTCTAGTGAACTATGGACCCCGGTCCATTCTTTTACCATCAATCTACAATCTACTATTTACCGTTTTCTGTTTAATTTCTGCAAGCAATTACTATCTTCCACACAATACATTTAATCCTTTGTTTTTAGCAAAACCGGTGAGATTAACAACCTCATTGTATGTTGGGGGCAAAGTTCTGTGGTTGTGTTGTGCAGGATTCCAAGTTGGAAACAACACCTTGGAGGTGTTTCCTTGCTCCTACTGGTTCGATAACCTTGGTTTCATAACTGAGGGAAAACTTGTTGTTGTGCTCATCCTACCTTCCTCTTGGGGTTCCCCAACGAGATCAACGTGTTGAGTCTGATCATCAAGCCTTTTTCTAGCACCGTTGCCGGGGAGTCAAGGACATCTTACAAGGGGAGTCCCTCATAACCAATCTCTTTACTTTGTTTTATTTGTTTTCTTAGTTTATTTCTACTTTGTTTGCTTATTTCTTTTTCAAAAACACAAAAAAATAGTTGTACTAGTTTGCTCTTTATATTAAAAACACATAATTTTTTTTATCTTAAGGTGCCATTATGTCTAGCATTGCTCCAATCACTATGTCGCCCGAGGAAATGATTTTTGCTTTCAAACAAGGAATTGAAGAGAGTTTCAAAGAAGCTTGGTCTGGGATCTCTGAATTACATGCAAAAACTAAACCTAAAATGACTCTAAGCTTGTTACATGGCAGTTTTTACTTTGGGAGTGCTCTATGCTATAGATATGCTTTGGATGCTGTAGTAGGAGGAGATTTTCTCCAATGCAATGAGGATGAAGCTTTTAATGCCATAAAGAAGTTGGTCTTAACATATAATTTTCCTAGCAAATATGATTCCTCCTTCATAAACATATTTTCTAGATTAAACACTCTTGAAGCCAACATAGATAGTTTAAAAGATTGATATAACATGCTTAGAGAGGATCATGATTATGTTCCAATAAACTCTGAACCTTGAAAATGGCTTGCTATAGTAAAAGTTGTTATAAATAATGAAAATTTGCATGCTCGCTGTGATATCATGTCTGAATTCTGTCTTATGACTAAATATATCTATGAATCTTTGAATGTTTGGGGACATTCTGAAGGGGGAGAAGAAATTTCCCATGCTAATAATGCCACAATATTACCCATTGGAATAGCCGAAGGAGTGTCTACAAAGATTTTAGGGAAAGTGTTGTCTACTGATTATCTTGTTATTGAATGTGTAGGAAAAGGACAAATTAACCTTGGAAGATCCCTACTTAACCTCCTTAGAGCAATAATAGGTGTGGAAAAGGGCATCATGCACTTTGTTTCTCCACCGAACAATCATACGTTCCCCAAGGATAAGAACAAAAGTAAGAGAGGTAAGGGCAAGAAATTTGGTTTTAATGCTTCTTCATTTGAGAATACTTGATTCTTTTCTTGCTTCTTATGCCTAGCTTAAAGGCATTAAAGAAAAGCACTTATTGGGAGATAACCCAAAAGTTTTAGTTGAGTCTTGGAAGTTATTGCTTCAGTAATAACCTCTCCTTATCATTTTTGTGTGGTTTTTGAGTAACCTCTAATGAGAGAGAAGAAAGATTTGGGAAAGTTGTTGTCTCGAAACAGATTTTTGTGCTTTGTTGCAAAATTTTGTGAAAAATATCTTTATGTCGGTTTGAGCTGTAATTGTTTGTTCTTCTGCCCCAGGTTGTTATCCAACTTTCGTTAGTTCAACACTTTTCGATATGAGCAATAGAAGGTCTTCGAAAAAATTGGTTTTTACTTGCTGGTCTGTTTTGATAGATTTCTGCCATTATTTGCATCTGCTTCTTAATCTCTTTCTCTTTGAGTTCTCTTTGATCATTTGAACTTTTTAAAGGAAGTGCTATAGTAGATTTTGTTTTAATGGAAGTTTTACTTGTGTTGGAACTGAACCAAAAAGACTTATTATCTTGAGTACACTAATGTTGCTAATGAAGATTGTGTGAAGTTTTGTATGAAGGAGATTTTATAGTGTAGGGAAGAGTAATGTGATAAGATGAAGAATGGACAAAAGCTCAATATTGGGGATGCCACCCGTGACACCCCAAGAAATATTCAAGAAGTACAAGCGTCAAAGCTTGGGGATGCCCAAGGCATCCCCTTCTTCATCAATAAAAATTTCAGGTTTCTTCCAAACACTTCATTTTTATTGTTTCATGCACAATTGTGTTGTTCTTGGAGCGTCCTTGTTTTCTTTTTTAGTTTTTGTTTTCTTAGTTTTCTTGAATAAATTGGTTGGACCCCCTCATTCATGCATTAGTTTTCAAATAAAGTTGTTTTGGATTGGAAAAGAGTAGGAAAGTTCATACTTAAGTGGTAAAAGGGAGCTTGTTTTTGACCGTGACTTGGACTTTATCATGTCATCCTTGATGTTGTTTTGGTTTTATGCTTAGTGATTTTTTATGTATCATGACTTGTTATAAATAATTGAGATTTCTTAATATGCCTTGGAAGAATCATGTATTGTCTTAGCATATAAAAGCATAATATTGTGGTATTCTCCTTTAATGATTTATTTGGGTTGACTTGGCGCATGCTCACACCATGTTAAGACTATACTAAGTCACCATAGCCTCTATGATCATTTAGTTTTCGTCTTGTAATATCACTTTATGCTTTAATTAATAAATTTTTGTCGCTTTGCATGATTATGACCATTATTGCTCTCTTAGTTGGTCGCTCCCAGTCTTTTGCTAGCCTCCATACCAAGTATGCATTCCACTCGTGCATCCAACTCCAAATAAAACCAAGTTAATCCAAAGACTCCACCATACCTACCTATTAGCATTTTCTATTCCAAGTATATTCATGTTTTTATCTACCTTCCGAATTAAACTTGTTATGTGAAAATTAGTGATTAAAGCTCTCACGAACTTGATGGCACACTTCTTTCTTGCCCCTAATAAACTTGAACCATTGTGTCATCTATGTTGTATATGCTTGCACTTATACGTTGGGGGTTAGTAGAACCATGCTGTCATGGGGAATGCTTTGAACATTGCACTTGTACATTGTACCCAGTTGATATCATGCTCTTTTGTTTATGGATGTCGGCGGTGTGAAATGAAAGGGGAGCTTGTAAGTCCATGTAGTTATGTATGTGTGTTAGAGAAATGCCTGGGCCGCTAGCCTAAGCCATGCCTAATCATGGTGGAAACTTGTAGCATCACCATAGTGAGCAATCTATGAAGCGTTCTTCTTATAAAAAAAGAGATGGAGATTGAGAAAAATAAAATAGAAAAAATATGAGAAAAGAGGAAAGAGAGAAAAAGGCACCATTTTCCCATGGTAAATAAGAAGATTGCTGGGATGCTCATTGTCTGCTTCCCTTGTCATTTTGATTATGGTATAGCTCTTTTATCATGTGCAAGGGGTACCCCGTTGGCATTTCTCAATGATACACATGTATTTACAATGACAAGAACTTACCGGTAACTAAACTTGAGTAGCATGAGGAGCAGCCCTCGTATTCAAGGGACATGAGATTGCCAACTTATACTTTGTCAAGCATATACTCCATAGTTTGATCATTTAAACCTTAATCACGTCAAGATGCTTATGATAGGGGCAATGAGAGCTCAAAGCTAATAAGTACCATAATTTTTGGAAGCTCTTTATGAGACTTGAATCCTTGCTTCCTTCTATGAAGGTCTTTCTTTTACTTTTATGTTGAGTCTCCATCTTCTATCTTTATGCACCTATTGATAGAGCATAGTGGCCATTCTTAGTTTAATGTGCATTGTCCCAAAACTTGTTGATTGATTCATAACTTTGATATTGCTTGTTCTTAAACTACTTGTATCTAGTCACCCTTATTAACTTTGAAGGTGTCCTATGCATTTATGTTTTGCTACACTATGAGGGACATGCTGAATGCCATTCTCATTATGTTTTCTATATGTGAAACAAACAAACATCTTTCAAAGCATTGTTATTCATGAATCTTCTGTTTGTACCTTTTCATGTTATAACATAGTTGCTATGTCTTATTGTTAGAACGATATCTTTCATGCTATGTTAAAGTACTATGATCCCAGCAATCAATGTTCTACAAAAACTTTGATCAAGATTATGATGGTGCATGTCACCTCAAAAATTATTCTTGTTTATCACTTACCTACTCGAGGACGAGTAGGAGTTAAGCTGGGGGACGTTGATATGTTGCAAACGTATCTATAATTTTTGATGTTCCATGCTTGTTTTATATCTACTTTCTTATGTTTTTTCCACACTTTGGAGTATTTTTACACATTTTCTAGAACTAACCTATTAACAAGATGCCACACTGCCAGTTGCCTGTTTTCTGCTGTTTTTGCTTTCAGAAAAGCTGGAAAAGAAATATTCTTCGAATTGGACTGGACAAAAGCCAAAGTCAATGTTTTACCGGAAGACTCACGGATCCAGAAGACGAGACGGAGAGGGGCCAAGGGCTGGCCACACCACCTGGTGGTGCGGGCCAGGCCAGGACGCGCTAGGGGGTGGTGTGGGCCCCCTGGTACTCCACCGACGTTGCCCTTTCGCCTATATATTGCCTCCGGGATGAAAACCCTAAGTACCCGATCAAAATTCCACGAAAGAGTTTGTAGCCGCCGCCATCTCCATCCGTAGATCGGGAGGGATCTGAAGCTCTTCCCGGCACTCAGCCGGAGGGGAGAGATCACCCTGGAGGCCTTCTTCATCACCATGCCTACCCCCGGTGTGATGCGTGAGTAGTTCATCCCTGGACTACGGGTCCATGTAATAACTAGATGGTTGGTTCTTCTCCTTTGTGCTACCATGTTGAGATCATTTGAGCTCCATTCATGATCAAGATCATCTATTTGTAATCTTACATGTTGTGTTTGCGAGGATCCGATGGATATTGAGATGCTATTTCAGATTGAATATTAATTCTATCATGTCTATGTTATTTGTAATCTTGCATGCTTTTCGTTGTTAGTAGCTATCTTGGCTGAGTAGATGCTAGCAACTCCAAGAGGGAGTATTTATGCTCGATAGTAGGTTCATGCCTCTAGGAATCTGGGGAAGTGACCGAAATCTCTAAGGTACTAGATGTGATGTTGCTACTAGGGAGAAAACAACAATCATGTGTTCATAGAACAATCATATTGTTTACTTTACACACTTTGCTTAATGCAATTATCTATTGCTTGCAACTTAATACTGGAGGGGGTTCGGATGATAACCTGAAGGTGGATTATTAGACATAGATACAGTTGGATTACAGTCTATGTATAATGTTGTAATGCCCAATCAAATATCGTAGGAGTCAAGATGATTAGTATATGCATGTATGCTTTCTCGGTGTCTGTCAATTGCCTCGTTGTAATTTGTTCACCCAACATGTCATCTATCTTAAGGAGAATCACCTCTAGTGAACTATGGACCTTGGTCCATTCTTTTACCATCAATCTACAATCTACTATTTACCGTTTTCTGTTTACTTTCTTCAAGCAATTACTATCTTCCACACAATACGTTTAATCCTTTGTTTTCAGCAAAACCGGTGAGATTGACAACCTCACTTTAAGTTGGGGGCAAAGTTCTGTTGTTGTGTTGTGCAGGATTCCAAGTTGGAAACAACACCTTGTAGGTGTTTCCTTGCTCCTACTGGTTCAATAACCTTGGTTTCATAACTGAGGGAAAACTTGCTGCTGTGCTCATCATACCTTCCTCTTGGGGTTCCCCAACTAGATCAATGTGTTGAGTCCGATCATCAGTGGTTTATGAAAATAACAAACATGCAATAACTCTGGTTGTGGTTTATGAAAAGGACACACATTGTAATGACACTAGTGGTGGTTTATGAAAAGAACACACATGCAATGACACTAGTGGATCCATGTGGATTATGAGAAGGACCCACATGCAACGACAACTTGTGTATCGATGTGGTTTATGAAAAGAACACCACATGCTGGAGAGGCATCACTACATGTGTTCTTTTCAAAAACCATAGTGATGCACACTAACACACACACAGACATGAAGTGACTCTGGTGGATCCAGGTGGTTTATGAAAAGAACAAACATGCAATGACTCTAGTTGTGGTTTATGAAAAGGACACACATGCAGTAACTATGGTGGATCCAAGTGGTGGTTTATGAAAAGAATAAACATGCAATGACTCTAGTGGTGTTTTATGAAAAGGACACACATGCAATAACTCTAGTTGTCGTTTATGAAAAGGGCACACATGCAATGACATGCAGTGGATCCAAGTGGTGGTTTATGAAAAGAACAAACCTACAATGACTCTGGTTGTGGTTTATGAAAAGGACAAACATTGCAATGACACTAGTGGTGGTTTATGAAAAGAACAGACATGCAAAGACATACAATGGCATTGGTGGAAATGTGTGGTTTATGAGAAGGACACACATGCAATGACAACTAGTGGATCCATGTGGTTTATGAAAAGGACACACATGCAATGACATGCATTGGATCCAAGTGGTGCTTTATGAAAAGAACAAACATGCAATGACTCTAGTTGTGGTTTATGAAAAGGACACACATTGCAATGACACTAGTGGTGTGTCGTGGTGGTGTCACGGCAGATGCCATGGATAGGCTAAAGGTGGGGACAATATGCACTAGAGGAATCCAGGGAGGCATAGTGTGGTGATTCCACACACAGTTGCTTTGCATTCAGTGGATTTCCTAGGTTACAATTTCTCCTTGAGCTATATTGGGGAGAGGAGGAAGAAGGAACTCTCTTACTCTCACCACTGACTAGCTCTCAAGAACCTAGCACCAAACAAGTAAAACTCTACCCACTAGAGATCAACCCTTTCTACAGAGGCCCTAGCCCTCCTTATATAGGGATGGCTAGGTCTCCAATTAGGGCATACGTGGAGGCATATTCCAAGGAATATGCCTCTTCCCAAAATAGTAAACCGACCGGGTCACTTTTCCTCGTCGTAAGCCATGCAGAGGCTACGTGAGCCTCTGCGGCGCCAGCGTCATCCGACACTGGAAACGTCACCCTTGTCGGCCACGCCTCGGTGGTCCTAGCCTCTATCCGCTTCGCTCACGCTCTAGCGTACAATGACCTCCTTTTGACCAGCGAGATACCTTCCTTCTCTTGCAAGCCTGATATAACCCGGATCATGCCTGGTTAATCCGGCCATACCTGTACCTGCATACATTAGTCCGGGGTGACCCTACCCGGGGTATCCCCCCAACATTAGTCCCCGAAGCTGGTGCGGTCTTAGCAGCTCCAGCTGCTAAGGCCACGGCAGGTTCAATTTTCCGAACCTTTTGCTCCTTTTCCGAGTCATCTCATAGTCCGGATTCCATAGGCTAACTTTCCCTTGGCACATTCTGAGTTTCCACTCGCTGGCCGGGTCATCCTTTGGTTATCCGGGTTATTCTTCATTCTCTCGTATGCTATCCCACGTGGAGGGTAATCATTAACTTGCCTCATTTTAAGGGCATGCGCTAGTGACTGCCGTAGTTAATGTCAGGTGTTACTGTTGCACACGTCACATCGTGTCTGTCTCCTCGTTAACTGTATCATAACGTCACGTCGCGGGATCCGCTGCGCCCTGTGGCCCTTCCTGTGGCTCGTCGCTGATTGGCTGATCCAGATTATACACGGCCACACAGTGTGGCCCTTCCGCACCGCACAATCCCACTACCCCGCTGGGGCGTGGTTAAATAGGGGAGGGGCGCGCCCCTTGGGACTTTTCCCCATTCTCGCGCCCCCCTGCCTCTTCTTCTTCTTCCCAACGATAACGTCGTTGCCGCCGCACGTGCTTAGCAGCGCCGCCACCGCACCATTCCACGCGCACCAGCATTGCCGCACTCCCGCGCATCTCCACCGCCACGGGTCCGTGCCAGTCCAAGGCACTGCCCCCACCGTCGATAGGGGCAGTGAGGACAGCGACCTAGACATGACCGAAGAGGAGCTCACCGTCGCGGAATAGGAGATGGAGGAGGATGCGGAGAACGCCGAGTGCGGCGCCTGGGCTGGGTCCTGGGTATGCCAGGACGACCTCGACTGGCTCTACCGCACGCACCGTATCCTGGAAGGCGTCATTGCCCGTCTCGCTGCCGAGGAGCTCGCTCCCCCACCCAATCCGGGTGAGTTCGTAGTATTTCTCTCCCACTTCTAGCGTGGATTTGGGCTCCCCGTTAGTGATTTCTTCCAAGATTGGCTCAACACCTACGAGCTTCAACCACACCACCTTCCGGCAAATGCCATCACTTCCCTTTCTTGCTTTGCCTCCACCATAGAGGGGTATTTCGGATTGTGGCCCACGAAAGAGCTCTGGATCCGGTTTTTCGGTCTGCGCCGGAACGTGATTCCGAATAAGGAGCTTGACCCGGAGGACAAACAACTCACGTAGTTCGGTGCTGCCTCTATTTCTCCTCGGAAATAGTCTGTCTTTCCTTGGGTCACGGGGCTTGATTCTTGCAAGGGCTAGGCCTGAACCTTCTTTTATGTTAGAAATAGCACGAAGGAAGATCTGATCCGGCTGTGCCCCTACGCTCCGGGTCCTCCTAATCCGGATCTGTGTGACAGGATCTCCAAGAAACCCACAGTCTTGGCGAACCAAGTCAACAAACAGTTTCAGGAAATGAAAGACGCCAAGATGCGCAACGAGGATGCGATGAGCACTTTCGTCCGCAACCGGATCTCCGCTCTCCAGAAACGCACACACAAGCTGTGCCATATGAGCTGGTGCCTTGACCCCAACCGGACTTCCTCCTTTGAGATGAACAATACCGAGATATTTCGCCGGGTCAAGGCCCTTTTCACCACTGACAAGAACTTCTCCGCTGATTGGGAGTGGGGAGTTAAACATTTCTGCCGGGATAGGCTTCCTCCTGTGGTAATTCTCGTGTTCCAATTTCGTTCGGAGTTATATTGTATGTCGGAGTATGTTGCTTATTTGATATTCTTGTATTTCTCTCTCAGCTGTTTCTTCAGCAAACACTCGAAGATGGCGCCGAGCCTTCGCATAAATGGGCGAAGGATCGAGATGCCCCGGACGAGGAGGAGCTGGATCAGGAAATGTTCCTGCCACTCCCTGATGCGACCAAGCAACATACCGGTAAATTATCTTCCATTAGAGATTGGCCTGACGATGAAGATGATTCCGACGTTGAGGTGATGGAAGAATTTGATGCTGTCCCCCTTTCTTACGCCTATCCGGCATCAGTTAACCCGGGTGGGCAGATTCATGAAGATCCTCCTCTCGCCATGGGCGAGCCTGTCCTGGTTGCGTCCAAGAAAAGGGGAGCTGCTTCTGCTTCTTCTTCCGGGCCTCCCAAGCCAACCAAGAGGTGAAAAAAGTCCGCAGACAAAGCCACCACCAAGCCTACAACTAAGGCCATAACTCGGAGGGCTCAGAAGCCCAAGGAGCCATTGACCTCGGATGAGTAAGTAACTTTTTTTCTCTGTCCAACCCTTTGGTTAACGCTTTTCTTCTGTGGTAACTTATTATTCGTCATTTGATTTGGCAGGGCTGCGGTGGAAGTCCCTCAGAGCGGATCAAGCATAGCTTCGCCCCTCGGGCATAGCCCTTCTCCCCCCTCGTGGCGGCGATTCACGCCCGTTGAGCCCCATTCAGGAGGGTTTAGTGACTGCTCCGGGTTCTAGCCCAACTCGTCAAGAGGAGGGAAACCTCGGAGCAGGGGGAATTGGTTCTTCCGAGGCTGCAGTTGCTCCCAGCTCGTCTTCGGCCCAGCCGCAACCATCCACCATCGAGGTTCCTTCAGTACCCCCGCCAAGACCAACATCAGCGCCAGCACCAGCGCCAACAGCACAAATGCCAGCAGCACCAACTCTTTCCGCCTCGTCCGAGTCTTCGAAGACTCGGTGAGAAGACACAACTAGCACTAAGGCTAGCACCAAGGCTGTGCCCAAGGCCATGCCCAAGGGCAAATCCGCAGCCCAAACCTCAAGTTCTCAGCAGCAGCCCAAGGTCAATAAAGCTTCTGGCGCGACCAGGGTAGCAACTATCGAGGATGGATAGCGCACACTCGCGTCCATGCTTCCGCAGAAGACCCCACCAAAGAAAGACACCTCTGCCGGGTCAGCTAATGCGCAACTTGTTTTGCACACCAGCCCCGCTGTTGCACAAGTTGAGAGAAGGGAGGCCCACGCCAAGGGTTTGGTCGCGCCCCACATGCTTAGCGGAGAACGCTATCCTCCGGCCTTGATCGAGTTTGTTAACAACTGGAACAAGGCGGAGTTCGTCCATAACGACGATCTCCTAGAGAAATTTGGGCCTGCGGAGTTTGATGCACAGATGAACACAGCCACCAAGGAAATAAACCTTGTGGGTCGGATGATGGAGGTATGCTACTTCGTCTTTGCTTTAACATGTACTAGACATTAGTGATATAACCATTAGTCCCCAAGCCTCCGGGGGAGTAACTTGTTACTCGGCCGGATGCTTCTTAGAGAATTAGTGTAGCTCCTTAATAACTTCGAATATGCACACACCTAGAGACGGGTTAAGTTCCACTTGGCCCGGATTTTGTACACTTCGAATATGCACACACCTAGAGCCGGGTTAAGTTCCACTTGGCCCGGATTTTGTACACTTTGAATATGCACACACCTAGAGCCGGGTTAAGTTCCACTTGGCCCGGGTTTTGTACACTTTGAATATGCACACACCTAGAGCCGGGTTAAGTTCCACTTGGCCCGGATTTTGTACACTTCGAATATGCACACACCTAGAGCCGGGTTAAGTTCCACTTGGCCCGGATTTTGTACACTTCGAATATGCACACACCTAGAGCCGGGTTAAGTTCCACTTGGCCCGAATTTTGTACACTTCGAATATGCACATGATCAAATCAACTTTTCTTTTCTCAGGTTACCACCAATCGCCAGAGCGCTGAGTTTCAACGTCTCTGGACACACATAAGGCGCTGCGCTCGAAGCATTCTACGCTCCTTGCGGAGTTCGAGAAAAGGGGTAAGTTTTCTCCATAGCTTTTTCCCCATCTTTCTTTGTTTGTCCCACCGTACTAATTCATCATTCGGATTGTGTAGCTGGAGTGGAAGCTAAGAACACCCTTATGCGGAAGAACTTGGACCAGATAAAAGGTAAGTCCATTTTTCTTAGTATTCTTCTGCGCCCTCTCTCCTTTTCTTCTTGGCTAGGTAGATATTCATACCTCGTCTTTGCCGGGTCAACAAACTATTTCAGCATCTCTTGAAGATAGTGTGCCCGTGCCTGACATGATGCTGCATTTTCTCGAACAAGCAGGGCAGCATCAGGCCGAACTTAAGAAGAAAGATGATGAGCTTGCCCTCCTCCGGACTAAGGATGATGAAATTGCCAAGATCAAGGCAGAAATGAAGAAGCTCAAGGCGCTGCACAAATCCGAGCTGGATAAAGCTGGCCAAGATTTTACTGAAGAGCGAGAATGTCTCAACCTCCAAATTGCCAAAGATCAAGAGCTGCTGAAGGAGGCCAACATTAAGCTTGAGTCGGCAAATGCTGAACTTGTGCAACTCTGGAAGAGGCATGACAACTGCACCACGGAGCTGACCCGGATCCACATCCATATCTCTCGTAACTTATTTTTCTTCAGCCGACATGAATCTCTCCGTGTCAACCTCCTTCACTTATTTCACTTGTCTTGTTTTTCAGACAAATTTCTGGAAGGTGATGCCATTGCAACTACTGTCGTTGCCAAGTTTCGCCAAAAGAGGGGTACCCCAATTGGTCCTGGCTCTGAAAATATTCTCTATGACATGGAGGACCTGCTGGTCATCTTATCTTCTCACGTCGAGATTGTGAAGAACCATGGTAAGGATATCCTAGACGCAGCAGTCCAGATCTTCAATGCCCTTTGGCCTGGTGAAGACACTCCGGAGGGTTCCACTGCTCTAATCAAAAAGTTAATGGAGTGCGAGACCCAGCTTGACCTCTGGAGGGAATCCGCCGGACGTGCCGGAGCTGAAACCGTCCTCCACTACGTGCTCACATGGTATGAGAAAATAAATCTCAATCTTCTCGAGCGCATGCGCACCGGATCAAGGTGGTCCAATGACCCGGATTGGATAGCTCGGCGCAAAGCTTGCACCCATAACCTCATTCAGTATGCCCCCATCCATCAATGGAGCGAAGGACCAAGCTTCCTTGATGCTATTGACGACGAATACATCGAAGATGGTTCGGGTGAAGATGATGAGGACAAAGCCTCGGACGTCGAAGAAGATGAAGATAATGCTAAAGCCGAGGCCAGAGTTCCGCTTGCTGGTGCTGAGTTACCTCCTCCTGCTGCTCCTTGATAACAAACACTTTGAATATTATCAGATCCCTAGTATGCCGGGTGCAAATGTATTAAGCACAATGATCATATTTTGCTACTAAGTTGCTCGTGCCAGATTAACTTGGGCGTAGTCCCCGAGTTTCATTTTCTTGTTTCTCCGATTTCTTGGCTCGGCTCGTGTCTACCTTGTTTCGGTTTTATGACTTACGAGTCGGAGTTTCAAAAATTGACTTAACAATACTTAGAAACATTTAGGACTAGCTCAAAATAATTCAACATAGCAAAAACAAGGTAAGCATAAGGTTAGTCCAAACAACAAATGTCGGCTCGATTACGCTCTTTTCCTTAGTCATTTTTCGTGTGCTACGCAATTCCAAACTTGTTCTCTTGCTTGCCATGAAGCCAAATCTTGTTGGACAGCAGCAAGTCGAAGAGTTAGTTTTTTGGTGCTCACACACTACTAATCCGGCTTAGGCAGAAGCAACTTAAACCAGCCGACATAAAATTCTAACAAGTATAGAAGGCAACAAATATTATTAAGGCAGTCCCCGAGTTACTGCTCGAGGTGCCACCCTTTCATTGATAAGCTCATTGCCGGCATATATACCGACGTATGAGAGACTCGGATACACACACTTCTTTGCTATGTGTAGAAAGGACGAAGTAGAGCTACATTCCATGGACGCTTAGATTCCTCGACAGACCTGTCCGCCTTGTTCTTCTCCTATGGTTTTGCATCAATGAGGTAATACGAGTCATTGTGCAATGCTTTTCTCACAATGAATGGCCCTTCCCATGGGGGGGGGATAACTTGTGCATGCCAGCAGTACGTTGTACCAGCCGGAGTACCAGATCACCTTCCCGGAAAATTTGGGGGTTTACTTTCTGGCTATGATAGCGTCGGAGATTTTGCTGATATATGGAGGATCTAGACAATGCCAATTCTCTCGCTTCTTCCAGCAGATCAACATCATTTTTCCGGGCTTCTTGCACTTCGGCTACTATGTATTGGGTGACCCTAGGTGAATCATGCTCTATGTCGGCTGGTAATACAGCTTCTGCCCCATATACCAGAAAGAATGGTGTATAGCCTGTTGATCGATTCAGAGTTTTTCTTAAACTCCACAGTACCGCTGGTAGTTCTTCTATCCAGCACCCCGCTGATCTTTGCAGTGGCTCAATGAGTCGGGGTTTTATCCGGGATAATACTAATCCGTTGGATCTCTCCACTTGTCCGTTCGATGCGGGGTGGGCTACCGAGGCAACATCCAGCCGGATCTTCTTATCCCGGCAGAATCACACAAATGCTCTTTCAGCAAAATTTGTGCCATTATCTTTTATGATACTATGAGGATAACGGTATATCAAGATGGTATCTTTGAGGAATGTCACGGCGGTAGATCCATCACATTTTCTTATTGGCGTCACCTCAACCCATTTAGTAAACTTGTCAACCATGACCAATATGTGGGTCATGTTTCCTCTTGCTGGTTTAAACGGGCCAACCATATCCAAACACCATACGGTAAATAGCCAGGTAATTAGTATGGTCTTGAGCTTCGACATTGGCATATGTGTCTTGGTAGCATACCTTTGACAACCATTGCACTTTCTTACCAGATCCTCTGCTTGTTCCAAGGCACTTGGCCAGTAAAACCCATGACGGAAAGCTTTTGCTACCAAGGCTCTGGACGAGGCGTGATGCCCACATTCCCCTTGATGTATATCTCGGAGGATGTCAAGCTCTTCTTCCGGGTCAACACATCGTTGGAGAACGTTTGTCACACTCGTCTTGTATAGCTCGGAATTGATGATCGTGTATGCTTTTGCTCTCCTCTGAGTTTGCCTGGAAAGCGCCTCCTCACTGGTAAAAGTTCCATCTTTTAGGAATTGAAATATGGGCAGTGCCCAAGCTGGTATAGCTCATACTCGGAACACATCCTCATCAATTTCCATCTGATCCACCGACATAACCTCAACTGGATCATGCTGCACAGTCCCCGGGTCTTGCGAAGCAGTCCCGGGTTTGCCAAGGCAGTCCTCGGGTTTCGTGAACCACTTCCCACATCAATGTCCATGGACACAGCTTCCGATTCCGGATTTGCCGGGATATAAATTGACTCGGATTTTGGGGATGGTCTGATAGACGGTTTTCTGAGGTGTTCTAGTGCTACCCCTGGCGGGCTTGCTTGTTGAGTTGATCCGAGCTTCGACAATATGTCAGCAGCCTCATTTTCCGCCCGAGGTACGTGATGAAATTCGCATCCCTCAAAATATCCTGATATCTTTTGCACATGAAATCTGTACAATGCCATATTCGCATCCAAAGCATCCCATTGTCCGGAGACTTGTTGAACGACGAGATCCGAGTCACCGAAGCATTGGATCCGACGTATTCCAACTTCTTTTTCCACTTTGAGCCCATGCACAAGTGCTTCATATTCTGCAACATTGTTTGATGCTGCGAAGTGGATCTGTAGCACGTATCTTAGCTAGTCCTTCTTGGGCGAAGTAAGCACAACTCCGGCACCTAACCTGGTTTTTGTTTTTGACCCGTCAAAGTGCATTCTCTAGTAATTCAGATCTGGCAATGGTGGCTCATATTGTACCTCGGCCCAATCCACAAAAAAGTCGGCCACAGCCTGAGACTTGATTGCTTCTCTCCTGTCATATTGTGGTGCATAAGGGGCTAGCTCAATTGCCCATTTCACAATCCGGCCACTTGCATCCTTATTGCTCATTATCTCGGATATGGGGGCTTCACATATTACTTTGATGGGGTGTTCTTCAAAATAATGCTTTAGCTTCTTAGCCGCCATATACACACCATATGCCATCTTCTGATAGTGGGGATAGTATTGTTTAGAAAGCTGATAATACCTCGCTCAGATAATATACTAGCCTTTGTACTGACTTACCCTCTTCGTCGCGCTCTACCACAATTACTGCACTTACAACTCGGTTGGTTGCGGCTATATAGAGCAACATTGGCTCCTTTGATAGTGGAGAGGCTAACACCGGTGCAGTAGCTAACATTTTCTTTAATTGGATAAAGGCTTCATCGGCCTGCGGTGTCGAAATGAACTTGTTCGACTTTTTCATGAGTTGATAGAGAGGCAGTGCTTTTTCTCCCAATCGACATACAAACCGACTTAAGGATGCCATGCAACCAGTGAACTTCTGGACATCATTAAGGCACTTTGGCAGTGCCATTCGCTCTATGGCTCGATTTTAGTTGGATTAACTTCGATACCTCGGCTGGAGACAAGAAATCTAAGTAATTTTCCAGCCGGGACACCGAAGGTACATTTCTCCAGGTTAAGCTTCATTCTGAATCTTCTCAGGTTCGCAAACGTTTGCCTGATATCGTCAAGGAGCATTTTGCTTTCCTTGGTCTTTATAACAACATCATCCACATATACCTGCACATTTTGACCAATTTGGTCGTGTAAACATTTCTGCATACATCTTTGGTACGTTGCCCCTGCATTACGTAAACCAAAAGGCATGGTGCGATAGCAATAAGCCCCATACGGGGTGATAAACGCAGTCTTTATTTGATCACTCGGGTTCAGAGGTATCTGGTGGAAACCAGAATATGCATCAATGAATGACAACAGTTCAGACCTAGTAGTAGAATCTATGACTTGGTCTATCCTTGGCAGTGGGAATGGATCTTTCGGACACGCCTTATTCAGGTTCATGTAATCGATACATATGCGCCAAACTACTGCCACATTCGGGTCATCCTTCTTCTTCTCCACCAACACCGGATTAGATAGCCAATCCGGGTAAAGAACTTCCATGATAAATCCAGCTGCTAGGAGCCAAGCTATGTCATCTCCGATGACCTGTCTCCTGTCTTCGGCGAATCGGCGGAGAGGTTGCTTCACCGGCTTTGCTCCGGGTCTCACATTCAAAGAGTGCTCGGCCAACTCCCTCGGAACAACTTGCAAGTCCTATGTGGACCAAGCAAAAATATCCCAATTCTCACGGAGGAAGTTGACGAGCTCGCTTTCCTATTTGTCATTTAACCCGACACCAATTGTTACAGTGTGCTCTGGGAACATATCATTAACAGGAACTTTCTTGGTATCCTTTGTCGCCTAAAATGAGACACTACGATGCGGGTTACTCAGCACCGGCATATACTGCTGCCCGGATTGAGCCAACACTAGTAGAAAATGGGCCTTTGGTTCGGGCCACTAGTCCCAGCCGTGGCTGGGGCTAGGACTAATGGTTCGAACCAGACGGCCTAAGGAGGCCGAGGCACTTTGTCTCGGTCCGTAAGGAACCATTAATCCCGGTTTGAGATACAAACCGGGACAAATGGGTCTGGGCCAGCGCGCGTGCTCCTGGCAGAACCTTTAGTCCCGGTTTGTATCTCAAACCAGGACTAATGGCTTGGCCCTATATATATGCAACCAGCCCTCCACTCTCTCCTTTTTTTCCTATGTGAGAGGTGGGTATAACTTTGTGCTAACTTTTTTTCTTCATATGCACTAGAGGTGTTCGGTGAAATGCATGTTAGTGCGATGCCACTTGAGTTCACACAAGACAAAATATGATATGAGGTGCCAGAGCGACACTTAAGGTTTCTCCTCTTTGTTTTGAAGTGTCCTAAAAGGTTAGCAACTATTTTTTGGTTTTGACTACGCGGTACTAATTTAAGCATCGTGATTGCGTTTGATATATATGCATGGTTGTATGATGCAGATGAGCCACCCATGGATGTACGGTGACCGACGCTCTGACGCTTACAGAGAAGGCGTGCGTTCTTTTCGCCTTGTAGCCGAGGCGAACAATCGGCGAGATGGTTTTATGTGTTGTCCATGTGTTGAATGTCGGAATGAGCAGGCTCACACTTCCTCAAGAGTCATTCAGAGCCACCTGCTTCGGTCCGGTTTCATGTCCGGCTATAATGTTTGGACCAAGCACGGAGAAAGAGGGGTTATGATGGAAGACGGCGATGAAGAAGAGAACGATGATGACAACTACCGATCTATGTTCCCTGAATACAATGATACCGCAGTTGAAGATAATGAAGAAGAAGGGGGTGAAGAACAGGAACCAGATGAGCCCGTTGATGATTTTGGTCGGGTCATTAGTGATGCAAGGTGAGACTGTGACATAGAGAAGGAGAGGTTGTAGTTCGAGCAGATGTTACAGGACCACAACACATTGTTGTATCCAACTTGTGAAGATGGCCAGAAGAAGCTAGGTAGCACACTGGAATTGTTGAAGTGGAAGGCAGAGACCGGTATGACTGACTCGGGATTTGAAAAGTTGCTGGTAATAATGAAGAAGCTGCTAGGGTTTCGCCGGAGGAAGACCACCGGAGCGTCGGAATCACATGAAAATGGAAAAATGGTTAATAGTTTGACTAGTTAGAATAATTATTTTATAAAACAGAAAATTGATTTGAATCACTTATTCAAAAATATGCAAAATATAATAGTTAATGCATTTTTAAATTGAAAATGGCAAAATGATTTTTAGTTTCACTAGTTAGAATAATTATTTTATAAAACAGAAAATAGATTTGGATTACTTATTCAAATTCAAGACCTTTCATGTTGAAATTTTTCTCAAATTCATAAGTATGCAAAAACTGTAAAATTCAAATGTTAAAAAAATATGCTAATTGAATTTTTTTTAAACAGGCGCGCCCCTGGGGTGAAAATTTTGAAAAATGGACCTTTAGTCCCGGTGCGTGCTACACACCGGGACTAAAGGTGTGGCGTTGGCGCACGCCTGTTGGGCTGGGCCGAAAACCCTTTATTCCCGGTGGGTGGCACGCACCGGGACTAAAGGGGGGGACCTTTAGTCCCGGTCGAACCGGGACTAAAGGGTCTTTAGTCCCGGTTCGTTATACGGACCGGGACTAAAGGTCTCCCACTATACATTTGGCGCGCCCCTTCTTCTCCCTGCACGCCCCTTCTTCTCCCCACACAGAGCACCCCCCCACGCGCGAGGACGACCTGACGCCGGCATGCTGCCCGATTCTCCAGCCGCCACCACCCCAACCGCCGCCGCCACCGCCCCCAACCGCCGCCGCCACTCCAGCCTCCGCGCGCGCGCCCCCGCCAGAGGTACCCCGTGCCCCCTCCCCTTCGCTCTCCCGTCCGGCTACGCGACGGCACGGCGGCGCCGACATTGTAGGCGAGCAGGCCAGGCCGCCCCCTCCCCTTCGCTCCCCCGCGCGCTGGCCGGCTGGCGCCTAGCTGGCTGTCGGTTTTTTTTAGAATTGTAATATTATTACTAGTGTAATATAGGAATTAGTAGTAGTGTATATTAGGGATTATTAGTAGTGTAATATAGGAATTATTATTAGTAGTGTATATTAGTAGTAGTGTATATTAGGAATTATTAGTAGTGTAATATATAAATTATTATTAGTAGTGTATATTAGTAGTAGTGTATATTAGGAATTATTAGTAGTGTATATTACGAATTATTAGTAGTGTAATATAGGAATTATTATTAGTAGTGTATATTAGTAGTAGTGTATATTAGGAATTATTAGTAGTGTAATATAGGAATTATTATTAGTAGTGTATATTAGGAATTATTAGTAGTGTATATTAGGACTAGTGTATATTAGGAATTATTATTAGTAGTTTATATTAGTAGTAGTGTATATTAGGAATTATTAGTAGTGTAATATAGGAATTATGATTAGTAGTGTATATTAGTAGTAGTGTATATTAGGAATTATTAGTAGTGTAATATAGGAATTATTATTAGTAGTGTATATTAGTAGTAGTGTATATTAGGAATTATTAGTAGTGTATATTAGGAATTATTAGTAGTGTAATATAGGAATTATTATTAGTAGTGTATATTAGTAGTAGTGTATATTAGGAATTATTAGTAGTGTAATATAGGAATTATTATTAATAGTGTATATTAGTAGTAGTGTATATTAGGAATTATTAGTAGTGTATATTAGGAATTATTATTAGTGTAATATAGGAATTATTATTAGTAGTGTATATTAGTAGTAGTGTATATTAGGAATTATTAGAAGTGTAATATAGGAATTATTATTAGTAGTGTATATTAGTAGTACTGTATATTAGGAATTATTAGTAGTGTAATATAGGAATTATTATTAGTAGTGTATATTAGTAGTAGTGTAATATAGGAATTATTATTAGTAGTGTATATTAGTAGTAGTGTATATTAGGAATTATTATTAGTAGTGTATATTAGTAGTAGTGTATATTAGGAATTATTAGTAGTGTAATATAGGAATTATTATTAGTAGTGTATATTATTAGTAGTGTATATTAGTAGTAGTGTATATTAGGAATTATTAGTAGTGTAATATATGAATTATTATTAGTAGTGTATATTAGTAGTAGTGTATATTAGGAATTATTAGTAGTGTAATATAGGAATTATTATTAGTAGTGTATATTAGTAGTAGTGTATATTAGTAGTAGTGTATATTAGGAATTATTAGTAGTGTAATATAGGAATTATTATTAGTAGTGTATATTAGTAATAGTGTATATTAGTAGTGTATATTAGTAGTGTAGTATTAGTAGTGTATATAGGAATTATTATTAGTAGTGTATATTATAGAATTGTAATATTATTAGTAGTGTATATAGGAATTATTATTAGTAGTGTAGCCGGACTTAGGGTTAGGGTGGTAGTGCTCGCGGGCCAACGGACTTAGGGTTAGGGTGGTAGTGCTCGCGGGCCACCGGACTTAGGGTTAGGGTGGTGGTGCTCGCGGGCAGCCGGACTTAGGGTTAGGGTGGTGGTGCTCGCGGGCCCCCGGACTTAGGGTTAGGGTGGTAGTGCTCGCAGGCCCTCGGACTTAGGGTTAATGTGGTAGTGCCCGCGGGCCCGTACTTAGGGTTAAGGTGGTGGTTCTCGTGGGCAGCTGGACTTAGGGTTAGGGTGGTGGTGCTCGCGGGCAGCCGGATTTAGGGTTAGGGTGGTGGTGCTCGCGTGCCACCAGACTTAGGGTTAGGGTGGTAGTGCTCGCGGGCCCCCGGACTTAGTATTATTGTAGCAAATTGCGTGTTCATATTATTGTTTAGTATTATTTTATGCAGCAATATTGAATGCAAAATGTTATTGTGTGCATTTTGTAGAAAACTATGGATCCAATCCAGAGAAACCTAGCACAAGAAGAAATTCTCGAGGATATGATCAACGACACCCTCCATGTTGATCCACCCGAATCTCCGTCGATTTATCTGAACCCCTCCGGTGAGGGAGAGGTCGACCGAAATGATCAAGGAGAAGCCGACGGCTCCGGTGGTGGAGAAGCCGAGATTGAAAGGGCATGTATGCCCCATGTGTGGTTTGGGTAATTAATGACAATCCTTATGGACTAATGTGCAAATTGAGTTTCACTTGTAGGTTTGTCTATTGGCATCGATTGGCCCATGTGTTGGTTTCAAGGATGAAAAAGAAGAAGCATCATCCAAGGGCTTTGTGCCTATTGGAATCAAGTAGAAGAAGAAGAAGAAGAAGATCAAGTTTGTCTTGAAGAAGAATAAGAAGATGGAGTTCCTCATGCCTATCTTCAAGACATCATCAAGAATTGAAGTGCAAGCTCAAGATGCGTCATCTCTAGAAGATCTCATGCTTGAAGCTTGCCATCCTCGGCAATCATGGAATGATGAAGACAAGTTCGAAGAAGAGGCTTCCCCATGGAGTATGGGGGAGCATGTGTCAAGACTTCATCAAGCAAGTGCAAGAAAGTGCAATCAAGAAAGGTGTTCCATCTTGAAGGTGACAAGATCGTCTACATCAAGCTCAAGTGGGATGCTCAAGGAAAAGGTATGATCTTGATAGGGTTTCTATTTTACCGGTCTCTTGTAGTGTTCTTGTATTGTTGGGAGACCGGGTTTAGGATAGATAGCCGTACTATCAAGAGGGGCTCTCGAGTGGGTGACTCGTTCGTATCTTTCGGAGAGAGCTCAAACCTTTGCATACATAGCATCATCTTTCTTGGTTGTTGTTTGGTTCTTGTCCATGTGTGGATCTAGAGCTTGTGGTTATCTTCATAACAAGCTCCAGTTCATCAAAAATGGATTTCCCATGCATATCTTATTGCGTTTTTGATCTTGCGGGTTTTCCGGCTCCACACCTTGGGAGGTATCTCACATATATATTTATGGTATTTTCTCCCTTGGTGATTCTACACGTTGTTATCTTTCCAACAAAATTGGTTTCATCTCGTTTGGAGTTCGGATGCAAAAGTTGTGGCATTTCTGGTTCTGAAGTTTCTCTGACCGGAACTACCGGCCAGACGCCGGAAGTACCGCTCGGGCAGTTTGCCACCGGTAGTACATGTGTTAATTCCGTCCCAACTTCTGGTAAACCCGATTTCGGTTTTGTACTCTCTCTGCCTGGTTTGTGCTATTTGACGGTACTTCAGTCGGTATTTCAGGCGGTAGTACCGCTAGGACATTCTTACCGCCGATAGTTCCGGCGAAGCGGTGGTAGTACCGGCCAGGCTGGCGTTTTTGTTCTTTCTCTCACAATTTTCTGACCGTTGGCTGGGTGCCACCGGTAGTACCGGCCACCCACCGGTACTATCGGCCGTGCACGATTCTGAGGGTAACGGGCAGACGGGGAGCCCTTTAAAAGGAGCTTCCCTTTCCCCTTCAGCCCCACCAGTTGTTCTTCTCGGTTTTTGGCTTTCTCGCTCCTCCATTGTTGACCTTGAAGAGCTTGCCCTCTCCCCTTTCCCTTCCTATGATTCTTGCATCTTTTTGAGGGATTTGAGAGAGGAGATCTAGATCTACAAGCCCCACCAAGCCAAATCCCTTCTTTGTGAAGGAATCCTTGGGATCTAGATCTTGGAGAGTTTTGTGTTCTCCTCTTGTGTTCTTCCTCCCTTATTCCCCCAATAGCTTTTGTAGCTTTGGTGGAATTTGAGAGTGAAGGGCTTGCATTTTGCATTTGGTGCATAGGTTTGAGTTCTCCTCGGAGATTCGGCGAGTTCAAGCCCTTGGGCTTGTTTCTCTTGGGTTCTTGGAACCCTAGATGGTTGTGTGGTTGGATAGTTGACCTTTTGTGGTCTTGTAGCCTTTTGTGTCCTTGTTGCCTTTTTGTGGCTTTGTAGCCTTTGTGGGATTGTTCTTGGGGCTCAAATTGAGTTGTAGAGATTCCCCAAGCTTGTTGGCCTTTTGTGGCATTGTGGAGCCTTTGTGGCGTTTCTTGGGAGCCCTCCAATTGAGTTGTGGAGATTGCCCCAAGCCTTGTACAGGTTCGGTGACCGCCCTCAAGTGTCCCATAGTGGAACGTGAGTAGGCCTTTGTGGCGAGCTCACGGGAGAATAGGGTGAGAGTTTTGTGGCGTCGGTAAGTTGCGTGGCTTCACATCCTTGGTGTGGCCTTGTGTGGCGTTGGGTGAGCATCGAGCCACCACACCTCGAGGTGAGCCATGTGTGGCGTTCGAAGTACATTGCGCCCCCGCACCTCTCCAATAGAGATGTAGCTTCTTTCGAAGTGAACTTAGGGAAACAAATCATCATCTCCGCATCCATCGGTTATCTCTCAACCGATCCCTTTACCTATGCAATTTACATCGTGATAGCCTTCGTGCTTGAAGTACTATATCTTGCTATCACCTTGTTGCTTGTCTTGCTTAGCATAGGTTGTTGGTGCACTTAGTGAAACTAGTGGATATAGGTTTTGGCTTGATAAATTAAACGTTAAGTTTTATTCCGCATTTATTTGAGCCTAGACCGTAATAATTTTAAATCACCTATTCACACCCCTCTAGGAAACGTCCATTTCCCTTTCAGATGGCTCCGGTGGTGGAGAAGCCGACGGCGAGGTATATATATGAAGTCTGGTGATCAGTAGACGCATTAACTGAGTTGTATATATATATAAATTGACGAATGTTTCTTCTCTTAGGCCTCCACATCGAGCAAAAAATATTCCAAACGAGGACCGGCCAAAAAGTTGGACGCATCTACGCGTTATACAATTACGCGGGTATCACCACGGGGTGAACCGGTGGAACCCGAAAAGGCTAAAACTGTATTTAACCAACAATGCGGAGTTATGGTTAGGGATCGCATCCCGATCACCGTTCGAGAGTGGAATAAGACCAAATGGGTGAAAGAGGGTGAGTATGTCGCCGATAGGTGTAAAGAGGGTCTTTGGAATGACCTCATGACACATTTCACCCTGCTAGAATGTGAGGATGATGCCGACACAGCTGCATTGAGGAAGAAAGTCAAGCAGTGGACTCTAACGAAGATGGCCGAACTATTCAAGAACTGGAAGAAAGCATTATGGCAAAAGTATCAGAAGATGAAGAAGACTCCTAAATTTGAATGCTATTTAACAAAGCAGCAGGCTAACTGGGATGCATTTGTGAAGTACAAGGAGTCACAACCTGCTATGTAAATGTCGGAAAAAACAAGAAAAATGCCGCGATGAAGAAATATCACCATCACCTAGGGCTAGGGGGCTACGCGGCTGCCATGCCAAAGTGGGATGCTAAAGAGAATGAGCTTCTTGCTAAAGGGATCACTCTAGAACCAATATGCGAAGAATGGGATCTGAGGGCAAGGAATTGGTTCCTTGGGCATGGGAGTGAGTATGACGAAAGTACAGGGGACCTTATTTGCAGTGACGGGATTAGGATACCCCGGGATACATGGCAGAAAGTGGTGAAGGAGATTAAAGAGGGGACAACAAAGTTCTGTCCCGATAGAGAGAAAGACTTGCTGACAAAGGTCCTCGGGAATGATGAACGCGGAGGACGTGTACGAGGCCTTGGCCCTAGTTATACGTGGGAGATGGGGTTTCCCAAAGACAGAGATACTCATAGGAGCCGAGAGAGAGCAAAGAGGCGACGGCACGAGGAGGAGGGAGACAGGTTCACCGAGATGCTAGGAACACTTCGAATGCATCAGCAACAGATTGACGAACTTCGAGGAGCAGCGCGCCTGCAAGATCCTGTACTCGATATTACCGCCGTCCCATCTCAGCGGAAAAGCAGCGTGGCTAAATCGGAGGTCCCTTCTGACAATGCACGTATGGTAGATGGCGGTCCCGGCTACCGCGTGGATGGAATCAAGGAGCAGGCATCTTGTGAGCTCCATCAGAAGGTGAAGAACCTATCCATCAAGGTGGCAGTCGGATGTGCTTTACCTTGTCCAGCTGGCGCACGCTGGCATGGCCGTGAGATTCCAGCTGGCTATGCTAAATTTGGTGTGGATGAAATCGCAATGGGGTGGGACTCAATGGAGCTTGACATCCCTGGACCTGAAGGTGAGAGGACACTCAGAGAAGTACTGGGTGGTATCATTCTATGGGACAAGAACAACATCAAGCTTCCAGGCTAGACGCCAAAGCCAACACCGCCTCTGAGTGGTCGCATATCACCTTCACCTCCATCACCTCCAAGAAGCCCACCCCATGACTACGACCACCACAACCCGAGTCCATCTCGATCTCCGCCGCAACCTCCGATTAGTACTAAATGACGCAGGAGCCCAAAATGACAAATGTCGCCCCTCCCAAGAGTACCTCATAAGAATCTTCCTATCAGACCTTACGATCATACTGACGAGGAAACCGACATGATCGTAAAGGCCGAATGTGTTGTGCAGCTTCAAAAGAAGAAACCCGAGCCCGCCCCAGTATACACCGAGAAGCAAAAAGGGTATGCACTTTATTTTCTGAACACAAAATCGCAATATGACTTGCACCATAATCCAGATGACTATCGACGCACACTTCAGAAGGAAGTGAAGAAGAGCAAATCAAGTAGAAGTGCAAGCGGGAGCAAATCATCAAGTCAAAGTGCAACCGTGAAAAGAAAGGACGTCCCCTAGCTCGGGGAACAGGCCAAAAAATCGATCCCACCCCTCAAGGTGGTATCCCATGACATTCCCCAGCAGAATATGGAAGAAGCTGCGAAGCTTGCGGCCTCTATGAATGTGACTGTTGAGGAATTGCTAGGTTCCCAGGACGACAAGTTACCCAAGGCTCAGGTAGTCCCTACATATGTCCCAGGGAAGCCTCTGGTCAGCTTTGAGCAGTTCCAACAACTGCCAACACAAATGTGGAGTTTACATAAATGGTACTTGAAAGCCGTAAAGCAGGAGAGAATAATGATCGTGGCGAAAGTCCCACATACTACTACTTCCGAGAAGAAGAGGTCCATGTTGAGTTTCTAGAACTCTTCCAGTTATACATTTTCCGAGAAGAAGAAGATCGTGGCGAAAGTCTCATGAGTTGCTATTGTCTGTAAGTTGTTGAATTCATTGTCTATATATAAGCTGTTCATTTTTTTTCAGTTGTTCAGTTCATTGCATGTAATTATCCTAATTATATCCTTTTGTACTCTATTATTATGCAGAATGAAGATCATGGAATGTAAAAGAAGGTCAATCTTCAGTGTTGGGTTCATTGACCCAGATAAAATACATTGTCAGACGCTAAAGGATAAACCCGAGGACACATAGGAAAACCTTCTAAGGTTTCTAACGGAGCAAAATTTCTGTGACCACATACTGTTTCCTTACAATTTCGCGTGAGTGTCTTACTCTATTGTACACATTCTCTTTTGCTTACTCGATGTTAAGTGTAATTGATGAGTTACTGATGTATATATAAACGTGTACAGTTTCCACTAGATTCTCATGGACATTCAACTTGATAAGGGAAGAGTTGAAGTCATGGAACCATTAAAGAGACCCATGGAACAGTTTAGTGACATGCAGGACATGCTCCAGAGGTAATTTTCGCGCTACAGCGGTCTCTTTCATTGATTTCCTGAGATATCACGTAATAAATAACTCATTAATTTTCTTTACCGGGTAGGGTTTGGAACCAGTTCAAGACTGCGGTTATGGGTGACTTTAGTGCGAAGCTGACGTTTAAGCCGGTCTCGGTAAGTAGTACGCGCATCTCTTTACTTCTAGTTTCAATACAATTATGATGCTAGATTATTATTTTGATTGAATTCTATTCTCGTAAAGTGCGCGAGGCAGCCATCAAAGACGAATCTATGTGGATTCTACGTTTGCGAGTTCATTCGCACGTTTACCAGTGAGCTGAATGATTATAGAGTTGATGTAAGCAATACATTCATAACATTATTTTTATTACCATCACTTTTTGTTATCATGATTGATATTCATATTGATCTCCTTTTCTTATATAGTTCGAGAAAATGCGGGATCAGCTCCTAGCACAGCAACGCGTAGTAGAAATTATTGAAGAACTGGCAAGATTCTTGATGAACGAGATGATAGATGACGCCGGAGAATTTAGTGTGAATATGCACCGATGATCCCGACCGTGTAATTGAATAGACGGGCTCTAGTCCCGATAATTGTGATCTCCACGTGTAACTATCATGTATATATTGGCATGCTCGATCTTAAGTATCTTATGTATGCACGAACATGTACGGTATGTGGTAGCGTAGAAAACTATTTTGAAATGAAAAAAAAGATACAAATTCAATTCTCTGCCGCGGCAGAGAAAGTGCCTAAAATTCTGCCGCGGGAGAGAACCATTTGTCCCGGTTCGTAATACGAACCGGGACTAATGGGGGGCACCCAGCGCCCGCAGAGACAGCCACGTGGATGGCCATTGGTCCCGGCTGGTAAGAGGGCCGGGACTAATGGGTGGGCCTTTAGTCCCGCCCCTCGAGTCCCGGTTACCAGGACCAGGACTAAAGCCCCTTACGGGTCGGGACTGGAGGCCCGTTTTCCACTAGTGCAATGCCGCCACCTCCTGGATTTTTCTCTTCTCTTGCGCAATCACGAGTGACTCAGCCAGGTTAGACCCAGCTAATGCGCATTCAATGGAACGCCAGAAATCATCGGTTATGGTAATCACACCATTTGGCCCGGGCAGCTTCGTCTTCAAGTAACTAATGTGAGTACTTGCCATGAACTTGTTCAGGGCTGGCCTACCGAGCAACGCGTCATATGCGCTCTCCAAATTGACGACTTCGAACTCCAAATTCTTAGTCCGGCAATTATCTCTCGTGCCAAACAACACGTCAACCCGGACCTTGCCAATGGGTTCACAGGAAATACCTGGCACAATGTCGTGGAAAGTTGTCCTTGTAGCCTGGAGCATGTTCTCCGTGATACCCAACTTGCGCATTGTATCCACATACATGATGTTGATGCTACTGTCATTGTCAATCAGCACCTTTGAGAACCTTACATTGATGTTTGGCCCAATGAATGTTGGATCCAACACCAGCGCATACGAACCAGGGCTCGGCATAAGCTTGGGATGATCTTTGATGCTCTAGGTAATTTCCTGATCTGACCAAGGCATATACCTCGTCACCGTTGGCATTACCGCATTCACTTCCATGTGTCGGCGCTGCAAGCTCTGTCTATCTGTCTCTTCTGTGGTGAACACATAGTAACTTTGGTGATGCTCTATGTACTCATTTCTCCCCTCATTTCTGGGGTACCTTTGATCTGGTTGGTGCTGGTTTTCCACCTGATGCACTGCATCCCTTCTCTCATGGTTTTCATACCTCGGCGAAGGTGGTGGCAACATTAACTGTTACGTGTTTGCTCCGGAGAGCAATTGCTGCCGGGGTAACTCCTGCCGAGGTTGATCATTCCAAGGTGCCTGAGCATTCCCTGAACCACTTTGTTCTATCTTCCTCATCCACTCACACTGCCGGGTTGTGTGACCCGCTGGGTTACTCGGATTAGGCGTGTGAAATTTACATGGCTGATCCAGCATTGCCTCATAAGTATACCTCGGCCTGTCCTTCTTCTCCTGCCACTGTCTTTTTTGTTCAGGCGTCCAAGTTTTCTTGCCATCACTCCTGGGGGTCCATTGCTGCACTCCAGTTTTCTGACATTGATTGCTTCCTGCTCCGAGTTGATCTTGATTCACACCAGCAACTTGTTGCGAACTGTACCGGTAATCCGGTCTTTCATCTCTTCTCTTACCCAGGTAATCATTGCGCCGGGCTGACCCGGCTCCATCTCGCTGATAGTACTCCTCGGTTGACTCGTTTGACATGAGCCTAGGCTGAGTCAGATCACCCAAGGCATATGAATCAGCAATCCGGATTGTCTCTGCCAATGTAGTTGGCATATCCCTTTGCAACCTTTGCCATAGCATGCTTGCATATCTGCATCCTTGCGCAAACCAAGCTATGGCCTGTGACTCAATTACACCCTCACATGAGTTTCGCACATTGCACCAGCGGGTTAAGAATTCCCGGTATGTCTCATTCGGTCTTTGCTTGCACATTGCTAGGGTCTGTGGTCTGTTGGGCCTCTGATATGTGCTTGAGAAATTACTAACAAACATTTCCTCAAAATCGATCCAACAGTTAATACTTCCGGGTGGAAAATTGTTTAGCCATAACCTCGCTGGTCCCTCCAGCATCTGAGGTACATATCTCATAGCCCATCTCAAGTTGCCTGTAGCAATTTTTACTGCTGTCACGTAGTTAATCAACCAATCCTCCGGCTTTGTGCTGCCGTCATATGTCTTAGTGCCTCTAGGTAACTGGAAGTTAGGTAACGGAGGCTCCTTCATGATCCGGGGCCAAAACACGCTAGACCCAGAGGACCTTGACACTCAATTTGCTCCGACCTATAATGTCGATCCAGTTTTAATCTGGCGTCGTCAGGCATCATGTTCCTGCTTCCCAATCTTGACCCTATCACGTGATAGTCCAGCCTAGGATACCCATCGTCTACTATCTCCGAATCACCATCATTATATCTATCTTGCTCTTGTGGAGCTTCTCTCTATTGCATACCTTGGCCGGCACTACGCTCTTGCCGTGGTATATTCCGCTGCGGCGGTTGCCCTGCACCCGCAGGGTTGCGCTGTCCGGCATTGTTGTTCACAGCGTTCCCTTGACCGGCATTGCCTTGGTCGCGGTTACCTCGGCCAGCTTCACCTCGGCTCACACTTCGTCGATCCTCATTTCCCTACACTGCTTTTCCTTTCCCTGCCCTTGCCGGGTCATATGGGACTATCTGTTTGTTCCTCCTGGCCGAAGTTACCACTTCCTCTCTTCTTGGGCCACCATGAGGTGATGATGCAGCTCCAGCGGATTTTTCTGGATTACCCACTGCCGAATAAACGATCTTGGAGGCCCCAGCTCTTTCCGGGTTAGCCTTGAGCAACTCCTCATTCTGTCTGTTTGCGATCCGAACTAACTCATTGACCCTATCCTTCTGTCTCTGCCGGGCTTCACCCGTTAAACCCTCTAACTCGGATGCAGCTACATCTGCTACCCTGAGGTTCTTTGTCGGGGTACTGTACTTCGGTAGCCCCACGGACAAACAGTTCTCTGATTCCTCAATTCTAGTATCACCCTCTTTGTTCATTTCACTCATGAGGTTTCTCCCCTTCACTTTTACAGCATCAACCTTATTTGCCTTTGCGTACTAACGTAGTGTCATGTTCAACAACTGCTGAGCCACGGCTATCTTTTTCGCACCCTCTAGAATTTTCTGCCTAGTCTCCTCTAACTCGGCCTGTGCCTGAGCCAGATCTACCACTTCTGCTACGGGGCTTGCCAAGCTATCTATTGCCTGCTGTAGCACATTCTCTGGCCTCTCTAGCGGAGGACCTCTACTTTTCCTCGGTGCCTTGGGCGTTACCTCCGGATCTGGTGTCGGTTCCTTGCTCGTGCCAGCGCAAGGCGCAGTCAGCATCACCTCGGCGCGGTCAGGGGAGCGAGTGATACGCGCCCCGCGAGCCGCACTAAGGGGTGGCTCGCCTCCCTCGACGACGTGCCGCGGGTGAACACACGACACATCGACAGCGACGTAGATCTTGTGCGTGCCAAGCTTGACGAAGAGGCCATTGCATGGGAGAGGTCGCTTGCCGAAGCAGCCAACGTTGTCGCTGACGAAGTCCAGCGCTGAACAAGCCCGGAGACGATGCGTTTGCCAGTGCCGATGAGGTTTCCCATCCGGATCTTCACTCCTGCTAGCGCCGCTAGCCCCACGGTGGGTGCCAACTGTCATGGTGATGTCACGGCAGATGCCATGGATAGGCTAAAGGTGGGGACAATATGCACTATAGGAATCCAGGGAGGGATAGTGTGGTGATTCCACACACATTTGCTTTGTATTCAGTGGATTTCCTAGGTTACAATTGCTCCTTGAGCTATATTGTGGAGAGGAGGAAGAAGGAACTCTCTTACTCTCACCACTGACTAGCTCTCAGGAACCTAGCACCAAACAAGTAAAACTCAACCCACGAGAGATCAACCCTTTCTATAGAGGCCCTAGCCCTCCTTATATAGGGGTGGCTAGGTCTCAAATTAGGGCATACGTGGAGGCATATTCCAAGGAATATGCCTCTTCCCAAAATAGTAAACCGACCGGGTCACTTTTCCCCGTCGTAAGCTATGCAGAGGCTATGTGAGCCTCTGCGGCGCCAGCGTCATCCGACACTGGCAACGTCACCCTTGTCGGCCACGCCTCGGTGGTCCTAGTCTCTGTCCGCTTCGCTCACGCTCCAGCGTACAGTGACCTCCTTTTGGCCAGCGGGATACCTTCCTTCTCTTGCAAGCCTGATATAACCCGGATCATGCCTGTTAATCCAGCCACACCTGTACCTGCATACAAGATAGCTACATCCTGCCGACATATGACATAGGTCGACCGGGACTCAGTTAGGCGAACGTCCTCCAGTCCGAGTTACCCCGTGATTCGGCCTGCCTTGAGGTGACTCGGCCAGCACTTGCTTTGACCTTGCCGTACCTCGGCTAACTCGGCCTTTATACCCCGGCGTGACCCTACCCGGGGGTATCCCCCAACATGGTCGTTTATGAAAAGAACACAGATGCAATGACACTGGTGGATCCATGTGGTTTATGAGAAGGACACACATGCAATGACAACTGGTGTATCCATGTGGTTTATGAAAAGAACACCACATGCTGGAGTGGTATCATTGCATGTGTTCTTTCCAAAAACCATAGTGATGCACACTAACATACAAACACACACATGGAGTGACTCTAGTGGATCCAGGTGGTTTATGAGAAGAACAGACATGCAATGACTCTAGTTGTGGTTTATGAAAAGTACACACATGCAATGACTCTTGTGGATCCAAGTGGTGGTTTATGTAAAGAACAAACATGCAATGACTCTAGTGGTGGTTTATGAAAAGGACACACATGTAGTGACTCTGGTGGATCTAGGTGGTTTATGAAAAGAACAAACATGCAATGAATCTAGTTGTGGTTTATGAGAAGGACACACATGCAGTGACTCTGGTGGATCCAAGTGGTGGTTTATGAAAAGAACAAACTTGCAATGACTCTCGTTGTAGTTTATGAAAAGGATACACATGCAGTGACACTGGTGGATCTAGGTGGTTTATGAGAAGGACACACGTGCAATGACTCTAGTTGTGATTTATGAAAACGACACACATGCAATGACATGCAGTGGATCCAAGTGGTGGTTTTTGAAAAGAACAAACATGCAATGACTCTGGCTATGGTTTATGAAAAGGACACACATTGCAATGACACTAGTGGTGGTTTATGAAAATAACACACATGCAATGACACTGGTGGATCCATGTGGTTTATGAGAAGGACAAACAGGCAATGACTCTGGTGGATCCATGTGGTTTATGAGAATGACACACATGCAATGACAACTGGTGGATCCATGTCGTTTATGAAAAGGACACACATCGAGTGACTCTAGTGGATCCAGGTGGTTTATGAAAAGAACAAACATGCAATGACTCTATTTTTGGTTTATTAAAAGGACACACATGCAATGACACTAGTGGTGGTTTATGAAAAGAATAAACATATGTGGTGGATCCATGTGGTGGTTCATGAAAAGAACACACATGCAAAGACATGCAATCACAACTAGTGGATCCATGTGGTTTATGAGAAGGACACACATGCAATAACAACTGGTGGATCCATGTGGTTTATGAAAAGAACACCACATGTTGGAGTGGCATCATTGCATGTGTTCTTTTCAAAAACCACAGTGATGCACACTGACACACACACACACAATAACCCTAGTTGTTGTTTATGAAAAGGACACACATGCAGTGACACTGGTGGATCTAGGTGGTTTATGAAAAGAACAAACATGCAATGACTCTAGTTGTGGTTTATGAAAAGGACACACATGCAGTGACATGCAACGGATCCAAGTGGTGGTTTATGAAAAGAACAAACATCTAATGACTCTGGTTCTGGTTTATGAAAAAGACACACATTGCAATGACATGCAGTGGATCCAAGTGGTGGTTTATGAAAAGAACAAACATGCATTAACACTAGTTGTCGTTTAGGAAAAGGACACACCTTGCAACGACACTACTGGTGGTTTATGAAAAGAACACACGTGCAATGACACTGGTGGCTTTTATCTACTTTCTTATGTTTTGTCCACACTTTGGAGTACTTTTATACACTTTCTTGGACTAACCTATTAACAACATGCCATAGTGCCAGCTGCCTGTTTTCTGCTTTTTTTGGTTCCAGGAAAGTCAGAAAATGAATATTCTCGGAATTGGACGGGACAAAAGCCAAAGTCCGTTTTTCATCGAGGGGGACACGGAGCCAGAATACGAGACGGAGAGGGGCCAGAGGGCCGCCACACCAGCTAGCCGGAGCTTTTCTAACTACCATCGCCCGGGCGGACAGGCCTGGCCTGCGCCAGTGGGTGGTGTGGCCGCCTAGGGCACCCCCTTGGCCTCCCCTTTCGCCTATAAGATGCCTCCTATACAGAAACCCTAAGTACCCGATCAAAATTCCACGAAAGAGTCTGTGGCCGCCATCATCTCCATCCCTAGATCGGGAGGGATCTGAAGCTCTTCCCGGCACCGTGCCGGAGGGGAGAATTCACCCTGGAGGCCTTCTTCATCACCATGCAAGCCTCCGGTGTGATGCGTGAGTAGTTCATCCTTGGACTACGGGTCCATGTAGTAGCTAGATGGTTGGTTCTTCTCCTTTGTGCTACCATGTTTAGATCTTGTGAGCTGCGTTCATGATCAAGATCATCTATTTGTAATTCTAAATGTTGTGTTTGCGGGGATCTGATGGATATTGAGATGCTATTTCAGATTGATTATTACTTCTATCATGTCTTTGTTATTTGTGATTTTGCATGCTCTCCGTTGTTAGTAGATATCTTGGCCGAGTAGATGCTAGCAACTCCAAGACGGAGTATTTATGCTCGATAGTGGGTTCATGCCTCTAGTAATCTGGGGAAGTGATAGAAATCTCTAAGGTACTAGATGTGCTATTGCTACTAGGGAGAAAACAACAATCCTTTCTTCATAGAACAATCATATTGTTTACTTTACACGCAATGCGTAATGCAATTATCTGTTGCTTCCAACTTAATACTGGAGGGGGTTTGGATGATAACCTGAAGGTGGATTATTAGTCATAGATGCAGTTGGATTGCGCTCTATGTATAATGTTGTAATACCCAATCAAATCTCATAGGAGTCAAGATGATTAGTATATGCATGTATGCTTTCTCGATGTTTGACAATTGCCCTATTGTAATTTGTTCGCCCAACATGTCATCTATCTTAAGGAGAGCCACCACTAGTGAACTATGGACCCCGGTCCTTTATTTTACCATCAATCTACAACTATTTACTATTTTCTGTTTACTTTCTGCAAGCTATTACTTTCTTCCACACAATACGTTTAATCCTTTGTTTTCAGCAAAACCGGTGCGATTGATAACCTCACTGTAAGTTGGGGGAAAAGTTCATTCTTTGTGTTGTGTAGGATTCCTAGTTGGCAACAACACCTTGGAGGTGTTTTCTTGCTCCTACTGTTTCAATAACCTTAGTTTCATAACTGAGGGAAACTTACTACTGTGCTCATCATACGTTCCTCTTGGGGTTCCCTAACGAGCTCGATATCAACACGAGTCAGCAAGTATTTTTCTGGCACTGTTGCCGAGGAGTCAAGGACATCTTCACAAGGGGAGTCCCTCATAACCAATCTCTTTACTTTGTTATTTTTGTTTTTCTTAGTTTATTTTTGCTTTGTTTGCTCGTTTCTTTATCAAAAACACACAAAAAATAGTTTTACTAGTTTGCTTTCTTTATTAAAAAAATGACTACTTTTGAAAACACTAAGTTGTGTGACTTCACTAGCACCAACAATAATGATTTCATGTGCACACCTGTTGCTCCACCTGTTCCTGAAGCTACTTTCTTTGAAATTAAACCTGCTTTACTCAATCTTGTTATGAGAGAACAATTTTCTGGTATTGGTAATGAAGATGTTGTTGCTCATCTAAATAACTTTGTTGAACTTTGTGAGATGCAAAAGCATAGGGATATAGATGGAGATATTATTAAGCTTAAATTGTTTTGGTAATGGAGATGTTGTTGCTCATCTAAATAACTTTGTTGAACTTTGTGAGATGTAAAAGCATAGGGATATAGATGGAGATATTATTAAGCTTAAACTGTTTCCTTTCTCTTTGAGAGGAAAAGCTAAAGAATGGTTGCAATCCCTAACTAGAAATAGTATTGATTCTTCGACTAAATGCAAAGATGCTTTCATTGGAAAATACTATCCTCCTCCTAAGATTATATCTATGAGAAGTGAAATAATGAAGTTTAAACAATCTGATAATGAAGATGTTTCTCAATCTTGGAAAAGAATGAAATCTTTGGTAAATAATTGTCCCACTCATGGACTGAATGCTTGGATGATTATCCAAACCTTTTATGCAAGATTGAACTATTCTTCAAGAAATCTATTGGATTCTGCTGCTGGAGGTACCTTTATGATCATTACTTTGGGTGTTGCAACAAACCTTCTGGATAATATGATGGTAAACTATTCTAAATGGCACACTGAGAGAGCTCCACAAGGTAAGAAGGTAAATTCTGTTGAAGAAACCTCCTCCTTGAGTGATAAAATTGATGTTATTATGTCTATGCTTGTTAATGGGAAATCTCATATTGATCCAAATCATGTTCCCTTAGCCTCTTTGGTTGCTCAAGAAGAGCAAGTTGATGTGAACTTTATAAGAAATAATAATTTGAGCAACAATGCCTATAGGAAGAATTTTGGTAATAATAACTATAGGCCATATCCTCCCAACAATGGTAATGCCTATGGAAATTCCTACAACAATAATAGGAGTGCTCCCTCTGAACTCGAAGTTATGCTTAAAGATTTTATTAGTAAACAAACTGCGTTCAATAAAACTATTGATGAAAAACTCTCTAATGCTTAAAGAAATATAACATCATTGGCTGAAGCTCAATCTTCTTTGAATAAAATGGCTGCTAAACCTGAAACTATTGATAATCCCTTTGCTGGTACTAATGCCATACAAGTTAGAATTTATGAAAATGTTTGACTATTAGCCGAATTGCATGCTAAGTGGGAAAGAGAAGATGAAATTGCTAGAAACCTTAGTTTCTACTATCACTACCACTAGTGTTGAAGCTAGTAATAGCTCTACTACTTTAGATGAGATGTATGATTTTGATCTTGATGGTTGCAATATCTCTGAAGTAATTAAGTTCCTACAAAATCTTGCTAAAAGTCCTAATGCTAGTGCTATGAATATGGCCTTTATAAAACACATTACTGATGCTCTCATAAAAATTAAATAAGAAAAGATGAAACATAAAGCTTCTATTCCTATGAAACAAGAAGAAGGTTGGGAACCCATCATTAATATGAAAGTGAATGATTTTGATTTTAAAGCTTTATGTGATCTTGATAGTAGTGTTTCTATTATGCCTAGAAGGATTTATGATATGCTTGATTTGCCACCATTGGAAGATTGTTATTTGAATGTCCCACTTGATGATAAGCTAAAAAGAAACTCATGGGGAGTATTAATGATGTTCTTATTATGGTTAACAATGCGATGAAGAATTTTTGAGGCGTTTTGAGGCGTGAATTTTTGTGCTTCTGCCCCAGGTTGTTATCTAACTTTCGTTAGTTCAACACTTTTTGATTTGAGAATTAACAGGTCTTCGAAAAAATTGGTTTTTACCTGCTGGTCTGTTTTGACACATTTCTGCCATTATTTGCATTTGCTTCTTGTTGGTTCCTTTTTGGGTTCTCTTTGGGGAATTGAGCTTTTTGAGGGAAGTGGTACAGTAGCTTGTGTTTTATTGGAGGGTTTATTGGTGTTGAAACTGAACCCAAAGACTTGTTATCTTGAGTGCACTGAATTTTGCTAATAAAGATTGTGTGAAGTTTTGTATGAAGAAAAAAAATTAGGTGTATGGAGAGAATGATGTAATGAGATGAAGAGTGGATTAAAGTTCAAGCTTGGGGGTGCCACCCCGTGTCACCCCAAGAAATATCCAAGAATTACAAGCGTCAAAGCTTGGAGATGCCCAAAAAGCTCAATAGCGGTGACACGACACGACATGCTGACTCGGTAGGCGACTCGTGAGCATGAATGATGCAACAAAGAGCAGGGGATACAGTACGGTCAATGGATGGCTTGGACCTGCCATTGCCACGATGAGGGGGCATCGTGCTCGAGGACGTTGTTCGGAATGATCGATGGTGGGTACACAGAGTTGGGTGCCGATCTGAACAAGGACGAGTAGTGCTTTTGTGCGTTGTGTACACGCATGCGTTTGTCGATTATTAAAAAAATGTAATATCTCGCGTACTGAACATAATTTGATCACAACAAAAGTAACACAGCGTATTCTAGACTTCTAAATATCCCGTGTGTGCCTGTTGACGTGGAGTTCAACGGAGTTGGCGTGCCGACGTGATCGTGCAGTAGTTGCATGCGTCATTGCCCCATCAACACATGACACACGCACGCAGGACGTGCACGCCGATGCCTATTACTACCACCCGGCTCCACTCATTTTTTAAGGGTAAGCTCGCACTCCTCTTATTATATACTAGATTTTAGGCGGCACCGAAGACCATTGAAATATCCATTACAATAAAGACAAGTCCCATCAATTCCCTATCCCAGCCTCCCTAGCTTCTTTTAGAAGGTAGACCGTACACGGTGGTCTTGTATAATAGTAGTAGTACTACTAGACCACGGCATGTACTCTTTGACTCCTCTCCCACACTAATCACTATCTTATTCCTCCTGCCGCCATCTCCCTCCCCTGCAAGCCATGGCTCCCCTAAGGAGAGGCCGGTCAACCATCCTCGTGGAGAAAAAGGAGAGAGCTCGCCGCGAGTCAGTTCTTGCTCTACCAGCCCCTCAAGCACCCCTCTCACTGAGGCCTAATCTCTCCCAACAATGGTGCCGGATGTTCTAGCAAGCGAGGGCTCCTCTCGGTACGGTCTTCTTGTTCTACTGCTTCTCCACCTCCTTCTCCATCATGATCTTATTCTGATTCTTCTTGTTTTTCTTCTTCTTCTTGCTCTTCCTCTTCTACGTATTACAGGCCGGCCTGGAGCCAGAAGCCACCACGACGGAGGTGTGGCAGGACCTGTTATTTTTCTGAGCTGTGATCTGGATTTCTTAGATCGTGTCCGCCCTGCATTGGTTTTATTTCTTTTCTTTTGCGAGTTGTATTAGTTTTCATGATATGACTAGATCTCTTGGTCTTTCCTTAATACCGTTGTTCATAGATTTAATATGGATTTTTTGTGATTAGGATTAGTTTATCGTCATTATGAATAGATCTCTAGGTCCATTTTTAACACTGTTGTCCATAGATTCAACGGGAATTTTTTGATTTGTATTAGTATTCACTTGGAACCTTGAGTGTAATTACAGAATTTCTATTTCAATTAACATGAACGATGCAGCGATCGAAGGCCGAGTACCGTGACAAGGTGGCTGCGATCAGTGCCAAGATTGGAAACCAACATGAGCTTGCACGCTCCCTCACCCAAGCTAATGAGATCATACGCAAGCAATTATCTATGTAGAAGGAGATCTTGCTAGATTTTGCACGTGAAATTATGAGGCTGAAGAAAGTGCTCGATCGTAACTTGAACAGGCAAGAACAGGCCATCAAGATAATCAATAAGCTCATGGAGGAGAAGAATAATCTCGTGGAAAGGTGCACCCCCTGCAGGACAAAGTCACTGAGGCACTCAGAGGACGCGTCGAGGAAACCAAGGCTGCCATCCGAGCCTACCATGACAGGAACCGTTGCCTGGATGGAGTGAAAGAGATGAAGGAAGACATAAGAAGAGGGATCATCATACTCGAGCTTGTTCGAAAAGAGAATCAGGAGCTAAGGGTTTGTCTGGAGGCGTATCGGAGCAATGCGCAAGTCTTATTCCCGTTAGAGGGGGCATGAATATCAGTTCATGCTCCACTCTTTTTGTAATATTTAGAGTTCAGGGAGCAATGCCCAAGTCTGCTTCCCATTATAGGGTGCAATAAGAATCCTAGGGCAACTCCTTATCTATCTAGACATGTGTAGGTGTTCATGTTCATGAATGGACACCATGAGCTCTTTCCATTCTGTATCTGGACATGGGTTTCTGCATTATGAGTTTGCCACTAGCCCACTACTATTTGGTGACATGGGAAAAAAAGACAGCACACTAAGCTACAGATAAATCTTATTTGTCTTTGAAATTGAAATTATGACAATGCCACTAGTCGATTCATAAAATGTTGATTAGTCTTAGATTGATTCTTCCTTGAAATTATGATAGTGCCACTAGTCAATTCAGTTAATTATGGAAACTAACCAGCTTGTCCTGGTGAACTGAACAAACCATACTATGTATTTTATTGCAGGGAAAGAGGCAAAATCTCAATCAGGACCTCGTGACTTGGCTAAATGACAAGATAGCCATCCAAAGGGAGAAGCAGAATTGCCAAAAACTGGCCTTTGACCACCTGCGTGCTGAAGTCGTTGTCCTTTTTGACAAGTGCCAGGAACTGAAGGAGGTAAATGCCGGCTGGTTGAAGCTTCATAGGGAAGGTCGCACCTTGGCTAGGAAGCAGACTGGGATCTTGAAAGGGATATTGAAGGAAAATCGTATGGCTACGTACCAACTTCTGAATCCGTGACGGAGCGGTGGAACCTACGGCTGGCGCACAACAAAGTACTGATGGAGCTGACTGGTCTTAGGGAGGAAAACAAGCAGCTCCAGGCCAAGCTCGCTTGAACCCAACATATGTCTATTTATTACTAAATTGCCTAGTTTATCCTCTGCAGTGGTGATTTTGTAAATGTGAACTTAACTCTATGCACGATATGTGTGTTTTCTGAAATTAATTTGCTCGAGGATTGAGTTTGGCTTAGTTAAGAAAGCGCAACTGCAAATCTTATAGTTAACTAGTTTCAGGCATTGACACAGCATAAATTATTCATCTCGAATTTCCTTTATCCTCTGTAGTATGTCCTTGTTCACCCTCGCCTGCCTTCTTCAGTTCCTTAAACAGAAACGCAATGCAGTACTCTAGATTCTTCTTGTCTTCCCTGAGCTGATCTCTCTCCTTTTCTGCATTATGAATCAGCAACATGTGACTATATTGAAGCTTCTTTGCAGTTGCAACAACTAAGCTCCCATTGATTCTGTCACTTAGTTCTGACTTCAAATTCTCGATTTCTTCTTCCAGCTCCTTATTTCGTACCGACAGCTTGTTATATTTTTCAACTGCATCACAAGCATCAGTAAATCTCCCTGACCTTTCCAAATCATACATCTCCCATAACCGTGCCAAACATTTCTTAAGTGCATCTGGCCACTCAAGATCCACCCACTCTATTGCTTTAAACACCGGGCCAACCTTAAAACACACACACTATCATGTTATGAACATACATGATACATTTTTCTTCATGTCACCATTGCACATAATGTAAACAAACCTGATTTGTACAACCCAAAAACCTTCTCCTAGTGTTACTACCTTCGAATGCAACATATCTCCTCTGTTTTAGCCCATGGTCACATGGTAGTTCTCCATCGAGATCTAGGCCCTGCCATTCGGAGTCGTAGATCGTCCATGGTACCTATAGGTAAACGCAATGCTAGAATTGAACACGACATGCACATATGGAGCTTAGATCGAGGGATTTACCAATGCCTAACCCTAGCCCGAGAAAATAGAGAAACTCCCATCGTGGAAGGAATACTCGATGTCGGAGAGAAGGCTATCTCTGCTCAACTGGTCGTCCTCATCATTCTAGGACAGCATGGCGAATGCACCGTCGCCGACAACGGTGTCGATGTCGGTGAGGAGAGAGAGAGGCGAAAGTGAAGTGCGTCACCGCTACAACAATGACAAAATTGGCATGTTACAATAGTTTAATGGATACCATGCCCTTTCCCTCGATCACTATCTCCTGCCTAATATGGTTTCTCTTCATACATTCTTATTTCAAATATTAAACCTGTAGTCCCTCCATCCCAATTTCATTTCCAAAGGAAAACACACCATTATACTACATCATCTAAAGAAACAAAATCATGTCAACTACAAGGTACTTATGCATCACTTGTTCAGTCATGGTTTCACAAAACATTACATTACAATCTCTCAACAAAAATAATCACAGGAACAAGTATATTACATCAACTCAAGAAACAAAATCATGTCAACTACAAGGTACTTACGCATCACTTGTGCAGTCATGGTTTCACAAAACATTACATTACAATCTCTCAACAAACATAATCACAGAAACAGGTATATTACATTAACTCAAGAAACAAAATCATGTAACCTACAAGGTACTTACGCATCACTTGTCTAGTCATGGTTTCACAAAACATTACATTACAATCTCTCAACAAACAAAATAATAGAAACAAGCACAGTACATCATCTCAAGAAACATAATCATGTCAACTACAATGTATTTATGCATCACTTGTCCAGTCATGGTTTTACAAAACATTACATTACAATCTCCCAACAAACATAATAACAGAAACAAGTATAGTACGTCATCTCAAGAAACATAATCATGTCAACTACAATGTACTTATGTCTTATTACAACAACTATGGTTTTAGTGAGGAGAGTGACATGTTCGAAAATCTCAACAGCTCGCACAACATTATATCGCAATTTCACAACAAACATAATCACAGAAACACGGTCTAAATGCAACAACAGTCAATGTTACAAATACAGGAAGGGGAACCCCACGGTCCATATGACAAGACTAGGGTAGCAACTCTCATCATCTCTCATCAACGTCGACCACCTCATTCTTTTCAGCCACTACAGGGGCCTCTACATCCACTATAACCTGTTCAACAACATCAAAAATGGTACCAAGGAAGAACACCTTCATGGTTCGCTTCTTTCGTCGCATAATCTACATAAGATCTTCAGTATCCAAAACATCTATGGATTGCTGCTTCTTATGATGCCACCACCGGATTTTTTCCATCTGCTTAGGGCCAATACTGATTTCCTTATCGATCATCTCTCTCATTTCATCAAGGGTTATGTTGTTGGAATCGACAGTGATCTCCACAGTAAATGAAGAAACTGGCTTATTAACTCCCTCATCAAGTTTTGCCATGTATGAATCCACCTCTATGTGTATACTGAACTTATCTAGATCAGCATCTATTGGTCTGTAGTCTCTAGGAGCCGAAGCTCTGGAAGCAAGATCTCTAGCATCTGCATACATATCATCAATCATCGCTTCAACTTTCACCTTACGATCAGCTCTACAACACTCCCAAACCATCTGAAGCTCATGGGAGTGCTCAATTTGCATATAGGTATCATTCATGTTGCACCACAACAATTTTGTCCTCTGTCTAGAACCCCAGGGAATCCTAGCGGCAAGCATATCTACCAGTTGTGAAACAAACACAACCTCTTTGCAATTCACAAGGAGATGCACATCTTGCCCGAACACAACCCTCTCGCAACCAAAATCTAGTTTTTGAAGTGTACTAGCGAACATGAACTATGAACTCATATAGGTCCCTTGTATCAAAGTTGTGCCTAATTTGATTAAAAAGGGGAACTTTTCAGTTCATTTGATTCTATTATACCATCACTAATCTACTTGTAAGTAAGACACAGATAAGAAAAATTCACCTCTCACTCTTCTCCCGGGTTTTTTCTTTGATATATGGGTGCCGCATCCGCCCACCGGAGCCGAACAATCCGCCGTTGACCTTGCTTTTCTCTTCAACCCATTGCTCGTAGGTACCTTAGGAGCAGAACCATTGCTAACCTCCTCGCTAATCGGGGCTAAAGACCTCACTACTGGTTCTCTTTGAGCCCCAGACTCTAGCCCTAATGGACCCGAATTAGTCGACGACGTAGCTAAAACCTTCGCCTTGCAAGACATGTTGGGCCGCCGCCATCGGATTCAGTGTTAGGGGAGGGAGAAAGAAGGTCCTTCGCCGCCGACAGATTCAGGGTCGGGGAAGGGAAGAAAAATGATCGCCGCCGATGCAGCCAAATTCAGTGTCGGGAGTTAGGAAAGTACAGTAATCGATTTACCCCTACGACACGTGTAGGGTGGCTAAGAAGAGAGACCGGCGAAGAAGGGGCACAACAAGAACTATTGTAACGGAATATCCTAACTTAATGGGCGCGATTTGAAAGTATTGGGTTTGGTCATCATTCACTCGAAACACCCCTCTTAGAAATTGGCGCCCCAACTTATCGAATTGTGGTGATTAAAATCAACTCGGGTACCGCGATGCACTGGCGTCTCAACTTTCAGGCCGCAAAGTGATATTCTCCACACCTGGAGCCTACACATGGCACCTACCAACCTTGCACCACTCTCACACAGATATGCTAGGGGCACATGCATGTTTTCATGTGATTCTGATGCTCTGGTAGTCTTCCTCCGGCGAAACCCTAGACCAGGGGCCCCAGATCATCTATCCCTATAGCTATGTCCGTACGAGGGAAGCCAAGTGGACCTTTCTACTTTTTTTGGTTTTTTAGGACATATGTACATGGAGAGCAAAGGTTGGGCCAACTTTTCCAAATTCTAGGCCTCGGTTGTCCCGCGGCGAGACTTTCCACGTACAGATCCAGGATTTTACTAAGCGTTAACGCATGTCCGGGAAGGAGGGTCACACCTAGGGCCTACACATGGCACCTACCAACCTTTAACCACTCTCAAACACATATTCTAGGGGCACATGCAACTTTTCATGTGATTCCGAAGCTCCGGTGGTCTTCCTCCAGCGAAACCCTAGACCAGGGCCCCAGATCGTCTACTCCTATAGCTATCTCCGTAGGAGGGTAGCCCGATGGACATTTCTACTTGTTTTGGTTTGTTTAGCGCATATATACATGGAGAGCAAAGTTTGGCCAACTTTGCCATATTCTAGGCCCCGGTTGTCCCCCGGAGGGAGTTTCCACGTACAGATCCAGGATTTTACTAGGCGTTAACGCATGTATGGGAAGGAGGGTCACACCTGGGGCCTACACATGGCACCTAAAAATCTTGCACCACTCTCACACACATATTATAGGGGCACATGAAAGGTTTCATGTGATTCCGACGCTCCGGTGGTCTTCCTCTGGCAAAATCCTAGACCGGGGTCCTGGATTGTCTACCCCTATAGATATCTCCGTACGAGGGTAGCCCGGTGGACCTTTATACTTGTTTTGGTTTGTTTAGAACATATGTACATTGAGAGCATAGGTTGGGCCAACTTTTCCATATTCTAGGCCCCTGTTGTTCCGCGGCGGGAGTTTCCACGTGCAGATCTAGGATTTTACTAAGGGTTAACACATGTCCAGGAAGGGGGGGCACACGTGGGGCCTACACCTAGAACCTACCAACCTTGCACCACTCTAACACACATATGCTAGGGGCACATGCAAGTTTTCATGTGATTCCGACGCTCTGGTGGTCTTCCTCCGGCAAAACCCTAGACCATGGGCCCTGGATCGTCTACCCCTATAGCTATCTCCGTACGAGGGTAGCCCGGTGGACCTTTCTACTTGTTTTGGTTTTTAGGACATATTTACATGGAGAGCCAAGGTTGGGCCAACTTTTCCACATTCTAGACCTCGGTTGTCCCGCGGCGGGAGTTTCCACGTACAGATCCAGGATTTTACTAAGCGTTAACGCATGTCCAGGAAGGGGGTCACACCTAGGGCCTACACATAGAACCTACCAACCTTTAACCACTCTCAAACACATATTATAGGGGCACTTTCAAGTTTTCATGTGATTTCAATGCTCCGGTGGTCTTCCTCCAGCGAAACCCTAGACCGGGGGCCTCGGATCGTCTACCCCTATAGCTATCTCCGTACGAGGGTAGCCCGGTGAACATTTCTACTTTTTTTGGTTTTTTTAGCACATATGTACATTGAGAGAAAAGTTTCGGTCAACTTTGCCACATTCTAGGCCCCGGTTGTCCCTCAACGGGAGTTTCCACGTACAGATCCAAGATTATACTAGGCGTTAACGCATGTCCGGCAAGGGGGGTCACACCTGGGGCCTACACATGGCACCTAACAATCTTGCACCACTCTCACACACATATTATAGGGCCACATGCAAGTTTTCATGTGATTCCGATGCTCCGGTGGTCTTCCTCTAGGAAAACCCTAGATTGGGGGCCCCGAATCGTCTACCCCTATAGATATCTCCGTACGAGGGTAGCCCGGTGGACCTTTCTACTTGTTTTGGTTTGTTTAGAACATATGTACATGGAGAGCATAGGTTGGGCCACCTTTTCCACATTCTAGGCCCCCGTTGTCCCGCGACAGGAGTTTCCACGTGTAGATCTAGGATTTTACTAAGGGTTAACGCATGTCGAGGAAGGGGGTCCACACCTAGGGCCTACACCTGGCACCTACCAGCCTTGCACCACTCTAACACACATATGCTAGGGGTACATGAAAGTTTTCATGTGATTCCGACGCTCCGGTGGTCTTCCTCCGGCAAAACCCTAGACCAGGGGCCATGAATCGTCTACCCCTATAGCTATCTCCGTACGAGGGTATCACGGTGGACCTTTCTACTTGTTTTGGTTTTTTTAGGACATATGTACATGGAGAGCAAAGGTTGGCGAAACGTTTCCACATTCTACGCCCCGGTTGTCCCGTGGCGGGAGTTTCCACGTACAGATCCAGGATTTTACTAAGTGTTAACGCATGTCCGGGAAGGAGGGTCACACCTGGGCCTACACATGGCACCTACCAACCTTGCACCACTCTAACACACATATTCTAGGGGCACATGGAAGTTTTCATGTGATTCCGACAGTCCGGTGGTCTTCGTCTGGCGAAACCCTAGACCGGGGGCCCCGGATCTTCTATCCCTATAGCTATCTCCATACGAGGGTAGCCCGGTGGACTTTTCTACTTATTTTGGTTTGTTTAGGAAATATGTACATGGAGAACAAAGGTTGGGCAAACTTTGCCACATTCTACGCCTCGGTTGTCCCACGACGGGAGTTTGCACGTACAGATCTAGGATTTTACTAAGCGTTAATGCATGTCCAGGAAGGGGGGTCACACCTAGGGCCTACATATGTCACCTACCAACCTTGCACCACTCTCACACACATATGCTAAGGGTACATGCAAGTTTTCATGTGATTCTGACGCTTCGTTGGGCTTCCTCCGATGAAACCCTAGAACGGGGTCCCTGGATCGTCTACCCCTATAACTATCTCCGTAAGAGGGTAACCCGGTTGACCTTTCTACTTGTTTTGGCTTGTTTAGGACATATGCACAAGGGGAGCAAAGGTTGGGCCAACTTTACCACATTCTAGGCCCTGGTTGTCCCGCTGCAGGAGTTTCCATGTATCGATCATGGATTTTACTAAGCGTTAATGCATGTCCGGGAAGGGGGGTCACACCTGGGGCCTACACATGGCACATACAAACCTTGCACCACTCTAACACACATATTCTAGGGCCACATGGAAGTTTTCATGTGATTCCGACGCTCCGGTGGTCTTCCTCCGGCGCAACCTTAGACCGGGGCCCCCGGATCGTCTACCCCTATAGCTATCTCCGTACGAGGGTAGCCCGGTAGAACTTTCTACTTATTTTGATTTGTTTAGGACATATGTACATGGATAGCAAAGGTTGGGAAAAATTTGCCACATTCTACGCCCCGGTTGTCCCGCGGCGGGAGTTTCCACGTACAGATCCATGATTTACTAAGTGTTAACGCATGTCCGGGAAGGGGGTCACACCAGGGGCTACACATGGCACCTACCAACCTTGCACCACTCTCACACACATATGATAGGGGCACATGCAAGTTTTCATGTGATTACGATGCTCCGGTGGTCTTCCTTCGGCGAAGCCCTAGACCGAGGGCCTCGGATCGTCTACCCCTATAGCTCTCTCCGTACGAGTGTATCCCGATGGACCATTCTACTTGTTTTGGTTTGTTTAGAACATATGTACATGGAGAGCAAAGGTTGGGCCAACTTTGCCACATTCTAGGCCCCGGTTGTTCAGCGGCGGGAGTTTCCACGTACCGATCCAGGATTTTACTAAGCTTTAACGCATGTCCGGGAAGGGGGGTCACACCTGTGGCCTACACATGGCACCTACCAACCTTGCACCACTCGCACACACATATGCTAGGGGCACATGCAAGTTTTCATGTGATTCTGACGATCTGGTGATCTTCCTCCGGCAAAACCCTAGACCGGGGGCCCCGAATCGTCTACCCCTATAGCTATCTCCGTACGAGGGCATATGTACATGGAGAGCAAAGGTTGGGCCAACTTTGCCACATTCTAGGCCTCGATTCCGATGATCCGGCTCGGCCCAAGAAAACCAAGGCTCGGCCCAAGAAAACCTAGGCTTGGCCCGAGAAAACCTAGGGTCGGCCCATGTATATCTGGTGGGTTAGGTTTGTTTAGGTTAAATACCCCATCCTCTCTCATTCCACTCCGCTGCCTCCTTCTCCTGCCCAAAGCAGCCGCCACCACCCGAAGCCACCGCCACCCGGAGCCCCTCGCCGGCTCGAAGCCGCTGCCACCCGAGGCCGCCCGTCGTCGCTGCCCGCAGGTAATCTCCAAGACCATTTTTTGGTTAATTAGATGCATTTCAGAGAAACCACACTTAGAAATTTGTTCTTTCGATCAAATGCATACTTTAGGATGCCCAACCCGTGTGCTCGTCCTCAACTCGGCGACAACGCCGGAGGACTACTAGGCTCCGTCGGGGCCGGGGATGTCCGGGCCTGGGCTCCACCGGGCTGGCACTGGGAGGTGCTACCTTCCGGGAACCGTAGCTTGGTGAGGAATCCGGGTCCTGTCGTCGACCCGGAGCTTCTTTGGTGGCAGTCGATTGGTCCACTATCGGTGCAGAGGGAGCCATCCCCCGAGGATGTGGTACGGAATCATGTCAGGGAGGAGGACGAGCACGTCCGTCGCTATATATATGTGTAGGATGTCACGTTCTCTAGTACATGGTAGGTTTTTCAGGGATCTCACCCAAGCTATGCTCGTGTGATGGTTCCTTCTCCTTGGGTGTCCACCGCCCGCGGCTCAGTACCCGGTCGTCGGCGTCCAGTTTAATGGAGCGAGATGTATTAGTAATATTATCGAATTTGTAGTAGAAAACTATGTCGAGAACTTGAATAAGATAACTAATATATTGATTGTGGATGCTGAATATGCAGATTCTCAACGTCAATTCATGTTGGCGTGGAGACATCAATTCTGAGGATACGAATCCGTCCAATTACGAAAAATATAGACAATGTTTAAATAATTGGTTATAATAAATAAGTACAAATAAAATGCAAGTTAATAAGTAGGACAAAAATAAAAAGGAGCTACGCCGACGGCCACCCTCGATGTAGGTCTAGAAGTAAAATTAAGGAAAGGGGGAAGTAAATGGAAGGCGCTACGCCGAGGGTGGACATCGGCGTAGAGGTAACGCCGTCACGGGCCGGCGGACGTGGGCCAGGCTGGACCGGGATACGCCGAGGGCGATTGTATGCCGAGGGCAACCGTCGGCGTAGCTGGCACTACGCCGACGACATTTATACGCCGACGGCCACGGGGCGAAGCTGGCCTAGGCGATGGCTACGCCGACGGTCCCGATGTTTGGCCGTCGTCGTAGCTCGCGGCCCTCAGCCAAGCTATCCATTCCTGTAGTGACTAGCCGTGCCTGATTGAAAATCATCCTTTTTTGGAATTTCATATTATTAGTGCAATCATTCTCGCACCAAATATCAAAATACATTTTGAGAGTCTCATGCTGACACGATGGATGGTTACGACTCTACCTAATTTATATGGTTCAAAATATAATTAATCATTATGCATAAGATAGGTGTAATTAATTGTTATCTTCTTGATATTAATATATTACTTTTGTCAAAAAAATATGATTCAAATCCAATTGCTCTCACATGCGCGCACGCACGTACACACACAAGTTTATGAGAAGAGTGGTAAGGGCATGTACAATGTGTTGACATCGGCATCCCCTTATGGTTATCATATTGGATTTTTGCTTCGTTAGAGTAGAGAGAAATAAGAAAAATAAATTTGTCTTCCCTTAGCTAAGGGATAATCTCTTAAAACTAAAGTCTATTTTCTCTATTGTACCATATACATTTGCTTAGCAAACTGATTTCTTGCTAAACCTAGTTAATTCTCGTCAATTGCTAGAGATGGCAATAAGAGATAATACATTGTATAACCTATATATATATTATCTTCTATAGATGATGTGGATAAGGTATGCCTTCTCTATCATTATATATGCCCTAAGGCCTTCCAGACTAGTTAGCTATTAGAGTCCGAGGAAAATTATTTATGCTAGGGAATTTGTATGAAAATGACAAAAATGATCCAAACTCTGACACTTCAGAATGCACGCTATCTCCTCTCTATAGCAAACAACTTTGCTATAGAGCATTCTAAAAATTGGGACACAATTGAAATATGAACTTAGCATAAATACGGTCATAGTTACAATATTACATATCAATTAACATACACTTGATTAGTTTGATTCTTATGGTAAAATTTAATTCAATATCATCAAACAATATAAAAATACAAAAAGAAGTGAGGTAGACTCACTTGGTAGATGTACAATCTAGCCACCCAGGTTTAAATCCTCATGAACACGAATTTGGGTTCTATTAAAAAAGTAAACTCGGTGTGGAGGCTTCGTCCTCTCGCGCTTTCCTTTACAAAAAATCAAACAATATTAAATGTTCAAAGTAAAAAAATAGGCAATCCATAAAAACGTATTTTTTTTAATTTCTAGGATATCCTTACATGATTGGTTACAAGCTTTACAAGAGGTATAAAATACACAAAATAAAAAGAAGAAAACCTAAAATAAAATTTGATTGATTTTCTTATCTTTATCCATGCAAACAAACAAAGACAATAAAGTTTTGGTTATGTTAAAATATGCATTCACCACTTGGTTGAGGCAATGTTGATATTTTGCAATTAACTAGGGGAAATCTCAAGAATAACGTCTTGAATTCCACAATCTGATTAGATGTTATGAAGTCTAGGAAACATGTGGGTCTTGGTTCAAACTCGCGCCTAGATCGTGCTTCTTTAGCAAGAGGGAAAGGGTGAAAATAGTCCGTCGCACACCGTGAATTGATCCGTCGCTATCGAAGGGTGTGCTATGGCCCTCTATACATAGCAAACGGTTAAAGAACCCATATGCGAAGTGGCACACATTTCTGTGAACCCAAATGTTTGTGTCATCACAACTAGATTTATGTCCCCGATTATAGATGATCGCAAATGACCTGTGTAGTTTTGTCGTATGTGAGAGGGAGAGAGGATCTTCGACAAGGGCAGCTTGATGCCACCGTCGGCTTTGATCCCGAAGTTGCATCCTGGCGAGCATTCTTCGAACCTACCATGGATCATAGATAGGGCTCTAATACCAATTGTCGATCTAGCTTAGGAAACTGGAAAAGAGTTGGATAGAGTTTGTGTGCTATGTAAAAGCGGGCAGTCTTTTCTGTTGATTCTTTCCTTTTATTCTCATCTGAAACAAAGGAGTTCGATCGTGCCGATCCTACTTCAATGATCTGGTAGTTCTGCGCCATCTCACATGGCAGGATGAGTGAGAGCTAAAATTTAATCCCATATGAAAACTTAGAGGAGAGTTGCACAACCTTATAAGGTGGAGTGTCTTACCACTTTGTAAGTTAGTGAGAAGCGAAGTGCTAAACGCGCGCTCCTCCGATTACAACACCGCGCGCTTGTCGTGATGCGCGTGTGCGCCATTGCTGAGAAAGGAGGCGACATTTAGTCTAGCCCCAACATGGTGCAGAAGAAAATCCTTCGGGAATAACAAAGGAAATAACAATCCCTAGTTTAACAAGCCTGCAAATACTACACCTTCAAGAAGAAAAAGAAGCCGAACAAGGCTGATTTAGGTTGCTATACCTATGGAGAACTCGGTCACTTTTCGAAGGACTATCCAAATCGTGCAGACCGTAGAGGAAAAAGTGGGAAGACTCTCAACATCGTGACCGCTAACAATACTGATGGGTATGACATTTATTTACTGGTTTTCCAATATTTCATTCACCATGTTGGTGGATTGATACAGGTGATAATGTTCATGTGTGTGCTGACATCTCTTTCACTTCTTATCAGGTCGCCTAGTATTCTTCCGTCCTAACGGGAAATGGGTCACATGATTTTGTTCCTGGTGTTGGTACAGTGGATCTAAAGTTCACTTCTGAAAATATCCTACAGCTAAAAAACGTGTAACATGTATCTACTATGAACAAGAATCTCATTAGTGGTTTCTTTCGATGCAAAGATGGGTCTAATTTTGTTTTAGAGTCTAATAAATTTGTTGTTTCGAAACATAGAAAATTTATTGGTAAAGGATATGAGTTTCAAGGTTTATTCCATTTTCACTTTTGAAGTTATGCAATAAATCCGTAGGCCATATTTGTCTCAGTGTTAATGATGATACCACCGTTTGGCATTCTTGTTTTTTTTTGCAAAATTTTACCGATCTATTAAAAATTATCAACAACAGTACAAGGAACTCTAAATGTGTCGGGAGTATCACCCTCAGGTATGATAAGCCAAACCGAGTAGGCCGGCTCCAGAAGGATCAAGTTAGATGGCCACAGAACACAAAGCTACAGCCGGTTGGAACGCTCCAACCGGACCTCAACAAAGATCACCCTAACTGGCCCGTCTAGCCGGACAACTAGAGAAGCCCGCCAGATGGCCAGCTCCATCCGGTAACCTCAGAATCAGTACGGAGGATCCAGTCGGCCTAGTTTTTTTTGGATTTTTTTGAATTGTTGACACCTTAATCTCACATGTTCATTTTTAACTCTAATTACGCTTAATCTCAGGTCAAATTTCACTCATAGTTGAACTTCCCGATCAGTTACATATACTCGTACTACTCCCGCCCCAGCAAGCTTGACTTCTATTTCTTATGGATGAGCTACCAAAAAGAAATTAGACCTTGTTGATAAAACTATCATATTAATCATATTAACCCTTGGACCATGATGTCACGCGGTCTTTATTTTTAAATTTTTAAACAATTATTTAAGTAAACAACAATGAATAATTAATAATAATTTTGAATTCAAATAACAATAAAATGTTTTTTTGCGTTTTTCAATTTCATATGGAATAATTCATATCTCTAAATCCGTAAATCAAAATTTGATAAACGATATGTCCAAATCAATTAGAAAAATGAGAGGAATCCAAATATGACATCAATATCATCTTTTCCATCATGCATCATGTCTTTTTAATAGTTTACTGCATGGTGTTCCAAATACAATTCATCTAATAGAGTCCAAATCTTCAAAAATTTATCAATAAATCACGTTTCAATTTGAGGAATCTAAAAAATCGGTAACTTTTCGCGTAGATTGATTTCTATATAAAAAACTTATTGATACGAGGCCGTCTGCACCGAGACATACAGTTTTTTATAAAATATGTCGAAATTCATATTTATTAATTTTCCTACAAACTAGACATTACCTACCTACATGTGTCAAAGGATTTTCAAATTTGAAGTTTTTACCATTTTCTTTTAATTATTCTAAGACTAAAAAGGCGAAGGGGAGGGGAGGGAGGGTAGAAAGTAAATAAAAAACCTAGGCCATCGGCGTAGGTGTGACACCGTCACTTCGCCGTTTGTCGGTGTCCACGTCTCGACCCTACGCTGACGACCTTCCTACACTGTCGTCGGCCCATCCTGTTCTACACCGACGGCTTAACTGGCCGACGACCTGTTTTGCTGGGCTGTCTGCACTACACGAAAGAACTGAGGCGCCGACGGCCGGATGCCGTCGGCACAGCGCCACTTTGCGGTCAGCACAGGCTGTGCCGACGGGGGCCGTCGGCGTACTCCCCTCGGCGTAGCTCCTGGTCGACACAGCGCTGTGGCCATCGGCACAACCCCTTCCCCTCGGCATAGCTCCTTGTAGCGGGCCTAGCGTGTCAGGCGACGGCCGTCTCTGCCAACGGCCGCGTCCTAGCCGTCGGCACAACCCTCTCTACTGGCCGTCGGCATAGCCTAAACTATTTTTTTTTAAAGTATTTTTCTTATTTTTTTTAATCTTTGAATTGTTGACTCGTTAATCTCTCGCTTTGATCATTTTTAACAGTATTTATACTTAATAATTGATTATTTTGCAATCTTATTCAAACTTTCCGGTCGGTCACCCATTCTAACACTACTCCAGCTCTATCATGCTTAACTTCCTCGTTCCTTTAGCATTTCTTTCCGCAAAGCAATTTACACATTGTTGTCAATACTATGATATTAATCCTATTAACTCTTATATCATCATGTCACATGGTTGTATTTTTTAAAATTACAAGCAATTATTTAAGTAAATAACAATGAATAAGTAAAAATATTATTGAATTCAAATAAAAATATAATGATTTTATTTTTTTGTATTTTGATTTAATATGGAATAATTAATATCTTTAAATCTGTAAATCGATATACCAAGTTTGATATTTTTCCTTCTAACTATGTCACATAATATGACACCACGCGAAGGTTTCGCATTGTTTGGATCGTTTTTGAATTTCTAATACCCGTTTCAAACTATATATAATGTTTTATATTTCACTTAATTTTTGTTTACTAATGTGTAATATTTGAGTGTAGATAGATAGATCTTATTTTTCTGCAAATGTTGATATATTATTTGTATTTTTATGAATTAGAATAATTTAGTTATGATTTTTAAAAAATTAATGAGGTAAAAGGAAAAATGGAAAAAAATCTGGAGGCCTACGCCAACGGCCTAGCCGTCAGCACAGACCAAACAATTTTTTTCCAAAAAGTTGTGCCGATGACCAGGCCGTCGGCACAGCCTGGCTACCTAACGCCGTTTCCTTCGTCGTGTCTAAACTGGAGCTACGCCAAGGGCTGTACTTACGCCGAGGGCCACCATCGGCACAACACTCTCTACTACGCTGACGGTCACGCTACGCCGAGGACTACCCTCGGCAGCGTCATCTGCGCCAACGGCCGGACTGGTCGGCTAGCCGGGAGAGGCAGCTACGCCGACGGCGCCAACATTTGGCCGCCTGCGTAGCCAGCCGGCCGTCAGCGCCTCAGTTCTTTCCTGTAGTGCTGGCTCATGCCCTACAACGACGGCCCTGACTAAAAGCCGTCGGCCGTCAGCACCTTGATTTTTTCATGTACTGAAGGGCTATACATCTGAAGCCCGAGTTCCAAATTGATCTTACGTATGTCTTATGTACTCGCTGATATGTATCGTGTTCCTACAACGCCTACTCTTCCGCTCCTAAGAATCCTAAAGCCTCTTGCTCGATGATGCTCATAGACAGAATGACTTGTGCATCTCTCATGCCAAATCCAAGCCACATAGACACCAGTCCTCGTACACGCACGCAAGTGGGGCGACAACATCTGTGTGCCGGGATTGCAAGGGAATGTTGGACAGTTTCTGTTAGAGCGCATAAGCCCAGGTCCTCCAGAACCCACAACCAAATAAGACATCTAGCCTAACTCAGCCCAAAAGACTAGCCTTATGGGTGAGGTTTCTCCCACCTTATAAGTTGGGTTTTCTCACATCAATCTTTCGACGTGGGACTAAATCTAACAATCTCCCCCGTCACACATCGGGACAAACGGGGCTCACCCGTCATGGAGATGTCACTAGTAGAAAAATGGTCTTTGGTCCAACACCCAAATATCATTGGTCCCGGTTCGTTTCTTTAATCGGGACCAATGTCAGGCACCGGTCCCGGTTCATGTCGCCTGGGCATTGGTCCTGGTTCCTCTCTAAGCATTGGTCCCGGTTCATGGCATCAACCGGTACCAATGCCGCCGCGACGCACACGTGGCGCTCTGCGGAGCATTGGTCCCGGGTCATGCCACGAATCGGGACAAAAACCCCGCGACGGTCCGCAATCTGGGACAGTCTAAATTAATTCGAGGCAGAAATTGAATCGAGGTAGAAATTAATTCGAGGCAAAAATTGAATTGATTAGTATTTTAAAAAAAATCTTCCACAAATTAATCGAGACAAAGATCTAAATCGAGACATTTTATTAATTCGACCACAAATGCTTTCCAAATAAAGGTGGGATTTTACAAATTTCCTAGTCGACAATTTCACTTCCGCTGCCGCTGTCCTTCGAGCCACCGGCTTCCTCGTCGTCATCAGACAAAACCTCCACGATTTCCGCATTGTTCGGGAGACAGAGCTCCTCTGCGCGGCTAGTGGCGTCGATGGCGGTGTAGATGGTCCGTCCAGGGACGGACCAGAACATTGCCCGCCCTTCTCGGTTGCGGAGATCCGGGTGCACCACACGCCCGTCCACGATGCGGTTGCCAAGCTCGGCCTTCCGCTCCTTCTTGAACTACCGGGGCCAGTATGGCCACCGCGTACCGGGGCAACACCCTCTTCCACGCAGGCATCTGGCGGCGACGCTCCACGATTACGGTCTCCATCTTGTATCCACCGGGGACGAGGAGCGGAACCACCGGCACACCAGCAGAGCTGATGCGCCATCCGACAGGCACCATCACGCACGGCGGCGCGATGATGTCATAGTACGCAAACATCGCCGCCTCGTAGAAGTTGAGCTTGGGCACCTCCATGGCGGCACGGTAGAGATTCGAGAGGGAGGGGAGGCGAGACGACAGAGCGGTGGAGAGGTGCAGAGGGCGAGGCGATGGCATGGTGGAGACTGCAGAGAGGCCGAGGCGATGGAGAAAGCGACGCGTTGTGGCCTCCTATTGGTCCCGGGTAATGACCTGGGTGGGGGCGCATTGTTGGGCCGCCACGTGTTGCGCGAGGGGGGGGGGGGGTTGGTCCCGGTTCGTGGCATTAACTGGGACCAAAAAACTCTCCCCTGGCTATAAATAAGCCCAACCAATCCACTTATTTTTTCTGTAATTTTGTGTGGGAGGTGGATGCTAGGTTTGTTTTCTTCACACTGCACACAATGTGTTCGACGAAATGTCCGAGCCACGCTTATGTTCGCACAACACGGTATCCTCGCCTGAGGTTAGCAACCTTATCTTCTTTATTTGTAATTGATAAAAAAATATTGCATGTGTCCATGTAGGATGGTCATTTCACTATTCACGATGTCATTGTCATGGGTAATTATTATGACGCAGATCGATGCGCGAATGCGATGGATGTACGGCGACCGATGCGATTCCGATTTTATTGCAGGCCTGCATAAATTTATCGAGTTGGCTAAGGCAAACAAAGTGGATAATTTTATGCCTTGTCCCTGTGTCGACTATCGGAACGTGGCCGAGCACTCTGCCCCGAGAATCCTTCAAAGCCATCTGCTTCGGAGAGGTTTCATGCCCGGATATTATTGTTGGGCCATGCACGGAGAAAGAGGGGTTAGGCTAGAACAAAATGAAGAAGAGAAGGATGATGACAGCTATCCTATGTCCCCTGAAGAATACGGTAATACTGCAATGGAAGACAATGAAGAAGAGGGAGGTGGCAATGAAGAAGAACAACGGGCATCGGATAAGCCCGCTGATGGCCATGGTCGGGTCATTTCTGATGCAAAGTAACAATGCGATACACAAAGGGAGAAGCTTAAGTTGAAGGCCTTGCAAAAGATAACAAAAAGTTGTTGTACCCAAATTGTGAAGATGGCAGCACAAAGCTCGGTACCACACTTGAACTGCTGAAATGGAAGATAGAGGCTAGCTTATCTAACAAGGGATTTGAGAATTTACTGAAAATAATGAAGCCGAAGCTTCTAAAGGATAACGAGCTGCCCGAGACAACGTACAAAGCAAAGTAGACTATCTGCCCTCTAGGATTAGATGTGGAGAAGATACATGCATGCATTAATGACTGCATCCTGTACCGCAGTGAGAAGTACGAGAATATGGATAAATTCCCGGTATGCACTGCATGTCGATACAAGATCAGACAAGATGACCCTGGTGATGTTGAGGGCGATGACGAGCCCCCAGGAAGAGGGTTCCTGCTAAGGTTATGTGGTATGCTCCTATAATACCACGGTTGAAATGTCTTTTCAGAAACAAAGAGCATGCCAGGTTGTTGCGATGGCACAAAGCAGAGCGTAAGAAAGACGGGAAACTGAGACACCCCGCCGATGGGTCGCAGTGGAGAAACATCGAGAGAAAGTACTCGAACTTTGTAGGTGACGTGAGGAACTTATGGTTTGGTCTAAGTATAGACGGCATGAATCCTTTTGGGGAGCAGAGCTGCAGTCACAGCACCTGGCCAGTGACTCTATGTATCTACAACCTTCCTCCTTGGTTGTGCATGAAGTGGAAGTTCATTATGATGTCAGTGCTCATCCAAGGACCGAAGAAACCCGGCAACGACATTGATGTGTACCTAAGGCCATTAGTCTATGAACTTTTGCAGTTGTCGGAAGAACCAGGTGTAAAGGCGTGGGATGAGCACAAACAGGAGCCATTTGACCTACGAGCGTTGTTGTTCGTAACCATCAATGATTGGCCTGCTCTTAGTAACATTTCAGGACAGGCAAATAAGGGATACAATGCATGCACGCACTGTTTAGATAAGACTAAAGGTACATATTTGGATAAATGTAAGAAGGTTGTGTACCTGGGGTGTCGTAAATTTCTTCCGACCAATTATCAAGTAAGAAAGAAAGGAAAGCATTTCAACGGTGAGGCAGATTACCGGAAGAAGCTTAAGCTCCCTAAAGGTGCTGATGTATTTTGTATGGTGAAGGACCTAGAAGTAATCTTTGGAAAGGGTCCTGGCAGTCAGTCTGTTCCGAAAGACCCCATTACCAGACACACGGCAATGTGGAAAAAGAAATCTATATTTTGGGAGCTTGAGTATTGGAAAGACCTAGAGGTCCATTCTTCAATCGACGTGATGCAGGTGATGAAGAATATTTACGTGAACCTGCTAGGTTTCCTGGGCGTGTATGGGAAGACAAAAGATACACCAGAAGCACGGGAGGACCAGCAACATATCAAATACCCATACAACAAGCATACTGATAAATGACGTGAATAATTAAGCAGCTACACTCTTACCAAATCAGAGAAGGAAATCTTTTTTGAAGTCCTTTACAGTATCAAGGTCCCAGCTGGCTTCTCGTCAAATATAAAGGGAATAATAAATATGGCAGGGAAAAAATTCAGAACCTGAAGTCTCATGATTGCCACATGATTATGACGGAGTTGCTTCCGGTTTCATTGAGGGGGCTTCTACCGGAAAATGTTCGATTAGCCATTGTGAAGCTATGTGCATTCCTCAATGCAATATCTCAGAAGGTAATCGATCGAGAAAGTCTGGAAAGGCTACAGAAGGATGTGGTCCAATGTCTTGTTAGTTTTGAGTTGGTGTTCCCCCCGTCCTTCTTCAATATTATGACGCGTCTCTTAGTTCACCTAGTCGAAGAGATTTCCATTCTGGGTCCTATATTTCTACACAATATGTTCCCCTTCGAGAGGTTCATGGGATTCTTAAAGAAATATGTTCGTAACCGTGCTAGGCCAGAAGGAAGCATCTCCAAGGGCTATGGAATAGAGGAGGTCGTTGGGTTCTATGTAGACTTTCTTCCTGACCTTAAGCCGATTGGTGTTCCTGAATCATGGTATGAGGGGAGACTGAGTGGATAAAGGCACGCTAGGAAAGAAGGCAATGATATTTAGGGACGGGCATTCTTTGAATCAAGCACACTACACAGTTCTACAAAGTTCTACCTTTGTGGCTCCGTATATCGAGGAACACATGAATGTTGTACGCTCCAAGTTCTGGCGGAAGGATGAATACTGGATTAAAGAAAATCACATGGAGACTTTTGGCACTTGGTTGCAATTACATCTCATGAATGACACCACTATTGGAGATCAGCTCTACTTGTTGGCCGCAACACCATCTGCGACTGTATTGACTTTCCAAGGGTACAAGATAAATGGAAATACGTTTTACAAGATTGCTCAACATAAAAAGAGCACCGACCAAAACAGTGGTGTCCGCTTTGATGCAACATGCGAGAACGGGAAAAAGGACACATACTATGGTTACATAGAGGAGATGTGAGAACTTGACTATGGACCTACTTTTAAGGTCCCTTTGTTTCGGTGCAGTTGGGTCAACATGAATGGAGCAGGGGTAAAGGTAGACCAGCTGTACGGAATGACAACAGTGGATCTCAAGAATATTGGTTACAGAGAAGAACCATTCGTCCTAGCCAATGATGTGGCTCAGGTTTTTTATGTGAAGGACATGTCCTCTAGACCGAAAAAATAAAAAATAAGGAAACGAATACATCAGACAATGAGCCCAGGTGTCACATAGTTCTTTTAGGGAAAAGAAACATCGCGGGAGTCGAGGACAAGATAGACATGTCAGCAGATTATGATAAGTTTGATAAAATTCCGCCCTTCACCGTTAAAACTGACCCAAGCATCCCGTTAAGCAAAGAAGATGCTCCATGGTTACAGCCTAAGAAGCGATCATAGGCAAGGGATCGACATACGCAACGAAGGATTCATACCCTAAACCCTCAACCCTATGTAAATCTATGTAATGTATGGAAACTTTATGTGATGTATGAAAACTTTATGTGATGTATGAAGGCATACATATATATAGTGGCGCCCTAGCATTTTAATCACCGAGCGTTTAAGCAAACTAGAAACATGAACACGTCGGGGAGCTACCAAATTAAATTAGGGAGTGCCTCTATGGACATAGTGCTGCCATCCACCCATGGGACTAATGACATAATGTCGACACACTCACCCCTGGAATAGTGTTGCCACCTACCCAAAATAGTGTCGTCATTTACTGGCTTAGTGCTGCCCACTGAGGACATAGGGTCGACATGTTGTCGCCACATCCACAATTAGTCCCGGTTGGTGCCTCCAACCGGGACTAAAGGTTCATCATATCTTTAGTCCCGGTTGTTGGCTTTAATTTTGTTTTTTAGATTAGTACTAATTAATTGATTAACAGCAGACATGAAGCTTCTTATCCCGAGGCTAAGCCTCGCTGAACTTGAAGTGGATCTCTGATGAAATAGCATGTTGTGAACCTATAAATGATTTTAAAAAAAATTCACAAGCATTATATCATGTACATATCCCCGTCGAGCAACAAAATATTCTTCTTCTTCTATCTACCGTCACAAAATCCATTGCAACAAAAATAAGAACCAAAACTATGAAGGCATACATATATATAGTGGAGCCCTAGCATTTTAATCACCGACCGTTTAAGCAAACCAGAAACATGAACACGTCGGGGAGCTACCAAATTAAATTAGAGAGTGCCTCTATGGCGAGCTCCTCGAAGATGTCTGAGGACGGGATCCTAAGACATCTTCGAGAAGCTCTGCCGTAGTGGTGTCCCTCCTCTCGCACACCATCTTTCAATTTATATCTTCTCTAGCTAGATCTGTATGCTGGTGGAGCTAACTAATTTCACATATTAGAGAGTGCCTCTACGGCGAGCTCCTCGAAGATGTCTGAGGACGGGATCCTAAGACATCTTCAAGAAGCTCCGCCGTAGTGGTGTCCCTGGTCTTGCACACCATCTTGCAGTTCTTCACAAGAATGCATACCTATTTATAGATTAAGCAACAGAACATAGTTTTGGGCATTGATGACATTATGTCGACACACTCACCCCTGGCATAGTGCTGCGACCCACCCAAAATAGGACCGTCATTTATTGGCTTAGTGCTGCCCACTGAGGACGTAGTGTCGACATGTTGTCGCCACATCCACATTTAGTCCAGGTTGGTGCCTCCAACCGAGACTAAAAGTTCATCATATCATTAGTCCGGTTATTGGCTTTAATTTTGTTTTTTAGATTAGTACTAATTGATTGACTAACGGAGGGCATGAAGCTTCTTAGCCCGGGGCTGAGCCTCGCTGAACTTGAAGTGGATCTCTAATGAAATAGCATGTTGTGAACCTATAAATGATTTCTAAAAAAATGGAAATTCGCTTTTTCGTGCGTCGAAAAGGAAAACTTCCTCCTGCAAAATCGTAAGCCATCCCAAGATCCACATGTGTGCACAATATGGGCACATTATCACAAACTATGCCCTGATTCTAGCCATAACATTGGTGGTTTGACCTAAATGCCATGAAACCTCGAACATGATAGGTCATTTTGTGAAGATTTTTTATGATGTTTGCAATTTTTCAAGTTCAATATTTTTCCTTGCAACTGTGACACATAATATGACACCACGCGAAGGTTTCACATTGTTTGGATTATTTTTGAATTTCTTATGCCCGTTTCAAACTATATTCAAAATGGTGGGCATGAAGCTTCTTAGCCCGGGGCTGGGCCTCGCTGAACTTTAAGTGAATCTCTGATGAAATAGCATGTTGTGAACCAATAAATGATTTTTTTAAAAATTCACAGGCATTATATCACGTACTTGTAGTTCAAATCTGGGCAACCTCCTACCGATTCGACATGAATTTTTCTTTTTCATGAGGGATGGAAGGAAAGGTTCCAGATACACCGGTTAGGAAATTGTCCATATAAGGAGGTCTAGTATTTTTGAAAAATGGGTTGGTACCAATGCCAAACTTTAATTTGGTGGTTGCTTCACAGAACACCCCGATTTCGGCACCTCAAAAATGGAAATTGGATTTTTCGTGCATCGAAAAGGAATACTTCCTCCTGCAACATCGTAAGCCATCTCAAGATGCACATGTGTGCACAATATGGGCACATTATCACAAACTAAGCCCTGATTCTAGCCATAACATTGGTGTTTTGACCTAAATGCCATGAAACCTCGAACATGATACGTCATTTTGTGAAGGATTTTTTATGATGTTTGCAATTTTCAAGTTCAATATTTTTCCTTGCAATTGTGACGCATAATATGACACCACGTGAAGGTTTCACATTGTTTGAATCATTTTTGAATTTCTTATGCCCGTTTCAAACTATATTCAAAACGGCGGGCATGAAGCTTCTTAGCCCGGGGCTGAGCCTCGCTGAACTTGAAGTGGATCTCTGATAAAATAGCATGTTGTGAACCTATAAATGATTTTAAAAAAAATTCACAAGCATTATATCATGTACTTGTAGTTCAAATCTGGGCAACCTCCTGCCAATTCGGTAGGAATTTGACTTTTCATGAGGGATGGACGGAAAGGTTTCAGATACACCGGTTGGGAAATTGTCCATATAAGGTGGTCTAGTATTTTTGTATAGTTTAAATAAAAATATTTGAAAATAGAAAATGTTTTTTTATAAGTTATTTAAATTGAAGCACTTTTCCTATTCAAAGTTTTTTCAAATTCCAAATTATGCAATAAATATTTGGTAATGCAATTTTAATTGAAAATAGTAAAATTGTATAGTTCAAATAAAAATATTTGAAAACAGAAAATGGTTTTTGATTAGTTATTTAAATTGAAGCACTTTTCCTATTGAAAGTTTTTGCAAATTCCAAATTCTGCAATAAATATTTGGTAATGCAATTTTAATTAAAAATAGTAAAATTATATAGTTCAAATAAAAATATTTGAAAATAGAAAATTGTTTTTGATTAGTTATTTAAATTGAAGCACTTTTCCTATTGAAAGTTTTTTCAAATTCCAAATTATGCAATAAATATTTGGTAATGCAATTTTAATTGAAAATAGTAAAATTGTATAGTTCAAATAAAAATATTTGAAAACATAAAATTGTTTTTGATTAGTTATTTAAATTGAAGCACTTTTCCTCTTGAAAGTTTTTTCAAATTCCAAATAAATAATCATCTTAAATTGAAACATCTTATTAATTAAAGAAGAAAACAAATTTGAAAATGGCGGGAAGACCAAAAGGTTTGTCAAAATCTGAAAAACAGGTCAATGATCCCGGTTCGTCCCACCAACCGGGACCGATGATCCTGGGTGCGCGCGCTGCCATCAATATGCTTTTGGTCCCGGTTCATCGCACGAACCGGGACCGTTGATCCTTTGGTCCCCGTAGGTGGGACGAACCGGGACCAAAGGCCCGCGCACGTGGCAGCACAGGAACGCTCCTGCCCAGACGATTGGTCTCGGTTTGTCCCACCAACCGGGACCAAAAGATCAACGTTCCCGGTTGGTGGTACGAACCGGTACCTAAGGCCTGTACAGTAACAGCCCCGGCCCTTCCTCCTCCCCAACTCCCCCCATTCAAAGAGCACATCGACGTGCGTCTAAGAAAAATTTGCGGCAGAGCAAAATCACGCCGTCAGGCTGCCCAAATCTAGAGCGGCCGCTTCACGTCGTCGACGCCCGCCGCCGCCACGCCACCACCGTTTGAGGAATCGACGCGCACGCTGGAAATCAACGCCACGGTCACCGTCTGCTCCGAATCCTCCCGTCACCATTGCCCTGCTTCCGACCTCCTCCGACCTCGTCGACCCGTCCATCATCTTCGTGGTGAGCCGCTGGTCCACCAGGACCTCTCCTTTCTCTCTCTCGCTCCGTTTTGTTCTGTCCCCGAGCGCCACTGTCCGCCGCCGTCGGACGCCGTCACAGACGACACTCCGATGACCAATAAGGGGCGGCGTGACCAACTTTAGCTTCCTCAAGACACGCTCGTTCGAACCCAACTTTCTGCGTGTTCCAGCAAGCCCTCTAGTGGCGCTAACCACCGCCGTCCGACGTGCCCTCCGACGAGCCCATGTGGCGCCAAGGTGGCGCTCATGTGGCCCTGACGTAGGCGTCGAGCAAGCTCTGCCAGCGTGGCAGCCCGACATGGCCCTAGCCCCACTCATCAGTCACTGTGGGTAGGCACTGCATCGGTGAGAAAAGGTTCCCTAGCCCTAGGTGACGTCAGCCTTCACCTATGCTGACGCAATAAAGGTTTAATAATTGTTTTAATAATTTCAGAAAAAGGATAAATTTTATAAACTTAATAAGTAATTATTTATAAGTCAGAGAAATACAAATAATATATCAAAATGTTCAGAAAAAATAGATCTACACTTTACCATCAATATCATGCATTTTTCAACAACTTTAATCACAAGTTTAATTAGAAGAACAAATGAACCCCCGTAGGTTATTCGAGGGTCTCTCCTATATTAGGGTTTGGACCCCTTGGATCCCGCTTAAATTTCCAAGCATGCTATAGGGTTTCATTACAATACTAATTAACTTGTAATATCATCATCTTTGCTTGAGCATTGCATCGATGCCATGTGTTGATTGTTGTTCCCCCTTTCTTTCTGGTGTTTGCTTCTTCCCGGTAGAATACGATATCGAGATCAATATCGAAGACCGAGATCAACACCATCGAAGATCAAGTGCATAGTGTTTTGCATTATTTGCATTATAGTAACTTGCAAATCTTAATTTGCAGATACTATGGATCCAACACATCAAGATACTATGATTCTAGAACATCGGGAAAACATCCTCCATGGAATGATCTGCGAAAATGAAGATATCGATATAGATGTCACCAGTGAGATTCTGAACGATTCCGGCCAGGGAGATGAGTCTCTCAACCGAGGAGACGACTCTGGTGAGGTAGAAGTCGAAGCCTGGGACAAGGGAGAAGCCGATGAGGGAGAAGGCGACGGCTCTGGCGGAACCTTAAATCTCGCAAACACCGGCGAGGTGTATATATGTATTTTTGTAATTAAAATGCTGATGTCTATATATACATGCATATATATACACTCTTTCTTCTTTTAGCCCTCCGGATCGACAACTTCTTCCGTAAGAACGAAATGAGGACCAACAAAAAAGTTGGATGACACTGTGAGGTATAGGATCGAAGTGGTCGGTGTAGATGGCGAACCGCAAGCTCCCGTCGATGTCGCACGAAAATTTGTCAAGCAATGTGGAGTTCTTGTGAGGGACTACATCCCGACCACCGTTCAAGAATGGAATCGGCCAAGCGGCGGTGGAGTCCCGTATGTCGGCGACAACGCCAAAGATAAGCTTTTGGAGAAGCTCGTGATTAATTTCCTCCTGCTGATGCTAGACGTGAATCTAGATGAGGAGGAGAGAGCAAGAATGGAGCTTGTGCAAAGAGTCAAGAAGTTTTCTCTCATCAAGATGGCCGATGCATTCAAGAACTAGAAGAAGAAACTGTATAATAACTTTGTCAAGGTAGAGAAGACTCCGAATTTTACTCAAGGAGGCTATGCTAAGTTAAGACACCAGTGGGAGGATTTTGAAGTACAAGACATCGGAGAAAGCTAAGGAAAGGTCTAGAATAAATACGGAGAACGCTACTAAGAAAGTGTACCATCATAACATGGGGCCTGTTGGCTACGCCGGTTGCATGCCTAAGTGGGATGCACTTGAGGTCAATTACATTTCTGCCGGGATTAGACCAGAGCCCGCAACATGGACACCACGGGCGAGAAACTGGTTTTACGGCCATGGGGGCACATTGGACAAAGAAGGGAGGGCAATATATAATCAGAAACACAAAGATGATCCCCTACTACCCATCGACGATATTAGAAATGCAGTAGATGATGTCGAAGCGGGACGGTTCATTCCCGATAGAGAGAACGACAAGCTCACACACGCCCTTAAAAATCCTAAACACGAAGGACGAGCACGAGGCACACCAGGCTCCAAGTCCTGGAAGGTTGCCTTCCCCGCGGAAATGAAGAGATATCCTGATAAAAGCCATCAGAGGAGAAAGGAAAGGGAGGCAGCTGAGAAAGCGGCCGATGCAGACCGGCTGTGTAATGTAGAAGAAGCATTAAAGCGGCACCAGGATCAACTCGACAGACTTAGCCAGCAAGGTACTAGCGGCCAATATCAGCGGCACATGGTAGAGGCTGCATTCGAGGGTACCGACGCCCTATCGAATAAGAAAAGAAGCATCGCTTCCACACAGCTCCATGATGTTGATGATGATGCACCAACGACATCTCCTCCTAAACGCTACCCAGTAGATGATATCACGGAGAGCACAGCTTGTGAGCTAAAGGTGCAGGTTATGAACTTAAGGGTGACGGCGGCGGTCGGCATGGCCATACCAATTGCGCCTAACCCAACTTGGCATTGCAGACCGGTTCCAAAAGGGTATGCCGTCGTCATGGTGGATGATGTGAAGGAAGATTTTGAGGAGCTGAAGCTAGACCACCTTACGGGGGAAGATATGGAGCTGACTCAACTAGGAGAAGCCAAAGGGGGGGGACTATTCTATGGCCAAAGGAGTGCATCGTGCTTCCAAATTATGTGCCGCCAAGGCCAACCACTCCTCAGAGCAGCAATCCACCTTCGTCGCCACCTCACCATTCTCCAGCGCAACCGTCGCCTTCACCGCCTCACCACTCAGCGTAACCATCTCCATCGTCGCGTCAGCCGTGTCCGTCCCCTGAGCCTTAGAGACAAAAGCGGAAGTATACTAAGAGGAGCAGCACCACCAACAGCAGCATGAGCACGTTCTGATCACCAAAACGTAAGCTATCGCCCCTCCCAAAAGTACCTCATAATAATATGAAGAAGCTACCTTGCAAGAAGACAGATGAGGAAACTACTGTGGCCGCAGATGCCCATTATGAAAAGTGGAAGATTGACATGGCTAACAAGAAAAAGCCGATAGAGCCATTCTTCCCGGTCACCGTAGAAGATAAAGCCAAAGTAGCCGCGCTTAAGATTCACCTTCACCAACCCATAGTGCTCACATCAAACTATAATCGCTCTATTACCAAGTCGGCTGGGGCAAAAGAGCGAAGAGTCGGGAAAGAAGTTGCCCAGCTCGGACAACAGAAAAATCAATCGATCGAACCGCCCAAAGTGTATGATACCAATGAGTGGAGAGCCCATGAGCGGCATGATCCGAACATTGATCCGGAGTTTGTTCGACTATACGGAGAAAAAGGCCCAATTATATGGACTGTCTATTACTGAGTACATGAGCTGTATGGATGAGTTCGAGGGGTACCAAGAAACAGCATACGTGTACCAGTACGGGGCTGCTCTCATCAAACCCGAGTTAGTCAAAGATCTACAAATAAAAATGTGAAGATTGCATAACTGGTACATGCAAGCCTGTGCTGAATCCAAAAACTGGGTCTATGCTACATATAAACAACACCATTACGATCATGGAGATGGCTTCCTACTGATCGAATTTCTAGAATATTTCAGTTTTACCAACAAGACGCCCTCGACAAAACTATCGTCGGTGCCTATTGTTTGTAAGTATTATTAATTTCTATAATTAAGTCTTTCTAGCTCAGCTCATTCGTTGCTTGTATAATCTTACTCATCACTATACTAATTATATATGCAGAATGAAGATTCTCGAATGCAACAAAGGACAAATCTATGACCTTGGGTATGTTGACTGCAATTTCATTCATGAAGTTACTCTAAAAACGAAACCCAAAGAGACAGAGGATAACTTGCTACAAGCGTTGACGCATTTCAGCAACAGAAGGGAAATACTATTTCCTTACAACGCTGGGTGAGTGTTACTTTCTTGTAAACATTCTATTTTCGCTTACTTGATGTTAAGCGTATAATTGACTCGTGTTATATTTTGTTAGTGTGTCCATCTTGCACTATATTCTGTTAATCATTGCTGTTGACACCGGAGTAGTAAAAGTCCTGGACTCGAAACGCACACCATTAGAAAAGTGGACGAACATGCAAGAATGCCTCCAGAAGGCTTGGAAACGGTTCACCGCCAAAACTAGGGGTGTTTGGAAGGCAGAGCTTATATTTCAACCATTGACTGTAAGTACTACTTGCTAGATCCACGCACGTCTTTGATTCTAGTTTTAATACCACCATTATCATGCTTGATTATTATTTTTATTGAACTCCGTTCTCGTAAAGTACTTGAGGCAGGAAGCCGAGAATAACTTATGTGGATACTATGTCTGCGAGTTCATTCGCCAGACGACCAAAGAGAAGGGCGCAGACCGGAACATCCAAAAAATTGAAGTACGATAAACAATAATCACAACTTTATTTTATTACAACCAATTGTGTTTAATTTCATTCATATATATTGACCCCCTTCTTTAAATTAGATCGAACGGATGCGGGACGGTTTTCTATCACAAGAACGCGTGCAAGAAATTCAAGAGGAAATTGTCGGATTCTTATTAGAACAAGTCATAGATCCGAAAGGAGAATACTCTTACCCGCTTCATTTGAAAGGGTGAAGTGTAAAAAAGAAGATGTAAATTAGATCAAATTCGTGTGAGTACCGTTTGTAATTATAATATGTTTCGACCAAGAAGACGGATGAGATGGTGTATAATATATTTGTGATCATGCATGATGTGTAATATATATCGTGGTTTCATTAGTGCTGTATATATGTAGTACCATTAAATTGAATACAAAATACCAAATAAATAAATAAATAAAAACCCTGCCGCGACACAGAAATAACCCAAAAATCCTGCCGCGGCACAAAACCCTGCCACGGCACAAAAATAGCACGAAAATCCTACCGCGGCACAAAACCCTGCCGCGACACAGAGACCAACGATCCCGGTTCGTGCCACGAACCGGGACCAATGATCCATCCCCCCCTCGTCTCTCGCGCTCCCACGTGGATACCCATTGGTCCCGGTTTGTTGATCCACCCCCACCTCGTCGCGTACCCGCCCACGTGGAGACCCATTGGTCCCGGTTCGTGCCCGAACCGGGACCAACATTAGTTCCGAGTGATTGGTCCCGGTTCGAAAACCGGGACTAGTGGCCCTTATGAACCAGAACTAGAGGCCCTTTTTCCACGAGTGTGTTACAGGTTTTTTCCGACCATGGACCCTGATGCCGAGTACTTTCCGGCGACACGAAGTCCTCCCGTTACTAGGAGATCAGTTACGTGGCTCTAATACCACTTGTTAGAGCGCATAAGCCCAGGTCCACCAGAACCCACAACCACATAAGGCATCTGGCCTAACTCATCCCAAAAGACTAGCCTTATCGGTGAGGTTTGCCCCACAGTTAGGTTCCCTCACATCAATCTTTTGACGTGGGACTAAACCTAACAGTTTCCTAGGTTTGTCTCAGTTGCCCGCGCTAGTTGGGGTTTGCTGGTGCGAGCCATTTTCGACCATAACCCCCAAAAGCCGTTGGGGCCATCTTAGCTTGCATTTCTCTTGAATGAATTGCCGCTCGTTGTAGACATTTGAAGGACGGAATAAGAATCTAGATAAATCTGTGACACCCTTTTGAGAACGGAGGGAGTATTATGTCCTGTGTCATCTAAATGTCTAAATAGATGGAAGGTGATGTAGAAATTTCCCTTCTTCACTCGTTTGCTATACCAAGATTGAAGCTAGCCACTCAGTTTGGTGCGTGAGCTAGGATGCTCTGCATGGCTAGCATTGCTTTCTTCTTTGATTGTGAGGAACGGGGCCTTCTTCAACGAGTCCGGCGGCCAGAACGAGCGCAGGTGCTGCCGAGCATATCTGCTCCTGGGCCTCATAGCTAAACTTATCTTTTCTTTTGTACTTATGGTGCTCTGTGTGAGCGGTGAACCTGGGCCGTCGCGCAGGTACGGCCAGATGGACTTCATCCCCGCCAAGCATGGCAAGTATGTCGGCAAGTTCACACAGTTCGCCGGCACGCTCGATTGCCGCGTCGGCAAAGCCCTGCTAGATAGCTAATTGAGTTGCATGACATTGACCACAAGTCAGCTGGGAAGAGCGTAATAATTAAGAACATGATGAAGTGGTACCCTGTAACTCTTGCATGTTAACCGCTGGATGCCTGGATCTAAAAGAAGATTGTAAATCCAGATGAAGCAAGTAATATGGCAAACATGTTGACTGTTAGTGTTTTCTTGAATGTTTTCTTCTTGATTATACAGGTGTACGAAGCCCAGCCCAGTAGAGCGAGAGAGAGACAAGCAGTGTCCAACAGCTCCAAACAGGCTGATCAATTGGCCGCTCCCTCTATGTTGCTCTTAATCCGACTCTTGCCACAAAACGAACTCCGACCGCGTGGCTCTAAATTCCCACTCCCCTTAGGACGACCTAACGCTCTTCGACCTAACGCTGGACAGGCGACTGGCCGGCGATTAGGGTTTTTTCTCCTCCGCGTCGGACTTCGATCCGGGCGGAGTTTCTCTTCTTCTCGGAGGCGGTTTTCTCCTCCGGGGTTTATCGTTCGGTGTTGGCTCTCGTAACCCTGGCTTTAGGGTTTGGGGGAGGGCGATCTCGCCTTGGGTTTTAGATCGGAATTCTCTTCGATGGAACAGGGAGGGGTATCGGGCAGTAAAATAGGAGATGCTATTGATGATCTACTCCCGCGACTCGGGATAGATGATGATGAGATCGATGACCTGATCTTTGAAGATGAGGAAACAACGCCCAAGGAGGGGATCAAGTGGCTAGCGTTGGCGCAAGTTCAAATTACTTCAGCCCATTGACGTTCGAACAACATATGAGAACGACATGGAGCCCGGCAAAGGAGGTAATTTTCAAAGCCCTAGAGGAGAATCTGTTCATGATTCAATGCAACTGGCTAGGGGATTGGCTGAAAATTGAACAAGGAGGACCATGTTTATTTAGACAGAATGCAGTGATGATTGAACCTTATGATGGATTATCACCACCAGAATCCATTGAGCTAAATCATGTAGCGGTTTGGCTTCAGATACACAAGATCCCGACTAGATACAAGGACAAAGCCCTGATTAAAAACCTGGTTTAGAAGAAGGTTGGTGAGGTTAGTATCGTTGAAACTGAAATTGCTGGTATCAATAATTGTGTTTGGGTGCGAGTTAAATTGGATGTTCGGAAACCTCTTGCCCGGTTTGTCTCAATTATTTGAGGAGGAAATAGAGAAATCTATCAAATCAAATTCGAGAAGATTCTGAGATTCTGCGGAGCTTGTGGTTTTCTTGGTCATACTCATCTGGAGGGTGGCACAGGGGAGCACGACAAAAGCAAATTAAGGTGGGGCGATTTTTTGAAGGTGGATTGGGAATCATGGCATGATCGATCCACTGGTGGCTTTCGTGGTGGATCTCGTGGTTATCAAGGTAGAGATGGTGGAGGATGAGGAGGCGCTTGAGGCAGAGGCCGACAGTCAAGTTGGCATCACAATGACCATCCGGCTATGGATGGCCGATTTATTCCTGATGATTCCCTTGATGATACGGCGTCTTGGAGATAGTGATTCCACTGAATCGGGCGTGAAGCGCCGCTTGGCACTGGACAAGTCATCTAGGAAGGATAATCCCGATCTTGGAGATGGGACAGCTGTGATAATAGATGGAAAATCACCGGTGGATGATGATAATATTACTGACATCAGGATGGATAGAAGCAAACGTACAAAGAAGGATGGAGCTTCCTCCCCTTCAATCGGATCGTCGTGCTCTCTTGAGAAGCCTGTCCGGGCGCAATGAAACTCCTGGGGCTTAACTGTCAGTGTTTAGGGAACGACTCGACAATTCGTTCGCTTTTGAATGTTCGAAGGCGCTATTATCCTGATGTTATGTTTTTATCAGAAACACACTTAGAGGACTACCCTAACGAGTGTTTGCGTAGAAGACTTTAGATGGACTTTAAAATTGTTAACCCTAGTGATGGAAGAAGGGGAGGTGTGATCATGTTCTGGAAAAATGAGGTGGTCATTCATTAGCTTTTCTCTGCACCTAAATATATTGACGTTCAGATTATTGAAAATCCAGGGACGATTTGGAGATTGACAGGAATCTATGGTGAGCCAAGATGGCAGGATAAATATAAGACCTGGGACAGGTTGAGATAACTAAAAAGCAACTATAATTTGCCTTGGGTTGTTTTTGGTGACTTCAATGAGATCCTTTTTTTTCTCATGAGAAAGAGGGGGAATCAGAGACCCCATAACTTTATGCAGGCTTTTAGGGATGCTCTTTTGGATTGCGAGCTAGATGATCTCGGATACTCTGGCAACATGTTTACTTGGAAGCGAGGCCGCATCAGAGAGCGGCTGGATAGAGGGGTAGCTAATGAAGCTTGAAATATTATGCATCCGGAGGCTATAGTCCGAAATTTGGATTATGCTAGATTGGACCATAGACCGATTATGATTGATACAGATTATCAACCGCCTCCTAATAATCGCAGACCTAGGCCCAAGAGGTTTGAGGCGAAGTGGCTCCTTGAGAAGAACTTTGGTGAGGTGGTTAACCAAGCGAATGGGTGGCGTGCTGGACAAGTTGGGACACATGCACACCACGCTTCATGCATGGGACTCCTGTATATTACAGAAACCAAAGAAGAGACTATTGAAAGCCCAAAGTGGGTTATAAAGGGCGGTTAACGGACCTATGAATGATGAGAGCAAAACTATCGCAAAAGAGAAGGCGGCTCTTATCGAACAACTTCTGGAATAGGAAGAAATCCATTGGCAACAAAGATCGAGGGTAAATTGGCTACAGTACGAAGACAGGAATACCAGGTTTTTCCATAGTTTTGCCTCAGATAGGCGTAAGAAGAACTTTATCAAAAAACTTCGTGGGGAGGATGGTGACTGGGTGGAAGGTACCAAGCATCTCAAACCTCTTGTTTTCCAGTATTTTGCTAATCTTTTTTCCTCTGAAATTTCCGAGGTGGATCCAGTCATGATGGGAAAGATAAATCCGAAGGTAACAAATGTTATGAATGAAAAACTCCTCTCTCCTTTTTTCGGTAGAGGATGTTAAAAAAGCTATGTTTAGTATCATTGACTACATCTATAAAAAGTTTTGGAACATTTGTGGTCATGAGATTACTCAAGAAATTCTGCAAGCTCTTAACACGGGGATTATTCCGGAGGGATGGAACGATACCACGGTTGTTCTAATTCCAAAAACTGAGAATCCTGATTTGGTTACACAATTCAGACCTATAAGTTTACGCAATGTTATTTACAAGATTATTTCAAAGATGCTTGCTAGCAGACTGAAACTAATTCTTCCAGATGTGATATCCCCAATGCAGAGTGCTTTTGTACAGGACGACTGATAACAGACAATGTGCTCCTGGCTTTTGTCCGGTGAAACTAGATATGCATAAGGATTTTGACCGTGTGGAATGGACTTTCTTGGACAACATGATGCGTCGTTTGGGGTTCACTGAAAAGTGGATCTCAATTATGATGGCATGTGTAAGCTCTGTTCGGTATCAAGTAAGATTCAATTCTGAAGAGACATGTCTGTTTGTTCCTACTCGGGGTCTACGATAGGGAGAGCCTCTTTCACCTTATTTGTTCCTCCTTTGTGCGGAGGGTTTATCCAGTATTTTGTTGTATGAATAAGAAGTTGGTGGCATCGATGGTGTAAGGGTGTGCAGAAATGCACCATCAGTCTCACATCTACTTTTTGTTGATGATTCCCTAATTCTCATGAAAGCTGATATGACTAATGCAACTTCCTTGCAACAAGTTTTGGATACCTACTGTGCAAACTCGGGTCAATTGGTGAGTTTATCAAAATCAAGTGTGTTCTTTTCCCCCTGTACTAATAGTCTATTGAGAGTAGAAATTTGTGAAGCTCTCCATATTGATACGGAAGCTCTCTCTGACAAATATCTGGGCCTTCCGGCCCTGGTGGGGGTGGATAGAAGTGATTGCTTCAAACACTTTATTGAGCGTATAATACAACGAATCAATGGTTGGAAAGAGAAACATCTGTCAATTGGTGGAAAGGAAATTCTACTAAAGATGGTTGCACAAGCAATCCCAGTATATGCTATGTTTGTCTTCCTAATAACTAAGGGTGTGTGTAAGGAATTGATGGATGCGATTGCCAAATTCTGGTGGGGAGATGATGATAATAGTAAGAAGATGCACTGGTATGCATGGTAGAAGCTATGCTACCCGAAAAACAATAGAGGTATGGGATTTAGAGATTTTCATTCCTTTAATCTTGATCTATTAGCAAAACAAGCTTGGAGACTTATTAATGACCTAGAATCCTTATGTGCCAAAGTTTTGTGAGCTAAATACTATCCCAGGGGGATATTCTAAGTGCAGGCCCAAAGGCGGGGGGCTACCGGGCTGCGGTACCAAAGTTCGATGGTGAGTGCACTGCGGCTACCTAAGTTGCCTGAAATTGCCGCGTTTCAAAATGTTGGGCCGCCAACTACTGGGAGGGGCCATTTCGATGGAAACTCATCTCACCCCTACCAAATCCAAACATGTCGTGAAACTGCCCCATGAAGTAGACGGTCGGGACCCGCATGTCAGTAATATTTCCGTGACACAAGCGCCAACGCGGCAACCACGTAGGCGAAACAAGATACTAAAGGAGCATGGTGCGTTGACCAAATTCACAAATCCACTCCCTCCCTCCTTTCGCATGAACCCTAGCACTGGCGGCGTCGAAATCCCCTCTCCAACCAAAATGATCTCTTCAGGCATTTGACTTACGGCGCTAAGTTGTTGCGCCTACTCGCTGCTACCGAGCTCTAATGCCGAATGTCATGCCAGCCGTTGCGACGATCTAGCTTGCCTCTACCGCCGACGAGCTGAGCAGCGCGAAGGATGGCAGATCCATTTGCCGAGGAAGAAGTACTTCTGGCTAATTTCGGGTGAGCTACTCTTTTCTTTAATATTCGCACTACCTATAACTGCTAGCTGGCTACTGGCATTACAAAGATATATCGAACATAGAATTGTTTGCTAGCACGACGCTAACAAACAATTCTTATCGTTTGTCTTCAATTTTCTGTCAACTAGGATCTCTGCTAAATCCAAATACACGGTTTTGGTCACCATCTGCGGCTACCTCATTAAATTAGCACATGGGAAGAGCACATGGAAACAAGCTCAGAATCTGAAGATAGAAGTAGCGCCTGTGCAGTTATGCACTATCCCTGGTTTGGTTGCTGCTGTGCGTGAACTTGCTGAAATGAGGCCAGAGGAGACTGCACGGTTCAGCATCGTTGATGAACGAGGCTTCAAGGTTCCTATAGCGTGTGACAGTCAGCTAATTGGGTTGATGAAACGGCATGTTAGGCTTCGCGTGGTTATGCTGGTGTGTAACTGTAGGGGTTCCGCGTATGAAAACAATAAATTTTATCCTACACCCCTGAACCCCTGAAGCTGCCAGGACATATCTATTAATAATACAGTAACGGGAGGGGCTTTTCGCGAACTTACCCTTGATGACCGAAAAGCGTTGTCAACGCTCAGGAGAGCGTGGTTGATGTAGATGAGCCGAAGCCGACCTCAAGGTCGTGATGAAGTCCTTGCACTCCTTCCGGCTCCAACGACTTGAGTGCCTCAAGTGCGACACCTCGCGGGGATTTACACCCGTCTGGTGCCTGACGATGACTCCCGCTTCCCCGATCCAGCAGCAGTTGTGGAAGTAGAGCTCCTGGATCCGAATCACGCAGCGCGACGGCACTCCACGGTGAAGATGTCTCTCGCTCGGTAGTCCAGACTTGGGCCACGGTCACAACAGAGAGAGGGGGATAGAGAAAATATCAATTGGAGGTCCTCTCAAAAGTGGGGAGACCTTTATTGATTATTGGTGTATTTATCTTGGCCAAATACCCCACTATATATAGGGGGAGGAGAGGTACTACCTCCCTCAAAGTCCCGGGGTGGGACTAAAGGAGAGGAGGTGGCAGCCGGCCACCTAGTGGGCCCCGTGAGGGGGGGCTAGGCCCAGCCGGCCTCCCCCTTGGCCCCTCTCCCTCTCTCCTTTCCCCTAATGGGCCCTCTCCCTCCGGAATTGGCCCCTTAAGCCTTTGACCATTAAAATTGATTTTCTCTTTATTAAATAATTATGAATAAATGATTAAATCAACATTTAACATTCATTCACATATTATCCAACCACCATGGCCATGGAACACCTTCCACCTCCACTCCGGACATCCTCCGGACTTACCGAAACCCTTCCGGTTTTCTCTCTTCTTTTCTTCGGCGATTCTACCGATCTTATTAACACTCTATAAGCATCATCAAGCCCTTAAGCGTGATACCCCACGGTTCAGGAACACTCCAGACATGGTCAGGACACTCTCGAACCAATGATCGATAGACGGACCTGGATGGCCATGTGACCCCTGTGCGTTCCATGAAGATCTTTCGTCGTTTGAACCGGGATAGTCGTGTCTTATTCCCTTTGTCACTCGATACTTGCATTGCCCAAGATCTGATCAATGACATCACTATGTCATGTTCAATCTTGTTACCGAACAATCCTACTTGACTCATTCCGACAAGTGATTTCCTCGTGATCAAATCACACGCTGTGCAACTATTGGATATAACTTTTCCGAGTGGGCCCTTGAGTATCTTCCTGTCACATGGACGGATAAATCCCGCTCTTGACATATATTGCCTCTACGGTTTCCTCCGAATACCTGAACACACCTTTATAACCACCGTATTACCAGATGGCGTTTGATGCTATCTAAGCACTCTCAGGAGATAGTGATTGATATAGCCTCACGGTCTAAGGAATAGTCTACGAGGATCCTTTTCTAATCATTGTAACTTGAACTTCGTGACATGATCGGGTCACGATGTTTAGATTGGGTATTGGTTCATCATCTCATTCTCAAAATGAGATGACTCCATTTCCAACTGGCATAAATGCCACATGATCAGGAAACATGATCATCTGTTGACCAATGAACCAGTGACTAGAGTTTCACTAGGAACCCCTAGTTGTTTGTATATCACATGTGTATTGATGTTACCACTCAATACAGTTATAGCATGATATAAAACTTAATCATAAACTATATGAAATATGATAATAGTCCTTACTACTATTTGTCTCTAGGGCATATTTCCAACAGTCTCCCACTTGCACTAGAGTACAAATACACTAGCTGAATTTGTTCTTAATCTTTGGCACCATGTACCCAGTACCTTGAGCATGCTTGCTCATGGAAGAGGTTGAGTCTTGGGTATGTACTTTACAGTCCCAAATCCTTTGCAACTTACTAATGTCATCTTGATTGACATTAATATTTTATCATCACATGATAGCATCTGTGTGTATGCATCGTCGCTATGGCAACAGAACGAGGCATGATTCTAGGAGCCTACAGTGACGTTAGATCAACCTCGAGGGCTTTCTCATGGGCACTGTGCCCTAGGACACATCATTCTACGTTAAAAGCGAACTAGCCCCGCCATAACATTATACAACACTTTATATGGTACCCTTATCTATTATTATAAATGTATTCATCAAAACACTAGTGCACTCTGTGCAACTTTCGATGTTTTGTTCATCTCGCTTCCTACTTGACTTTGATCGGTATCTACAGGAGTTTACAACATATTCCCTTAGAACATAACTCTTTATGCTTTAAGATATGTTATCCTTTATGGATTTGGAAAACATGTCTACAGTTCTCTATTAGACACTATGGACAAACTTAGCTCAACGTTTTCTGATTCAAACTTAATCACTTTCAAACGTTCCTTAATTGGATCACATATTATGCTAAGTTATCATCATGGTTTTCTAAGAAAGAACCTATGTCTCAACATAGTGGATGATGATCATCCTTTTCCTTTCTTTCAACCATTGATGATAAACCTATACTATTCCTAATTTGAGTTATTAAGGACTGGTTGCTTAATTAACTTCTATTCTGAAACATTTTTCAGAATCCCTTAAGGAATACTACATAATATCATAATACAATTATAATCAACTTCTACATCTTATAAATCATTATTTATAAGTATTTGCGCCTTTCATTCTTAACATACTTAAGAATTACTCCTATAAGCTCCCACTCAAAACATGTTCCTACATATTTGAATTTGAGACTTATATTGCTCCCACTCAAAAATATGTCAATCACATATTGTTTCAGGAAGACTTTCATAGCTCCCACTCAATTTTATGCAAATTGCATATCCACTCACTATTTTGAACAATTTCAAAATCCTTTGATCAAATATCAAACTTGGAGTTTTACTATGAGATACCAGTACTATTACTAGTTTTAAATCCACTTGACATTTAGCGCACATGAATCAAATTCATTTGAATTTGTCCAATACCTGACAAATTGTGCTTTTGTCATTCACCCCCTTTTTCCTCTATGGCTTTGCAGTCATCTGGGAAAATTCCAAGTAACCCCTTTTACTTGTGAGATTCAGCAATGAATTGCTTTCTAACCTCAAGTGAATTTTGATTTTAGGATTTCTCATAATTTTAGTTTACCATTATTTCCTTAGTAGTTCGTAGGTATGTCATATTTCAAAAATCATGACAAATGATTCACAAATGTCTCCATACTAGATATGGATTACACTTTGAATCCTACTTTATGTAGTGAAAACACTAGTAGGTAAAACACAATGATCAATGTCATTGATTCTTTCCTTTTGTGAAGAGAATCATTCAGGAACGTTATCCATTGTGCTTCTCAACATTCTGATGCAGGGTTTTGAATCTTCATCGTGTTTTTTACTATTTTCCATTTGCTCCATAATCGAGAAACATCACTAAAAGTGAGCTTTCTCAAGAATGTACGAAAATCCAAGCAATACGAATCTTGCTTTCCTTTTGGTTTCAGCTATGGGTTTCGTATTCAAAGTTTCCAATGAATACTCTACAAGGATTTATTCGGTATTGTTTTGGTTATATCGAATAACCCCAAAACTTTCACGAATTCAAATGGTTCACTATAAATTCTAATTGAGTGCTAACTATTTCTAAGCTAATGGTCTCTACATCTACACTACAACCATTTATTTTGTGCCTTCTATTTAACCCCCTGTGGAGAATATCATTTTGCGGCCCGAAAGTTGGGGTGGCCAGGCAACGCGGTACCCGAGTTCCCTGATATCATCCGCGATGACTATAGTTGGCATGCCAAATACTCAGAGGGTCCTTTTCAGCATGAATTCAACTTTACGTTTCAATACAAAAAATCAGGCTAATGGCCGTCAAGTTGGGTCCCCCCTGTCAGCTTTCGCCGTTATGTCGCTGCCGTTGTCGCTGCCATGTAGGCTTGCAGCATTGGCGCATGCATCCTTTACACGTCTGCTTCTTCCTCCGGGGCGGCAATCTGTGGTCACGGCCATGGCACGGAGCTAGGACTTGGACAAACCTGCTCGGCCCGTTCTCCTCCCCCTCCCAAATCGGAGCTCGCCCTCACCATGACCGCACCATTGGCATGGCGCGGGGACGGGAATTCATTCCCGGGTGAGATCTATCACCATGCCGACCATGCTCAGTCCTGTTGGTCTCCTCCAGAATCCGAGATCGCCGTCACCGTGGTCGCACACGCACCAGCCACGGCGCCTTCCTCTCCGAACCCCAAAGCCACATCCACCCAGTTCAGCACAACGCCAACAAGCTGAAAATGCATCAAGTTTTCTTCTTGTGATTGTAGAAAAACATGTACGTACCGTGGCCGTAGCATACTCTAACAATGTACACATATATTGTTTACTAGATTTTCATTTGAAATTAGTAGCTCCGTGATGACAAAACATAGAGAACCTAAATGGAATGACGATGACGACCATGTTATGTACTTTGCATTGCATCAACAAGTGCTCGCTGACGAAGCAAGTTACCAAGAGAGTGGAGTTCATCAGCCATTGCAAAAAAATATGTGAACAAATCAATGAGGATTCAATGCAAATAAGCGCAGAAAAGCTAGATCCATGTCATCAATCATCAATAGGTGGAACATTCTAGTGATGCGTTCAAATGCGTACACGATGTATCATTTGCTTGAAGTGGTTGTTATCCTGAGCAAAAATGCCTGGTATGCACATTAAATTCGTATGTTCTATGCTGTAATTCTGTTGTTATGGGCGTGGAAAGAAAAGCTGGGCTTTACTGAATATTACGCAGTTAGGCCTAACTTAGTCTTACACAAATAAGCACAGCTTAGTCTTTACACACATAAGCGTAACTAATGCTAAAGATAAAGACAAATGGTTCATCGGATCTGCCAGTATGAGCACTAGGTCCCTAGAGTTGGTGGTATCGTCGGAACGAACCAGAATGCTGCGTTTGGCCGTCTTTCATTCTCCTTCAAATAGTACGACCCCACTGATGAGCCAATTGTAGCCACCCTCCCCCCGACGTGGATTCGGCTCCAGGTCGGATCTGGAGTGTCAACATGATAGGCGCGTGAGTGTGCAGCAAACACACAGTCTGCTATCAACACTGGAAGTGCTGGCACCTCAGCAACAACACCAGCATGTTCTTCCTGGACTCTAGCAGCAGCCTCAGCAGGTATTTCATCAGCTTCACCAGCAGCAGCATTAGCAAGTATTTTGTCAGCTTCACCAGCAGCAGCATCACCAAGTATTTTGTCAGCTTCACTAGCAGTAGCAGCAGCTAGGTCTTCGTCAGCTCCACCACCACCAACACCACCACCACCACCACCAGCATCAAGGGCCAGGGCTTCCTGAGCAATTACAGGTTCAACAGCTCCAGGGGCTCCGACAAAGAAAGGGTAGTTGATCCCAAGAAACACAGATTCTCCCTTCAGATTGTTGACTCTGCTCCACACTTTCTCTACTGGGTCTTCGGATGGGCATGCGGACCTCGAGAAAACGTGACACCACAGCGATGGGTATGAAGAAAGTTGTGTCCCCATATGTTCTATTGTATCACCAACGTTGTCTAGTGCTTCCCTGATATGAATCCACAAGAGTTCATCATGTTGTTCTATGTTGTCTCCGAGTGGTGCCAGGAACTAGCGCCGTGTCCCAAGTTCAGCATCTGCTACTGCATCTTCGATGACTAGAGCTGGTATTATGCGCGAGGCTGCATGGGTACCTGCGTGTTACTAATAGTCAGTAAGCAGAATTTTGAATTGGATTTTACATGCTATATGACACCATGACTCACCTCAAATGGATGGCTCCCAAACACGCACGTCGCCGCTAGGTTCAGTGACCGCATAAATGCATTGCAGTCTATACGAAGAGTAGCCGTAGGTGAAGACGGCATCGACATACTTCTCCGGCTGCAGGAAGTCGTCGCGCAAGACTATCCATTCCTTGTCTTCTGGGCATCTAATGAATGTGATTGCCTTTTCGAACACCGCTAAGAGGTCGTACTCCCAGTTCTTCCACGCCCCTCCCGCGGTCTATGTGGGAGCTATACCTTCACGAGCTCAAGTTCTGCCATGTTGAACCTGTAAGCTAATTCGGAAATGTGCGGCGGCCACCCGCTGTTGAATGCAGTAATGCCGACACCCTTCAAAGATGGCACTGCAAGTCTCTTCGATCTGTAGCAATTTTTTAGATTTCGAGTACTCCCATCTTGGGATAAAAGGACTAGCCACTCGCTGTTGCCACCCACCCAGTTCTGGTCATCTCTCATTTCCGTCTCTTCTTCCTTGATATTCACCACTACTGATTCCGACCACTTATCCAGCAGCATCAGTTTTGCATGAATATTCTGCAGAGTTTGTTGTCAGTTGGTACAATCACCTAGCATGGATTCCATATCAAATACAATTTGACAACTGGACCTTTAGATTAAAGTACACAAAGTATCGCCTAAATACGAGTGTCTCCTCAGATATCGCCTAAATTGTGCATGTGTCACTACGAAGATACTCAATATATGGAGTAGGAGCAGAGCCCCCCAGAACAAACTCCTGATGATGATCATAATTAAACAGCCCGGGGCATAACAGCCTTAAATCGTCTAATCTGTTTGTTTTTACTTTAGGAAACAGAATATCACCTAGCAGGCATTCCATTGCAAAATCGAAATTGACAACTCGTTTATCACCTAAAGTAAGACTGTGTCACTATGAAAATACCAGAATATCAGGTACGAGCAGAGCTTCCGCTATACAGAATGGTCTTAAATGGTTCGATTTGTTCAAACCGCGCATGCACACAACACGTTCGACGAAAGGAACATAGGATTCCGATGAGAGTTCAACACATATGAATCAACGATATGACTGAATGAATAAGCTAGATACTAGAACTTACGTGGCCATCACGGTCGTCGGGCCATTTGCTGTTATCCGGGTAAAGAAGGCATGGCGTGCCGAACGGTTGTTCGTCCATGTTCCGCATCGTCACACGGTAGCCAGGGATGCAGCGAGCGAGGCGGCCGGCTGAGATGATGTCCAACTCTGAGGCGACCCTATGCACGTTCGTGGCGCTGAGGTTCGGCTATCCCCAATCCTCGCGGTAGCGGTCGCCCTGGCCATCCGCGTCGTCGTCGCATGCCTTTCGCTTCAGCCTGCTGCTACCCCAAGCTCTACCCATAGCGGCAAATGGAGTCTAGAATCCGGTAGATTAATGGAGGCAATCTGATAAGGAGGCCGATGGATTCGAGAGGGGGTGGAATCAGGGATGGGGGTAGTTGTTCGAGTGGGGAGCGAATCTGCAAGGAACCGCCGCCGCCGCCGGTTCTCGTCCGTGTGGAAGAAAAGAAGGGGGGCATAATTTTTAAGGGCGGGCACCAGAACCGTCTAGAGGAAGTGAAAAAATAAATCGTAAAAGGGAAATGGCCCGCCTGTTAGTGAGTGAAGGTCGGCACGCGTAAACGTGCCTACATTTGAATTGATTCCATCGCATGCAAGTGGCGTAGAACAAATTTTAGGAAGTGCTAGCGTCGACGTGTAAAACCGCCGTTTTTCGCCACCTTCACCCTACTACGAACAGTCGTGCACCATTCCAGATATTGGTAAGGGCGGTTCCAATCTTTCACTTCTCCATCTCATTTCCTCCTCAACGGCCTCATCCATTTCCTCCACCAAAGCATCACCCTCTTCCTCCGTATCATTTCCCTCTTGCCTGTAGTCATGGACGCTCCGGACGTCCGAAACGACGGCAGGCAAGAAACTGGGCACTTCGACATCGAAGTACATGGCGGGAAGAAGATCGATGTCGTCTACACCACCAATCCTCGGACGGTGAGGAACACTCTGAATAATTTCACAAGTTGGCTACAGTCCGAAGAAAACAGGTTTGTAGGTCTCGACCTGGAGTACAGCTGCGATCACCGTAGGATCGCCATGGTGCAACTCTCCATGAAGGGGCACGTCCTCGTATACCAGCCTTTTTGCGAGAAGGGGGCTGACTGGATCTGGTAGAATTTGCTGTCTTTTTGTTCCTGAACCGTCTGTTTGCAAAAGTTATTGCTATATTATTTGTTTGAATTCATTTTCATGCAGGTGGGGCGAACACATTAGGGATCTGTTTCATGACTTTCTCGTGAACCAGCACATAACAATTACCAGTGTTGAGATCACGAATGATAGTAAACTGCTTGAAAGCCCGACTGTCAACATTAGAATCTCAAAGGAGTGTAGAGTGGACATCCAGGAAATTTACTGGATCCCAGGGATGAAGGGCTGCAAGACCGGGACGGCCGCTCTTGCCTCCAAACTCATAGACCCGTGGTACGCTGACATGAAGGACAGATTGCCGAGATGTTCGTGGAGGCGTTTAGAGCACGATTACTGGGAGGTAAAAAATACGAACAGCCGAGCCCTGAAAACATACGATCTAGCATCCAACAATGGGAACAGGGGAAGAACAAGGGAAGGAGGGAAGGGGAGAAAACCCTGGTTACCTCAGACCACGGGTCGGTGATGCTGGTTTCGTAGGGGTTCTCCGACCTTATGTAGACAACCTCCTCGTAGGGGTCCTAGCCGAGCGGGATCTATCCGAGACCGGCGGGGGCCTCCTCGCCGGAGGCTACGGCGGATGCGGGGACAGGGATGGGGGGCTCCTCGCTTGCTGCCTTGGAGGCGCCGATGGCCACCGCGCCGATCTTGTCCATCGCCAGTGTGGTTGGGGCTTTGTTGGGCATTTGCAGAAGGTGATGGGACAGTGAAAACGGTTGAGTGAGCGAGTGTGTGATGAGTGGGAGTGGGAGTGGGGAGGCCTATATTAAAGGAAAAGGGAAGCGGCGTTTCGTTGCACTACCGTGCACGGCCACACGTGTCCGCTACCGCCCCGTGCACCGCACACGCGTACCGTGAGTCACGTTTTTTTCCCTCGTGTCTAACAATGGCGATTCAGTTGTACTCAGTTTTGCCCCCCCAACCATTGATCCTCTATGATCTAGCGGACAGGATAACCCTTATATCTGTCGGGGGCACCCCTCTATCCATGCAAAATAACGAGTATGCCACCGGAACTTTAACAACATAAACAGATGAACTTGAATATATTTTGAAGGGTACGAACATAGAAATCCACATAGTTTAAGGGTCTAGATACGGTAAAAGAACTAAATATTATTAGTGGCTGGGCCAACACAGTGACTCGGTTGGTCGGCTAGGAGTTGCTGATTCCTAAGTAAGGGGACACTAGGCCATTCTTGACATACTCCCTCAGGAACTTGCCATAAGCAGCGTGCTTAGCCTTGGTCGCCGACTTGTGTTTACTAGCCGGGCTTTTACCGATGCCAACCGCATGCGGAATCAAGCTGGCAATCCTTGGGTTGACTCCTTTCTTACAGAAAGGGCACCTGAGCTCCCCAAGTCGAGTGTGGAAAGGGATTATCCTGCTCTTGAGCTTCTTCATGACATGGCGGCTCTTGTTGTCCCTGGTCTCCTTGTCAGAGTCCATCTCACTTGAATACACCTGTAATGTATGGAATACAAACCGAAATGAGCAAAATAATAAATATATATTCCTTCCACCATTCCAAGTTACTTTCGATGCAATAACATGTCTATACAGGTTCAACAGTTCATTACGGCCGTCTCCCCAGCTCGCTCCTAAATTAATGTGGTTTGTGTTCTTGGTAACTTATTAATAAATAAATAACGTGGATTCATGCAGAATAGACTAGATCTCTCCATGTACCAGTTCGTATGTTGCATCTAATCATTAGGACTAGATTTATTTATGACGCCTGGATAGATTAAGCTCGAGCAGAAAATATGAAACATGTAGAAATAGATGTACCTCCGGGCACACGAGTGGAGCGTGTTCGTCAAACCCCATGCCCTCATTGGCGCCTCCGAAGTTGTCAGCACCGACATGCACATGGGCCCCCAAGGGGTTGAACTGCACGTCCTGCTCGGCTTGTGATGCGTGATGCTCCTCTAGATCTGCCGCGTGAAGCACCACCCCGGCGCCGATGCCCGGACACTCACCCCCACGCACTGGTTTCATGGAGAAGGTTCGTGCAAGGACGTTCAAGATTGTGGTGTTTTGCTGGATAGGGAAGAGAGAGTAGTGGATGAGTACGATGGAGGACCCGATAGGCTGGGTTTTTAATGCGGGGACGTTTAGGCCTCCTCGAGGGCCCTGGTTGACAGCTCTTCCGGCTACGGCTGCCGCGTGGAAGGTTCGTGTGGTGCGGGCCTGACGGAAGTGAGAGTGCAGGCGCACTACATAGTAAAAATGGTATAGCCGGTGGTCCGTGGATGACCAGTTGCCGTGTAGTAGACTTGTAGCCTTTGCAGACTAGATTAAACATGACATGACCACTCGGCCACTTTTTCCATGGACGGCATCGTGTTCCTTCTTGTAGAAGTCTCGTTGAGGGAGACGTCCGTGCTGTCTCGCGCTGTCCTGTGAAGGGCACGACGTGTGCAAAGAGCCTCGTTGGATCACACAGGATCAACGGTTGGTGCGCACGATCTGCGTGACAGCTGTGACAACCAATCAGGTCGTAGCAGACAGAGTGGGCACAGGTTTGGGCTTCTATGAGAGAGATAGATAGAGAGAGAGAGAGAGAGAGAGAGGATGTTTGTTCTTATACTAAAACCGCAAACAAACATGGATCAACCACTAGAGTCATTGCATGTGTGTTCTTATACTAAAACCAACATGGATCCACCAGTGGTCATTGCGTGTGTGTTCTTTACACAAACCACTTATGGATCCATTACAGTCATTGCATGTGTGTTATTTCCGCAAACCACACCTGGATCAACCACTAGAGTCATTGCATGTGTGTTATTTCCACAAACCACACATGGATCAACCAGTGGTCATTGCATGTGTGTTCTTTTCCACAAACCACAAATGGATCCACAAGTGGTCATTGCATGTGTGTTCTTTCCGCAAACCACATATGGATCAACCAGAGTCATTGAATGTGTGTTTTTTCCACAAACCACACATGGATCAACCACTAGAGTCATTGCATGTTTGTTCTTATACTAAAACCACAAACCAAGACTAGAGTCATTGCATGTGTGTTCTTTTCCACAAACCACAGATGGATCCACTAGACTCATTGCATGTGTGTTCTTTTCAACAAACAACTTATGGATCAACCAGTGGTCATTGCATGTGTGTTCTTTTCACAAACCACATGTGGAACCACTAGAGTCATTACAGGTGTGTTCTTATACTAAAACTAGCACTTGAGTCATGGCATGTGTGTTCTATCCACAAACCACACATGGATCCACCACTGTCATTGCATGTGTGTTCTTTCCACAAACCACACATGGATCAACCACTAGAGTCATTGCATGTGTGTTCTTTCCACAAACAACATATGGATCAACCCGAGTCATTGCACGTGTGTTCTTTCCACAAACCACACATGGATCAACCACTAGAGTCATTGCATGTGTATTCTTTCCACAAACCACATATGGATCAACCTGTGGTCATTATATGTGTTTTCTTCTCCATAAACCACTTATGGATCCATTACAGTCATTGCATGTGTGTTATTTCCACAAACCACACATGGATCAACCACTAAAGTCACTGCATGTGTGTTATTTCCACAAACCACACATGGATCAACTAGTAGAGTCATTGCATGTGTTTGTTCTTTTCCACAAACCACACATGGATCCACCACTAGTCATTGCATGTGTGTTCTTTCCACAAACCACATATGGATCAACCAGAGTCATTGCATGTGTGTTCTTTCCACAAACCACACATGGATCAACCACTAGAGTCATTGCATGTTTGGTCTTATACTAAAACCACAAACCAGCACTAGCGTCATTGCATGTGTGTTCTTTTCCACAAACCACAGATGGATCCACTAGACTCATTGCATGTGTGTTCTTTTCCACAAACAACTTATGGATCAACCAGTGGTCATTGCATGTTTGTTCTTGTCACAAACCACATGTGGACCCACTAGAGTCATTGCATGTCTGTTCTTATACTAAAACTAGCACTAGAGTCATTGCATGTGTGTTCTATCCACAAACCACACATGGATCCACCACTGTCATTGCATATGTGTTCTTTCCACAAACGACACATGGATCAACCACTAGAGTCATTGCATGTGTGTTCTTATACTAAAACTATCACTAGAGTCATTGCATGTTTTTTCTATCCACAAACCACACATGGATCCACCACTGTCATTGCATGTATGTTGTTTCCACAAACCACACATGGATCAACCACTAGAGTCATTGCATGTGTGTTCTTTCCACAAACCACACATGGATCAACCACTGGTCATTGCATGTGGGTTCTTTTCCATAAACCACTTATGGATCCATTACAGTCATTGCATGTGTGTTATTTCCACAAAACACACATGGATCAACCACTAGAGTCATTGCATGTGTGTTATTTCCACAAACCACACATGGATCGACCACTAGAGTCATTGCATGTGTGTGTTCATTTCCAAAAACCACACATGGATCCACCACTAGACTCATTGGATGTGTGTTCTTATACTAAAACCAACACTAGAGTCATTGCATGTGTGTTCTTTCCACAAACCACACATGGATCAACCAGTGGTCATTGCATGTGTCTTCTTTTCTACAAACCACACATGGATCCACTAGTGGTCATTGCATGTGTGTTATATCCACGAACCACACATGGATCCACCACTGTCATTGCGTGTGTGTTCTATCCACAAACCACACATGGATCAACCACTAGAGTCATTGCATGTGTGTTCTTCTACTAAAACCAACAAATGGATCAACTAGTATTCATTGCATGTTGGTTCTTTTCCATAAACCACTTATGGATCCATTACAGTCATTGCATGTGTGTTATTTCCACAAACCACACATGGATCAACCACTAGAGTCATTGCATGTGTGTTCTTTCCACAAACCACATATGGATCGACAACTAGAGTCACTGCATGTGTGTGTTCCTTTCGACAAACCACTTATGGATCAACCACTAGAGTCATTGCATGTGTGTTCTTTCCACAAACCACATGTGGACCCACTAGAGTCATTGCATGTGTGTTCTTATACTAAAACTAGCACTAGAGTCATTGCATTTGTGTTCTTTCCACAAACCACATATGGATCAACCAGAGTCATTGCATGTGTGTTCTTTCCACAAACCACACAAGGATCAACCACTAGAGTCATTGCATGTTTGTTCTTATACTAAAACCACAAACCAGCACTAGAGTCATTGCATGTGTGTTGTTTTCCACAAACCATACATGGATCCACTAGACTCATTGCATGTGTGTTCTTTTCCACAAACAACTTATGGATCCACCAGTGGTGATTGCATGTGTGTTCTTTTCACAAACCACATGTGGACCCACTAGAGTCATTGCATGTGTGTTCTTATACTAAAACTAGCACTAGACTCATTGCATGAGTGTTCTATCCAGAAACCGCACATGGATCCACCACTGTCATTGCATGTGTGTTCTTTCCACAAACCACACATGGATCAACCACTAGAGTCATTGCATGTGTGTTCTTTCCACAAACCAATCATGGATCAACCACTGGTCATTTCATGTGGGTTCTTTTCCATAAACCACTAATGGATCCATTACAGTCATTGCATGTGTGTTATTTCCACAAACCACACATGGATCAACCACTAGAGTCATTGCATGTGTGTTATTTCCACAAACCACACATGGATCGACCACTAGAGTCATTGCATGTGTGTGTTCTTTTCCACAAACCACACATGTATCCACCACTAGAGTCATTGCATGTGTGTTATTATACTAAAACCAACACTAGAGTCATTGCATGTGTGTTCTTTCCACAAACCACACATGGAACAACCAGTGGTCATTACATGTGTGTTCTTTTCCATAAACCACTTATGGATCCATTACAGGCATTGCATGTGTGTTATTTCCACAAACCACACATGGATCAACCACTAGAGTCATTGCATGTGTGTTATTTCCACAAACCACACATGGATCGACCACTAGAGTCATTGCATGTGTGTGTTCTTTTCCAAAAACCACACATGGATCCACCACTAGAGTCATTGCATGTGTGTTCTTAAACCAGCACTAGAGTCATTGCATATGTGTTCTTTTCCACAAACCACACATGGATCCACTAGACTCATTGCATGTGTGTTGTTTTCCACAAACAACTTATGGATCAACCAGTAGTTATTGCATGTGTGTTATTATCACAAACCACATGTGGACCCACTAGAGTCATTGCATATGTGTTCTTATACCAAAACTAGCACCAGAGTCATTGCATGTGTGTTCTATCTACAAACCACACATGGATCCACCATTGTCATTGGATGTGTGTTGTTTCCACAAACCACACATGGATCAACCACTAGAGTCATTGCATGTGTGTTCTTATACTAAAACCACAAACCAGCACTAGAGTCATTGCATGTGTGTTCTTTTCCACAAACCACACATGGATCCACTAGACTCATTGCATGTGTGTTCTTTTCCACAAACAACTTATGGATCAACCAGTGGTCATTGCATGTGTCTTCTTTTCTCAAACCACATGTGGACCCACTAGAGTCATTGCATGTGTGTTCTTATACTAAAACTAGCACTAGAGTCATTGCATGTGTGTTCTATCCATAAACCACACATGGATCCACCACTGTCATTGCATGTGTGTTCTTTCCAGAAACCACACATGGAACAACCACTAGTCATTGCATGTGTGTTCTTATACTAAAACCACACATGGATCGACAACTAGAGTCATTGCATGTGTGTGTTCTTTTCCACAAACCACACATGGATCCACCACTAGAGTCATTGCATGTGTGTTCTTATACTAAAACCAACACTAGAGTCATTACATGTGTGTTATTTCCACAAACCACACATGGATCAACCACTAGAGTCATTGGATGTGTGTGTTCTTTTCCACAAACCACACATGGATCCACCACTAGAGTCATTGCATGTGTGTTCTTTCCACAAACCACATATGGATCAACCAGAGTCATTGCATGTATGTTCTTTCCACAAACCACACATGGATCAACCACTAGAGTCATTGCATGTGTGTTCTTATACTAAAACCTCAAACCAGCACTAGAGTCATTCCATGTGTGTTCGTTTCCACAAACCACACATGGATCCACTAGACACATTCCATGTGTGTTCTTTTCCACAAACAACTTATGGATTAACCAGTGGTCATTGCATGTGTGTTCTTTTCACAGACCACATGTGGACCCACTAGAGTCATTGCATGTGTGTTCTTATACCAAAACTAGCACTAGAATCATTCCATGTGTGTTCTATCAACAAACAACACACAGATCCACCACTGTCATTGCATGTGTTTTCTTTCCACAAACCACACATGGATCAACCACTAGAGTCATTGCATGTGTGTTCTTATACTAAAACCAACACTAGAGTCATTGCATGTGTGTTCTTTCCACAAACCACATATGGATCAACCAGTGGTCATTCATGTGGTTTTTTTTTCCATAAACCACTTATGGATCCATTACAGTCATTGCATGTGTGTTCTTTTCCACAAACCACACATGGATCCACCAGGGGTCATTGCATGTGTGTTCTTTCCACAAACCACATATGGATCAACTAGAGTCATGGATGTGTGTTCTTTCCACAAACCACACATGGATCAACCACTAGAGTCATTGCATGTGTGTTCTTATACTAAAACCACACATAGATCCATTTGAGTCATTTCATGCTTGTTCTTATACTAAAACTAGCACTGCCCCCCAATGGATCCACCGTTAGACCGAGTCTTCTAGAAGGCACGCCATAACAGAGTTGTTATGCTTGACGATTGTTACATACCGTTCGTTTGGGGCGCTTGGACGATTGGGATGGTCTTCGCGAGAGCGATCCTCGAGTAGGCTGTTCTGTGGAATAATTGGCCACGCTTGCTCTGGACAAACTGGCATGTTGCGAGCGTTACAACTCACGAGTTCAGTTGGCCATATCCCAGTGTCACGTCCCTGTTACTTCTCTTCCTCCCTGTACTTCTCTTCCTTCCTCGCGAAGCCACTTTCCCCACTTCACTTCCATCTTGCCGTAGCCGCAAGCCGACGACATCCGCCAATTCTCCGGTCGCTACCTTCATGGTAAGAAATCATTTTACAAGCTTTTGAACTTATCCTACACATTCATGCTATTCACCAATCTATCTGCTGATCTTTTTTCCGATTTCTCGACGAACTTCAGTTGTGGCAGATGTGGGAGCCCAAGAATCTGGAGATCCTCGCGCGCAACTTCGCAGCGGCGTTCCCGCTCGTGTGCTCCCACCCAGGATGATTTCGCCGTTACTCCTATCGCGAGCTCCCGCTCCATGAGCTCGCATGCCCGCACGGCGCGTGCGCCTGCACGTAGCCGGGCTGCAACTACACTTGCCCGCCGATAGAGCTTGTCGTCCACCTTGAAGATGTGCACTTGATCGAAGTGATTAGGATCTCATACGGGCAAGCCCAACTTCTCCAACAGCAGGTGCCGTTCACTGACTCGGCATGCCGCCTGCTAATTTTCCAGGGGGGACGGCTCTGTTTTCGTCCTGACCATCACCGCCGGTGTTCCAGGAACCAGAGCCGGTCCCACCGTCGTGGGTGCCGTATGCGTCAGGTCGGTCTCGTGCGCTGGCCCGTATACACGGTGCGCATGTGGGCGAACGCCCAACCGCCATCGTCGGATAGCATTCTTGTGCTAGCCGAGGCGCCAAGCTACCCGACACAGCGGGAGGTGGAGTATGTGGACCTAAGGTCGATCCTATGCGTGCCATCTCAGTACCTTGTCGGTGCTGGACCGAACAGGCAGATGCATTTCTACATTTGTATCGAGAAGACCGACAGACAAATGTAGTACTTGTGCTGTCGTTACGGTTAGACTTAAGCGATGCTTCTCACGTGCTTAGAGCATACGTGTTGTGAGAATGTACTCCAGTTCTAGTTTTCAATACTCCTTAATACTTCAACGAGTTATTATATTAGTCCAATCAGCTTGCTGTTGTCACGTTGCAAAGTCCGCTTGCTCTGGACAGACCGGCAATACCGTGTGCTCCCGCTCCCACATGTCAGTGTCACGTGTTCCGAGGGCCCACCTGCCAGTGTCCTTCCCCTCGAAGCCACTGTCCCAACTTCTCTTCCATCCTGCCACTCCCGTCCGATGGTTGTAATCTGATGATTTTCGTTGGATTGTTTACAAGTAATCTACGTTGATAATGCAACATGCAAATGGCACAGACACAATTTCTAAAGTGGAAGCACTCACCGGCTGCTATTGCACATATTTCTTAATATACTCGATAAACACATTACAATAATTGTACTCGCAGTAAACACAACCAAAATTGCAACCATCCTAAACAACATCTAAACCCACATCACACAGCTGTCGTCGGAGTCCACCTCGATTTGTGACACCGCCATGCCCTTCCCAGCGACATCCACTCCCGCCCGTGGTTTGCCCTTCACCAAGGAGGCAACAATGGAGTTCTACACAGCTTCGTCCCCGTCACCCTCCACATCAGAATCGACAATGACGAAGGTGACGGGGTTGGCGTGGACCGAGCGCCATCGCGCCTGGCGGCTCCTGCTCGAGCTCGACGCCGCATTAGTCCTTCTACAGGTAGGAGGGGCCGAGCTCGCATATGTATCATCGTCGCTCCTCTCAAGAAACCATGGCCATTTGATACTGCGACGGTAGGATCTTGGGGTGGATCCGCCGCGGCGAGCCCTACCAGAAGCGGTGGAGCGGATGGATCTGCCGGCGCGAGCCATGACAAGTTCCTAGGAGGGAGTAAGATTGTGGGCCAGGCGTGTCTGGTTCCTGAGCAAGACCTCACAGTGATATGTACGTTGGCAAGGTACCAAAAAATTTCATCCAATGCGCGCGACAGGGCTTTTCAACCACGAAGGCGCGAGTTTTTTTGACAAGTCCACACGCTAGGTCCCCCACCTGTCAGCCGAATGTGGACGGTAGGATTCTTCCCGAGTTATTAAGTAGGGATAAATCATGCTTCACCACTACCCTGACATCCAAAGGCTCGTCTTTCCTCTACCCTCGCTCCTCTCGCTCTTGGCTCGCAGCTCGTGCAGTTCGTCTAGGGCGGAATCAAGGTCGACTCGACACCGTCAGGCGGGTGCCCCCATCAAGTACCAGAGGGCGCCCTACGATTACTACCCCTATATGCTGTGTTTGTGTGGTGAGAAGATGCCGAGATGGATTTCGTGGACCGACGAAAATACTGTAGGAAAATTCAGCAACTGCTGCATCAGAGCGGTAAGTTCCTACTGTAGGTACAATGGTAACCCGGATCCGGAAAGCGTAATGTAATTCTTTTTTTGTTTCCTTCGATCTACTACGCAGGAAGGGAGGGTGACTGGCTGTGACAAGTTTGTGTGGATCGAAAGGCCACTGACAGGTTTTCATAGAGAGCTTGTTCAGGATCTGCGTGATGCTGTGTGGGAAAAGAAAGAGGAGATTCGTGCGATGGAGCGAGAGATCCGGGAGCTTCGCCAGGTGTAGGAGAGGCAAGGGCAGGGAGGTGGTGAGACAGACGGGCTCAAGATTAGGCCAGATAGTGGACACAATTTCCTCATTATCTAGGCATTATCTGTTGCATTTGCAGTTTATGTTGCCATGTTGTTGTCTAGCAGCTGAAATAAGTTGCTGCTTCGTGGAGTGTAGCGGCCAGCTTAAGGAATTGTTTTCCAGCCTAGAAACTTATCATAAGTGTAATGCCAACAGCAGGGATTTATTAAGCGCCTATAAATAAATCATGTTTGTGCCCCTAACACCCATCGATTTTGGAGAGTATTTAACCGCTCAGCTATCGCGATTGTTCAGATAGTAGTGGCACAGTCACAGTTTTGGATTCAAGTAGTGGCCTCGGCCGTATCAAATCCTAAAGTCGCGATACATTTTACTCCGAGTACGAGAGGCAGATTGTTTTGCCCGACAAGTTCCACGCACACAGCTCCAGAGTTTAACAGAACTACATATATAGGTTCAAGTTTAATACATCATTAGGTTGCTACACTGCTAGCCCTCTTTCTCTACTTGGGTGCCAACTTTCTTCCTCTTTCCTTCACGTCCACTGGCTTCTTCATCTCCTGCCTTCTTCCTCTTCCTGGGTGCCAATTTTCTTACCTTCACGTACCCTGCATCTCTAGGCCGTGGGAAGTCAGGCCAATCAGCACCAGAATCTTGTCTGGCATCATCACTCCACTCGTTTTGGTTTTCTTCCCGCAGCAAAATCACTGAGTCAGTTGTCTTGTTTCTTTCCTTGCGCTTCCTGTAAAAAAACAGTACATGGATTACTACCTTATATCTATAGACTATAAATTTTTTTGTGTGAATGTAACATCTCATACCTAGGTTTGGGAGCATTAAGGGGACATCCAGCTGCTCTATGGCCTATAAGATGGAAGGTCTTGCATCTGTTTTTGCCCTTCTTTGTAGTACAGAAAGCCGAACCCTTCTTCTCGAGAAAATTCTTAAACCTATTCACCTGGGGTCTTCCTCTGCCCCTTTTTATAATTGGCTGGCAAAGCTCGAAAGACAGTTGGACTTGAGGCCACTGAGATGTGTCTGTACATGGCTCGAAGGATCTAGCATATGCAGCTCTGAACTTTTCCATAGAGTAGTAGTCTGACAAATACTAATCCAAATGTGGTAGAGTTCTTTTCTTCACCAAGAAGGCCAAGGCGTGGTCGCAAGGTTTCCCGGTATGCTGCCACTCTAAGCAGGTGCATTCTTGTAGCTGGATGTTCACAACATCCCTTTTGCCACTCTTGGACATATCGACCACCTCATAGCTTCTGCTGGTTGACGGTAGAACCTTAAGATGAGCAAGTCCTCGGCTTCTCTTGTACAGTTGCTGTACAGCTGGCGGTAGCATATGTCCTCTAAGTCTCCTACCGATCTCTCTCCTTATATTTAAAAGCTTCATGATCATACCACGTATGCTGCCCATCAAGATATGAACATGACGCACTTTTATGTCCTTCACAATGTTATTCAGGCATTCTGCAAGGTTGTTGTTTATGTAATCAACTTTGATGTCAGGGTTGAATTGACTCCTCTTCCATAGATGCGAATGATGGATGGCTAAGTACTCTGGAAGTTCAGGGGCTTCGGCAAAAATCCTGCTCATGAAATAATCGCTGCTACTAGGTTTGTAAACTCTAGCAGCAGGAAACATGTAATGAAATACGCTGCCTGCGTAGTGTGAGTACAAGTTGAGCATCATATGGGCATGGCATTCTCTACCTTCAGCTCGCGGGAACACCTCCTTCACTGCATTTGTCAGCCCTTTGCATGCATCCATGGATATAGCCAATGGATCCATGTGGCCTATTGATCTCCTGAGTTGCCTCATAAACCAGACCCAGTTTTCCTCCGTTTCTGTTTCAAATAGCCCGAATGCCACTGGGAACATCCAGTTGTGACCATCAAGTGCTGTGGCAGATGGCAGGCGGCCTTTCCATTTGCCAGTTAGGACAGTGCTTTCTACACTCAGATACGGCCTACAGCCGCCCTTGAATCCATCGATGCAAGGTTTAAGCGCCACGAAAAATCTTTTGAAATATATTTTACCACCTTCTGATTCGGTGTCAATCTCCACAACACTCCCCGGACACCTAGCTTGTACCTCCGCCTTGAAGTTGTACAACATCCTGAAGCTATTGGTCCAATCCCTGTGCAAGACCCCCAGAGCTTTCTCTTTACCTTTCCAAACCATGTAATATGGAAGGACAATGTTGTATTTAGAACCGAGGCTAGTCTGAATATTCTTCACGGTCTCCTTAGGGTTATCCTTTAGTATGGACATAGATTGCATAGCCACCCACTCCGTATCAGCCATTGAGGATTTCAGTTTGCTGCCTGTCGGACACATGTGTGGAGGGCCCATTCTGTTCACCTGCAACATAGATTCATTTAAAAGATAAGCGGAGTCGACTAGTTGCTAGAAAGATATCGCACATCAATTGTAGTTATAGAGTGAAAAGAGAGAGAGAGAAATTTCTAATGGTTTGCTGCATTCATTGCCCCAATACCCTAATTGCAGTCGACGCAGGTAAGGATCTTGCTGTGATCCTCCATGGGCAATGTACCTCGACCCGTCCATTCATCCACGTTAACTTGCAAACGGCCTCATACCTCTCGGCAGAGTTCTTCAGTCGATAAACATCGAACTCCCCCTTGATACAAAAATGCCGGAACGACATTCTGAACTCATGCATGCTCCTGAACTCGGTGCCGACCGAAATTATAGGATACTCGTGGTCATGTATCATTTCTTCTACTTCAACACCCAAATCATCGACTGGAATACCAGCCTCATCGTTAAGTTCCTCGTCTATTTCATCATCACCAGATTCTTGATCCTCTACAGTGCCTGCTTCTTCATCTGATTCAGAATCTTCGCCATCGTCTCTAATGCCTAGTACTGCACACATCATATTGACTCCCATGGCTGGGGCTGCACCATCGTCTCCACCCGGATGGACAGGAACATTGCCCCAGTCCACCTCACCAGCAACTCTATTTTCTCCAAGACACTCGTTTGGTTCTGCTGCAACCACATGGGGTGGTCTTACGTTTGCACGCATCCCAGGTACTTCAGCGGACAAACAACAGTCAGAATCAATTTCATCTTGAGTGTACATAACCCTCTTGCTCTTCCTGTGTACATCCTCCTTCCTGATGTAATCTTTCCTGATGGTATCAGTAGGGCTTGACATCCGTGTTCCATTCCCCATCGAACTAGGCCTTTTGTTGCCGCTCTTGGGTGTGATCTCCTTACTGCCTCCCCTCACGGGTGTTGGCTCCAAGGTGCTGGCATTATTGCCTGACCTCTGCGGCGTGTTCTTCTTCGAATTAGCCCTTTTGCTGCTACGATTGGGCATGTTCTCCTTCATGCTGGCATTATTGCCTAACCCCAACGGCGTGTTCCGCTCCAAATTAGCCCTTTTGCTGCTACTATTGGGCGTGTTCTCCTTCGTGCTGGCATTATTACCTGACCTCAGCGGCGTGTTCCGCTCCAAATTAGCCCTTTTGCTGCTACTATTGGGCGTGTTCTCCTTCGTGTTGGCATAATTCCCTGACAGCGGCATGTTCCGCTCCAAATTAGTGTTTTTTCTGCTCCCACTAGGTGTGGTAGCCTCCGTGCTGGCCATCTTCGCCTCTTTGCTACCACTGCTGGGAGTGTTCACCACCGTGCTAGCCCTCTTAGCATTTTTGCTGCTACCGTTCGATGTGGCATTTTGACTGGATGTCAGGGGTGTACTCTGTGGCATGGTGCCTTTTGTCGTGCGACTCTTGGGCGTCCTCTTCTCTGGCGTGGTCTCCTTGGTGACGTTCTTCTTCGGGGTTCCCTTTCTAGGGATGCTCTTCGTGCTCCTCTTTATGACGCTCCTCTGTAAGAGTCTCCTCTGTTCGAAGCCACCCTTCGTCACACCAGACCTAGTGATGCCATGGATCAGGTCACCCCTGCATTCTAAAAGTCCATCAGCTCTATTGTCGAGTTCCAGTTCCTCTCCAACCGTGAGCACTACCAAGTGGAAGTAAACTTCACCTCTATAATGTTTCCTTGTAAACGGTACGACTAAATTCCTGGTATCTTTCACTTCGATAGCCTTTTTGCTCCTGTAACCATAATATAACAAACGTGCTTCCTAGGAGGACCCCCACAACACCTTCACACGTAACGATGCCATCAGGTCAGATAACTCTACCACTTCAGGGTCGTATCTGCCAAGGATTACATCAAACTCGTCATAGAATTTTTCTGTGCCATCATCTAATTTTGTAGTATAATCCGCGACACCGATATGAACGATTACTTTGCCATCATCAGGTTCTTCAGGATAGAAACCTCCGAGAGGTTCGAGAGATGGAGCGGCACCATCAGACCCAGCCCCAATGCCACAGCCGCCATCACCAGCGTCATCGTTAGCTGGATCAACCTCGGTGGAAGTACCATGACCAGGAGCAAGGCGAGGGCCCTTAGCAGCGGGAGCTACATTACATGGTGGACAGGGAGGGCCCCTTCTAACGACAGCCACAATAGGATCAGCTGTTGCCATGCCACCTCGACGATGAGGAGCAGTTCCCACAACAGAAGTGTTTCGAGTGCTAGCAGAGTCCAGACCATGAGCTGGCTTCAGACCAGCAGCTCGCTGAACCCGAGCACGGGTTCGAGGAGGAGAGAATGGTTTAGTCTTGGCAACAACAGTGGGGCAGCCTCCGGAAGCCTTGGTTTGCTCAACAACGGCAGGGATTGGGTCAACAGCGTCCAGATCAACAACAACACGAGGACGATCAGTACCAGCAGATTCCAGAGCACGGGTTCACACAACTTGAGGACGGTTTCGAGGAGGAGCAGCACACAAGGCGGCGGTCTTGGCAACAACAGCGGGGCAGCCTCCGGGCGCCTTAGTTTGCTCAACAGCAGCATGGATTGGGTGAGCAGCAGCCACTACAACATGGGCACGAGGAAGGGGACGACTAGTACCAGCAGATTCCAGAGCAGAGTTTTCCACAATGGCAATACGGGGACTCCTACGAGGAGGTTGCCTGACAGAAGCATGTTGCGGATGAGGAACCACATTTTGCTCAACAACAACAGGGGTTTGAGTTAGACCTCCCTGTCCAATAATAGCTGGGCGACTCCGAGTAGCAAGAGCTTCCTCATCCACTATATTACACACCAGCATAACCATGCGAAGCCTAACATGTTGTTTCATCAACCCAATTAGCTGACTGTCACACGCTATAGGAACCTTGAAGCCTCGTTCATCAAGGAGGCTAAACCGTGCAGTCTGCTCCGGCCTCATTTTAGCAAGTTCACGCACAGCAGCAACCAAACCAGGGATAGTGCATAACTACATAGGCGCTACTTCCAGCTTTAGATTCTGAGCCTCTTTCCACGTGCTCTTACCATGTGCTAATTTAGTGAGGCAGCCGTAGATGGTGACCAGAACTGTGTAGTTGGGTTCAGCGGAGATCCTAGTTGATAGAAAATTTGAGACAAAAGATAAGAATTGTTTGTCAGCATTGTGCTAGCAAACAATTCTATGTTCGATATATCTCTGTAATGCCAATAGCCAGCTAGCAGTTATAGGTAGTGCGAATAGCAAAGAGAAGAGTAGCTCAGCCGAAATTAGCCAGAAGTACTTCTTCATCGGCAAATGGATCTGCCATCCTCCGCGCTGCTCAGCTCGTAGGCGGTAGAGGCGGGCTAGATCGTCACAACGGATGGCACGGCATTCGACATTAGAGCTTGGTAGCAGCGAGTAGGCGTAGCAACTTGGCGCTGGAAGTCAAATGCCCGAAGAGATCATTCTGGTTGGAGAGGGGATTTCGACGCCGCTGGTGCTAGGGTTCATGCGAAAGGAGGGAGGGGTTGATTTGTGAATTTGGTCAACGCATGATGCTCCTTTAGTATCTTGTTTCGCCTACGTGGTTTCCGCGTTGGCGCTCGCGTCACGGAAATATTACTGACATGAGGGTCCCGACCGTCTACTTCACGGGGCAGTTGCACGGCATGTTTGGATTTGGTAGGGGTGAGACGAGTTTGCATCGAAATGTCCCCCCTCGGTAGTTGCTGGCCCAACTTTTCGAAACGCGGTAATTTCAGGCAACTTAGGTACCGCCATGCGCTGGCCTGCCAACTTTGGTACCGCAGACGAACAAACCCTCCCTTTGATATCTAATATCACAATATGATGCCGTACATTCTGACATTTCAGAACGCTTTGCATTTCCACAATTACTCTTATGCCATTCTCATAAAGTCGAATTTCATTACTATTGATCAAATCATAGTAATTGGATTCTCTTTTATATTTATACCCTTTGTTAATGAAACATTTTAATCAAATCAAATGGTTTCATATTCATGTTTCCTTTGGTAAACTTATTTACACATTTGAACACTCATATAATGATAATTACCATTTTCGTTAAAACACAATACATCGAATATGTATTTGCTTTAACAATTCATTTAATCACTTTGTATTCAAGTAATATATGATGTTCAAGTTATTTTTCCGAACTTAGTCATGATTCATATGTGACAAGAAATCGAATGACTTTCACATATTATCACATAACTTTGAATCTAAACAATGGTTTTTCATTCATCAATGAACATATCATTAAGTTGGGTATTTTAAACAAGGCATTTTAATGTTTTACAAATGTTCATGCATTATCAATTATTTGCAAACAACAAGGATAATTCACACATAATCAAACAAGATATGAACACGAAAAGAAATTATTCATAAAAGTGGAACAACTGTTTGTTACAAACTCATATGAATAACCGTCTCACGAAGTGTGAGACACACTAAAGAAGATCACAATCTCTTGATTACAATAATCATCCTAAAACATAAACTAAATGATAAATGTCGAGGGAGAGTGTCGTCCGCCATCATCATCATGCTCGCCATCAACATGCAACGTCACCTCCTCTCCAGCAAGCACCTCTCATGCAGAAGGACCTGTTTTCAGCAAAATAGAACAAGTATCAGATATACTTAACACTGCAAATGTGTTTGCAAGATTATAACATTTATAAAACTGTATATCAAATATATACCTTTGTCGTTGATGACCTGAGCGACATCTGGTTAAACCAACACATTCCTGAGATGTGTCATGAACCAGTGGAACTCCATTGTTTCCACGTCACCCCTCATTACGCAAGTCCTAAGTTGTGCTTGGTAGCTTGGTGGCAGTGACCACAGCACAACAGCGTTTGCAAAAGATCCCATAATCCAGACATCCAGGAAGTATGCAGGCCTCATGTACACATCATGCATGTGCTCCAAGTGGTCGTCCAGTGATGATTTCTCCTCCATCTTAATGGAGAGGAAGTCTCCCATCAGCTCATGCTCCCAAATGCGTGTCTACTCCATGAAATGTGTCCTGAGATGTAGCATCACCGAACGAGGGTTGACATCACCTACGAAAGGCCACAGCTCGTCCACCATTCCGAAACGCAGCACAACTGAAATATAGGAGGCCATCTCACGATGAAGATAGCGGTCTTTCTGTTCTTCTGGGGTCTCAAGGTCAGTGGGCTGATCCAAATCCATCCCATCGAGTATGTAGTCGACCACGCCGTTCTCGCTAAGGAGAACATTGAGACTGGAAACCCATATGGAGAAGTTCGATCCATCTAATATGAGCTTCTCTCCTTCTAACCATTCAATTGTCAACACGAAAGGTCCCATCTACATTTATAATTGCAAAAGGAATTTAGACTAAGTTTATAATTAAATGAGTTAATAATAACTCCACTCAGAAACACCTATCCCCAGAAGGGTTCCTAGTGATAACACGACCCCTATCAGCCACATCTCCCCGATCGTCACAGCCATCAATGTGGGTTCAAGGGTGGACGCTAAACGTCGGTCACATCATTCATGCGACTCGTGCTCGATCTTTCGACCATTCGTGTTCCGAGGCCATGCTTCTCTAGTGTGCTAGGCTTGCCAACTCAACCTTAGTGTATTCGCTGTGCAACATGGCTTACACCCACTGTATGCGAACGTAAATATATCTGACACCCAGGCCTGTAACCATGGATCACTTCATACCGAAGAACTTTCTTGGTGGTGCACACTAAGGGGGAACACAATCGTTGGTAATTTTAACAGGGGTCATCTTATTAGGCTACCATCGAGTATATAATACTATCACACAATAAGACATACAAACAATAACATTGAATGTAAATGCTATGTGATATGGTCCTTCACGTCGTGATCTTCATCCGCCGTCACCGGGTTCCGGCGGTAGGGTTCCGGCGCCGTAGAAACCAGGGTACCGGTGTCATTTCGGCATGGTAGTTCATCACCTTCGTGACTATCTACTACTATGTAACAAAAGGTAATCACTTTACCTTTGCCACAACCATATCACAAAGCAACGCCCTCCTACAAAACAAAGTTAGACGCCTCTACTTTATCTTTGCATGTTTTACGTGGCTGAATGGGCTTTCGCACAAGAACCGTTCTTACCTACGAACTTTCAGCACAACGCTGATCAAGTAGTTGTCTCTACTACACCCCTTTCGGGGCCCTCCGTTGCAAATGGCATACCAACTAATGCGAGAGAGACAGACACCCCCCCTAAGCCACTTTATATGGTACAAGCCGTATGTCAAGCGTGTACCAGTCTCGCGAATAAACGCGTAAAGTCAGTTGGGGGCCGCTTCATCAAGCATTACTGCGGTATACACAAGTACACGTGGGAGGGTAACAACTAAAAGATCAACACCCACACGCTACATCCTCGTGTGTTCTACCCGTACTAGCATTACTACGCATAGATCTAGCTCTGATACCACTCTAGGGGTTCCGCCTATGAAAATAATAAATTTTATCCTACGCCATGAACCCCTGAAGCTGCCAGGACCTATCTATTAGTAATAAAGTAACGGGAGGGGCTTTTCACGAACTTAACCTTGAAGACCAAAAAGCGTTGTCAACGCTCAGGAGAGCGTGATTGATGTAGACGAGCTGACGCCGACCTCAAGGTTGTGATGAAGTCCTTGCGCTCCTTCTGGATCCAACGACTTGACTGCCTCAAGTGCGACACCTCGCGGGGAGTTACACACGTCCAGTGTCTGACGATGACTCCTGCTTCCCCGATCCAGCAGCAGTTGCGGAAGTAGAGCTCCCGGATCCGAATCCCGCAGCGCGACGGCGCTCCGCAGTGAAGATGTCTCTCGCTCGCGTAGTCCATACTTGGGACCACGGTCACGAGAGAGAGAGGGGGGGAGACATAAAATATCAATTGGAGGTCCTCCCAAAAGTGGGGAGACCTTTATTGATTATTGGTGTAGTTATCTTGGCCAAATACCCCACTATATATAGGGGGAGGGGAGGTACTACCTCCCTCAAAGTCTCGGGGTGGGACTAAAGGAGAGGAGGGGGAGGAGGTGGCCACTGACCACCTAGTTGGTCCTGCGCGGGGGGGGGGGGGGGGGGGGGCTAGGCCCAGCCGGCCTCCCCCTTGGCCCCTATCCCTCTCTCCTTTCCCCTAATGGGCACTCTCCCTCTAGAATTGGCCCATTAAGCCTTGGACCATTAAAATTGATTTTCTCTTTATTAAATAATTATGAATAAATGATTAAATCAAAATTTAACATTAAGTAACATATTATCCAACCTCCTTGGCCATGGAACACCTTCCACCTTGATACATTGCAAATGTATCTATAATTTTTGATGTTCCATGCTTGGTTTTATCCACTTTCTTGTGTTTTGTTCCAACTTTGGAGTACTTTTCATATGATTTCTTAGACTAACCTATTAACAAGAGCCACAGTGCTAGCTGCCTATTTTTTGCTATTTTTGGTTTCAGGAAAGTCAGAAAATGAATATTCTCGGAATTGGACGAGACAAAAGCCAAAGTGCCTATTTTTCGGGAAGTCATCAGATGCCAGAATACGAGACAGAGAGGGGCTAGAGGCCGGCCACACCACCTGGCCACGCGGCCAGGCTTGGCCCACGCCAGGGGGTGGTGTGGTGGCCCCTGGCACACCCTCGACCTCCCCTTCCGCCTATAAGATGGCCTCGGGACGAAAACCCTAAGGGCCCGATCAAAAATCCACGAAAGAGTCTATAGCCGCCGTCATCTCCATCCCTAGATCGGGAGGCATCTGAAGCTCTTCCCGGCACCCTGCCGGAGAGGGGAATTCACCCTGGAGGCCTTCTTCATCACCATGCAAGCCTCCGGTGTGATGCGTGAGTAGTTCATACTTGGACTACGGATCCATGTAGTAGCTAGCTGGCGGGTTCTCGTCCTTTGTGCTTTCATGTCTAGATCTTGTGAGCTCCGTTCATGATCAAGATCATCTATTTGTAATTCTACATGTTGTGTTTGCGAGGATCCGATGGATATTGAGATGCTATTTCAGATTGATTATTGATTCTATCATGTCTTTGCTATTTGTGATCTTGCATGCTTTCCGTTGTTAGTAGCTATGTTGGCCAAGTAGATGCTAGCAACTCCAAGAGATAGTGGGTTCATGCCTCTAGTAATCTGGGGAAGTGACAGAAATCTCTAAGGTACTACATGTGCTATTGCTACTAGGGAGAAAACAACAATCCTTTGTTCATAGAACAATCGTATTGTTTACTTTACACGCAGTTCATAAAGCAATAATCTGTTGCTTGCAACTTAATACTAGAGGGGGTTCGGATGATAACCTGAAGGTGGATTATTAGTCATAGATGCAGTTGGATGGCGGTCTATGTATAATGTTGTAATGCCCAATCAAGTCTCAAAGGAATCAAGATGATTAGTATATGCATGTATTGCTTTCTCGATGTTTGTCAATTGCCCCGCTGTAATTTGTTCACCCAGCATGTTATCTGTCTTAAGGAGAGCCACCTCTAGTGAACTATGGATCATGGTCCTTGTCTTTTACATACAATCTACAATCTTTTACTGCTTTGTGTTTACTTTCTGCAAACTTTTACTTCTTTCCATTCGATACGTTTAATCCTTTGTTTTCCGCAAAACACGGTAAGATTGACAACCTCATCGCAAGTTGGGGACAAAGTTCTGTGGTTGTGTTGTACAGGTCTCCACGTTGCTACTAGCACCGGTAGTGCGCCCTGCCAAGGCTCAGCTAGCAACACCTTTGGGGTGTTTCCTTGCTCCTACTAGTTTGATTAAACCTTGGTTTCATAACTGAGGGAAACTTGCTGCTGTGCTCATCATACCTTCCTCTTGGGGTTCCAAACGAGCTCTACATCAACATCGCACCTGCACTTTTCTGGCGCCGACACTGAGCCATCAAGCATTTTTCTGGCGCCATTGCTGGGGAGTCAAGGACATCTTCACAAGGGGAGTCCCTCATAACCAATCTCTTTACTTTGTTATTTTTGTTTTTCTTAGTTTCTTTTTGCTTTGTTTGCTTGTTTCTTTATCAAAAACACAAAAAAATTAGTTTTACCAGTTTGCTTTCTTTATCAAAAACACACAAAAATTAAGTCTCCTTTAGTTGTCACCCCTTCCTTATCTCACCATGTTGACCCCTACATTCACCCTGAAAGACCTTTCAATTGGTAGTGGTTCTATAATTGGGAAAGATAATATTGAAGAATTCTTTAATCATGTTCGTAAGCATGAAGATACCGAGGATAGATCCCTTATAGAACTTGCTCTAAACTATGAGATTGCTGCAGCTTCTTTAATTCACATGTTAGAATCTAGGTTTGTTAACCTCAACCCCTTAATGCAAATAATGTTTCATAAGCTTAAAGAAATTGAGGACCCTGAAAAGAGGGATTTTATTCTAGAAACTTTGTTTAAGGAGTTCTATGATGTTGCCAAGGAAGCTAGGAAAGTCTTTGAACATTTCAATATGCTAGGCTCATGTGTAGATGTTGTTGGTACACGAGAAGAGATGAACAAAACCGAACCTAATGGGGAGAACCTAAGATACCAATACCCTTTAAACTAATAGCAATACATGATGCCATAGAAAAGAATCTTGATTGGATTGTTCCTGCAAACCCTTTTGATGAGAATAGTGAACCTAAGAGCATTGAGAGAGGATCCTCTAGAACTTATTTGGATGATATACCTTGCCTTGTTAAAAATATTTCTCGTATTGTTCTTAATGCTTCTTCATTCGAGAACACTTGATTCTTTTTCTTGCTTCTTATGCCTAACTTAAAGGCGTTAAAGAAAAGTACTTATTGGGAAATAACCCAAAAGTTTTAGATGAGTCTTGGAAGTTATTACCTCTGTAATAACCGCTCCTTATCCTTTTTATTTGATTTTTGTGCCAAGAGTAACCTCTAATGAGAGAGAAGCAATGATTGGGAAAGTTGTTGTCCCGAAACAGATTTATGTGCTTCACCGTAAAAATTTGTGTAAAATTGCTGAACATCCTTTTGAGGCGTGAATTTTTTTTCTGCTGCCCCAGGTTGTTATCTAACTTTCTTTCGTTCAGCACTTTTTGATTTGAGCAACAGAAGGTCTTTGAAAAAATTCGTCTTTACCTGCTGGTCTGTTTTGACAGATTTCTGCCATTTTCTGCATTTGCTTCTTGTTGGTTCCTTTTTGAGTTCTTTTGGGGAATTGAGCTTTTTGAGGGAAGTGCTACAGTAGCTAATGTTCTAATGGAAATTTATTTGGTGTTAGAACTGAACCTTAAGACCTATTTATCTTGAGTGCACTAATGTTGCTAATAAAGATTGTGTGAAGGTATGTATGAAGGAAAAATTTCAGGTGTATGGAAGGAATGAGTAATGAGATGAAGGATGGACTAAAGCTCAAGCTTGGGGATGGCACGCGTGTCACCCCAAGAAATATCCAAGAAGTACGAGCGTCAAAGGTTGGGGATGCCCAAGGCATCCCCTTCTTCATCAATAAAAATCCCAGGTTTCTTCCAAACGCTTCATATTTATTGTTTCATGCACAGTTGTGTTTTTCTTGGAGCGTCTTCTTTTTTGTTTTCGTTTTGGTTTTTCGTTTTCTTTGGTTTTCTTAGTTTTCTGAATAAATTGGTTGGACCCCCTATTTCATACATTGGTTTGCAAATAGTTTGGTTTGGTTTGGAAAAGAGTAGGAAAGTTCATGTTTATGTGGTAAAAAGAGCTCGTTTTTGACTGTGGCCTATGCTTTTTCATGTCATGCTTGATATTGTTTTGGCTTTATGCTTAGTATTCTTTGCTGTAGCATGACTTGTTATAAACAATTGAGATTGATTAATGTGCCTTGGATGAATCATGCGTTGTTTTAGCATATTAAAGCATAGTATAGTGGTATTCTCCGTTGATGCTTTATTTGGGTTGACTTGGCGCATGCTCACACCATGTTATGACTATCTCAAGTCACCATAGCCTTTATGATCCTTTAGTTTTCAACTTGTAGTATCACTTTATGCTTTGATCAATGATGTTTTGTCACTCTACATGATTATGGCCATTATTGCTCTCTTAGTTTGTCGTTCCTAGTCTTTTGCTAGCCTCCACCACCAAGTATGAGTTCCACTCATGCATCCAACTCCCTAAACCAAGTTATTCCAAAGATTCCACCATACCTACCTACTAGCTTATGCTATTACAAGTATATTCATGATTTGTTTACCTTCCAAATTAAACTTGTTATGAGAAAACTAGTTATTAAAGCTCTCATGAACTTGATGGCACACTTTAATTTTCTTGCCCTTAATAAACTAGAACCACTGTGTCGTCTATGTTGTATATGCTTGCACTTATTTGTTGGGAATTAGCAGAACCATGCTTTCATGGGGAACGCTTTCAACATTGCACTTGGTACTTGTACCTAGTTGATATCATGCTCTTTTGTATATGGATGTCGTCGGTGTGAAATGAAAGGGGAGCTTGTAAGTCCATGGAGTTATGTATATGTGTTAGAGAAACGCCTGGGCCGCTGGTCTAATCCATGCTGACATGGTGGAAACCTGCAGCGTAACCATAATGAGCTGTCTATGAAGTATTCTTTTCTTATAAAAAAGAGTCCTATTGAGAAAAAAGAGAAAAAGAAAAAAAAGAGATATTACGAAAAGAGGAAAGAGAGAAAAAAGCACCATATTCCCATGGTAAATAAGAAGATTGCTGAGATGCTCGTTGTCTGCTTGCCTTGTCATTTTGATATGGGGATTCTTCCGTATCAACAGGCATGGGGTACCCCGTCGGCGGTTCTCTATGATACACATGTACTTACGATGACAAGAACTTACCGGTGACTAAACTTGAGTAGCATGAGGAGCGGCCCTCGTATACAAGGGACATGAAATTTCTAACTTATATTTCGTCAAGCATGGACACCATAGTTTGTTCACTTTAACCTTAATCACTTCAAGATGCTTATGATAGGGGCAATGAGAGCTGAAAGCTATAAGTACCATAATTTGTGGAAGCTCTTTATGAGACTTGAATCCCTACTTCCTTTTATAAAAAGGCCTTTCTTCCACGATTATATTGAGTCTCCACCTTCTACCTTTATGCACCTACTTTGAGAGCATAGTGGCCATTCTTAGTTCTATGTGCATTGTCCCAAGACTAGTTGATTGATGCATAACTTGATATTGCTTGTTTTAAAACTATTTGTGTCGTCGGATTAAGGACAAGTACGCCATGAGGGGGTCCTCGAGGCGTGCGGAAGAGAGGGTGTGAGACGTATGGTATTCCAGGACGGTGAGCACACAAGTTTACCCAGGTTCGAATCCGCCGGCTTTGGACGGATCCTACTCCTGCTAGTAATCCAGTAATACGGTAGAGCCGGAATATGGGTTACAAGGGTATCGCCTGTGCGAGTTGAGGGTCTAAAGTATTGGGTGCCCTAAAGGCTCTCCCTAGGCCGCCTTATATAGATATCCGGCCTAGGGTTTACAGGAGAGATCAATCTGGCTACGACTAAGAGTTGGTTACAGAGTATATCTTGAACTACAAGTAACATTATGGGCCTAAGTCGGTAAGTCTTCTGGGCCTTCCCGTAGCAGGATTGGACTCCATCTTCTCTCCCTGACTGGGCTGCCCGTGAAGCAAAGCTCTAACCCGAAGTGGGCCACCCTGGTCAGTGAGGAAATGTGAGGATACCCGGAAAGTGTTGGAGATATGCCCAAGAGACAATAATAAAGTGGTTATTATTATATCTTTATGTTTATGATAAATGTTTACATCCCATGCTATAATTGTATTAACTAGAAACATTAATACATGTGTGTTTTGTAAACATAAGAGAGTCCCTAGTAAGCCTCTTGTTGAACTAGCTTGTTGATTAATTGATGATCATAGTTTCCTGATCATGGACATTAGGATGTGATTAATAACAAGGTTATGTCATTAGAAGAATGATGTGATGGACACACACACCCATAGTAAGCATAGCATCAGATCAAGTCATTAAGTTCGTATTGCTGTAAGCTTTCAAATACATAGTAACCTAATCCTTCGACCATGAGGTTATGTTAATCACCATCACCAGATGGATACTTTGATGACATCAAACACCGCTTCGTAACTAGGTGGTTATAAAAGTGTCATTGGGTATTCTGAAAGTATGTGTTGAAGCGCATGAACCAAGATTGGGATTTGTCCATCCATATGACGGATAGATATGCTCTGGGCCCTCTCGGTGGAATGTCATCTAGTTAGCTTGCAAGCATGTGACTAGGTCACAAGGGATGACATATCACAGAACGAGTAAAGAGTACTTATCAGTAACGAGGTAGAACTAGGTATGGAGAAGCCGACGATCAAACCTCGGATAAGTAAAGTATCGTGTGACAAAGGGAATTGGTTTTGTATGTTAATGGTTCTATCGATCACGAAGTCATCATTGAGTATGTGGGAGCCATTATGGATCTCCAGGTCCCGCTGATGGTTATTGATAGAAGATGTGTCTCTATCATGTCTACATATTCACGAACCGTAGGGTGACACACTTAAGGTTCGAAGTTGTTTTAAGTAGATATGGAATGTGCGTTGGAGACCGAATGTTGTTCGGAGTCTCGGATTGGATTCAAGACATCACGAGGAGATCCGGAATGGTCTGGAGAATAAGATTCATATATTGGGGATCATTTTCTGAGTTAGGAAATGTTCCGGAGTATTTGTATGAGGGTTCTATAAGGTTTCGGAATGTTCCGGAAGGTTCTGGAAGGTTTCTTGGAGTTTGCTTGAAAACCAAGGAAGGGATCAAGGAGTCCTGGTGGGTCAAGACTAGGAGTCGTGGGGGAGGAGGACTCCTCCCCCCACTCCCAATCCGCCGGCCTAGAGGAAGGGGAGTCCTACAAGGACTCCCCCTCCGATGGCGCCTCACCCCCCTTAAATAGAGGGGCAGGGGCGCCCCCTCCACCCCTGCTCTCATAACACCCAATCTCTGTCGCCTCTCTCCTCCACCTTTCTTCTGCACAGGCATAGGCGAAGCCCTGCAGAATTCTCTACTCCACCACCACCACCACGCCGTCGTGGTGCTGGGATTCCGTGGAGAAGATCTACTACCTCCGCTGCTCGCTGGAACAGGGAAAGGAAGGTCTGCTTCGACTCCGCACGTGTGACCGACTGCGGAAACGCTGCCGGAACGCGGCGCCGGAAGGATTGTCCACACGATCTTGAGATCGGCAAGTGATCGACTAAATCAACCACGAGATCTAATCTCGTTAACGCTTTCGGATCTACGAGGGTTAGTTCCTATCTATCTCGTTGCACATGTCTAATAGATTAGATCTTGGCTTTTATCTAGATTAGATCTAGGTTTTGTTCGTTCTTGTGGTAGAAATTTTTTGTTTTCCATGCTACGAACCCATCAGTGGTATCAGAGCCGTATCTATGCGTAGATCTGTTGCACGAGTAGAACACAATGTTTTTGTGGGCGTTGATGCTTTTGTTGTCGATGTCTTAGCGTGTACTTTGCATCTTGCGGTATGGTGGGATGAAGCGGCTCGGGCTAACCTTACATGTCATCGCACATGAGACTTGCTCCACGCTTGACGTGTAACTTGCTTTGCACAAGTGGCTTTGCGGGTGTCTGTCTCTCCCACCATAGTATAGATCCAATTTACACTTTGCACTTGATAGCACTTGTATCAACGTTGTGGTTCAGTTTCGTAGGTAAGATCCGTTCTTATTCGAAAGCCCCAAACCACGTAAAACATGCAAAGAAAATTAGAGGTGTCTAACTTGTTTTCTAAGTTAGGAAATGTTTCGGAGTATTTGTATGGAGATTCTAGAAGGTTTCGGAATGTTCTGGAAGGTTCTAGAGGATTTCTTGGAGTTTGCTTGAAAACCAAGAAAGGATCAAAGGAGTCCTGGTGGGGCAAGACACGGATTCGTGGGGGAGGAGGACTCCTCCCCCCTTCCCACCACCGGCCATAGGAGGGGAGTCCTACAAGGACTCCCCCTCCCCAGGTGCGCCCTCCCCCCTTAAATAGAAGGGCAAGGGCGCCCCCTCCTAGCTTGCTCTTATAACTCCCAATCTCTGCCGCCTCTCTCCTCCACCTTTCTTCTGCACAGGCATAGGCGAAGCCCTGCAGAATTCTCTACTCCACCACCACCACCACCACGCCGTCGTGCTGCTGGGATTCCGTGGAGAAGATCTACTACCTCCGCTGCTCGCTAGAACGGGGAGAGGAAGTTCTGCTTCGACTCCGCACGTGTGACCGACTGCGGAAGCGCTGCCGGAACGCGGCGCCGGAAGGATCGTCCACACGATCTTGAGATCGGCAAGTGATCGACTACATCAACCACGAGATCTAATCTCGTTAACGCTTTCGGATCTACGAGGGTTAGTTCCTATCTATCTCGTTGCACATGTCTAATAGATTAGATCTTGGCTTTTATCTAGATTAGATCTGGGTTTTGTTCGTTCTTGCGGTAGAATTTTTTTGTTTTCCATGCTACGAACCCATCAGTGGTATCAGAGCCGTATCTATGCGTAGATCTATTGCACGAGTAGAACACAATGTTTTTGTGGGCGTTGATGCTTTTGTTGTCGGTGTCTTAGCGTGTACTTTGCATCTTGCGGTATGGTGGGATGAAGTGGCTCGGAATAACATTACGTGTCATCGCACATGAGACTTGCTCCACACTTGACGTGCAACTTACTTTGCACAAGTGGCTTTGCGGGTGTCTGTCTCTCCCACCATAGTTAATATTCATTTACAATGAGCATCTGACAACACTTGTATCAACGTTGTGGTCCTTGTTCGTAGGTAAGATCGGTCTTATGCGAAAGCCCCAAACCACGTAAAACATGCAAAGAAAATTAGAGGCGTCTAACTTGTTTTTGCAGGGGTTTTGTGATGTGATATGGCCATCATGTGATTATGATTATATTTGATGTATGCAATGATCATTGTTGTAATATGGCAACCGGCAGGAGCCTAATGGTTGTCTTTTAATTCTGTTAAGACCTGCGTGTCTATTCATCTTGTAATAGCTTTATTCCCAGTAGTTGTAATAGTTACTAGTGATGATGGACAACCATGAAGCGGCACCACTGACCTTGACGCAATGCTGGTGATGATGGAGATCATGTTCGTGCTTTGGAGATGGAGATCAAAGGCGCAAGACGAAAGGGCCATATATATCACACATATTATGAATTGCCTGTGATGTTAATCCTTTATGCATCTTGTATTGCTTAGATCGCGACGGTAGAATTATAAGATGATCCCTCTCACCAAATATCAAGTAATAAAGTGTTCGTCCTTAGTTGGCACCGTTGCTAAGACTCGTCGTTTCGAAGCATATCGTGATGATCGGGTGTGATAGACTCTACGTGTGCATACAACGGGTGCAAGCCAGATTTGCACATGCGGAAACTAAGGTTAACCTTGACGAGCCTAGCATGTACAGACATGGTCTCGGAACACGGAATACCGAAAGGTAAAGCATGAGTCATATGGATGATATGATAAACATGTTGATTGTTCGCCTTTAAAGCTACATCATCTCACGTGATGATCGGACTTGGTGTAGTGGATTTGGTTCGTGTAATCACTAAAACAACTCGAGGGATGTTGTTTTGAGTGGGAGTTCATTTATAATTTGGATTAGTCGAACTCAATTTATCATAAACACAATCAAAGTGAATTTGCATAGTTTATTGTAGTCATTGGCATCCGTTCAACACCTTACGCTTAGTTATAGTTCAGATAGTGGAACTATAGAAATTCTGGATATTTACTTTACGAACTGGTATCGTATTGTTTTGAGTGTCAATCTAATGTTTAAAAGTCCTGTTGCAAACTTTCAGCAAACTCCGTTTACTCTGTGAAGTTTAATAAATAGTATTAAATCAAGAGTAACAATTCTAGTGTTAGTATCTAATGTATCATGTTTTCCTCCATGATTCTTGATACTCAAAAGATTGTTTTTAATATCAAGTTTATCTAAGAGCTGAAAGCAATGTTTCAGAAACCATCATATGTGAAAGGTATTGCGATATCTAAAACAATGTGTTGGTTACAACATGATAGAGTATACGTCCTCATATTTGATGAGAATTTGTGAAGGTTGGAGACGCTGGTCGTCCTAATCCTCCAAAAGGTTTTGAAAAAGAAACATTATACTCGCAATTCACCTTTATAAGCTATAGCAGCTTGATCATGAAAGTTGTCATGATAAGGATGAATAGAAGATGTAAGTAAAATGTTTACTACACTTAAAGATTACTAAAGAATGGAATTTTGAAGGAATACCAAACATTTGATGATGGTGATCCACCTCAAAGTGCAAGTCCAAAGGTATTAGTAGTTGACTATATACGCTTTGTACCATGTGTCATGTTAATGACACCACTATTGATGTTGATAGACTCTTTTAAAATAAAAGGAATTGCTGAAAGAGAATCTATAAAATATTTGGCAGAAAATAAAAGGTTGGAGATGTCCAACTTAGGCATATAGAAGATATACATGTTATGGTTGTATTCCTTGCTTGTTAAACAATGTGGTTCTCCGGTATTGGATACCGAATTGGTTGGTATGAAGTGTCATACAGGACAACACAATTCATGAACTACAATAGCCTAAGTACTAGCAAGAGAAAATGTGATGATGTTCATCGAAAACAAACAAAGGGTTGTTGTGTTGCTCGTTAACATCAAAGCTTGCCTTCAAGATTTGTTTCAATAATTGTTATTTTGATCAGGTATTATGACGACAAAAGGTTGTTCAAATAATTACCGTATTCCATAATAGATGGATAATATACAAGTCTGGTAGGAGAAATAACGACCATAAAACTAATGCTAAAATGTCGCAAGACAAATGATTGAAAGATCACTTGCGAAGTGACATCGCCGTTTAAATTATATTGAAAGGTATACATGAAGAAACTCCATGTTGATGGAATTTTGGAGTCTTTGATTTGGATCAAATGACGCTTGTGATACTTTCTTGGAGATAATTAAAACTCCGTTCGTAGGCCAAAAAGAGGAACGGACGACTAACTGATTGGAATTTGTACATATTGATGTATATAGTCCACTATGTGTAGTCATGGGCGATGGATTTCAACTTCATATGCTTTCTTCGAAAATTTGAGTGAATATATCTGTATATTTACTTAATAAGGAGGAAGTATGAAACATTTGAAAATTGTTCAAAGACTTTCAAGATGAAGTTGAAAATCATTGTAACAAGAAAATAAAGAGTTTATGATTCGATCATAAAGGAAGATATTTGAGTTACATGTTTAGCAAAAACATCTAAGACTTGAGGAATTGTTCTATGATTTGTGTTTCCCGATAAACCATAGGAGTATGGCATATTCGAGAGATAAAATCAAACCATGTTTGAGATGGTAAGATCAAGGGTGTCATTTATAAAACTGCCATTATGTTTTTAAAGATTAAAGCTTTAGTGACTACCGCTTTTACACTGAAAAGAGCTCCATCGTGATCCGTTGAAATGACACCATATAAGTCATGGTTTGGGATAAAACCCGAATTGTCTTTTCTTAAATTTTGGTATGTTATGCATCAGTAAAATGTTTACAACCAAATTCGGATAAGCACGTCTTTGTAGGTTATCCCAAAGAATTTGTTGGGAATTTCTCCATAACACGGAGGACAAAAGAGTTTGTTACTTGGAACTTCAAGTTTCTTGAGAAGGAATTTTTCGTGAAAAGTTAAGTGGGAGGACAATAGAACTTTGATAAGGTTGTTGAACCTTAGCTATATGTGCTAAGTAGCGCAGCGCCGGAAAGTGTCCCGGTGACGGCCACAATGCTCGTGGCTCTTGTGATTACAAAAGGTGTGATCTCGGAGATTAGAGTTCCTATAAGAACCGTGTGGGTCGGTAAAAATCAAATAGTAAGATTTGATCAGCAAGTCGTTATTGTTTTGACAATGATGAACCGACTACATGCAAAGAAGCGATGATGGGCCCTGACTCCATAAAATGACTAGAAGTCATAGAATCCGTGATAGTATCCATACACGAGAAATCAAGTTTTTGAACTTGGAAGACCCTCTGGAAAGGCGTGAAGCCTATCGGTCGTGTTTGGATTTATAAAGAAATAAAACATGGATGTTTAACATCTATGAAATAGTCGACATGTCAGAAAGAAGTTTACGACAATGTTCAAGGAATTTACTATGATAAAATTTGATCTTTCATAGCGATATTTAGTCTGGACGGATTAATGTAGCAACCACTACATATATTTTGGTATATGGTAGTTGAACAAACAAAACAAGTTCTTCTAATAGAATGGTTACCTAGGACGTGTACATGACACGATCCAAAGGGTTTTGTTAATTCAAAGGATGCTAAAAGAGTATGCAAAACTTCAATGGTTGAAGTAAGCATAGCGGAGTTGGAATCTTCACCATGATGAAACTGTTAAAAGAGTTTAAATTCATCGGAGATGATGAAGATGCTTGCATTTGCAAGAAATTAAGTGGGAGCGTTGAGACATATTTCTAATACATTATGTAGAGGACATATTGTTGATTGGAAATGATGTATCTTGTATTGACACAGGTTAAGAATTTCATTCTGACGAAAGACTTAGGCATAACCCAAGAATTAGGCATCAATGTCTATATGGATAGATTGAGGCGCTAATATGGTTTTGCCAAATGTACATAGATAAGATGTTGAATGAGTTCAATATGGAAACAACAAGAAAGGTTCTTGACACACGGAAAGGACTGAATCAAGATTCGAGTGTGTTGACACGAGATTCAAGTGTTTTGACACTTGGTGAAATCACAAGAATATTTTGATCAATCATTCTTTGAGATGTACACATCCAGATATGTCCTATACTCTAAATGTTATGAGCATATACCAGAATGACTCATAAGATGATCATTGGACAATAGTAGGGATATTCCTATGATCTTTGGAAGAACTAAGAATATATTATTTATATAGTGGTAACAAGGTAGTTCATTGTAAAGTGTTACATTGATACTAGTTTTGTCACAAGATACAAATTAAATTTATCTCAATTTAGACTATGGGTGGCACAATATAATGGAAAGGATGTTCCATGATGGATTTGGATGAGTTCCAAAGTTGTGATATTGTGACGGATACTACAACAAAAGGCTAAGTATATAACTTCTATAGTAGCAGCAAAGGAGGGCATTTGTGTTAAGTAGTTTGTTATCAAACTAGGTGTGGTTCAAAGTGGGCTAATACTATGAAGATATATTGTGTGACAATAATATCAACATATTTTGAGCTGAAGGAACTAAAGGTCTCACCAAAGGACCAAATTTATACAATGCCATCTCATTGGAGAATGAGTAATGCGTAGAGACGCAAGAACATGCAAATACACACGGACCTGGAAGTGTCAGATCCAAAGATTATGTTTACCACTAGCAATAGTGTCTATACAACACCAGAAAGCCATAGGTGTTGAATGCACAAGTTTTTAACTAGATTATTGACTCTAGTGCAAGTGGGAGACTGTTGGAGATATGCCCAAGAGGCAATAATAAAGGGGTTATTATTATATCTTTATGTTTATGATAAATGTTTACATCCCATGCTATAATTGTATTAACCGGAAACATTAATACATGTGTTTTGTAAACATAAGAGAGTCCCTAGTAAGCCTCTTGTTGAACTAGCTTGTTGATTAATTGATGATCATAGTTTCCTGATCATGGACATTAGGATGTGATTAATAACAAGGTTATGTCATTAGAAGAATGATGTGATGGGGACACACACCCATAGTAAGCATAGCATAAGATCAAGTCATTAAGTTCGTATTGCTGTAAGCTTTCAAATACATAGTCCCCTAATCCTTCGACCATGAGGTTATGTTAATCACCATCACTGGATGGATACTTTGATGACATCAAACACCGCTTCGTAACTGGGTGGTTATAAAAGTGTCATTGGGTATTCTGAAAGCATGTGTTGAAGCGCATGAACCCAGATTGGGATTTGTCCATCCATATGACGGATAGATATGCTCTGGGCCCTCTCGGTGGAATGTCATCTAGTTAGCTTGCAAGCATGTGACTAGGTCACAAGGGATGACATATCACAGAACGAGTAAAGAGTACTTATCAGTAACAAGGTAGAACTAGGTCCGGAGATGCCGACGATCAAACCTCGGATAAGTAAAGTATTGTGTGACAAAGGGAATTGGTTTCGTATGTTAATGGTTCTATCGATCACGAAGTCATCGTTGAGTATGTGGGAGCCATTATGGATCTCCAGGTCCCGCTGATGGTTATTGATAGAAGATGTGTCTCTATCATGTCTACATATTCACGAACCGTAGGGTGACACACTTAAGGTTCGATGTTGTTTTAAGTAGATATGGAATGTGCGTTGGAGACCGAATGTTGTTCGGAGTCTCGGATTGGATTCAAGACATCACGAGGAGATCCGGAATGGTCCAGAGAATAAGATTCATATATTGGGGATCATTTTCTGAGTTAGGAAATGTTCCGGAGTATTTGTATGAGGGTTCTAGAAGGTTTCGGAATGTTCCGGAAGGTTCTGAAAGTTTTCTTGGAGTTTGCTTGAAAACCAAGGAAGGGATCAAGGAGTCCTGGTGGGTCAAGACTAGGAGTCATGGGGGAGGAGGACTCCTCCCCCCCACTCCCAATCCACCGGCCTAGAGGAAGGGGAGTCCTACAAGGACTCCCCCTCCCATGGCGCCTCACCCCCCTTAAATAGAGGGGCATGGGCGCCCCCTCCACCCCTACTCTCATAACACCCAATCTCTGCCGCCTCTCTCCTCCACCTTTCTTCTGCACAGGCATAGGCGAAGCCCTGCAGAATTCTCTACTCCACCACCACCACCACGCCGTCGTGCTGCTAGGATTCCATGGAGAAGATCTACTACCTCCGCTGCTCGCTGGAACGGGGAGAGGAAGGTCTGCTTCGACTCCGCACGTGTGACCGACTGCGGAAGCGCTGCCGGAACGCGGCGCCGGAAGGATCGTCCACACGATCTTGAGATCGGCAAGTGATCGACTACATCAACCACGAGATCTAATCTCGTTAACGCTTTCGGATCTACGAGGGTTAGTTCCTATCTATCTCGTTGCACATGTCTAATAGATTAGATCTTGGCTTTTATCTAGATTAGATCTGGGTTTTGTTCGTTCTTGCGGTAGAAATTTTTTGTTTTCCATGCTACGAACCCATCAGAAAGTATATCCCCCACAGCAGCCCCCGGAGGCCTCCAAGATCCAAAGTCAGATTTTATCATCATCGAGCTTGATCTTCGGCTTGCAGAATCTTGAAGGGTTCCTGAAACTTCACAACAAAAAATATGATCCAGGTCTTAAAATAAGTCGGACCTTTCAATTGGTTACTCGGATTTCCCAGCTCGATTTTAAACTAAGCCGGAACTTGGTCTCCAACGCCACCTGACACAAGCATGGTCAAGAAACGTCATCTGACAGGCGTGCCGTCAGCACGACCATTGGTGGGCCCGCGGTCCGCGGAACCGTGGCGCCGTTTCAATGCGTGTGTGGAGATCGAGGAGACGCAATCATTGCGTGGGTCCTTCCCAGTTATTTCCACGACGCGTGGCGGTTACACTGTAGCATTTGCACGAATCTTGGCGCAGGTAGGTGGATATAAGGGGTTTGGATTTATCCTTCTCCTTTCCACCAGCCCTTTGCCGTTTCTTTTTCTCCCAATTCTCCTGCGCGCACAGAGCTCCCTTGTCCCTTCCCCACAGAACTCCCAGCGCTGCCACTTTCAGGTCATCTTCTCACCGGAGAAATGGCTTCATCATCTTCTTCCTCTGGTTTTGCGGCTGCAGCGGCGGCGGTGTCGGCGGAAGTTGCAGCGGAGAAGGAGAGCTTTCGGGGAATCTGGATCCCTGCGCCCTCAACGAGGATGGCCTCAAGAATGTGGAGAAGGAGGGGCTTCTCGCCGCCGGCGACTGGCAGACCGGCTCTGGCGAAACCATCCCCAACCCGCGCGACGGCGAGCGGGTCCACTTCGGCATCCATCTCGACCGAGGTCTGTCTTTTCCTCCCTCGGAGTTCTTCTCCGAGGTGAGAGATCATTACGGAGTTCAACTCCACAATCTTCCTCCCAACTCTCTGTTACAGATGAGTGCTTATGCATCGCTTTGCGAGGGCTTTCTCAGCATTAGGCCGAGTTTGCTTCTCTTCCGGTAATATTTTCATGTCCGGAGAAATTCCATCACTGTCGGTGTTCCTTACATCATCGGCACTATTAGTTTTTCACTTAGACGCGACCGGGCATATCCCAAAATTGCTGCCAATGACTCGGTCAAACAATGGCCAGCCACATTTTTCTACCATGAGGATATTCCGGCTCCCGGCAAAGCTACTGCTTTGCCGGCTTTTGTCGACGGAGCCGCCACGGCCCAGCCTTCTAGGGACGAGGCTGCTCCGGCTCTCACCGATGATCTGATCCTCGTGAAGAGGCGGATCGAATATTTGATCAAGCACAAGGGTCTGAAGGGATCCGACTTGGTCCAGTGCTAGGTCTCGCGTCGGATCCAGCCACTTCAGTACCACGGGGATAGACTGGTGCACTCCATCACGTCTTCCAAAAAAGACTCCCTCCGCATTAGTCCCAAATCCTACACCACTCAAGGCTACATCAGCCAAATCAAGTGGCTGATCAAGGAGCGGATCGAGAGGAGAATTCCGGAGGTTTCTCTGGATATGCACATGGCGGACAACCCCGTGGTGCTGGTAAGCTTCCATCAGTACATCTTTTATGTGTTTCAATCTTCGAGTTAAGTTGCAATACTGATCTGTTTTCTTGTTTTCAGCTTGCTGACCTCCTCGAGTCGGAACTTGCTCCGCTCGAAGGATATCCTCCTGAGTTTTCTCAGGAGACAGAAGTTGTCCCATTGCCGGACCTTGTGCTCAAGAAGCGCAAAGCTCCAACAGTGGCTGTTGGCACAAAGGAGGTGCCTGTTGTGAAGAGGTAAGCTTTCAGTCACAATTTCCGCCTTTGTTCCTTTCTCGAATTTCTTTCCGAGGTGTAATGTTTCCGACTTTACCCCATTTATCAGAGCAAAGGCGATCGTCAAGGGCAAGGGGAGAGGGATTCCTTCGAAGCCCCTTCGATAGACGAAGCTTACCATAGCTTCTCCTACCGCGGCTCCTCCAACTCCTGCCCGTCAACCTTCTGCAACGCCAGCGATCACTCCTTCTCCGGTTGTTGCAGAAGATCCGGCTCCTCCAACGGCCCCTGTTCTCCTTGGGTGACAAACTGACGTCACCGTGGGTGTGTCAGGTCAAGATAAGGGTGAACTCTCTTCGGGTAATGATCCCTCGGTTGAAGTCTTCGCCGATAACCTCATTAGTAATCCGGGACTTGCCAAGTTTGGCCTGTCCCGGAAATCTGCAGAGGAAATCCAGTGGCTGGCCAGGCAAGTCCTGGACAAAAGCCATTTATCCCTCGAAGAGGAAGCGCAAGAAGCAGAGGACGTCAAGTTCTCTGACCTTCTCGCTCAAGTCCGCCTTCGCGACGAGAGGATTAGGACTGGCGAGCTTCCAACAGCCCCAGTAATCCCTCTTACTCTCGCCGAGAAGGTGGCAGCTGAAGTGAACGCGGGTTTAGATAAACTCACCCGCGAGCAATATGTAAGTCGGAATTCCAACTCTTGTTTTTACATTATGTTATATCATATCCTCTAGCCCCCAAGCATGAAGTAGGATATAGAATCCGGGTTTATGCTTTCATTAGGTTGCCAAAGAACAAACTAGTGTAGCCCCCAAGGCTCGTGCTGATATTTAGCAAAAAATATTAGCCCGAGTCTTAAGTATCTTTCTGACTTTGGGTATTCTGACTTACAGAAAGTATGTTCCTATAACCAGGAATTATTGACCAATGTCTGTGATAAGCGGAGAGAGATCAAAGCTCTCCGGCTTAAAAATGCTGAGCTCAAAGTAGCCAAGGATGACGCCAAAGGTAAGCATTCCGAGATTCAAACCTTGTTTTTTGCTTTTTGAGTGCCGAATTTTTCTGAACTGTTGTTCTTTTTTGACTTATAGAGCTGGTGAAACAATCCATCGCTATGATTGAAGAGGCCGAGAACCTCAAAACCCTGGTGGTGGAGAACAAGGGACTTCGCCAAGAGCTGGATAAGCTCAAGGCGGATCATGAAATGAGCATAGCTCAAGTCCTGGAATCCTCCTCCATGGCCACTAAAGAGCGTGATCGTAAGATTGCTGCTCAAGATAAAGTTATCTTAGACCTCAAGAATGAGCTTGGCAGAGAGAAGGACATCTCCCAGGCGCTCCGGGCTGAACTCCAGAGTCTCCGGGAGGAGAAGACCAAGATTACCGACGTCATTCTCGGTATGTTTCCCCTCTCTGACTTATCTTTTTTCTTCGACTTTTATCAATGTCGGATTTTTCTTAACTTGTTTTGTGTATAGGTCCTCTAAACTTGACGGACTCTTCCTCCTCCGGCTTACCCAAGTCGGTGATCTTCTTCATGACTTCCGCCAGTCCCTTGAGGACATTGGCGAGTCTCTCAGGATTCTGGACATGCCAAGCATATCGGATTTTCAGGTGCGGATACGGCCAAGGAGATGCCGCAGCTTGTTCGGGACTGGAACATGTCCTACGCGCGGACTGCTGCGCAGAACGCTCTTACCATGGTCATGAGCCACCATGGAAACATGGAGATATGGCAAGTGACCAGAGGGTACTACAAGGTAGACGAAGACGGCCAGGAGCAGGACCTTCAAGCCATCATGCACTCCTACGCTGGATATGGGTGCCACGTAGCTGATCTGACCAGCTACGAGATCCCCTTCTTCACCCGCGTAGCTACTCCACCACCTCCTCCAGAAGAAGCCGAAGAAGTTTCCGAGGATGAACGGACCACCTCAGATCCGGACATCTTGGAACGATATCAAAGCGGAGTAACCAGCGATCTGGCAGCTCCTTCATCTCCTCCTGCATTGTAGACCAGAAAATTATGTATTATTCTGGAAAGAACATGATGCGTTTGTAAATATTAAGTACTATTGATTTTGCTAGTGCTAAGATTTTTATCTATTCAACACTTTTGGCTTTGATTTTTTTTGTGCCTGAAATGTTTACATAAGCACTTGAATTTTTCCGTCTCTACTTATCGTTTATCTGGCTTTCCGCCTTGTCCCTTTCGTGAGCCGGCTAAACCTTCAGCCGGAAACTTTGTCGAGCAACGGAGCTCAATTGCTAAACCAGTGTAAACTCGGAAACAAAGCCGGCTTCCAGTACCAACAATTCACTACTCGGAAAATACCCGCATCCAACAATCAGACAAATAACCCAAGTAAAGACTAGAAATTTTAAAGTTATACCCGAAGGTAGCAGTTTTAGCATCGGAAATCTAAACCAGAACGAACATGAGCATAAAGTACTTTCAAGCATTCTAGGATTTTTGACTATGACATGATCATTAGGAAATAAGATGGTAAAAACTTCTCAGAAAAACTTGAGGCAACCAAAACTTTTATTTCTCACAGAACATGTACATATGTATGTTTACAAAGAAGGATAAACTAAGAATAAAAGGGACGTAGCTGAGCAATATTCCACGGTCTGTCTAACTCATCCGGATTTGTACTGCCTCCAGCTCTCTTTCACTTCTTAGTAGCAGGTCTTTCTTTGACTGGCCTCATGTCAGTTAAGTAGTACGATCCATTGTGCAATACTCGACTAACTAAAAAGGGCCCTTCCCATACTGGGGAAAGTTTGTGCTTTCTTTGTTGCACAAGCCGGAGAACCAAATCACCTTTATTGAAAGATTTAGTTCGAACTCTCTGGCTATGATACTTGCGTAACTTTTGTTGATTGGCTGTAGATCTCATTTCAGCAATGACGCGAACTTCTTCAACTAAGTCAAGATCATTTTGTCAAGAAATCTCGGCATCCTCTTCGATATACGCGGCCACTTTAGGAGAAGTATGAATTAAATCGCTAGAAAGAACTGCTTCTGCGCCATAGACCAAGAAGAAAGGTGTGTATCCTTTTGACTTGTTCGGAGTTGTTCATAAACTCCAAATTACAGAGGGTAATTCCTCTGCCCAAGCCCCCGTAGCACGTCGTAGTGGTGCTTCGTGACTTGGTTTCAGGCCTTGTAGAATTAAACCATTTGCTCTTTCGACTTGTCCGTTAGCCTGTGGATGTGCGACTGACGCAATGTCAAGCCGGATATTTTGCTCGTCGCAGAATTCAACCAATTCTCCCATGGAAAAGTTACTCCCATTGTCCGTGATAATTCTATGTGGATAACCATACCGAATTATAACATCCTTGACAAATTTTTTGGCTGTTTCTCCATCACAACTAGTGACAGGCTTAGCCTCGATCCACTTTGTGAATTTATCCACCATCACTAAGAGGTGAGTAAATCCACTTGGAGCTCGTTTAAAAGGTCCTATCATATCAAGCCCCCAGACCGCAAAAGGCCATGTTATAGGTATTGTTCGCAGCTGATCAGCCAGAACATGAGCTTGCTTGGCGTACTTTTGGCAGCTTTGCATGTCTTGACTAAACGTTCGGCGTCTGCCTGAGCTGTAAACCAAAAAAATCCATGTCGAAAAGCTTTTGCCACTAAAGATTTGGCTCCAGCATGGTGACCACACTCGCCTTCATGGATTTCCCTTAAGATTTCCACTCCTTCTTCCGGAGATACACAACGCTGAAAAACCCCAGAAACACTCCATTTATGGAGCTCACCTTTAACAATAGTATAGGCTTTTGCTCGTCGGATAATCTGCCGGCTTAGCACCTCGTCTTCGGGTAATTTGCCATCTACCAAGTAATCGAGGTAGGGTTGAGTCCAGCTGGGAATTACAGCCAGAATTGCTATCAAAGGTAAGTCGGATTTGGTCGGATATTCCTCATCTACCCCCTTTATCGAGGGAACTTTGAGGTGCTCTAAAAAAGCGCCATCTGGGACGTTTTTCCGCGCAGAGCCTATACGAGATAGTGCATCTGCTTTCTCATTTTCTGCTCGAGGGATGTGTTGAACTTCAAACCCTTCGAACAATTTAGATAGATCGTCCACGACAGCTTTATATGCTGCCATGTGTTTATTTGCATTACAAATATCCGAGACTTGCTGAGCAACAAGATCCGAATCTCCGTAACACATCAAACGTCGGATGCCAATATCCTTAGCAATCCGGATTCCATGCAACAGTGCTTCATACTCGGCAATGTTGTTTGTCGCTGTGAAGTGGATCTGCAACACGTATAAAAGTTTATCTCCTTGGGGTGACTTGAGCACCACGCCAGCCCCCGAGCCCCCTCGAGCCTTAGACCCATCGAAAAAGAGGGTCCAATACTCCGACTCAGGGAGGACCATGTTCTCCTTGGTCTCTGTCCAATCAGCGACAAAGTCAGCAAGGATCTGGGATTTGATTGATGTCCGAGGTTTATACTCAATGTCGAAAGCTGAAAGCTCTATTCCCCATTTGGCGACGCGTCTTGTGGCGTCGCTATTGTTGATTATGTCTCTCATGGGAGCTTTGCTCACCACGGTAATTGGATGCTCCTGAAAATAGTGTCGTAGCTTACGAGATGCTAGAAAAACACCGTAAGCCAACTTTTGATAATGCGGATACCGCTGTTTGGACTCGGTCAGGACCTCGCTGACAAAGTACGTCAGACGCTACACCAGGTGTTCCTGATTTTCCTCTGGTCTCTCCACTACCATGACGATACTGACAACCTTATTTGTTGCAGCAATGTAAAGCAACATTGGTTCCTGAGGTTTCGGCGCTGCAAGGATTGGAGCAGATGAGAGTACTTTCTTCAGGTCTTGTAGTGCAGCTTCAGCTTCGTCAGTCCAGACAAAATCCTTGGTCTTCTTCAGGAGCTTGTATAATGGTGCGGCTCTTTCACCAAGCCGGCTTACAAATCAACTCACCGCAGCAATGTAACCAGTTAATCTTTGTACGTCCTTCAGGCGAGTTGGCCTGGAAATATTGAGAATAGCCTTGATTTTGTCTTGGTTCACCTCTATGCCACTTTGAGACACGATGAAACCTAACAATTTTCTGGCTGTTATTCCAAAGAAGCATTTCTTCGGGTTATGCATGATGTTGTATTTTCGTAGATTGGCGAACGTTTCCTCCAAGTCGGAAATCAGCGTTTCCTTCTTTTTGGACATCACCGCAATATCATCCACGTATGCATGTACATTGCGTTCGAGTTGGTCGTGGAGGCAACGCTGCATCGTGCGCTGGTACGTAGGTCCTGCATTCTTCAGCCCAAAGGGCATCGTAACAAAACATAAGGTTCCGAAGGGGGTTATGAATGAAGTTTTGACTTTGTCAGATTCCTTCATCCGGATTTGGTGATAACCGGAATATGCGTCGAGAAAACAGAGGAGTTCCGAGCCTGCCGTAGAATGGATAACTTGATCAATTATAGGCAGAGCGAACGGATCTTTTGGACAAGCCTTTTTCAAGGCAGTATAATCAACACACATCCTTAAATCAGTGGTGTCCTTTTTAGGGACCATTACAGGGTTAGCCGACCAGTCAGTATGGATGACCTCTTCTATGAATCCGGCTAACTCGAGCCGTGCTAGTTCCTTAGCTATTGCCTTACGCTTTTCATCGCCAAACCGCCGTAAGGACTATTTGATGGGTTTAGCGTTCGGGTTTACATTTAGAGAGTACTCGGCAAGTTCCCTAGGTACTCTGGTGATGTCAGATGGCTGCCATGCAAAGATATCTTGATTTGCTTGGAGGAACTTGACGAGCGCGCTTTCCTATGCGCTACTTAGGCCTACGCCTATCTGGGTCACCTTCGAGGGGTCATCATCCTTCAATGGCATCGTCTTCGTCTCTTCTGATGCCTTGAACTCTGGATTTGGCTTTGTCACCTCCTTCTTCGTTGCGGTCATCTCGGACGGATCTATGCTCTTCTTGATCTCCTGGTACTCCTGGGCGTGTAGCACGGCTTCGGCAAAGGAGGGATTTCCATCCTCGCATTCTCGCGCCTTCTTTGGGTCTCCCCTGATGGTGATCACGCCGTTGGGACCTAGAATTTTCATCATATTATAAATGTAACACGGACGAGCCATAAAGGTCCAGTAAGTCGGACGTCCGAATATAGCGTGGTATGCGCTCTTGAATGGGACCACTTCGAAGGAACGTTCTCCGTCCGATAATTCTTTGGTGTTCCAAAAGTAACATCCAAAGTGATTTCTCCCAGGGAATTAGCTTGTCTTCCTAGGACAACTCCGTGAAAGATCACAGAGCTATGGTTCAGCTATGTTTCCGAGATCTTCATCTGGCGTAGCGTTTCGATGTAGAGAATATTGATGCTGCTACCACCGTCCATGAGGGTCTTGGAGAAACCATAACTGTCAATAAGTGGATTGACGATTAAGGCGTATTTTCCTCGACTGTGTAGCTTAGGCGGATAATCAGCACGGTCAAACGTGATTGCCACTTCCGACCAGTCTAGATACTGAGGGACAGCTGGAACTATTGCATTGAGCTCGTGGAGAACTGCTTTCTTGACTTTTGCTGGTTCAGATCTGAGGAAGGTGACGTAAGTGTCCTTCTTGGTGGGAAAAGTCTTCTTCCCTTCCGACTTGGGATTTGAAGCATCAGCTTCCTCTATGTCGGAACCTTCCTTGGTCTCCTTGTCTTTGTCGGGATTTTTCTTTCCCTTCTTCCGCTTAGCTTTGTAGCCCGCGGTATCGTCTCTCTTGATGTCGTCATTAAAACGACATTCAGCGTTGGTGTGGGACGAGCCTACATTGGTGTACAAGTGATGCACACATGGGTTATTGGCAATGTCAGCCCAAGTGTAGGTTTTGCCTGGTTGTTGCTCTCCTCTACCTTGGACCCTTGATGTCCGACGGCCACGCCCGCGGCCTCCGCCACGTCCTCCTCGTCCTCCAGACCTAGAAACAGTAGTTACCACTGCTGTCTCTGCCTTGGGTTTTTCTTCTGAGGTATTTTTGCGCTTCTGAGCTTGTTGCTTTGGTTGTTTTGCCGACTGAGGGACAGCCAGGACATTGAGTAATCCCTCTGCATCGTCGTCAGCATATGCATACTTGCTCACTGTTTCTATCATCTCTTCCAAATCAGTAACCTTGTCACACTTCAAGCGATGGCACAGTAAACCAATTGGGAGAGCTGCGATGAAAGCTTCAATCGCAGTTTGATCATTTACTCCTTCACAGGAGTTCTTGGTGTCGATCCATCGTCCGAGGTAATCCCGACAAGTTTCTCCGGCTTTCTGGGTGCAACGCTGTAGGTCTCCAACCGTACAGGGCCTCCGATATGTGCCTTCAAAATTCCGAAAGAACGCACTTTGCAAGTCATACCAGTTATGGATGGTGTTTGCTGGAACTCATTGAGCCATGATCGTGCCGTCTTCCGCAACATAAGTGGGAGATATCGGGTTGCGACCAGGCTGTTTCCGCCTTTAGCGATGTAGCAAGCTTGGAAGAAGTCCTGTAACCAGGTGTCTGGCCGAGCAATGCCGTCGTAATCTTGGATATGTCTTGAGATAGCAAATCCTTCCGGGAATTTTGTAGCTCTAATGCATGGTCCGAAGCACTTTGGGCCCATGTACACGTCATCGTTTTCATAGCGCCGAGCCTCTATGTTGGAGTTGATCCTGTGTCTTGCGTCGTTCGAGGATAGAGATCATCCCAAATGTCGGCTGTGGCTATGGTGCCTTGGAGCCGGACTTCGGCTTCTGCCACCACCTCCTCCGCCATGTCGTCCTCTTGCCCTCCTTGGGGGCCGTTGTGATAACTGTCTGGTGGAGGGGATGGGGCAGCTGAATTGTTTCCGGCTGATCACCGGTCTCTGTCTGGAGCGTCATTATTCCAGTTCTGGGGGGGTTCTTGACTACGACAAGCCCCCTGCCGTCTTGTTCCAGCATGGTTTCCATCGTTTCTTCATCCGTCGTTCCCACCATGGTGAGGCTCAGCTGGACGGCTCTCATGTCTAGGAGGTGGCATTCTCTGGTGATCCTCCTCCCGACGTTTATCCTTATCTTCTCCCTTTCGATCGTTGAATTCTCGTCGGGGAGGATTCCTCGGATTAAGTGCAGCGATCGCGTCTTTCTCGGCTGCTGGAGCGACATTGCTCCAGTTATGTGTAGCTCTGCGATGCTGTCCCGACGATCCGGTTCTTGAATAATTGTCTTCCCTGTGTTCTGGGTGATGGTACTGCGCCCGAACGTAATGGGATCTTATGTTAGCCCATGCCGGATCTGTGCGACATTGGTCAGAATCCGAGACCAGTTTTTGACTTTCGGACATGGTGACCTTCTGCTGCTCTAGTCCCTTGTTGAGTAGCTTGATACCCAAACGGATCTCCTCTGGTCCTAGATTAGCCGATAGAATTTCTCGGGCTGCCACGGTATTCTGTACTAGGGTTGGGTATACCCAATCTCTGTTGCTGTCTTTTCGTGGCTTCCCCATCTCATCCCCAAAAAGGACGGCACGAACACGCGGGAATCGGTCATCGTTGGTGTGATGCTTCCGTGTATTTGATGCAACCGAGACATGTATTCGTTGGTTGACATGCGTTTCTTCTCCACCTCGATGTTTTTGGCTTCATCGAGGAGTTGTTGACGACGCGCTTCTAGGGCTTGGTCCCTTTCCTCCAGCTCATCTGCAATAAGTTCTACAGCTGTAGGGATAGGTGTGGTTAATGCGGCATCGATGAGTTTACACGCACCTTATGTGATCATGTGTCCATCCACCGATGCTTCTTTTTTCTGCTCGTCTGGGATAAGTGCTCCATCCTAGTCTTCCTCGTATTCCTCGGCAATCACCTCCTCTGTGAGAGGGTCTTTTGCCGGGGTCTTGTTCTTCTTCTTTGCCTTCTTAGCAGCGCCGGTAGCAAAGATGGCTTTGGGTCCGTTTCCCGGAGTCAAGCTCTGATCGGTACTTTCGGACATCTGGACTTCAGGATTATCTCCGACGCCATGTCATCCTGCGCTTTGGGAGAGTCTTCCCCGGATCCTTCATCCATGGCTTAACCTTCTTCTGCAGCTTTGGAGTTGTACTCCTCTTCATATTCCGCGGAGAACTTTCGGAAATCTGCCGATGTCATAGATTCATCCGAGGATGCGGGAATGTCGTCGTTTGTCCCAATTGCCTCTAGCACCAAATCGGTGTTTTCTCCAGCATCGGCAGAGCCGGATCCGGATCCAACGTATCCGACGAAGTGCGACGTGTGCTTCCTGAGGTACCTGCGGCTTTCGCGATCAGCGATGTCAAAACTTTTAATGGTTTCGAGGATTGCATCTGCGCTTGCGCCTTGAAGTATCATACATCTTAGTGTCTACCTGAGGAAAGGCATGTCTGTCCCGGCATCGTCAGAGCCGGAATCAGTGTCGTTGATATGCTCCTCCTGGATTTCGACCTCCACTGGTGGGTCGATCTGGGATCCGGCTTCTCCAGGGAGATCCACTCCAGATTCGACTTGGACCGAGAGGTCTTCTTCAGGCTCAGATTTCTCCACTATCTCCGCAACTAGTGCGGGCTGGGTGGGATTAGGGGTTTCTGAGATCCGGAACTCTGCCGCCTCTGCGAACAAAGGGGACCCAGAAGATTCTTCTGCCTCTATCATCACCGCTGGGGTGGGTTGGGCAGGTTCAGCGAAGCCGATGTAAACATCAATCTCGCCAAAAGACATGATTGTATAGGCAGTCACGGCCTCCCTAGCCGGAATCCAAGTCTCGTCGAGAATGATGAGAGGGACGTCGCTGGCGTAGAGTATGCAACCGACGATGATGGTCTCGCCGATTCCGATTCTTGCAGATTCTGCTCGGAACGCAGATCCGAAGCTCACTTACCCCACGGTGGGTGCCAACTGTCGTCGGATTGAGGACAAGTACGCCATGAGGGGGTCCTCGAGGCGTGCGGAAGAGAGGGGTGTGAGACGTACGGTATTCCGGGACGGTGAGCACACAAGTTTACCCAGGTTCGAATCCGCTGGCTTTGGACGAATCCTACTCCTGCTAGCAATCCAGTAATACGGCAGAGCCGGAATATGGGTTACAAGGGTATCGCCTGTGCGAGTTGAGGGTCTAAAGTATTGGGTGCCCTAAAGGCTCTCCCTAGGCCGCCTTATATAGATATCCGGCCTAGGGTTTATAGGAGAGATCAATCCGGCTACGACTAAGAGTTGGTTACAGAGTACATCTTGAACTACAATTAACATTATGGGCCTTCCCGTAGCCGGATTGGACTCCGTCTTCTCTCCCTGACTGGGCCGCCCGTGAAGCAAAGCTCTAACCCGAAGTGGGCCACCCTGGTCAGTGAGGAACTGTGAGGATACCTGGAAAGTATATCCCCAACAATTTGTATCTAGTCACTCTTATGAACTTTGAAGGTGTGCTATGCATTTATATTTGCTACTCTATGAGGGACAAGCTTAATACTATTATGCTATGTTTTCTTTATGTGAAACAAACAAACGTCTTCCAAAGCATTGTTATTCATGAATCTTTTGTTTGTGCCTTTTCATGTTGCATCATAGTTTCTTTGTCTTATTGCTAGAACTTTGTCTTTCATGTTATGATTGAAGTACTATGATCCCAGCTTTGAATGTTTTACAAATACTTTGATCAAGTCTTTGATGGTGCATGTCACCTCAAAAATTATTCTTTCTTTTTATCACTTACCTACTCGAGGACGAGCATGAGTTAAGCTTTGGGATGTTGATACATTGCAAATGTATCTATAATTTTTGATGTTCTATGCTTGGTTTTATCCACTTTCTTGTGTTTTTTTTCAACTTTGGAGTACTTTTCATATGATTTCTTGGACTAACCTATTAACAAGAGCCACAGTGCCAGCTGCCTATTTTCTGCTATTTTTGGTTTCAGGAAAGTCAGAAAATGAATATTCTCAGAAGTGGACAGGACAAAAGCCAAAGTGCCTATTTCTCCGGAAGTCATCAGATGCCAAAATACGAGACGGAGAGGGGCCAGAGGCCGGCAACACCACCTGGCCGCACGGCCAGGCTTGCCCGCGCCAGGGGTGGTGTGGTGGCCCCTGGCACCCCCTCGGCCTCCCCTTCCACCTATAAGATGCCCTCGGGACAAAAACCCTAAGGGCCCGATCAAAAATCCACGAAAGAGTCTGTAGCTATTGTCATCTCCATCCCTAGATCGGGAGGGATCTGAAGCTCTTCCCAGCACCCTGCCGGAGAGGGGAATTCACCCTGGAGGACTTCTTCATCACCATGCAAGCCTCCGGTGTGATGCATGAGTAGTTCATCCTTGGACTATGGATCCATGTAGTAGCTAGATGGCTGGTTCTCCTCCTTTGTGCTTTCATGTCTAGATCTTGTGAGCTCTGTTCATGATCAAGATCATCTATTTGTAATTCTACATGTTGTGTTTGCGGGGATCCGATGGATATTGAGATGCTATTTCAGATTGATTATTAATTCTATCATGTATTTGTTATTTGTGATCTTGCATGCTTTTCGTTGTTAGTAGCTATCTTGGCCAAGTAGATGCTAGTAACTCCAAGAGTTAGTATTTATGCTCGATAGTGGGTTCATGCCTCTGGTAATCTGGGGAAGTGACAGAAATCTCTAAGGTAGTAGATGTGTTGTTGCTAGTAGGGAGAAAACTACAATCCTTTGTTCATAGAACAATCGTATTGTTTACTTTACACGCAGTTCGTAAAGCAATAATCTGTTGCTTGCAACTTAATACCGGAGGGGGTTCGGATGATAACTTGAAGGTGGATTATTAGTCATAGATGCAGTTGGATGGCGGTCTATGTGTAATGTCGTAATGCCCAATCAAGTCTCAAAGGTGTCAAGATGATTAGTATATGTATGTATTGCTTTGTCGATGTTTGTCAATTGCCCTGTTGTAATTTTTTCACCCATCATGTTATCTATCTTAAGGAGAGCCACCTCTAGTGAACTATGGATCCCGGTCCTTGTCTTTTACATACAAATCTACAATATTTTACTGCTTTGTGTTTACTTTCTGCAAACTTTTACTTCTTTCCATTCGATACGTTTAATCCTTTGTTTTCCGCAAAACACGGTGAGATTGACAACCTCATCGCATGTTGGGGACAAAGTTCTGTGGTTGTGTTGTGCAGGTCTCCACGTTGCTACTAGCACCGGTAGTGCGCCCTGCCAAGGCTCAGCTAGCAACACCTTTGGGGTGTTTCCTTACTCCTACTGGTTCGATTAAACCTTGGTTTCATAACTGAGGGAAACTTGCTACTGTGCTCATCATACCTTCCTCTTGGGGTTCCCAACGAGCTCTACATCAACATCGCACCAGCACTTTTCTGGCGCCGACACTGAGCCATCACACCTCCACTCCGGACATTCTCCGGACTTACCAAAACCCTTCCGGTATTCTCTCTTCTTTTCTTTGGTGATTCTACCGATCCTATTAACACTCTCTAAGCATCATCAAGCCCTTAAGCGTGATACCCCACAGTTCGGGAACACTCTAGACATGGTCGGGACACTCCCGCACCAATGATCGGCAGAGGGACTTGGATGGCCATGTGACCCCTGTGTGTTCCACGAAGATCTTTCGTCGTTTGAACTAGGATAGTCGTGTCTTATTCCCTTTGTCACTCGATACTTGCATTGCCCGAGATCTGATGAATGTCATCAGTATGTCGTGTTCAATCTCGTTATCGAACAATGCTACTTGACTCGTTCCGACAAGTGATATCCCCGTGATCAAATCACACGCTGCGTAGCTATTGGATGTAACTTCTCTGAGTGGGCCCTTGAGTATCTTGCTGTCACATGGATGGACAAATCCTGCTCTTAACAGATATTGCCTCTACGGTTTCCTCTGAATACCTAAACACACCTTTATAACCACCGTATTACGAGATGGTGTTTGATGCTATCTAAGCACTCTCGGGAGACAGTGATTGATATAGCCTCATGGTCTAAGGAATAGTCTACGAGGATCCTTTTCTAATCATCGTAACTTGAACTTCGTGACATGATCGGGTCACGATGTTAAGATTGGGTATTGGTTCATCATCTCATTCTCGGAATGAGATGACTCTGATACGTCCATTTTGCATCACTATTCTATGTCTTAATTCACTATTATTCATTGATATATTTCGTATTGAGAGGTGATACTTATGTTATTTCATCTATTTTTGCATGGTTGATGACTTTTGGAGCATGGACCGCTGCAGTCAGGATTCTGATGGAAAAGGTGTTGTTTGGAGGAAAAATTCGCGAAGATCATAAAATCCGGGAAAATATACGGAAAATTCTATTTTTCCAGAAGACTCAGGATGCCAGAAGATGGAGTGGAGGTGGGCCACAGGGGGCCCACACCACCCCATGGCGCGGGCAGGCCTAGGCCGTGCCTGGCAGTGGTGTGGACGCCCTGGCCCACTCCAGCCTCTCTCCTCGGGCGTATATCATCCCCACAAAACCCTAAGCCTCGGGGAGCGACCACAAAAAGATTCCGCCGCCTCTGCGGGGCGGAAAACACCGAGAGAGAAAGATCTCTCCCGCAGACAGATTTCTGCCGGGGGAATTCCTTCCCGGAGAGGGGAGATCGTCGCCATCAACACCACCATCAAGCTGGACTTCATTGGGATCATCATCATCACCACCACCATCATCACCATCAGCACCCTCATCACCATCTCCATATTGCTGTAACAAATTGAGTTGAAACTTGCATAGTTCATAGGGGAAACTTTCCCGGTGTTGATTACTCTTTGTAGTTGATGTTATTGAGTGAACCATTGAATTATTGTTTATGTTCAGATTGTTATACATCATTATTCCATATCTGATCATGATCCATATGATGTCTTGTGAGTAGTTCATTTTGTTCTTGAGGACATGGGAGAAGTCTTGTTGTTAGTAGTGGAGTTGTGTTGAGAAAGATTCAATTGTTATTTAAGTTGTGGTGTACTTCTTCTAGTGGTGTCATGTGAACGTTGACTACATGACACTTCACCTATATGGGCCTAGGGGAATGCATTGTGTATTTGGCTACTAATCGTAGGGGTTGCCGGAGTGACAGAAACCTGAACCCCCGTTAGGAAACCATTGCACAAGGGACGTAAGAGTCTTAGAGTTTAAAGCTGTGGTTAGGTTTTACCTTAATTACTTTCTTGTACTTACAGATGTTTGCAAGGGGTATAATCACAAGTATGTATTAGTCTTGGATGGGGCGGTACATTAGCACAGGTTCACCCACACAACACTTAGCAAGCTAAAGAATATTAATCGACTATATGAAGCGAAAGCACTTGACAGTCTTCCCATGTGTCCTCGAGAATGTTTGGTCATCTATAGACATACAACCTTCTTGTCCTTTGCTGCATAAAGGATTGGGCCACTTGCTGCATTCATTCTTACTGTCTTTCATTTACTCGTACTTTGTTTACTTGCTTTATCGAAAACCCCTAAAAATCCATTTGCTAAGTATTTGCAGAGAATTCCTGATCCATACCACTAGCCAGCACCTTCTGCTCCTTGTTGGGTTCGACACTCTTACTTATCGAAAATATTGCGATACACCTCCTATACTTGTGGGTCATCAAGACTATTTTCTGGCGCCGTTGCCGGGGAGTGAAGTGCTATTGGAGAGTGGAACTGGTAAAGGAAACTTCTACTGTTAGTATTGTTTACTTCTGCTAGTTGCTTTATTTTCGTTATGGATAATTCACTGAGTTTCTTATTTGGTAATGCTACTACCACTGCGAAGGTAGTAGATAAGCCACCACCTGCTAAGAATGATGTTTTCAAAATACCTACAAGAATTATTGATCGTGTTATGGATAACTATTATGTTGGGGATGGAACTGTCTATCCCGGTGATCATTTACTCTTTATACACGAATTATGCGGTTTGTTCAAGTGTGCAGGTATTACTACAGATCAAGTTAAGAAGAAGTTATTGTCATTATCACTGAAAGGAAGAGCTGAGGAATGGTATAAGCTGCTGAAGAATGGTCAAGCTCTGGAATGGGAGGAAATAGTTCCTTTCTTTTATTCAAAGTTTTATCCTCCTAGTGATATTCATAAAGATCGGAATCAAATATACAACTTTTGTCCTATTGATGGAGAGAGTACAGCTCAAGCTTGGGGGAGATTGAAGTTACTAATGCTCAAATGTCCCATTCATGAGCTCCCCAACAATATTATTATCAACAACTTTTATGCAAGGCACCCTTACATGACAAGGATTTATTGGATGCTTCTTGTGCTGGATCATTCACTCGTATGGAAGAAGAAGCTAAATGGGACCTTCTAGACCGTATTCAAGACAATGCTGAAGCTTGGGAGAACGATAAAGGTAGAAAGTCGGGTATAAATTATGATTATTAATGCATTGAATCTTTTTTGGGAACTGATGACTTTCAAAATATTAGTAATATTTATGGTCTTGATTTGCAAGTCATTACGCATTGCTTTAGGGCTTTTGCTTCCTATATCGAAATTCCAAAATGGGGTTGGAACAAGTACCATGCACCTTACAAAGATATTGTTGACTATGCTCCTATTGAAAGTGCTGAGTATTGCATTATTGACCCCATCTTACCCGAACCTTATATTGAGAAGATTCCCTTCCCCGAAAAGGTAAAGGACCATCCTATGATAACTAATGTAATCACCAAAAGCGAAAAAAGAACTGTAAAACCTGATGAACAAATAAACATTGAACCTGTGGTAGCAATTGTGAAAGACCTTGTCACTAAAAGCGTAGAAGATGGGCACATAGTCTTTTGTGAATATGCTTCTAATATTGTTTCACATCCCAATAGAACTAAAAAGGCTAGTGTTCTTGTGCTTTCTGTTAGAATTGGTGATCATTGCTATTATGGTTTATGTGATATTGGTGCAAGTTCTAGTGCTATTCCTTATGAGCTTTACAGAGAAATTATGCATGAAATCAGTCCTTGCGAGTTGGAAGAAATTTATGTGGTTATTCACCTTGCTAATAGATAGACCATCTCTCCAATTGGTATTGTACGAGACGTGGAAGTTCTTTGTGGTAAGATTATGTACCCTGCTGATTTTCTAGTACTTGGTTCGGCTGCTAGTAAAACCTATCCTATCATTTTTGGTAGACCTTTCTTGAGTACTTGTGGAGCTATTATTGATTGCAAGAGGGAGAAAATCTTGACTAAGTTTGAAGGGGGATCCTATGAGTTTAATTTTTCGAAATTTGCTAAAGAACCTTGCGAAGAGGAAACCCATAATAAGGATTTTAGGGTTGAACAACTTGCTTCTATTTCTCTTGCTCCTAACAATGCTTTGCAGCAATTTATGGAAGATCATGAAAGTGAAATCTTCATGCACTACAAGGAATTTGGGCTTCTATGACCCTCCATTTTCGTCACAGAATCGTCACAATAGTCCATCTGTGACGATCTTATGACGAAAATGAGATCGTCGAAAGCTAGGCGTCGCAAATGAACTATAACGACGATTTTGGTAAATTCGTCATAACCGTCTATGACGATATTGGATCGTTATAACACGAGCAAACTGGCATGGCCAGGTCAGATCCTACGTGGCGAATACTACTTGGCAAAATTGTGACGAAATGAAATCGTCGTAGTGTGAATTCAGCCCGGTCCATTTTGGTTGCTTACATGGGCCAAGCCCATTAATTCATCATTTTTCCTTCAAGGTGTGGCCTTTCTAAGATGATTTCTTTTTGAGGTTTTGGCCCTTTTACGTTAATTCATTTACTGTTATCAATTCATTTTACTATTATGAGCCTTTTTATTGAGAATTGTATGGGTCTCAGCCTCGTAGGCCTTTTTGTATAACTAGTCCAATAAAATACAGATGTGGCCTTTTAATGGTGCAAATATTATTTGGGCCTTGGCCTCTTTAGTTTCAATAGCCCAATTAAAAGAACACACACATATATTAAATAAGATAATTTTCCCAGTAGGTATACAATGAAACAGCAGATAGAATCTAAACAACTATAAATATTTGACAACAACATTTGAATTCCAGAACACCATGACATAGAGCTAGGTTCCCAGGTCACCACAAACAATATTATTACACATCAAAGTACTCGCTCTATTCGGGATGGATCCTCGAAACTGACGGGTCAGCTGGATAGATCCCAAGTAGCTCGCTGGTAGCCCGGATGGATCCTCGAAACGCGCGGGTCAGCTGGATCGATCCCCAGTAGCTCGCCGGCAGCCTACCCCCACCAGTAGCTCGTCCGAATCAACCATTGGCAGCTCACCCCCACCCAGCAGGGGCAGACCATCCACTAGGGCACCAGAGAGCACCTCCAGGTATACTCCACAAGAAAGCAACACAGGTATACTCCCGGACCTGAATTTGGCAATCAGGAATTAACCAAGTTAATGCAACAGTCAAGTGTAGTGGAATCACTGATAGTAATCACCAAAATTAACAGAGTGGTAATGCAACAACAAAACCTGCTCAAGTGCAGTTTTAATCACCAAAATTAATAGTGTAGTAATCACCAAAACTATAGAAATTGAAACTTCTCTAGATTTATTCTTCAAGATAAATTAATTTGAGAAAACTTCAATAGGCACAAGCTAGGAAGTCCTACATTCAGTAATAAAAATTACAGAGACAAGTTCAATTAAGCACAACAACTTCCTACAACATAACACATACTCCAGGTAGCCCATATACACTTAGGATAATTCTAGAAGTGCAACACAGTACCTACAAGCTGACGACAAGTAACCAAATACCATATATTTGTTTATAGCCTTTCTATTAGCATTCAAATTACCCACCCGCTAAAACTTGGGGGAGATGGGAGAAAACAGAAACATAATGCATACTAAACAGAACTAGTAACTTAACCTTGAACATAGTTACGCCTTAACTCCAGGTAAAGGTAATGGCAATCACTAAGTGGCTAGACAACCACAAGCAAATGATGCAATCAACCAAAAAAAATAGGATCTAAGAGTCCTGATTTGGATCCATAACACAATCATATAACTAGTGTTCTAATTAACTAAATTACAATTCTGCTTCTAATGTACTGGCCAAGAAATGTTAGAATAGAAAGCCACATGTTAAGCGATCTTCACAAAATAAAATAATAGAGCAGGTGGGAGCATTCCTATTATCTTGAGGTTGGAGGCATACTCCAGGGATGTTACAGGTGATTGTCAGTCTAGAAGTTCATCCTATGCTCCTGCAGGCGTCGTTGAGGAAGACATAAGTAGAATAGTCAAAAACAGAGGCAGAGCTGCGGCCGGTGCTACTGGGGCTATAGCACCGGTCCAGAAGAGATAAGAGGAGGGCCAGGTATATTAGCGGAAACAATAACAATGCAAATGTAGAAAGCACTAGCACTAGCACTAGCAGATACCACGTCGCCCATTGAAGTTCTCGCAAACTACAGATTCAAAACACGCACACCAAGGGCTGCTCTTTGACTCCCTCGAGACAACACCATGTGGTTGCGTACTCCTCGCACCTAGCTCTCTGTTACCTCCACGGATCGAATTCTGGGGCTCCAGTAACATCAAATCAAATCCTATAAAGCGCACTGCAGCATCGACGATCCGCCTCTCCGCCCTCCGGCCTCCCTGGTTTGGCTCTCATTTCCAATTGTCTAATCTTCTCTTTAATCTTGTTTTATAACATTTGAGTGTATATATAATTAATGGATATTTAATTTTTATTTAATCATGTCTCACTATTTTCTAATTTTCTAGGACTGGCCCTGAAAAAAATCTAGGACCAAGAGATATTCAAGATTCAAGAGATATATCTATATGAAATTCAGTAGGAGACAAAAATTATCTAATTTTACTATGGGTTATTTAGATGCAATCCGGTGGTATTTATCGCATTACATAAGTTAGCACCCCACTTGCTGCGTTTCTGGATCCGCCACTGGTTAAAAAGAAGAACAAGCAATACACGAGTCACACTAATAAGATTGGTGAGGCAACTACCATTAGAGATAAGAAGTTGGCCATGAAATTATATACATGGTTAATGAGGCATTTATGCTACTACTATTTAGTAACCGAAAAATCTAATTCAAGTCAAAACAGCAGCAACTTCGAAAGTGATGATGAATCGAAAATTCCACTACTCTCCTATTAAGCCGAATAAATGCTTATCCCAGATCTAGCAAATGTACTTAAAAACTCAAGTGTACTAGCCTGATGTCCCCAGATCCAGTAAATGTACTTAAGAACTCAAGTGTAGAGAACCGGGAGCTAGCACACCTCAAATTGTTTAACAAAATGAAATAAATGATTAAGTTATAAAGCAAACTAGCACATAACATAATACTGACTACAGAGTATATACAAAATGGAAGACAATACTTTTAGACAAGGCATACCAAAAATGATTATCAATAGGAGTGACACTGTGTCATTAACTCATGAATTCCTCTAGTACAAATCATATCCAATGTCTACTCTCTAAATGCATCCATATCCATGCTATCTATGATGTTAAAGTCACACATTAAATAGCCATGATCATCAGTTATGAATAAAAGACTACATGAGCAACTCGAATAGCTATCAGTAGCATCTCATTTGCATATACTGAATAAAAGATACCGGTAAAAAAATCGGCTAAGGGACTAAGGGACACCAAACATCAATATGTCCGGACTAAGGGACACCAAGCACCAATAAAAAATCAGCTCCGATGGAAACAGAGTACCTAGAAAGAAGATGAAGAGAAGGGGCGAGGGGCAGGGGTTTTGGGGTGCGATGGGTGGGACGGACCTCTGAGAGCTCTTGGTGTTGGTGGAGAACTCGGGGATGGAGAGGAACTCGTCCTCAGAGACGAAGCCCTTGGCGCTGCGGTCGAGCTGGCATAAGCGCCCATACAACGACACAATCTCCTGCTACGAAACTTTCAACGATACGAGAAAAAATAACAGGCAAATAGTTCAGAACTCCAATCAGAAATTAATCACCGTTGTGAAATAAATATGGAATTAGAGATTTCGAGGTGGGCAAACCCTAGTCACAATCCCTGGCGTTTGATGCGCAGCGGAAGCGAGCACGAGCCGATGTCCTTCCCCTCCTGATAGACTCGTACCCATCCGGCAGTCGACCAACTATAGGCCGACACTGAGGAAGGTCACCGCAGATATGTCCTGGCTCTTGAACACAATCATCAGTAATGAATTAAACTCTATTGTTAGCATGTATGAACCCAATTTACAAAGTAAAGTGAAGTTCTTTTAGCCTAAATGTTCAGCCTGTCCAAGAGCAAAAGGCAATACCATGTATATACTTAGACATCACAATCACTTGATGGACCATAAATTGAGGGCATGGTGCACAGGTAAACAATATTTATAATTATCAGGATACAGAGCTAGAAACAAATAGTGGTTAATAATTTTATAATTATTAGGACACCCAACTCAAGTTAGGTACGTCCAGCATGAACCCACTATAAGTCTGGCACTACCTAGGCATATTAAGTTTGGCACTATTATCAATTAAAATCAACATAGTATAGATGGTTCTATATTTGGACATATTGCACTAACAACGCTCTTGGTTTCCCAGTACAGAAGCATCCTGGATCTAGAAATTAAACTTCCTAGAAATCATAGCAGCAGCAACCCCATACCCGAACAAAGAGGAGCAGCAGTAATCAGATCAATATGGTGCTATCAGACTTGAATTTCACGCACCTGAAGAAGATGATGTCCATATAGTACAAGGAGAACATGTAGGTACATTAAATAAGTATAATACAAACAACCGAAAGCTTTTCAATCAGGAGAGATCTATAGAGAGCAGACCTTGCAAGGACGGCCCTTGCATATGACCTGCTGCAGGTAGATCCTAGAGGAGCCAAAGTCAGCCTTGGAAAGTGGCAACCACTAGTGTACCAACATCACTGATGATCCTGGAGTCTCGCCACAACAAATACCAAAACAAACGGGTCAAGGACAGGATGACTAATGAAAGTCCATTGGATTCCTCCGAATCTGTATTAAGAGAGTTGGAAAATAGATAGCGTGGGGAACAGAGGCACTTACCACGGGATTGTCTTGTTGTTGGTTGTGCTTGTCCGTTAGTTTTCCTGTATAGACGCAAAACACACTAAAACTCTATCAGAATGCAAGTTAACATAAAATCTTCATTTAGACTTAGGAAAGTAATTGCCCAAACAATTTAGAAAAAAGAGAAGCATTGGCCATGCATATCTTTTTTGGTGTGGACCAAGGTAAATGAGCCAACACAAAGCAGTACTGTCATGATATACAAGATTATTTTAGTAGCAAGGCATTATATCATGATATAGAAGATAGACTGCAGCACTGTCATGATATAGAAGAAAATGAGGATTTGGGATACCAAATTGATCTTAGAAATGAAAATTATTATACTCCCTCCGATTCATATTACTTGTCGCTCAAATAAGTGTATCTAAACATGTTTTAGTGTTAGATACGTCTCCAATTTAGCGACAAGTAATATGAACCGGAGGGAGTACATGTCCTATACCTATAATTCTATCTATACATAAACCACTAGTACTACTGCTACTAGAGGAAAAGATGCTGCATAATAATCTCTTGCCTTCTATTAGAAAAAGAAGGGAATACTATATCAAACACACAAATGTGCACGGTCATGTTCCCAGCCCAGGTCAAATCAGATCATATCGAAAACAGGAGCTACCAATCATCATCAATTGATTATCAAACTATAACTTCAAGCTAGCAACTCACTTGGGAAAGAAAGGTTTGTTGTACAACTATCTTGTTCAATGTGTCCAATAAATGGCTGAGATCAAAGCATAACTAGTTTCTCAATGCATATGAATAATCATAATTTACATGTACATGTACCAACGAAACACATGGATGAATAATCATAATTTCACTCAACATGCAAGCTTCCAAAATTAAATTGGGAACAGAACTTCTGAACAAGGATCATCATTTTTACAAATTATAACTGATTATTCATTAAACACAGTGAAACAACACTAAACGGGAATATCTCATGCAATATGGCTAACGGATGAAACATTAAGTTAAGAGATGAAACACAAAGCTATCGCAACATGGCTAAGATCGAAGGTTACATTGTGATATACTGATATATCTAAGTTGTGACTATGTGAGCAAATTAATATCTTATAGCCATGAAATAGAACCATTGCACACTATGGAGTTTTTAAACATCTTAAAGCAACCATGATTTCCAAATCAGAATAGTGGTACATGGTCAACTACATAGGTGCATATCGGGATGGGGTTGGAAACCAAATGGATGGAATCCGAGATCTTGGTAGATGGAGCAACCTAAATTAATTAATACTATGACTACCCGAGGGATCTTATGCCATGTAAATTTCTAATACAGCTTTGCTACTAATTAGTCAATTAAACTACAAGTAAATGTATATCCCCTAGTTCAATTTTATGCTACTAGTATGGAGATGCTTCTCCCAATTCAACTAAATGTATATCCACTAGTTCAGTAAATATGAGAGGTAAACTCTTCTATGTACTAACAAACTTAAGTATGTTGTTTATTCATGCATGGATGCACCTTCATCGGATCAAAAATATACTGATTTAAACAACATGTTAGCATCACTTAAGCCAATCATCAAAGATTTTGTCAACTGTCTGCTAGGAAAAAAAGATTCTAGCAACTTTGAATCCAGCTGGATCATCTCCAAAGCCCAATAGATAGAACTCAGGGGCAATAAAGCATACAGGGGAGATACCTGACCTCCAGAGACAAAGAGCGACTGGGGTTGAGGATCTGGGCGCGCCTGTCATGCTCGTCCGACGCTGTCTTTGCCTCTTGGTTGGGGTGGCGAGGTCCAGGCGACGCATCTGGAGTCGTTAGGCGTGGCCTTGGTGTCCACCGCGTTGTCGTGGCCCTGGCCTGCCTAGAGGGAGGTCGGGGAAGACCTGGAGAAGCCTCGTGAGGTCGGGCTTGGTCGTCCTCGTCGGGGGCCTGCAGGTGAGGGCGCTCGGTGAGGAAGCCCCTGAGACGCGCGCATGGAGATCGATGTCACGGGTTCTTGATTCAATAGATGCATAGCGTTAGGAGGTTGAGCAGGAGGTGATAGGACCTGAGGGAAGAGAGAGATAGGTGGAAGAGGCGGAGCAACACCAGTGATGAATGGATCTCGAGATCGAGATGGCCGGGAATAGGAGGGTTCGTGAGACCAGGAGGTCCCTCCTGGGGGCATCTCTCCTCTTCGTGTCCGGTGAGATGTTGAGGCCAGGACAGGAGGGAGGCAGCGGGTTTGGCCAGGACAGGAGGAACGCGGCGGTTTGGGCAATGTGCGGCGGCGAGGTGTGAAGAAGAAGAGTAGATGGAGGGCGGCGGAAGAAATATGTTATTGTTTCCCTCACGCGCTTTTTTCTCTCTTGAAAAATATCCGGCGCTATGCTGTCTGGGTGACACGTATACATATTACATAGGCAAAAATGATGAGTTGGCAGTGACACATATACATCCTACATAGCCAAAACTGATGGGTTGGCTGCTTAGTACATCTATGATGATCTAAATTGGTCGTTATCATCTAAAAGTACGGCCAAAAGTTGTGTCTTATACATTATGACGATTTTATCTTATGGAATTATGACCTTTTTTAGCCAAATCGTCATAGTCTTATGGTTTTGACCCTCCCGAATGGATTACGACCATCTAGTGTAGAATCGTCATAGATCTATGACGATTTTACATGCGGTCACTAACATAAGGTCATAAGTTAACACATTTCTTATAGTGATGGAAGAAAGGAATGAGATTGACATGATTCTCCGTGATCAACCTATGATGCTTAAGCACGACTTGCCTGTAGAAGACTTGGGTACCACGATGCCCACCTAAAAAGGATCATGTTTTGGATCTAAAACCTCTCCCTGATGATCTTAAATATGCTTATATTGATGATAAAAAGATATATCATGTTATTGTTAGCGTTAAACTTTCAGGGAAGGAAGAAGAAAGGTTATTGGAAGTTTTGAGGAAACATCGAGGAGCTATGGGCTATACTCTGGATGATTTAAAAGGGATTTCACCTACTATATGTCAGCACTCTATCAAGATAGAACCAGATTCGAAGCCGGTAGTGGAGCACCAACGACGTTTAAATCCTAGGATGAAGGAAGTGGTAAGGAATGAGGTATTGAAACTCCTTGATGCTGGTATTATTTACCCTATTGCTGATAGTGAATGGGTTAGTCCTGTTCATTGTGTTCCTAAAAAGGAGGGTATTACCATTGTCCCTAATGATAATGATGAGCTTATTCCTCAAAGAACAGTGGTAAGCTATATGATGTGCATTGATTTTAGGAAAGTCAATAAAGTTACTAAGAAAGATCACTACCCGCTTCCTTTTATTGATCAAATGTTGGAAAGGTTGTCTAAAAAGACCTATTTTGTTTTCTTGATGGTTATTCTGGTTTCTCTCAAATTGCTGTTAAACAACAAGATCAAGAAAAAAATACTTTTACTTGCCCTTATGGAACTTATGCTTATAGACGTATGCCTTTTGGTTTATGTAATGCTCCTGCTACTTTCCAAAGGTGCATGTCTGCTATCTTTCATGGTCTTTGTGAAGAGATTGTAGAAGTGTTCATGGATGACTTTTCTGTCTATGGAACTTCTTTTGATAATTGTCTACACAACCTTGATAAAGTTTTGCAGAGATGTGAAGAAACTAATCTTGTTCTTAATTGGTAGAAATGCCACTTCATGGTTAATGAAGGGATTGTTCTTGGGCATAAAGTTTCTGAAAAAGGCATAGAAGTTGATAGAGCTAAGGTTGAGGCAATTGAGAAGATGCCATGTCCAAGAGACATCAAAGGTATTCATAGTATCCTTGGTCATGCTGGTTTCTATAGGAGGTTTATTAAAGACTTCTCTAGGATATCAAAACCTCTCACTAATCTTCTTAAAAAAGATGTACCTTTTGTTTTTGATGATGATTGTAAGGAAGCTTTTGAAACTCTTAAGAAGGCTTTAACTACAGCCCCTATTGTTCAACCACCTAATTGGAGTTTACCCTTTGAAATAATGTGTGATTCTAGTGATTTTGCGGTAGGTGCTGTCCTTGGGCAACGTATTGATAAAAAGCTAAACGTTATCCATTATGCTAGTAAGACTCTAGACGCTGCTCAAAGGAATTATGCTACTACTGAAAAGGAATTTCTAGCTGTTGTTTTTGCTTGTGATAAGTTTAGGCCCTATATTGTGGACTCAAAAGTAACCATTCATACTGATCATGCTGCTATTAAGTATCTTATGACGAAGAAGGACTGATGACCCACAAGTATAGGGCGTGTATCGCAGTATTTTCGATAAGTAAGAGTGTCGAACCCAACGAGGAGCAGAAGGTGCTGGCTAGTGGTATGGATCTGGAATTCTCTGCAAATACTTAGCAAACGGATTTTTAGGGGTTTTCGATAAAGCAAGTAACCAATGTACGAGTAAATAAAAGACAGTAAGAATGAATGCAGCAAGTGGCCCAATCCTTCATGCAGCAAAGGACAAGCCGGTTGTATTTCTATAGATGACCAAACGTTCTCGAGGACACATGGGAAGACTGTCAAGTGCTTTCGCTTCATATAGTCTATTAATCTTCTCTAGCTTGCTAAGTGTTGTGTGGGTGAAGCTGTGCTAATGTACCGTCCCATCCAAGACTTAATACATACTTGTGATTAAACCCCCTTGCAAACATCCGTAAGTACAAGAAAGTAATTAAGGTAGAAACCTAACCACAACTTTAAACTCTAAGACCCTTACATCCCTTGTGCAATGGTTTCCTAACGGGGTTTCAGGTTTCTGTCACTCCGGCAACCCATACGATTAGTAGCCAAATACACAATGCATTCCCCTAGGCCCATATAGGTGAAGTGTCATGTAGTCGATGTTCACATCACACCACTAGAAGAAGTACACCACGACTTAAATAACAATCTATTGAATCTTTCTCAACGCAGCTCCACTACTAACAACAAGACTTCTCCCATGTCCCCAGGAACAAAATGAACTACTCACAAGACATCATATGGATCATGATCAGAGATGGAATAATGATGTATAACAATCTGAACATAAACAATAATTCAATGGTTCACTCAATAGCATCAACTACAAAGAGTAATCAACACCGGAAAAGTTTCTCCTATGAACTATGCAAGATTCAACGCAATTGTTACAGCAATATGGAGATGGTGATGAGGGTGCTGATGTTGATGATGGTGGTGATGATGATGATGATGATCCTGATGAAGTCCAGCTTGATGGTGGTGTTGATGGCGATGATCTCCCCTCTCCGGGAAGGAATTCCCCCGGCAGAAATCTGTCTGCCAGAGAGATCTTTCTCTCTCGGTGTTTTCCGCCCCACAGAGGCTGTGGAATCTTTCTGTGGTCGCTCCCCGAGTCTTAGGGTTTTGGGAGGAATATATACGCTAGAGGGGAGAGCCTGGAGTGGGCCAGGGTGGCCACACCACTCCCTGGCGTGGCCTGGGCTTGCCCGCGCCATGGGGTGGTGTGGGCCCCCTATGGCCCACCTCCACTCCATCTTCTGGCATCTTGAGTCATCTGGAAAAATAGAATTTTCCGTATATTTTCCGGATTTTCTGATCTTCACGAATTTTGCCTCCAAACATCACCTTTTCCATTAGAATCCTGACTGCAGCGGTCCATGCTCCAAAAGTCATCAACCATGCAAAAACAGATGAAATAACATAAGTATCACCTCTCAATACGAAATATATCAATGAATAATAGTGAATTAAGACATAGAATAGTGATGCAAAATGGACGTATCAACTCCCCCCAAGCTTAGACTTCGCTTGTCCCCAAGGGAAACTGAGCTCAATAAACATGACCTCAAGTTTATGGAGTGAAGAGTCGATAAAAGAATACGGACAAGAAGCATCACATTCATCAAATACATACATCATAATAGAAGACAACTCACTGTTATACAACTCAACTTGCAATGAGTAAAGGAAACACAATAAAGACACATAAAGTGAATCATAATTGGTAATGGCAAACTTAGCTCTTGGTCGAAGAATAGTTGATAACTTGCTAGAGTTTACAAATAGCTGGTTTTCAAAGAAAGATTTCAAAGTAGTAAACTTCAAGATAAGAGCAATGTGCAAAGCAAGGAACATAAGAAACATGAGTGAATAAATCATCATATGAATGAATGAAACACATCAACTCAAAATACTTGTTGAGATAGAAGGGAATAGGTTTACTGACTCAACTACAAAGTAAAAGAAAGGTCCTTCGTAGAGGGAAGCAGGGATTGCAAGTCTCATAAAGAGCTCCCAAAAATTATGATACTTACTAGCTTTCAGCTCTCATTGCCCCTATCATAGGCATCTTTTGGTGGTTAAGGTTAAAGTGACACAAGTAAGAGGATATGCTTGACAAGTTATAAGTTGAAATCTCATGCCCCTTACTTATGAGCACCGATCCTCATGCTACTCAACTTCAGTCACGAGCAAGCTCTTGTCATTGTAAATACATGCGTATCATTGAGAACCGCCAACGGGGTACCCCTTGCACATGACACAGGAGCTATCCCATAATCAAAATGACAAGGCAAGCAGACAGTGAGCATCTCAGCGATCTTTTTATTTGCTATTTGCATAGGTTTTTATTGAAGATGCTTCATAGAATGCTCACTATAGTTATGCTGCAGGTTTCCACCATGATTAGGCATGGCTTAGGCTAGCGGCCCAGGCGTTTCTCTAACACACATATAAACTCCATGATCTTACAAGTTCCACTTTTATTTCACACCGCCAGGATCCATAAGCAAAAGAACATGATATCAACTAGGTACAAGTACCAATGAAGTGTTGAAAGCGGTCCCCATGATACATGGTTCTGCTAACTTCAACTCATAAAGCGCAAGCATATACGCAACAAAGAAGGACCCAATGGTTCAAGTTTATTAAGTGCGGAAAATAAAGTGTGCCATCAAGTTCGTGAGAGCTTTAATCACTAATTTTCACATAACAAGTTTAATTTGGGAGGTAGGTAAAGCAATAATTTACTTGGAATAGCAATAATGCTACTAGGTAGGTATGGTGGACACAAATGGCAAAGGTTTTTGTTTAAAGGAGGTGGATGCACGAGAAGAATTCCCACTCAGTACAGGTTTTTGGCTAGCAAGGCTGGGTAGCAAGTATAAGAGTTGAAGGAAACAAACAAGCATACAAGTGATAAATACAAACATGCAATCTTCCTTGGAAGCACAAAGTATCTTAACTAGAGAATACTAAACTTATGGGCAAATCAAGAAAGAAAGATGATGAAATTATTTTCTCTAGAGTACTTCTATCTTTTTCTTTTCAACTCTCAAAAAGGTGTTGCTACTGACCGAGCCAGGTTTGCCAAAACCAACTAAATTAACTCAATGATCCCAGAGTGCTACCAATACTAACAACAAGATCAATCATATAACCACGAATTGAAAACTAATATAAGCTATGCAAAAGAGTGAATGATAGAACTTCTCATTAATATTCCATAATGGAAACTCACACCAAGGGATGCATACCTAACGAGAGAGGGGACACTTCCATAATGCAAACCATACTACATAATAACTCCTCTATTCATGATATGACTCTATTAATAAGGTAAAAAGATAGAAGATAGTGATATGATACCGCGGCACTCCCCCAAGATTGGAACAAACCAAGGGGATGCCAAACCTGATGACGAATTACTCCTTCGGTGGTGGTATCCTCTTGATGAGCTCCTTGATCAGTTTCCCAAGGTCCTCGATCTCAAAGGTGAGAGTGTGAATCAATTCCGAGTTATGCTCAATACGGCCCATAATAATCTCAGTTTGTGGATCCCAGCTCTTGTGATTCTTCTTCCATTCTTCCCACTTGGAGTCTTCTTTTCCTGCATGATTATGAGCAAAGGTATGGAAGGTACTCTTGGTGTTCGGAGAAGGTGTCCTTGGTGCCAAACAGTGACGAGGAGCTTTCCCCCCAGTCTGCATCCGTGCAGTCCTTCTGATCCTTGCAGGGTTCGCCACCACTCCAATGCTTGCAATGGTAGTGCCGGTGTGCTTTGCCTCCTCTTCACCTTGACTCTTGATCTCCTTCTCCTTCCCGGGGTCTTGGAGGTCTTCCTCCATAGGTTCCTTCCCTTTATCCTTGGTGGACACCAATGTGCTTCTAAACCTTCAAAGAGTATGTCCTGGCAGAAACAGATCGAAATAAAAACATGACAAAAACATGATATATGAACCTCGGGGGATCCGAGGGGTTATATATTACGAAGTTTCATATCAAAAGGAAGGTACTAGGAGAAAACGAGTCGGAGGCGGAGTCCGGGGTGGACTCACCACCTGGTGGCGCGGCCAGGTGTGGGCCCGCGCCATGGGGTGGTGTGGGCCACCCTGGCTCCGGTTCCATCCCTTTTTCGCTTCATAGCTTTCCTTATTGACTGAAAACTGCAAAAATATAGTTGGATTGTATTTTCACGGAACTTTTCTTACCAGAACTGTTACCTAGTTGGAAACGGACTCTGCAGGTCTCTGAATTTGGTATTGAGTGGATCCTTCAGGAGTCATCACTTGAATATCATCGATATCTTCATCTTCATATACTTATTACTCGAGTCAGAAAACCTTTCTCTTCCTTGTTACACCATTATCTCCACTTCTTGGAAATTTCTTTCACACAAAACTTCACACAGTTCTTATTAGCAACATTAGTATAAGTGAAGTGATAAAACCTTTTGAGTCCAACTTCGACTGGAAAACATAAAAAAAAAAGTTACTGTAGCAACTCATTTCGAAAACCCAAAAAGAATTCAAAAAGGAAATCGAATAAAGAAGCAAATGCAAGATTGGCAAAATCTATCAAAACAGACCAGCAGGTAAAGATCAATTTTTTCGAAAATCTTCTGTTGCTCAAATCAAAAAGTGCAAAACTAACGAAAGTTAAATAACAACCTGGGGCAGAAGCACAAACAATTACAGCTCAATCCTACATACAGAGATCTCTCACGAATTTTTACGGTGAAGCACAAAAATCTGTTTCGGGACAGCAACTTCCCCAAATATTACTTCTCTCTCATTAGAGGTTGATCTTGACACAAAAACCAAACAAAATGGATAAGGAGTGGTTATTACCGAAGTAATAACTTCCAAGCCTCAAAGAAACAAAAACAAACTGAAAGCAAAAACAAATTGGGTTGTCTCCCATAAAGCTCTTTCGTTATAGCCATTAAGATGGGCATGATAATTTTGAAGAGGCTCTCATAGGGATATGAATTGAAGTGAAAGAGAGCATTAAGAAGCAAAAACACACACTCTTTTAAGTCTAACCCACTTCCTATGTAAGGGAATTTTGTAAACAAACAAGTTATTGGAACCAAAGGCAACTTGCATAAGAAGGCAAAAGCAGTGCAACATAAAATTTTCAGCATAAAACGGGGAAACTTGATATTATTGAGATGCACAAGAACACTTTTCCCTCTCTCATAATAGCTTTCAGTATCATGCATAAACTTAAGAATATAGCTATCACAAGGACTATCATAGCAATGATCACTTATTCTAACAGAAAACACCGGAATACTAGCTCTCATAACACTACTTTGTGAAACAATATTAGAGGTATCCTTACGAAGGATAGTGTGTCCCTCTTTTTCATACTTGGTGACAAAGTCTTTCACACTTTCTACTATAGGTTCATCAACCATTTGTTTATCAGGTTCAACAGCCTTATTCATACTTTCATTAACCATACTAGCCATCATAGAATGTTCCTTTACCTTAACTAGGAAAGGCATTTTCTCAATATAAGGTTTAGGTAAAACATGATTAGTAGTATAAACTTCAGTACTTCTAGCAGGAACACTCTTAGCAATATCTTTATAAGGTTCATGATACTTATTCCACTTCTTTTTAGGGACTACAATATAAGAAGCAAAAGCCTTAAAATAAGAAGCAATAACTTGAGAGTCTAGACCATAAGCATTTTTAATATTTTCAAAGTCATCAGTTCCCATAAAAGATTCAATGCATTCATAATCATAATTTATACCCGACTTTCTACCTATGTCATTCTCCCAAGCTTCAGCATTGTCTTGAATATGATCTAGAAGGTCCCATTTAACTTCTTCTTCCATACAAGTGAATGATCCAACACAAGAAGCATCCAATAAATCTTTATCATGTAGAGGGAGCCTTGCATAAAAGTTATTGATAATAATATTGTTGGGGAGCTCATGAATTTGACATTTGAGAATTAGTAACTTCAATCTCCCCCAAGCTTGAGCAGTACTCTCTCCATCAACAGGCCAAAAGTTGTATATTTTATTCCGATCTTTATGAATTTCACTAGGAGGATAAAACTTTGAATAAAAGAGAGGCACTATTTCCTCCCATTCCAGAGCTTGACCATTCTTCAGCAGCTTATACCATTCCTCAGCTCATCCTTTCAGTGATAATGAGAATAACTTCTTCTTAACTCGATCTGTAGTAATACCTGCACACTTGAACAACCTGCATAATTCATGCATAAAGAGTAAATGATCACCGGGATGGACAGTTCCATCCCTAACATAGTAGTTGTCCGTAACATGATCAATAATTCTTGTAGGTATTTTGAAAACATCTTTCTCAGCAGGTGGTGGCTTATCTACTACCTTAGCAGTGGTAGTAGCATTACGAAATAAGAAACTCAGCGAACTATCCATAACGAAAATAAAGCAACTAGAAGAAGTAAACAATACTCATAGTAGAAGTTTCCTTTACCAGTTCCACTCTCCAATAGCGCTTCACTCCCCGGCAACGGCGCCAGAAAATAGTCTTGATGACCCACAAGTGGAGGGGGTGTATCGCAGTATTTTCGATAAGTAAGAGTGTTGAACCCAACGAGGAGCAGAAGGTGCTGGCTAGTGGTATGGATCAGGAATTCTCTGCAAATACTTAGCAAACGGATTTTTAGGGGTTTTCGATAAAGCAAGTAAACAAAGTACGAGTAAATAAAAGATAGCAAGAATGAATGCAGCAAGTGGCCCAATCCTTTATGCAGCAAAGGACAAGCCAGTTGTATTTCTATAGATGACCAAACGTTCTGGAGGACACATGGGAAGACTGTCAAGTGCTTTCGCTTCATATGGTCGATTAATCTTCTCTAGCTTGCTAAGTGTTGTGTGGGTGAACCTGTGCTAATGTACCGTCCCATCCAAGACTTAATACATACTTGTGATTAAACCCCCTTGCAAACATCCGTAAGTACAAGAAAGTAATTAAGATAGAAACCTAACCACAGCTTTAAACTCTAAGACCCTTATGTCCCATGTGCAATGGTTTCCTAACGGGGGTTCAGGTTTCTATCACTCCGACAACCCCTACGATTAGTAGCCAAATACACAATGCATTCCCGTAGGCCCATATAGGTGAAGTGTCATGTATTCGACGTTGACATGACACCACTAGAAGAAGTACACCACAACTTAAATAACAATCTATTGAATCTTTCTCAACGCAACTCCACTACTAACAAGAAGACTTCTCCCATGTCCTCAAGAACAAAATGAACTACTCACAAGACATCATATGGATCATGATCAGAGATGGAATAATGATGTATAACAATCTGAACATAAAAAATAATTCAATGGTTCACTCAATAGCATCAACTACAAAGAGTAATCAACATCGGGAAAGTTTCTCCTATGAACTATGCAAGATTCAATGCAATTGTTACACCAATATGGAGATGGTGATGAGGGTGCTGATGTTGATGATGGTGGTGATGATTATGATCCCGATGAAGTCCAGCTTGATGGTGGTGTTGATGGCGACGATCTCCCCTCTCCGGGAAAGAATTCCCCCGGCAGAAATCTGTTTGCCAGAGAGATCTTTCTCTCTTTGTGTTTTCCGCCCCGCAGAGGCGGCGGAATCTTTTTGTGGTCGCTCCCCGAGTCTTAGGGTTTCGTAAGGAAGATATACGCCAGAGGGGAGAGGCTGGATTGGGCCAGGGTGGCCACACCTCTACCTGGCGCGGCCTGGGCTTGCCCGCGCCATGGGGTGGTGTGGGCCCCCTGTGGCCCACCTCCACTCCATCTTCTGGCATCTTGAGTCTTCTGGAAAAAAAGAATTTTCCCTATATTTTCCTGGATTTTCCGATCTTCGCGAATTTTGCCTCCAAACAGCACCTTTTCCATCAGAATCCTGACTGCAGCGGTCCATGCTCCAAAAGTCATTAACCATGCAAAAAAACAGATGAAATAACATAAGTATCACCTCTCAATATGAAATATATCAATGAATAATAGTGAATTAAGACATAGAATAGTGATGCAAAATGTACGTATCAAGGACGCTAAGCCTAGGCTTATTAGATGGGTACTGCTTTTACAAGAGTTTGATCGACATATAGTAGATAGAAAGGGTGCTGAAAATCCTGTAGCTGATAATTTATCTCATTTGGAAAACATCTCTTTTGACCCTATGCCTGTTAATGATAGTTTCCCGAATTAACAATTAGCTGCAGTGGGAGTGAGCTCGGGAGGAAGCCCTTGGTATGCTGATTATGCTAACTTTATTGTCTCCAAGTATTTGCCTCCAACTTTTATAGCTCAGGAAAGAAGAAAGTTCTTCTATGATCTAAGACATTATTTTTGGGATGACCCACACTTATATAAAGAAGGAGTTGATGGTATTATGCGAAGATGTGTTCCAGAATATGAACAAAAAGAGATATTCCGTAAATGCCATGGTAGTGCCTATGGAGGACATCATGCAGGAGATAGAACTGCACAAAAGGTATTACAATCAGGTTTCTACTGGCCTACCCTTTTTAAGGATGCAAGAAAATTTGTTTTATCTTGTGATGAATGTCAACGTGTTCGTAATATTTCTAGACGCAATGAAATGCCTATGAACTACTATCTAGTTATTGAACCTTTTGATTGTTGGGGATTTGACTTTATGCGTCCTTTCCCTCCTTCGAAAGGCTATACTCATATTCTTGTTGCCGTAGATTATGTTACTAAGTGGGTAGAAGCCATTCCTACAAAAACTGCTAACGGGGAAACCTCTCTAAAAATGCTTAAAGATGTTATCTTTCCTAGGTTTGGAGTGCCTAGGTATCTCATGACTGATGGGGGTTCTCATTTCATTCATGGCGGTTTTAGAAAGACCCTCGCTAAGTATGATGTTAATCATAGAATTGCTTCAGCTTATCACCCCCAAACTAGCGGGCAAGTAGAGTTATCAAATAGAGAAATTAAATCTATCTTGCAAAAGACTGTTTATAGGTCTAGAAAAAACTGGGCTAAGAAGTTGAATGATGCTTTATTGGCGTATAGAACTGCTTATAAAAATCCTATGGGAATGTCTCCTTATAAAATGGTTTATGGGAAAGCTTGCCACTTACCCTTATAATTAGAACACAAAGCTTACTGGGCAGTGAAAGAACTAAATAGAGATTGTAAGCTCGCTGGTGAGAAAAGATTATTTGATTTAAGTTCTTTAGATGAATGGAGGAGTGAAGCCTATGAGAATGCTAGGCTCTTTAAGGAAAAAGTTAAAAGATGGCATGACAAGCGAATACTTAAGAGAGAATTTCATGTTGTGAGAAAGTTCTATTGTATATGTCTCGTCTCAGATTTTTTGCAGGTAAGCTACTGTCAAAATGGGAAGGACCTTTCATCATTGCAGAAGTATACTGTTCAGGAGCAATAAAAATTTCTTCTCTAAAAGATAATACTACACAAGTAGTGAATGGACAGCGACTCAAACACTACATTGCTGGAGATACTTACAATGAAGATGTTGATGCCTTTCAAGTTATAACTCTAGAGAAATTCATTGAGGACCAAATTCAGAGACCTGCAGAGTCTGTTTTCATCTAGGTAACCGTTCTGGTAAGAAACGTTCCACGAAAATACAATACAACTATATTTTTGCAGTTTTTAGTCAATAAGGAAAGCTACGAAGCGAAAAAGGGATGGAAACGGAGCCAGGGTGGCCCACACCACCCCATGGCGCGGGCCCACCCCTGGCCGCGCCACCAGGTGGTGAGGCCACCCAGGACTCCGCCTCCGACTTGTTTTCTCCTAGTACCTTCCTTTTGTAATGAAACTTCGTAATATATAACTCCCCCGGATCTCCCGAGGTTCGTATATCGTGTTTTCGCCGTGTTTTTGTTCCAATCTATTTCTGCCAGGTAGAATCCCAGATTTGGAGCCACAATGTCTACCTCTGGATCATCCAAGGGAGATTCCTTAGAATATATCATCAACCCTTACATGAGAGAATTGAAGATTCCTCCCAAGGAGTTGTTGCTCGAAGGTGGAGAGGTCCGGATTAAAGAGGTTCAAGGCCCTAAAGGTGAAGGAAGTCTGGAGGACAGGATGGAAGCATTAGAGCATGAAATCTTTAGGTACAGGAAGATGGCGGAGCGCGAAGTGGATATCATCCATAAGATTTGTTCCGAACTCATCACCGAGCACCAGAAGGAGACTGCTGAACTCAAAGACGAAGTCCTCTCACTCTGCCAAACAACCAACGAACTGCAAGCACAATTCTATGATGTTCAAAATCAAAACTGTGAGTATGAGGCTAGATTTAAACACATAAGTGCTGGTGCAAGTTTCAGGATGTTGGAAACCACAATGTCCTTTGTTGATGGGAAGCCTTTACCCTGGAAGACGGACGAAGATGAGAGGGTACCACCACCACCGAAGGAGTAATTCGTCATCAGGTTTGGCATCCCCTTGGTTTGTTCCAAGCTTGGGGGAGTGCCGCGGTATCATATCACCATCTTCTATCTTTTTACCTTATTAGTAGAGTCATATCATGAATAGAGGAGTTATTATGTAGTATGGTTTGCATTATGGAAGTGTCCCCTCTCTCGTTAGATATGTATCCCTTGGTGTGAGTTTCCGTTATGGAATATTAATGAGAAGTTCTATCATTCACTCTTTTGCATAGCTTATATTAGTTTTTAATTTGTGGTTATATGATTGATATTGTTGTTAGTATTGGTAGCACTCTGGGATCATTGAGTTAATTTAGTTGGTTTTGGCAAACCTGGCGCGGTCAGTAGCAACACCTTTTTGAGAGTTGAAAAGAAAAGGATAGAAGTACTCTAGAGAAAAATAATTTCATCATCTTTCTTTCTTGATTTGCTCAAAAGTCTAGTATTCTCTAGTTAAGATCTTTTGTGCTTCCGAGGAAGATTGCATGATTTTCTTTATCACTTGTATGTTTGGTTGTTTCCTTCAACTCTTATACTTGCTACCCAGCCTTGCTAGCCAAAAACCTGTACTGAGAGGGTATTCTTCTCGTGCATCCACCTCCTTTAAACCAAAACCCTTGCCATTTGTGTCCACCATACCTACCTATTAGCGTTATTGCTATTCCAAGTAAATTCTTGTTTTATCTACCTCCCAAATTAAACTTGTTATGTGAAAATTAGTGATTAAATCTCTCACGAACTTGATGGCACACTTTACCTTCCGCACTTAATAAACTTGAACCATTGGGTCCTTCTTTGTTGCATATATGCTTGCGCTTTATAAGTGGAAGTTAGCCGAACCATGTATCATGGGGACCGCTTTCAACACTTCATTTGGTACTTTGTACCTAATTGATATCATGTTATTTTGCTTATGGATCCCGGCGGTGTGAAATAAAAGTGGAACTTGTAAGATCATGGAGTTTATATGTGTGTTAGAGAAACACCTGGGCCGCTAGCCTAAGCCATGCCTAATCATGGTGGAAACGTGCAGCATAACTATAGTGAGCATTCTATGAAGCATCCTCAATAAAAACCAATGCAAATAGCAAATAAAAAGATCGCTGAGATGCTCACTGTCTGCTTGCCTTGTCATTTTGATTATGGGATAGCTCTTGTGTCATGTGGAAGGGGTACCCCGTTGGCGGTTCTCAATGATACACATGTATTTACAATGACAAGATCTTGCTCGTGACTGAAGTTGAGTAGCATGAGGATCGGTACTCATAAGTAAGGGCCTTGAGATTTCAATTTATAAATTGTCAAGCATATCCTCTTAGTTGTGTCACTTTAACCTTAACCACCAAAAGATGCCTATGATAGGGGCAATGAGAGCTGAAAGCTAGTAAGTATCATAATTTTTGGGAGCTCTTTATGAGACTTGCAATCCCTGCTTCCCTCTGGGAATGGCTCTTTCTTTTACTTTGTAGTTGAGTCAGTAAACCTATTCCCTTCTATCTCAGCAAGTATATTGAGTTGATGTGTTTCATTCATTCATTCATATGATGATTTATGCATTCATGTTTCTTATGTTCCTTGTTTTGCACATTGCTCTTATCTTGAAGTTTACTACTTTGAAAGCTTTCTTTGAAAACCAGCTATTTGTGAACTCCAGCAAATTATCAACTATTCCTCGACCAAGAGCTAAGTTTGCCATTACCAATTATGATTTACTCTATATATCATTATTGTGTTTCCTTTACTCATTGCAAGTTGAGTTATATAATAGTGAGTTGTCTTCTATTATGATCTATGTATTTGATGAATGTGATGCTTCTTGTCCGTATTATTTTATCGACTCTTCACTCCATAAACCTAAGGACATGTTTATTGAGCTCAGTTTCGCTTGGGGACAAGCGAAGTCTAAGCTTGGGGGAGTTGATACGTCCATTTTGCATCACTATTCTATGTCTTATTTCACTATTATTCATTGATATATTTCGTATTGAGAGGTGATACTTATGTTATATCATCTATTTTTGCATGGTTGATGACTTTTGGAGCATGGACCGCTGTAGTCAGGATTCTGATGGAAAAGGTGTTGTTTGGAGGCAAAATTCGCGAAGATCATAAAATCCAGGAAAATATACGGAAAATTCTATTTTTCCAGAAGACTCAGGATGCCATAAGATGGAGTGGAGGTGGGCCACAGGGGGCCCACACCACCCCATGGCGCGGGCAGGCCTAGGTCGCGCCTGGGAGTGGTGTGGCTGCCCTGGCCCACTCCAGCCTCTCTCCTCTGGCGTATATCATCCCCACGAAACCCTAAGACTCGGGGAGCGACCACAGAAATATTCCGCCGCCTCTGCGGGGCGGAAAACACCGAGAGAGAAAGATCTCTCCGGCAGACAAATTTCTGCCGGGGGAATTCCTTCCCGGAGAGGGGAGATCATCGCCATTAACACCACCATCAAGCTGGACTTCATCCGGATCATCATCACCATCATCACCACCATCATCACCATCAGCACCCTCATCACCATCTCCATATTGTTGTAATAATTGAGTTGAATCTTGCATAGTTCATAGGGGAAACTTTACCGGTGTTGATTACTCTTTGTAGTTGATGCTATTGAGTGAACCATTGAATTATTGTTTATGTTCAGATTGTTATACATCATTATTCCATCTCTGATCATGATCCATATGATGTCTTGTGAGTAGTTCGTTTTGTTCTTGAGGACATGGGAGAAGTCTTGTTGTTAGTAGTGGAGTTGTGTTGAGAAAGATTCAATAGATTGTTATTTAAGTTGTGGTGTACTTCTTCTAGTGGTCATGTGAACGTCGACTACATGACACTTCACCTATATGGGCCTAGGGAAATGCATTGTGTATTTGGCTACTAATCGTAGGGGTTGCCGGAGTGACAGAAACCTGAACCCCCATTAGGAATCCATTGCACAAGGGACGTAAGGGTCTTAGAGTTTAAAGCTGTGGTTAGGTTTTACCTTAATTACTTTCTTGTACTTACGGATGTTTGCAAGGGGTATAATCACAAGTATGTATTAGTCTTGGATAGGGCGGTACATTAGCACAGGTTCACCCACACAACACTTAGCAAGCGAAAGAAGATTAATCGACTATATGAAGCGAAAGCACTTGACAGTCTTCCCATGTGTCCTCGAGAACGTTTGGTCATCTATAGAAATACAACCGGCTTGTCCTTTGCTGCATAAAGGATTGGGCCACTTGCTGCATTCATTCTTACTGTCTTTCATTTACTCGTACTTTGTTTACTTGCTTTATCGAAAACCCCTAAAAATCCGTTTGCTAAGTATTTGCAGAGAATTCCTGATCCATACCACTAGCCAGCACCTTCTGCTCCTCGTTTGGTTCGACACTCTTACTTATCGAAAATACTGCGATACACCCCCTATACTTGTGGGTCATCAGACTCCATTTCCAACTGGCATAAATGCCACATGATCAGGAAACATGATCATCTGTTGACCAATGAACTAGTGACTAGAGTTTCACTGGGAACCCTGGTTGTTTGTATATCACACGTGTATTGATGTTTCCACTCAATATAGTTATAGCATGATATAAAACTTAATCATAAACTATATGAAATATGATAATAGTCCTTACTACTATTTGTCTCTAGGGCATATTTCCAACAGTAACATAGTGGATGAGGAAGCTCCTGCTACTGGGAGTCACCCAGCTATTATTGGACAGGGAGGTCTATCTCGAACCCCTGCTATTGTTGAGCAAAATGTGGTTCCTCGTGCGTGACATGGTTCTGTCAGGCAACCTCCTCGTAGGAGTACCCGTATTGCCGTTGTGGAAAACTCTGCTCTAGAATCTGCTGGTACTGGTCGTCCCCGTCCCCGTGCCCATGTTGCTGCGGCTACTGCTCACCCAATCCATGCCGCTGTTGAGCAAACTAAGGCGTCCAGAGGCTGCCCCACTGTTGTTGCCAAGACCGCTGCCTTGTGTGCTGCTCCTCCTCAAAACTGTCCTCAAGTTTTGTGAACCCGTGCTCTGGAATCTGCTGGTACTGGTCGTCCTCGTGTTGTTGTTGATATGGACGATGTTGACCCAATCCCTGCCGCTGTTGAGCAAGCTAAGGCTTCCAGAGGCTGCCCCACGGTTGTTGCAAAGACTGATCCCTTGTCTCCTGCTCGAACCCGTGCTCAGGTTTAGCGATCTACTGGTCTAAAGCCAGCTCATGGTCTGGACTCTGCTAGCACTCGAAACACTGTTGTTGTGGGAACTGCTCCTGATCGTTGATGTGGCATGGTAGCAGTTTATCCTATTGTGGCTGCCGTTAGAAGGGGCCCTGCCTGTCCACCATGTAATGTAGCTCCCGCTGCTAAGGGTCGTCGCCTTGCTCCTGGTCCTGGTACTTCCACCGAGGTTGATCCAGCTAACGATGACGCTGGTGATGGCGATGGTGGCATTGGGGCTAGGTCTGATGGTGCCGCTCCATCTCTCGAACCTCTCGGAGGTTTCTATCCTGAAGAACCTAATGATGGAAAAGTAATCGTTCGTATCGGTGTCGCTGATTATACTACAAAATTAGATGATGGCACAGAAAAATTGTATGACAAGTTTGATGTAATCCTTGGCAGATACGACCCTGAAGTGGTAGAGTTGTCTGACCTGATGGCATCGTTACGTGTGAAGGTGTTGTGGCGGTCCTCCCAGGAAGCACGTTTGTTATGTTATGGTTACAGGAGCAAAAAGGCTATCGAAGTGAAAGATACCAGGGATTTAGTCATACCGTTTACAAGGAAACATTATAGAGGTCAGGTTTACTTCCACTTGGTAGTGCTCACGGTTGGAGAGGAATTGGAACTCGACAATAGATATGATGGACTTTTAGAAGGCATGCGTGACCTGATCCATGGTATCACTGGGGCTGGTGCGACTGAGGGTCGCTTTGAACAGAGGAGAGTCTTACAGAGGAGCGTCATAAAGAGGAGCAAGAAGAGCATCCCTAGAAAGGGCACCCCGAAGAAGAACGTCACCAAGGAGACCATGCCAGAGAAGAGGATGCCCAAGAGTCGCACGACAAAAGGCACCACGCCGCAGAGTACACCCCTGAGATCCAATCAAAATGCCACACCGAACGGTAGCAGCAAAAACGATAAGAGGGCTAGCACGGTGGTGAACACTCCCAGGTGTGGTAGCAAAGAGGCGAAGATGGCTAGCACGAAGGCTACCACACCTAGTGGGAGCAGAAAAAATACTAATTTGGAGCGGAACACGCCACTGTTAGGGAATTATGCCAGCACGAAGGAGAACACACCCAATAGTAGCAGGAAAAGGCATAATTTGGAGCGGAACACGTCACTGAGATCAGGCAATAATGCCAGCACGAAGGAGAAGACGCCCAATAGTAGCAGCAAAAGGGCTAATTTGGAGCAGAACACGCCGCTAGGGTTAGGCAATAATGCTAGCACGAAGGAGAACACGCCCAATAGTAGCAGCAAAAGGGCTAATTCAAAGAAGAACACGCCACAGAGGTCAGGCAATAATGCCAGCATCCTGGAGCCAACACCCATGAGGGGAGGCAGTAAGGAGATCACACCCAAGAGCGGCAGCAAAAAGCCTAGTTCGATGGGGAATGGAATGCGGATGTCAAGCCCTACTAATACCATCAAGAAAGATTACATCAGGAAGGAGGATGTACACAGGAAGAGCAAGAGGGTTTTGTACACTCAAGATGAAATTGATTATGACTGTTGTTTTTCCACTGAAGTACTTGGGATGCGTGCAAATGTAAGACCACCCCATGTGGTTGTAGCAGAACCAACCGAGTGTCTTGGAGAAAACAGAGTTGCCGGTGAGGTGGATTGGGGCAATGTTCATGTCCATCCGGGTGGAGACGATGGTGCAGCCCCACCCATGGGAGTCAATATGATGTGTGAATTACTAGGCATTAGAGACGATGGTGAAGATTCTGAATCAGATGAAGAAGAAAGCACTGTAGAGGATCAAGAATCTAGTGATGATGAAATAGACGAGGAACTTAACGATGAGGCTGGTATTCCAGTCAATGATTTGGGTGTTGAAGTAGAAGAAATGAAACATGACCACGAGTATCCTATAAATTCGGTCGGCACCGAGTTCAGGAGCATGCATGAGTTCAGGATGTCATTTCGGCATTTTTGTATCAAGGGGGAGTTCGACGTTTATCGACTGAAGAACTCTGCCAAGAGGTATGAGGCCGTTTGCAAGTTAACGTGGATGAATGGACGGGCCGAGGTACATTGTCCATGGAGGATCACAGCAAGAGACTTACCTGCGTTGACTGCAATTAGGCTATTGGGCCAATGAATGTAGCAAACCATTAGAACTCTCTCTCTCTTTTCACTCTATAACTACAATTGATGTGCGATATCTTTGTGGCAACTAGTCAACTCCGCTTATCTTTTAAATAAATTTGTGTTGCAGGTGAACAAAATGGGCCCTCCACAGATGTGTTCGACAGGAAGCAAACTGAAATCCTCAATGGCTGATACGGAGTGGGTGGCTATGCAATCTATGTCCATACTAAAGGATAACCCTAAGGAAACCGCGAAGAATATTCAGACTAGCCGCGGTTCAAAATACAACATTGTCCTTCCGTATTACACGGTTTGGAAAGGTAAAGAGAAAGCTCTGGGGGTCTTGCACGGGGATTGGACCAATAGCTTCAGGATGCTGTACAACTTCAAGGCAGAGGTACAAGCTAGGTGTCCGGGGAGTGTTGGGGAGATTGACACCGAATCAGAAGGTGGTAAAATATATTTCAAAAGATTTTTCATGGCGCTTAAACCTTGCATCCAGGGATTCCAGGATGGCTGTAGGCCGTATCTGAGTGTAGACAACAGTGTCCTAACTGGCAAATGGAAAGGCTGTCTGCCATCTACGACAGCACTTGATGGTCACAGCTGGATGTTCCCAGTGGCATTCGGGCTGTTTGAAACAGAAACGGAGGAAAACTGGGTCTGGTTTATGAGGAAGCTCAGGAGATCAATAGGCCACACGGATCCATTGGCTATATCCACGGATGCATGCAAAGGGCTGACGAATGCAGTGAAGGAGGTGTTCCCGCGAGCTGAAGGTAGAGAATGCCATGCCCATATGATCCTCAACTTGTACTCACACTACGCAGGCAGCGTATTTCGTTACATGTATCCTACTGCTAGAGTTTACAAACCTAGTAGCAGCGAATATTTCATGAGCAAGATTTTTGTTGAAGCCCCTAAACTTCCAGAGTACTTAGGCATCCATCATTCGAAGCTATGGAAGAGGAGTCAATTCAACCCTGACATCAAAGTTGATTACATAAACAACAACCTTGCAGAATGCCTGAATAACTTTGTGAAGGACATAAAAGTGCGTCCTATTCATATCTTGATGGACAGCATACGTAGTATGATTATGAAGCTGTTAAATATAAGGAGAGAGATCGGTGAGAGACTTAGAGGACATATGCTACCGCTAGTTGTACAGCAACTGCACAAGAGAAGCCGAGGACTTGCTCATCTTAAGGTTCTCCCGTCAACCAGCAGAAGCTGTGAGGTGGTCGATATGTCCAAGAGTGGCAAAAGGGATGTTGTGGACATCCAAGTGCGAGAATGCACCTGCTTAGAGTGGCAGCATACCGGGAAACCTCGCGACCACGCCTTGGCCTTCTTGGTGAAGAAAAGAAATCTACCACATTTGGATTAGTATTTGTTAGACTACTAGTCTATGGAAAAGTTCAGAGCTGCGTACGCTGGATCCGTCGAGCCACAGACCCATCTCAATGGACTCAAGTCCAACTGTCTTTTGAGCTTTGCCAGCCAGTTACAAAAAGGGCCAGAGGAAGACCCCAGGTGAATAGGTTTAAGAATTTTCTCGAAAAGAAGGGTTCGGCTTTCTGTGCTACAAAGAAGGGCAAAAACAGATGCAAGCCCTGCCATCTTATAGGCCATAGAGCAGCTGGATGTCCCCTTAATGCTCCCAAACCTAGGTATGAGATGGTACATTCATACAAAAAATTGTTTATAGTCTGTAGATATAAGGTAGTAATCCATGTACTGTTTTTTTACAGGAAGAGCAAGGTAAGAAACAAGACAGCCGACTCAGTGACTTTGCTGCGGGAAGAAAACCAAAACGAGTGGAGTGATGATGCCGGACAAGATTCTGGTTCTTATTGGCCTGACTTCCCTCGGCCCGGAGATGCAGGGTACGTGAAGGTAAGAAAATTGGCACCCAGGAAGAGGAAGAAGGCACGAGATGAAGAAGCCAGTGGACGTGAAGGAAAGAGGAAGAAAGTTGGTACCCAGACAGAGAAAGAGGGCTAGCAGTGTAGAAGCCTAATGATGTATTGAACTTGAACCTATATATGTAGTTCGGTTAAACTCTGGAGCTGTGTGCGTGGAACTTGTCGGGCGAAACAATCTGCCTCCCGTACTCGGAGTAAAATGTATCACGACTTTAGGATTTGATACGGCTGAGGCCACTAGTTGAATCCAAAACTATGACTGTGCCACTACTATCTGAACAATCGTGATAGCTGAGCGGTTAAATCCTCTCCAAAATCGATGGGTGTTAGTGGCACAGACATGATTTATTTATAGGCGCTTAATAAATCCCTGCTGTTGGCATTACATTTATGATAAGTTTCTAGGCTGGAAAACAATTTTTTAAGTTGGCTGCTACACTCCACGAAGAAGCAACTTATTTCAGCTCTTGGACAACGAGATGGCAACATAAACTTCAAATGCAACATATAATGCCTAGATAATGAGGAAATTGTGTCCACTATCTGGCCTAATCTTGAGCCCGTCTGTCTCACCACCTCCCTGTCCCTGCCTCCCCTGCACCTGGCGAAGCTCCCGAATCTCTCTTTCTTGTCCCACACAGCATCACGCAGATCTTGAACAAGCTCTCTGTGAAAACCCGTTAGTGGATTTTCGATCCACACAAACTTGTCACAGCCAGTCCCCCTCCCTTCCTTCATAGTAGATCGAAGGAAACAAAAAAGAATTACATTATGCTTTCCGGATCCGGGTTACCATTTTACCTACAGTAGGAACTTACTGCTCTGATGCTGCAGTTGCTGAATTTTCCTGCAGTATTTTCGTTGTTCCACGAAATCCATCTCGGCATCTTCTCACCGCACAAACACAGCATATTAGGGTAGTAATCGTAGGGTGCCCTCCAGTACCTGATAGGCGCACCCGCCTGACGACGTTGAGCTGACCCTGATTCCGCCCGAGACGAACTGCATGAGCTGCGAGCCATGAGCGAGGGGAGCGAGGGCAGAGGAAAGAGGAGCCTTTGGATGTCAGGGTAGTGGTGAAGCGTGATTTATCCCTACTTAATAACTTGGGAAGAATCCTACCGCTCACATTCGGCTGACAGGTGGGGGACCTAGCATGTGGACTTGTAAAAAAAAACCTCGCGCCTTCGTGGTTCAAAATCCCTCTCGCGCGCATTGGACGAATTTTTTTGGCACCTTGCCCGCGTACATATCACTGGGAGGCCTTGCTTAGGAACCAGACACACCTGGCCCACAATCTTACTCCCTCCTAGGAACTTGTCATGTCTCGCGCCGGCAGATCCATCCGCTCCACCGCTTCCAGTAGGGCTCGTCGTGGTGGATTTACCCCAAGATCCTACCATCGCAGTATCAAATGGCCATGGTTTCTTGAGAGGAGCGACGATGCTACGTATGCGAGCTCGGCCCCTCCTACCCGTAGAAGGACTGATGCGGCGTCGAGCTCGAGCAGGAGCCGCCAGGCGCGACGGCGCTCTGTCCACGCCAACCCCGGCACCTTCGTGATTGTCAATTCCGATGTGGAGGATGATGGGGACGAAGCTGTGCAGAACGCCATTGTTGCCTCCTTGGCGAAGGACAAGCCACGGGCGGGAGTTGATGTCGCTGGGAAGGGCACGACGGTGTCACCAATCGAGGTGGACTCCGATGACATCGGTGTGATGTGGGTTTAGATGTTGTTTAGGATGGTTGCAATTTCGGTTGTGTTTAATGCGAGTACAATTATTGTAATGGGTTTGTCGAGCTATATTGAGAAATATGTGCAATAGCAGCGTGTGAGTGCTTCCACTTTAGAAATTGTGTCGGTGCCATTTGCATGTTGCATTATCAACGTGGATTACTTGTAAACAATCCAACGAAAATCATCATATTACAACCATTGGACGGGAGTGGCAGGATGGAAGAGAAGTTGGGACAGTGGCTTCGAGGGGAAGGAAGAGGAGGGGGTGTGACACTGGTAGGTGGGCCCTCGGAACACGTGACACTAACATGCGGGAGTGGGAGCACACGGTATTGCCGGTCTGTCCAGAGAAAGCGGACTTTGCAACGTGACAACAGCAAGCTAATTGGACCAATATAATAACTCAACGAATTATTAAGGAGTACTGAAAACTACAACTGGGGTACATTCGCACAACACGTATGCTCTAAGCACCTGAGAAGCATCGCTTAAATCTAACAGTAACGACATCACAAGTACTACATTTCCCTATCGGTCTTCTCGATACAAATGTAGAAATTCATCTGCCTGTTTGCTCCAGCACCAACAAGGTACTGAGATGGCACACATAGGATCGACCTTAGGTCCACATACTCCACCTCCCGCGGCATCGGGCAGCTCGGCGCCTCGGCTAGCATAAGAATGCTATCCGACGACGGCGGCTGGGCGTTCGCCCACATGCGCACCGTGTATACGGGCCAGCGCACGAGACCGACCTGACGCATACGGCACACACGACGGTGGGCCCGGCTCTGGTTCCTGGAACACCGGCGGTGATGGTCAGGATGAAAACAGAGTCGTCCCCCCAAGAAAATTAGCCGACGACATGCCGAGTCAGTGAACGGCACCTGCTTTTGGAAGTTGGGCTTGCCCGTACGAGATCCTAATCACTTCGATCAAGTGCCCCTCTGCAAGGTGGACGACGAGCTCTGCCGGCGGGCCGGTATAGTTGCAACCCGGCTCCGTGCAGGAGCACGCGCCGTGCGGGCATGCGAGCTCGTGGAGCGGGAGCTCGTGGAGCAGGAGCTCGTGGTAGGAGTAACGGCGAACGCATCCTGGGTGGGAGCACACGAATGGGAACGTCGCTGTGAAGTTGCGCGCGAGGATCTCCAGATTCTTGGGCTGCAGCATCTGCCACATCTGAAGTTCGTCGAGCATCGGAAAAAAGATCAGCAGTTACATTGGACAATAGCAGGAATATGTAGGATAAGTTCAAAAGCTTGTAAAATGATTTCTTAGCATGAAGGTAGCGACCCGAGAATTGGCGGATGTCGTCGGCTTGCAGCTACGTCAGGATGGAAGTGAAGTGGGGAAAGTGGCTTCGAGGGGAAGAAAGAGAAGTACAGGGAGGAAGAGAAGTAACGGGGACTTGACATTGGGATATGGCCCACTGAACTCGTGAGTCGTGACACTCGCAACATGCCAGTTTGTCCAGAGAAAGCGTGGCCAATCATGCCGCAGAACAACCTACTCGAGGATCGCTCTCACGAAGACCATCCCAATCATCCAAGCACCCCAATCAAACAGTATGTAACAATCGACAAGCAGAACAACTGTGTTATGGCGTGCCTTCTAGAAGACTCGGTCTAACGGTGGATCCATTGGGGGGCAGTGCTAGTTTTAGTATAAGAACAAACATGCAATGACTCTAATGGATCCATATGTTTTTTGTGGAAAGAACACATATGCAATGACACTGCTTGATCCGTGTGTGGTTTGTGGAAAGAACACACATGCAATGACTCTAGTGCTAGTTTTAGTATAATAACACACATGCAATGACTCTAATGGATCCATATGTGGTTTGTGGAAAGAACACATATGCAATGACACTGCTTGATCCATGTGTGGTTTGTGGAAAGAACACACATGCAATGACTCTAGTGCTAATTTTAGTATAATAACACACATGCAATGACTCTAATGGATCCATATGTGGTTTGTGGAAAACAAACATACATGTAATGACCACTGGTTGATCCTTGTGTGGTTTGTGGAAAAGAACACACATGCAATGACCACAGATTAATCCATATGTGGTTTGTGGAAAAGAACACACATGCAATGACCACTTGTTGATCCATACGTGGTTTGTGGAAAGAACACACATGCAATGACCACTAGTTGATCCATAAGTGGTTTGTGGAAAAGAACACACATGCAATGACCACTGGTTGATCCATAAGTGGTTTGTGGCAAAGAACACACATGCAATGACTCTAGTTGGTCCATATGTCGTTTGTGGAAAGAACACACATGAAGTGACCACTGGTTGATCCATGTGTTGTTTGTGAAAAGAACACACATGCAATGCCACTGGTTGATCCATGAGTGGTTTGTGGGAACAACACACATGCAATGACTCTAGTGCTAGTTTTAGTATAAGAACACACATGCAATGACTCTAATGGATCCATATGTGGTTTGTGAAAAGAATACATGCAATGACCACTTGTTGATCCATTTGTAGGTTTTGTAAAGAACACACATGCAATAACAGTGGTGGATCCATGTGTTGTTTGTGAAAAGAACACACATGCAATAACCACTGGTTGATCCATATGTGGTTTGTCGAAAAGAACACACATGCAATGAACACTGGTGGATCTATAAGTGGTTTGTGGAAAAAACACACATGCAATGACCACTGATTGATCCATAAGTGGTTTGTGGAAAAGAACACACATGCAATGACTCTGGTTGATCCATATGTGGTTTGTGGAAAGAACACAAGTGCAATGACTCTAGTGCTAGTTTTAGTATAAGAACACACATGCAATGACTCTAGTGGGTCCACATGTGGTTTGTGGAAAGAACACACATGCAATGACTCTAGTGGTTGATCCATAAGTGGTTTGTCGAAAGGAACACACACATGCAGTGACTCTAGTTGTCGATCCATATGTGGTTTGTGGAAAGAACACACATGCAATGACTCTAGTGGTTGATCCATGTGTGGTTTGTGGAAATAACACACATGCAATGACTGTAATGGATCCATAAGTGGTTTATGGAAAAGAACCAACATGCAATGAATACTAGTTGATCCATTTGTTGGTTTTAGTAGAAGAACACACATGCAATGACTCTAGTGGTTGATCCATGTGTGGTTTGTGGATAGAACACACATGCAATGACAGTGGTGGATCCATGTGTGGTTCGTGGATATAACACACATGCAATGACCACTAGTGGATCCATGTGTGGTTTGTAGAAAAGAACACACATGCAATGACCACTGGTTGATCCATGTGTGGTTTGTGGAAAGAACACACATGCAATGACTCTAGTGTTGGTTTTAGTATAAGAACACACATCCAATGAGTCTAGTGGTGGATCCATGTGTGGTTTTTGGAAATGAACACACACATGCAATGACTTTAGTGGTCGATCCATGTGTGGTTTGTGGAAATAACACACATGCAATGACTCTAGTGGTTGATCCATGTGTGTTTTGTGGAAATAACACACATGCAATGACTGTAATGGATCCATAAGTGGTTTATGAAAAAGAACCCACATGCAATGACCAGTGGTTGATCCATGTGTGGTTTGTGGAAAGAACACACATGCAATGACTCTAGTGGTTGATCCATGTGTGGTTTGTGGAAAGAACACACATGCAATGATAGTGGTGGATCCATGTGTGGTTTGTGGACAGAACACACAAGCAATGACTCTAGTGATAGTTTTAGTACAAGAACACACATGCAATGACTCTAGTGTTGGTTTGTGGAAAGAACACACATGCAATGACTCTAGTGGTTGATCCATAAGTGGTTTGTGGAAAAGAACACACACATGTAGTGACTCTAGTGGCTGATCCATATGTGGTTTGTGGAAAGAACACACATGCAATGACTCTAGTGGTTGATCCATGTGTGGTTTGTGGAAATAACACACATGCAATGACTGTAATGGATCCATAAGTGGTTTATGGAAAAGCACCCACCTGCAATGACCACTCGTTGATCCATTTGTTGGTTTTAGTATAAGAACACACATGCAATGACTCTAGTGGATGATCCATGTGTGGTTTGTGCAAACAACACACACGCAATGAAAGTGGTGGATCCATGTGTGGTTTGTGGAAAGAACACACATGCAATGACTCTAGTGTTGGTTTTAGTATAAGAACACACATGTTATGACTCTAGTGGTGGATCCATGTGTGGTTTGTGGAAAAGAACACACACATGCAATGACTCTAGTTGTCAATTCCTGTGTGGATTGTGAAAAGAAGACACATGCAATGACACCGGTTGAGCCATATGTGGTTTGTGGAAAAGAACACATATGCAATGAGCACTGGTGGATCCATAAGTGGTTTGTGGAAAGAACACACATGCAATGACCACTGGCTAATCCAAAAGTGGTTTGTGAAAAAGAACACACATGCTATGACCACTGGTTGATCCATAAGTGGTTTGTGGAAAAGAACACACATGCAATGAACACCGGTGGATCCATAAGTGGTTTGTGGAAAGAACACACATGCAATGACCAATGGTCGATCCATAACTGGTTTGTGAAAAAGAACACACATGCAATGAACACTGGTGGATCCATGTGTGGTTTGTGGAAATGAACACACATGCAATGAGTCTAGTGATGGTTTTAGTATAATAACACACATGCAATGACTCGAGTGGGTCCACATGTGGTTTGTGAAAAGAACACATATGCAATGGCA